>JAHTLZ010000348.1:25791222-25815048 GCA_023846285.1 Phrynocephalus versicolor
TGTGTGTGTGTGTGTGTGTGTGTGTGTGTGTGTGTGTGTGTGTGTTTGGAGAAAATAAAGCTCCCAGAATCCACTGCCCCAAAAGCGACTGATCATGCTGTCTGAAGGATTCTAGGAACTGTAGTCCAAAAAGTAAAAAAATTTTCAAGCTCTGGAGCAGCTTTGTGAGAGAAGCCCTAATTCACAGATGATATGTCCCTTCACAGTGGCCAGCCGGCTAGCCTTAAAGGCTCATGCTGGAGATCAAGCATGGGTAGAAAATGGATCTTTGCTGTTCCTAAGCCTACTCAGCAGTCCTGCCGCCAAAGAAGGCAATTGCTCATTCTGCACCTCACGTGCGTTTACCAATTGCCTGGATTGGTAAGTGATGGAACATGGTGCGCTCATCTGGTTTCTAGAGTTTTCTTTTTCTTTTATTTATCAGTGATGGGAGGCTCCAGATAAAAATTCCAGCAGTAGTGATAACTATAGGGCCTATGCAGACAGGGGGATTTGCTCTCGTTCTCAGTTAAAAGCTTCTTAGCTTCAATGCAATCTGTTTGGCCTCTCACTTGAGTGATCTTTCCATCCACCTTGGAGATGTTTATCCTCCCATGGGAAGGGTTCATACAAATCAAATCAAAGCAAAGTGTTCTGCTTATATACTGCCCCACAGCACTTCAAGTAGTCTCTGGGCAGTTTACAGTTTTTAATTATACTATGCAGGCTACACTTTGCCCCCCTCCCAGCAAGCTGGGTACTCATTTTACCGACCTCGGAAGGATGGAAGGCTGAGTCAACTATGAGCCTGCTACCTGGGATAGAACCCCATGTTGTGAGCACAGTTTTACCTGCAGTACAGGCATTTAATCACTGTGCCACGGGGCTCCCTTGGACAACCTGTTTACTCCGTTTGCCAAGTTTACTCACGAATAAGGAAACGGTAATAGCAGGACAAGCTTAGCAGTGAGAGTACTGGAGTGTGGGGAAAGCATTGTGGTCAAGGTGGGACAGATGGGAAGGAAGCAAACCTTCCCCCTTCCTCACATTTCTATGCTCAACTGGACTACCCTCCCCATCTCTGACTCGTTTCTCACCGCTGTCACTCAGCCAGGTGCAGTGGCTTCCTTTTTATTTATTTATTTTGCTGAATAAATTAAGAGGCATAGAAAGAGAGCAATGCATCAACCTAATGTAATAGTAGAATCTTGCTGCTTCTGAAAAAGATGATGATAGCAGAGAAGGGGGGTTCTCCATCCTCCCCCATAATACAACAAACTACCTACAGTATTATGTCACAAGGTTGCCACCTCAGATAACGCCACCGAAAGCTCCAATTGGGCAGGTATTAAAAACATGGCAATACAGGACAGCTTTTCCCAGAAAGGTGATCCTTAGTTTTCACCTATAATATCTAGGAATTTCTCCCTCCGCCTCTTGTCATATTTCTTTGATTTTCTTGACTGGTGTAGTTTAATTGTTAATTTGGTTAATTTTTATTATAATCACATGGATTATGGTTATTTTTGTTATTTTATATGTTGTTTTGCATTTGATTTGCATATATTTACTGTAATTTTCTTGTATTTTACTGTATTATAATTCATATTTTTTTCACTTTGTAAATCGCCCAGAGTAGCCTTTGGGCTAGATGGCCGTGGTATATAAATCTAATAAATCTAATAAATAAATAAATAAATAAATCCTCACAGGCTATGCAACAGGATTAGGATTGTGCTGAATCAACCATACAAAAAAGAATGCACACCCTAGCACTGTGCTAGAAAGGAGCAGGACGGCTCTTAAAGAGAAAGGATGGCTCGATCGAAGTAGAAACATTTGTGAATGCTGTCACTTGTTTGGAACCACACTGTACTAACTGTAGTTCATATACTGATCTATATGTCAGACTAGAGAAGCCCACAGGAGAATATAGATTCAGGAAAGCCTGCAAAAGTACAGATTGACTTCTGCTGGAAGGAAATTGCAAAGATCAAGACAATTAAGAGATGTTGATCTGGCACCCAAAGGGAATGTTCATGGTATATGTTGTCACATTGCCTCCGACTTAAGGCACTTATATATCAAATGATCCTATTTCCAATAGACTAAAACTAGAACATAATACTCTTTAAAGCCACATAAGCCTATTATCGTGGCTTTCTGAAGGTTTACCACATCAAATAACATCTGTTCCCTTCCTTTGTGGCAAAGTATTTGATTTCCTCATTTTTCACATTTTTCCTTTCATAGCCAAAGAGCACTTTGTATAGCAGGTTATTGAACAAAAATGTGTTGCTTGAGCTTGAAGCGTTGCTTCACTTATTAGCATATATTGTTTCTGCTGTTGTTATCTCTCGTCTGGGGTCTCCAGCTGTGATGGCTTTTCTTTGCACAAGTTGGAACAACTCCTCTACTCAGCTGAGATCAGCCTCTAATTCAACTCCTCAAACACTGTCCCCCCACAAAGTCAGGAAAGCCGAAGAACAAAGGATCTCCAGAACAGAAAGAGATAAGAATCCAAGGAGGAGTCATCAAGGGAGGAAGGTTCAGTGAAATTCAGGTGCTTCAACCTGTACGAGTGCTTTCTGCTCAACTAAAGCTACCCTCGGATACAACTTGTTATGTTCTGTCTGCATCCGTCTGCATACTTTCTTCGGTACCTCCAAGCAGCACTTTGAAATAATTAAACAAAGTACTGTAAACGAAACATCAGCTGGATTTCAGGGAAATGGTTGCTACGTACAGTAAACTTCCCTCTATCGATTCTCATAGTTGATTGGGAAAAATATTAATGCTTGTGGAGTTTTTGTTTTTTTTAAAAAAAAAAACTTTCTGCTCAGCCATAAGCTAAACAAACATCTGACTTTAAAAAAACTTGTTCAAAAATGAGCTCATCCCATCACAAATCAGTAAGTATCTGTCGCTGATTTTCCCCTTTTATTCTTCTTTACACAGAGTTATGCCAGCATGCAAATACCCATGTTTGAATGGCTGATATTTATCTTTGGTCTTCTTTTGTCTGCCTTTCTAGTCAGTGCTTTGGCAGAGCTCCATTTCATTTTGAATTTCTCAGGGCGGCCGGGGGCGGGGGGGGAGGGAGGACATGATTTCCCTTTCTTCTATACTCCCACCAACAGGAGAATAAACGCTACACTTGGCTTTTGAAAAATACTATTACGATTTCATTCTCTGTTCTAGCCTCCCAGTTCTTGCAATGCAAGACACATTTTACAGTAATACCTTGGTTTCCGAGCATAATTCATTCCGGAAACGTGCTTGCAAACCAAGACACTCTTATGTCAAAGCAAATTTCCCCATAAGAATTACAGTGGACCCTTGTATAACAAACAGCTTGCATACAGGTAACATAAAATCTGTACAACATACAAAATTCCAGAGATAGGGGAAATCTGCTTAACATGATCCCCTATGGGGAAAATCTGTACAACATAAAAATGGGATTACTCCATTTTCAATGCATTCCTATGGGAATTTGTATAAAGGAAAATTTGCTTAACATAATTTCATTTGGAACAAATTAATTACTTTATACAAGGTACCACTGTAATGGAAACTCAGATGATTCATTCTGGGGTCCCATAGACCACATACTGTACACACAAAATGTCGAAACTCACAAAAGAAGTTGGCTAGAAGTCCACGTCCATATCATGGTTTACGTACCTGGCTGCGGAATCTGCTCTGCTTGGGACTAACACTAGGATTTTTCTCTGTATTTTTAATGTGGCAATAATAAAGTGCTATTTGTAGCCCTATACACATTTGATTAGCTGTCCCATTACTACAAAGGGTTTGAAAAAATAAGAAAGGACGTTGGAAACAAATTAAATAAAAATATAATTATAAAGAAAAATGAAACCCTAGCCCGCACCCCCCCCCCTTTGAATATGTTCCTGGCTGTTGCAAGTGAGACCTGCATCCCTTCTCTCCTCCTTCCACTTTAGAGGCTGCCTGAGATGGAACGTTCCAGACAATTACCCACAATCCAGCAAGAGGAGGGAGGGGGGAGGGAGAGCCACCAGTGGCTCATTTGTGACCATGTGACCTGCTCCAGTGTTTGTATATCAAGACATTGCTTGTTGATCAAGACAAAATTTAGAAGAAACATTTGCTTGTCATGCAAAATGCTCTTAAACCAAAGTACACTTTAAACCAAGGTATCACTGTATATCTGTTTTTGGAATTACAGTTAAAATGCTTCACCTACCATTGTCGGCGGGAGGGAGATTTGCTGTTGATCCTAATGCTCATATCTGTGTGCAGGAAATCACATATGTGATTTTCTATGGCCTCAACAACAACAACAACAACAACAACAACAACCAGTCATGTTTTAATGGGCACAAGCAGACTACCTCTTTTTAACTGGACACAGGGAATATGTCCCTGTTGGTGCTATTGGATCTCTCAGTAGATTTAAATACCATAGACTATGTTATTCTTCTGGGCTGTCTCTCTGAGATAGGACATGGATACACTTTATTGCAGTGGCTTCAGCCCTTCTTGGAGGGGAGAACTCCCAGAGTGATAATGGAGGACTCCTGTTTAAAGCCCTGGTCATTGACCTGTGGTGTCCTTCAAGGTTCTATTTTGTTCCCCATGATAGCTAACATCAAGATGAAACCACTAGTAGGAATTCCCTCAAGTTCTGGGGTTTGGTCCCACCACCATGGGCATGCCAACCAACTCTATCTCTTCTTTTCTTTTAACTCCAAGGAAGCTGTCCTGGTTCTAAACAGATGTATTGGTGCCTGTAATGGGCTGCTTGAGGGGAGACAAATTGGAACTTAATCCATACAAGAGAGAAGTCCTACTGGTGCCTTAAAGCGCAGGGATTAAACGGCTGTGCTGCAGCCAAGACTGTGCTCATGACCTACTAGCTGGCTCCATGTTGACTCAGCCTTCCATCCTTTGGTAAAATGAGTATTCGGCTCTTGTGGGGGTGCAGTGGGGTTTGGCAATGTGTACCCTGCATAATTCAATTGTAAACTGCCGAGAGAGTGCTTTAAGCACTCTGGGTCACTATACAAGCAGCATCCTTTGCTTTATTCAATCCCAGTGTAATCACAGGTGCATTTGATGGGGACTCAAGAGAGGGACTTCTCTATGACTGTTCAGAGGTTGCAGAACATTCTCACTTGAGAGACTTGTTGGGTCTTCTCTTTGTTAAAGTCCTACAGGGCAAGACTGAGGACATTCTGGATGCTGGGCCTATGCTGCTATTAAATGTGTTTTTATAGCTGTTACTTTTTGGGATTTTAGTTACCATTATATGTTGCTTTTTTTAAAAAAAATGTAATTATTGTGCTTTTAGTCTAAGTTGTTTTTAATTCAGTTGTGAGCCATTTTGGTCCCCTCACTGAGGGAAAAGTGGCACAAGCAGAGGAACAAATGAGGAATAAATGAACAAATTAACAAAAAAAATCCATAAATTTTGGCATAAATGTTTAGTGGACACAT
The DNA here is from genome assembly GCA_023846285.1 of Phrynocephalus versicolor. Lineage (NCBI taxonomy): Eukaryota > Metazoa > Chordata > Lepidosauria > Squamata > Agamidae > Phrynocephalus > Phrynocephalus versicolor. The sequence continues at coordinate 25,796,686 of JAHTLZ010000348.1, forward strand.
ACATTATATACCGTAAGTCTGCTATCTACTAGTCTAGATTCATCAAGTGAATTCCTTTGACTGAAACCCAGTTGTGCCATTATGCAAGAGTTATACCTTTTAGGAGCAAATTGTAGTAAACTAATAAACCTCTGGGGACATTATTGGTTGCACACCAAGTCATGTGACTTGTTGTTCCACAAATAATATTTGTAGAGATTTTTAGCTTTCAGCTTTTTATAATTATAACTTTCTTGATTTTTTTTGTACCCGTGCCAAAGAATTTCAGCCACTGAGCTATATACGTGCATATAAAAATGTGGGGTGGGGGGTGGGGGGCACTTGTCACAAGGACACAGGTCCCTTTGGTGCATAGAAGAAGCTGTTTTGGCTATAGGAAAAATACCAAAATCACACTGCAGTGATGTATTTGGCCCCTGGGCTAGATGGATGACAAACAAACAAACAAACAAACAAACAAACAAACAAACAAACAAACAAACAAACATTTACTAATAAATATAATAAGGTGCCATCAAATTGGTTTTGACTTCTGTGAATCCTTCTCAGGTTTTCCTAGTCATGCACATCCATTATGCCATCTAAATAGTCCCAACATTATGCACACTTTGAAGATTTTTTTTTTTTTAAAAAAAGACTCTCTTTGTCCGGTATGACATTTTACAAAAAGAGGCCGGGAGAGAGGGGGAAGCCAGTTCAGTGTTAGAGCAAAATAATCTGTATTCTCTCTAAAAATGCTATGGGAAAGAAGCTGCAGATATTAGAGTAGGGCTCATCAGATGTTAGGGAGCACGAAAGGCTCCCTGCATTTGAAAAGACAACAACTCCATTGCAGTCTATCGTGGGACCATTATAAGAAGACATCTGAAAGTTTTAGGTAACAGGCACTCTTATGGGTAGGGGTGATTTTAGATGCCTTGGTTCCCTACAGTGAGTGTTAACCATGATTTTTAGGATGGAGTTCCTTTAAAAGCACATTAAGACAATTGATACTACTAAGCAGTGAAAATGAACGAATGAGTTTCTTTGCACGAGTTACAATGTCTGTTAGTCAAAACATGTTGGGTCATGAAGGCATGATGATCCTTCTCAGGGGTATTCTGTACTCTTGCGGCTTGTAATGGGCTTGTAATGATGTATATAAAATTCCTAAAAACAGCTGTGGTAATATTTATAGCCCTCAATTACATGGAACGGCCATTAACTGTATATAATCATTGTGTTTCATCATCCTTCTCCAGCAACACATTCAACTCTGTTTCTCCAAGTTCATCTCGGTGGCTTTGTTGAAGTCCCCCACCTTTTGGTGGATAGGGATTTCAACATGCATGCAGGGCATGGGCTGTCAGGAGTGGCTCTAGAGTTCATGGAGACCATCCCTGTCCCAGTTTGTCATTGGTCCCACTCACAGGAATGGACATACCCTGGACCTGGTGTTTGTCTCCACATCTGTGGGCTTTAATCTGGGGTTCTGGAATTTGCGTTCCCGGCCTGTGTCATCATTTGCTGACTTTCCCCCTATCAATTGCCATCCCAACCCACAGGGAGCCTGGCTCTACCATCTGGGCACACCCCTGAAGGCTCCTGGACCCTGTGCTGTTTTCGGAGGCCTTTGGAGGATTAGTGGATGGTCTGGTTGACGATCAGGCTGCAGTTTATGTGTTGACCAGGAACTATGTTCAAGTGATCAGGGACGCAAAAAGATCTTTTGCCTCCTTGAGAATTGGTGGGGTCTTGATCCAGCAGGCAGAATTGTTCTGGTGGTTTGAGACCTCACCAATCCTGGTCCACCTCGGCCTCCTCCTAGTGATTTCACCAGTGAGTCTCTTGCAGCCTTTTTAAAATCCAAAATTGATGCCAATCTAGCCCCAAGTGTGGCCGGTGCTGCACCCCCTTGGTCTCCTTGGTTTGTTGACTTTGGGCTTGTTTTTCCAGCTGAGGCCTCTGGGGCACTGGTTCATTGCAGGCTGGCAGCCTCTCCATTCGACCCCTGCCTGTCTTGGCTGATTAAGACCGCCAGAGGGAACATTCCGGCTTCTTTGATTGCCACTGCCTCCTTCAGGGATGGGGTTTTTCCTGTTGGCTGAAGGAGATTGTGGTGAAGCCCATTCTTAAAAGACCTGGCTTGGCTATGGATGACATGTCTAACTATCATCCAGTAGCCAATGTTCTGTTCCTGGACAAGGTAGTGGAGTGAGTTGCCACCATGTGGCTCCAGTTGTTCCTGGAGGAGAACCTCATCCTGGATCCTTTCCAGTCTGGGTTCAGGCCACGTCATGGGACTGAGACTGCCCTGGTTGCACTGCAGGATGACCTATTGAGGAGGGCTGACAGGGGTTACTTTACCTTGTTGGTCCTCCTTGATCAGTCAGTGGCCTTTGATACTGTTGACATAGTATGCTCCTCAGCAGGTTCTCTGAGGTGGGATCGGGGGGCCCTTTGGCTAGCTCCATTTCTTCCTTGAGGGCCGAGCCCAGTGAGTGAGCCTGGAGGGTGATTTGTCATCCACCTAGACACTCTCTTGTGGGGTGCCTTAGGGGTCGGCTATCTCCCCCATGCTCTTTAACATCTACATGAGACCGCTGGCTGAGGTCATCTGGAGTTTTGGAGTTTGGTGACATGCAGCTCTATCGCTCCTTTTCCAGCTCTGCAGTGGAGGCTGTCCAGACTCTTGATCACTGCCTGGCTGCAGATCTGGAATGGACCAGGACCAGCAGGCTCAAACTCAATCCTGGGATGACTGAGGTTCTGTTCTTTGGGGGTACTCCGGATGGGTACAGTGGCCCTCTCCCCAGTCTGGATGGGACTGTCCTCCAGCTGGCGGATAGAGTGAGGGGTCTGGGAATTGTCCTGGACCCAGCATTGTCCCTGGAATCCCATGCAGCTGCCGAGTCCAGGTTGGCCTTTTACCACCTCAGGCTTATCGCCCAGATTCACCTGTACCTTGATGGGGAATCCTTGAGAATGGTCGTGCAAGTGCTGGTCATGTTGAAGATGGATTATTGTAACACTCTCTACATGGAGTTTCCCTTGACGGTGACTGCAGTGGATGCAGAATGTGGCAGCCAGATTGGTGGTTGGTTCGGGCATCACCCCAATTCTAGCTCAACTGCACTGGCTGCCCGTTGCCTCCCGAATAAGGTTCAAGGTGTTGGTTTTGGTTTACAAAACCCTCCATGGCTTGAGCCCTAAATATCTGGCAGAGCGCATCTCCCAAAGGTTAGTGCTGGCTCGGCCCACCAGAGCCTCTATGGTAAGGTTGCCCCTCGCAACCGGGCCTTCACGTTGGCCAGGCCGGCTACCTGGAACAAACTGTCAAGTGAGATATGCCAGACCCCAACCCTAGTTGCATTCAAAAAGCTGCTGAAAACTTGGCTATTTAGGGATGCATTTGGAAATTATTAATGTGTCTTTTGTGCTCCCCGTGTTTGATGTTGTTTTGTTACTATTTGGTCATTGCCTCTTGCCAGGTTATTTGTCATTGTCTTCATTGTATTAATGTTTTGATTTTGATTGTTGGTTTTTATATGTTTTGTTTTATGTAAACCTCCCAGAGTTCCCTCTAGCAAAATTGGTGTGATACAAACAAACAAACAAACAAACAAACAAACAAACCAAAATAAGTCATCATATTCTTAGAATATTTGGGGGGTTAAATACCCTACGACTGATATACCCTAACCCTGTCCCAAACACAAGGTTCATTCTTTCCACCAACCATGAGGTCTATTCCAGTCTCCCACTGGGAGGCACCAAATTAGTGTTGTTGTTTTTAATGGATAGCTTCATTCACCTTTACATCTGGTGGTTCTTTACAGTCTTTCCATGAGAAGATGCTCTGCAGATGTTTGGATCACAACTCCCATCACTCCCAGCCATAACAGCCAATTGCAAAGAGTCTGGGGAGTGGTATGTGTAGCTCAAAATACCTGGAGGGCACCATGGTGGAGGAGGCTCATTTCCACGTTTGCTTCTTGGTGCAGAGGTATCAGAATTGACTTGGGTTCAGCACACAATTCTACGTCGTTTGTGTACAGTTAAAGCTGCTGCAAGGGCTTTTGGGTAGGGAAAATGCAATTTAAAAATATTTCATTGAAAAACTAGTGGTCTGAAGAAGAAGAAGAAGAAGAAGAAGAAGAAGAAGAAGAAGAAGAAGAAGAAGAAGAAGAAGAAGAAGAAGAAGAAGAAGAACTCTGGCAGTATGGGGGGCATGGACTGTAAGCCCTTCAAATTGTCAAAATTGTCTCCCATGTGTCCTAAAGGGTCTGTAGGACCCTTTTAAACACTGTAGGAGTGTTTAAAAAAAACTTTAACTTTTGGGAGTTGTTTTGAAGGCTGCGGACCCCTGTTTTAAGCCTCTCTTATAAGCCTGGATCTACTACATATGGTGAGATTAAGCTGCTTGTTTTTGTTTTGTTTTCCTGTCACAACCACACATAACAGTGGGAGACTTAGATGATGTCTCTATTTAATTAGCATTATTTGTCTACTTTATGATGTCATTTATTTTGTAACAAAAGACCTGGACTGTTAATTTAGCATGATACTTCCTTCCTTTTATTTCTCTGTAATTCTCTTCCTATCTCCCCTTAAATCAGTAAATGAACTGACAGTCATTTTGACTGTTTTGTTTAAAATGGCCACTGCAGGATTTGGAAATAATGAGACATGTGTTGCTCATGCTGTTTATTTGTGCCACGATCCAGCCAAAGCTAAAATGTTTGGAGTCTTTGCCACCAGAAACATTTAAACCCATACTGCAAACTCTCCCCTTAAGATCAACTGGGAATAAAAGTGCTTTGTGTTCATTGAACTGTATCACATTTCACTCCCTATCTCTCTTTCTTTTTTTCTCTCTGCCAGGTTGAGCAATAGGTAGTGTGAAGGATGCGACCTTTTCTGCACCCCTGGCTTGCTTGCTTAATCATAACTGCTGGAAAAGTCAAGGCAAGATTTGGTGGTAGCCAAGCGCATTTTGGGATTGAGTGTTGTCTGCATCAGAATTACTGTACTCTAACTCTGCAGATTACATGCAGATCTGCATACTCTGTACAGTTCATGGCATGGGTGAGTAAATCTTTGCCTGGGAGCTCCTCCAGCAGGGGCATTTGTAACCCTTTAAATAACCTGCAAACCACAGGGTCTCTCCCACCATCCAACGAATGTTTTCTTGGCCTGGCCTCTATAGACATAAAGGCCAGATGCAGGGGAGTGGTATCAGGAGACAGCTATCTAGTCTTGTGCACTCCCAGAGGCATTTGGTGGGGCCACTATGAGATACAGGAAACTGGACTAGATGGGCCTTTGGCCTGATCCAGCATGGCCCTTCTTATGTTATTATGTTCTTATGAGTGTGGTGCTGCTGTGCCAGGATTCCTGCACCTTTTTGTCCTTCCCCAACCCTTGGTTTAGTTTGTGACTCTTTATTGGGCATATCTCCCCAGCCTGAAGCTTACCTTCGCCTTGCCTCCTGCCTCCCATTTAAAATGATCCTGGCCCTGCATCTCAAAGTAAGAGGTAGTGGTTTTGTGCTCTGGCGCTTAGGCCTGAAAAAAAAAGTGGGGGGGGGGACTACCACTATTTTCCCATGCTCTGTCTACACACACATCTCTTGCTTCTACGTCATTTGGGCCGCTTTCTGCCACTTGTTTTGCTCCTTTTAGAAAATTCTTTCCTCTTCAGTCCTTTCACCTAATCTCCCTTAGGCCTCTTCTCCCTTCTATTTTCCACTAGGTCACTTCAACACCCTCTGTACTCTTGTATTACTATGGTTCCAGGTTACACAGTCTAGTTTGCCAGACTTACCTGTCCTCATCTGTCTGTATCCCTAGCCTTATCAGTGATATCCACAGGAGTTGTGCATGCCCATTCCCAGCCACCACCACAACTATTCATTCATTCATTCATTCATTCATTCATTCATTCATTCATTCATTCATTCATTCATTCACTCTATTTTTGGCTGCTTGCTTTGGGCACCACAGAAGGAGAGACAAGAACAGGCAACTAATTGCCTTGGTTGCTCCACCGCTTTCTTCTTCTTTTCATTACCTTGGGCTTAAATCCTGAAAATTTTCAGCAAATCCCCGAAATCAACTGACCAAAAATAGGGCAGTACAAACATCCTTGTTCAAGGATGTTTAGGTTTTTTATGTGAGGCAATCTATAACATATAAAGCTGTTTGAACCATCTGAACCCATTTTGAACTATGCAGTTAGAACTCTGCACAGCCGAATTAAACCATTGCACATTTGCGTTGGTGCTGGCGTATGTCAAACACTACACACTATTTGTGTATCCACAATATTACATATTTGTAAGACTGACCAAGGTAGCACCTTTGGCGCTAATTGGAGCAGTACAGAAATCTAATGAATGAAAAAACAAACTAATGAATGAATGAATGAATGAAGAGACAAACAAACAAACAAACAAACAAACAAACAAATGTCTATGCATTTGTGTGATCACCCTATGTTATTTTCTGGGCTTTGTAATCAGGTTGCAGAGGAAGAATGCCAATCTGGATATGCTGTGACATTGCCATTCTAGTGGTTGGTGTTACTTGGGAGCAAGTTCAGTGCACATTCTTTCAAAATGGCTAGAAACACAGCCTTGCAGCTAAAATATTTGAGAGTTACAGGGCCTTGCCAAAAACACTTTCAAACAGGCTCTCCATTTCTGCCTACCTGCCCCTTCACCCTTTCTCTCTGCCCATATATGCATACACATTGTACCTTTAAGGTTTACACATATGTTTATAAACTCCATTTTTTGAGAGGAGATGGGAGCACAGCACAGTTGTCTTCTGCATTTTACTCCGTTCCACTCTTCTTTCATCCTTGCATTAATTTAAGTTGGTAACACATCATCATTTCTGGAGGTGGGGGGAGAGGGGCAGGTAAATGAAACTTCACTCCTGAGATCACCTGCCCGAGCAGGCCCAGACAGCGAGAAATGCATTGTAGAAACCAGGGGATATTTGTCTTCTCTGCATGGGATTTTGTGTTTGTTTTTTGGCTCAAAATGTGTTCAAGCGTGAAAAGCTTCCCTTATCTGAAAAATCCACAAAGGGCCAAAACATTAGCTCATAAGAGCGCTGTATGACTAATGTGCAATGTTCATGGCTGGGTTGCAGTTCTGGCTGATGTGGGTGAATTGGAATTTGCCCCTTGTTTAAAAGAAAACAAACAGACTGGTTTGGTTTTTTTGTTTTGTTCTAAAAAAACCTAGCATGCCTAACGAACACATAAGGCTCTACAATTCACTCCCCCCCATACTTCTTCTGTCCGTCTCCTCGAAAGAGTATATAAAGTTGATCATACAGGAAATATTTTCACAATGCCGTCTGGACTTAGAAATGCACTGACTGTGGTGTGTTTTGAAAGGGCAGAAGCCTCGTGCACTAACACGACTGCCCTTGCTCCTGCACGGTCTTCTGGGTTGGCGAGTGGAACTGCTGTGCCCGGTGCAAGCAACCCACTGAAGGGCCAAACAAGAACAGGAGTGGGGAAGAGCTAAGTTATGGCAGATCGAACCCCCTCTCAGTCCAGATTCATAGGCAGTTACTTCATGTCCTACCTTGTTCCGCGATTATGTTTGCACAGTGACAGTGTTGTTCACAGTCACATGGTTTTGTCCCTCTCCAGTGCCTGTTTCCATTTACTCATGGGCGTGATTATTTGACTCGTGACAACTGTTACTTCACGGTCTTGTTCCGTGACAAATTCTGAATTTGTCTTGCTTTCTTAACCCTTTTTTAAATATCATAAATAAAACTTTTTCGATATTTTGGTTTACTGGTCTTCCAGGATTTACACGTCAATGCTATAGAATTTTCAGTACTTTTTAAAATAAAGATTTCCACCGCATGGTGTTTCCCATAGGGAAACTAATGTTGAATGCGGCTTCAGCCGCTGACCACTAGGTGGGCACTGGTTGTTGCATGACAGTTGTTACCTCATGGTCCCTTGTCTCGGAACAGGAACAGGAAACGAACCATGACAAGAGAATTTCCCAGCCCAGGGGCAGGTACGACTTGTCACACTCTGTTCCCGGTTCCGGGGGCGTGTTCGAGACAACTTTTTGCTGTCACGCTATGGGCGTGAAGTAAGGCTTTTTTGTACCAGTCCCAAGCGGGACAGCAAGAGGGATGAACGGGACGTGAAGTAACCGCCATATGCACCAAGACAATGCAAAGTGAGGACAGAATCATGACAGTCTGAATCAGGTTGCAATGTCCTTAGATGGGGAAGGATAGGAGTTCAGCCCAGTCTCAGGTGGCCTCAGGTTGGCTCAGTCAGTCTTCAGCCCTCTTGGCTAGTTAATACTGCACCCTCCACCTGTAACTGACAGCGAGGCAGGTCCCATTAAACCTAGGAAGACTTGAGTCCATATAAATTGGTTTTAGATTGTGTTCTAACAAATTAAACAGCATCTGCTCTGACATCTGGAAATTACATTTTGGAAGAAACCTCTTCCTCATGCATACCAGTACAGTTGTGGCTTAATTTTATCATGCTCTCTCTCAATCATTTTTATAAGTTCTTATTAAGTAAGAATGAACTCAGTTATGGCCGACTAACATTATAAACTAAGCTGAAAACCGAGGGCACACCCAGCCACTATTGTATAGTTTGTTTGCCGTTGTTCTATGCCAGCGGTCGGGAACTTTCGGTACTCCAGATGTTTTGGACCACAACTCCCACAGTCCTTTGTCATTGGCAATACAGGCTTGGAATTCTGGAATTAATATCAGCCACTAAAATGGCTCCAAGTTGAATAACAGGGATGATGGTTCGAATGGGAATGAGGCATGTGTAGCAAATGCGTGGCACCAAATTCTGCGCAGATGCTCTCAAGTCAAGTGTGTGAGTTTGGTCATGTAAGCCAGAGTTTGTCCTTTTGCAATGAACCTTAGGAGAGGGCTGTGGAACCTTGGTCACACAGCTGGAGTTCAGCCATACCCCTGCCATCCATTCCATTGGCCTTGCTGGAAAGAATTATGGGATGTGTTGTCCAGTGACATTAGGAAGCCTGCAGGCTCCCTCAGCCCTTACCACAGAAGGTGATCCATCAGCGACTTTCAGTAGGACAAAAGCATGTATTCCTCCCTGATATATTTTGTCTTGGTTATATGCTAAAAAAAAAAAAAAGAGGGTATGTAGTTCTCTACCTGTGTGACAGACAGTATTCCAGAGAACTTCAGACAATTTTAATAAGTAGAATGACCTATGCATCTATTTTTCTGGAATGCATGTCATAATATCATCTCCCTCTGTGTTCACTTCACATAGTGGTCTATATTAAAAGTCAACATTTTATCCCTATGAGTTCTCAAAGTGGAACATTCCAGTTGCAAGTGATAATTATGGCCATATTCTAATGGCATGTTTTGGGTTCTTTTGGCAACATGTAGATGTATTCCTTCAATTTTCTGAAGTGAATTTATGCTAAAGGGATAGCTTTATGGCCCTAATATTAGTTAATTTGAGATATTTCTAAGTGGTTTGTCTAGTCATACAATATTTTTAAAGCAATGTAAATTAAAACTTAAAATTACCTTTAAAATCACCAGAGATCTTTAAAGCATGTGCTTCTTAACCACCGCAGTGCTATAAATGTATGTTAAGATGATATACCGATACATTTAATTGAAAACATACTTGAGCCTCTGCTCAGTGTTACACTTCCATGCAGGTGATAATATCTGAAAGGGCTGATATACTTAGGACACTGATTTTGGGGTATGACCAGAGAGTTTGTTTATTTGAATTAGGCTGATCACCTGCTGTTTTATTAAAGCTTCTACCTTTCTCACACTTGGTTCATGTTATAGGCTCTTGCTTTTGATTCATGATTGAGTCTTTTGGAAGAGAGAAGAGCTGTGCCTTTATATTTTCAGCAGGAATACCAAGCCAAGCTACTGAAGTGATCAACAAGCAAAATATGCCAAAAGCGACATATTTGTGATAAAGAGGACATATGAATGACTCTGTAGACTGCTGCAGCTTCTCCAGCACACTTTCAGATACTGCCAAGAAGTTACATTCCATTTAAGCAGGATGTCTTGTTCATTAGTTAGCCGATTACAAGAGAAGTATTTTTTTTTAAATCATGAAAGGGCTACTCTTGTGCTTATACTGTACATAAGGACGAAAACTTGGCGCAGTACCTGTTTGCTTTGTTCTGCCAACAACATTCATCATGGACTACAGACATGTTATGTTTCAGGGTGAATCGTTGGGATTGCTCGGGTGGCTAGTCAAATCCAAAAAGGAGTCCGTTAATGGGGAGGGAATAAACTGGATAACTACAGCCGAAAAGCAGAGGAAGAGAGAGCGGGGAAGAAAGGAACTCACTCTGGGACAGGTGGTTTGAACTAAAGTGATGGCATGCTGAAGAGTTAAGTGCTATTACGAATCCCCAAGTCAGTTTTCAAAGGGGCCTGTCGAAAGGAGTCAAAGGGGTTGTCCCCACCCCCACCCCATGCTGTTGGCAGTTTTACAGGGACCTCATAATAATGAATTGTCAGAGTTTTCTCCCACTCTTTGGCTCAAACATGACTTCTCTCAGCGTCAGACATGACTGACATTTTCCTCCCACCACTTTATTATTTCTTATAAAAGGCTCTTGTTGCACAGACATGCCTGAGCTCTCGTGCTCCAGCCCCGTTCAAATTCTTCAACCCCGACGTCATAGTCATCAGGACAACAATAGCAGTGGAGGCTTAGACATCCACCTGGGTTTAAGAAACACACATATGTATGACAGGTCAAAGAGGGATTTGACCCACTCTTTCAATGCCAATCTTTCGCACCTTTCCTGGCTTGAAGTACAGTGTGAGAACAAGTGACAATTGGTGGAGGAGGGGGAGCTATAGCATGTGAAAGTTGGTGCCCCAGCTTTGATATGCTTTGTGGCTGAATGCAACAATACACCCTTGTTGCGTCATGCTGCTCCAAGGGTCTCTTTACTACATCGTCTGTTGAAAAAAGGAATCCTTCTGACTTCTGAATCCTGTGCCTCTATGTTTGTGATAAGACTCTTAACAGCAAAGTTTTCAATAGCCCACCAAAAAGAACAGCTGAAATCCTATTGCATAAGGTACACTGCGTAAGGTTGATGGTGTCACCAGCTGTGGTAAGTTTTTGGAAATTATACACTTCTGGTTCCTTCCCTGAAGGACCTGAGGCTGGAAGAGGATGTACTTACTTACCCCAAAATCACCACTGCAGGGATCAATTTTATATATTTAGTTTTATTTGTAGGTCACCTTTCTCCTATTTTTTTTTTGGGGGGGGGAGATCCAAGGCAGCTCACAGTGTAAAATTAAAAACACAATAAATTGCACATTAAAAGCAATTAAACTGTAATGATAATTAAAAATACATTAAGTGATTAAAAGCACTTAAAATTAACCTTAAAATGTACCTTAAAAATTATCCAGGGATTCATTTCTGGTTCTTGAAAGTCTGCCTGGAGAGATGGGCTTTCAAGAACAAGAACTTAGCAGAAGGATAAAAGGAGCTGGCCAGCCTGATCTCCTGAGGGAGAACATTCTGTTGACCTGGGAACTGCTACAGAGAAGGCCTTCTCTTGTGTTCCCATCAAACCTGCCTAGGATGGCAATGGGACCAAGATGTGGGCCTCCTCTGATGATCTTAAACACCAGGAAAGTTCATATGAGAAGATACACAGTCCTTCAGATAGCCCAACTGTATAAGGCTTTGTAAATAATAACCATCACCTTGAATCAGGCCTGGAAGTAGAGAGGTAAACTGGTCCAGAGTTGCTTTAGCAGGGTGGTTATATGCTTCCTATAATTGGCCCCAGTCAGCAGTCTGGAAGCTGTATTTTCCAAACTATCTTCAAAGGCAGCTGCACATAGAACATGTTACAGTAATCCATGCCAGATGCAACAAAGGCATGTGGCACAGTAGCCAAATCAGACATCTCAAGGAATGGGTGCAATTGGTGCACCAGTTTTAACTGTGCAGATGCATTCCTGGCCAATTCCAAACCCTTCTTAAACATAGATCTAGAAACCAACAAATAATGTTGCTGACCTACAAATATAGGGTTTGGGATGTCTCCTAATAGGGATTCCAGTCCCAATCTGTATGGCCTGTGAGTAGAGATGGGCACGACTAGGGAAATGACGTTTTCGAGTTGTTGTGTGTCGGAGGCAGTCCGTTTCGGCTCGTTTCCGTTTTTCGTGAAAATTCGCAAAAATTAGTCGTTCGTTTTTTCGTTGTCGTTAGTACTGGTTGGGGGGGTAGCGGGCTCCTGGAGGCAGCTGCAGGAGTCAGCCAGAGCCACAAGTGACAGACTGGCAGACTCTTTGCACCCGCTGCATCTCACGTACTTGCATGTAGTGCAATGCAAGTAGATCTGGCTTAGGGTTAAGACGGGTTAGCGCAAGGGCTAGGGTTAGGCTAGTTACGGGTGAGGTTAGGGTGAGTATTGGGGTGCACCTCTGGGTGCCTCTCTGACCCACTTAGAAGGACAGTGTACTGGCGTATGGGTTAGGCTTAGGCTTAGGGTTCGGGTTCGGGCTACGATTAGTGGGCTGTTTATGCCCGATTGGCACATCCCAGAAGTCTCTGTGGTCAACCTGGCCAAGTGGCCATGCGATTGGTGGAAAATTTGCATGGTCCACTCCCATGGGCGAGCCCATCATTGCGAATGTGCAGGTGTAATAAAATAAAATAAAATAAAATAAAATAAAATAAAATAAAATAAAATAAAATAAAATCAACGGAGACTTTTTTTTGCAAGAAAAACCCACTGCTGCTACTGTAAAAATTCAAGCATTTAAAATAGCTAATTTTCGCATGTTTCTGTGGTGCTTTGGTGGGGTTTTGGGCAACGATTTAAAAAAATATATATATTGCGGTTGCCATTTTGGATCCCCCCGCACTGCATGGCAAATGGATGCGCCCTCCCAGCCTGGTACAGTCAGCAAAACCTGGCCATGCGATTGGTGGAATGGCTCCAAAACTTTGCATGGTCCACTCCCATGGGCGAGCCCATCATTGCGAATGCACAGGTGTAAAAAAATAAAATAAAATAAAATAAAATCAACGGAGACATTTTTTTTGCAAGAAAAACCCACTGCTGCTACTGTAAAAATTCAAGCATTTAAAATAGCTAATTTTCGCATGTTTCTGTGGTGCTTTGGTGGGGTTTTGGGCAACGATTTCAAAAAAAATATTGTGGTCGCCATTTTGGATCCCCCCGCACTGCATGGCAAATGGATGCGCCCTCCCAGTCTGGTACCAGCAGCGCAGCAGTAGCAATAGCCAAGGAGAGGGGGGGCGGGGAATCCCCCCCCCAAATAAAACACCCTTCTGGCCTGGTATGTGCCCTCAGACAGTTTTCGCCTGCTTTTAGGGCCGGGAATCGGGTTTTTTTTTAACTTTTAAAATTTTTTTTCTGTGCCTCTTGGCATCGCGCAATCGCGTGATGCCAGGAACGACCACGACAAATCAGACCAAATTATTCATTCGTCGGTTCGAGTTCAAGTTCTGGCGGAGTAATTCCCGTTACCGTTTCCGTTGAGTAACGGAAACGAGTAACGGAAACGGAAACGGGAATACCGCTAAGTCGTGCCCATCTCTACCTGTGAGTTGAGGGCCTTCCGTACAACCTATTCACTATACATTCAGAGGGAATGTTCTAACCCAACCCCTCTGTCCTCACTTCCACCACCTTGCACACTTGGATGATGGCTCTCTGAACAGGGGAGAGTCCTGCCACCTGTGAGTGATTTCTTCCTGAATTGGAACAGGGATTTTTCCAAGGCTCAAATTTTCAAGGGGAGTCCGATAGGTAGCAAATGTGCTGCTATTCAGGATCATTGCCCTCTTCATTTTCAGGGCAACAGGCTAGAGTGCTGCCTTTGATTGTGCAATGAATGCACCTGAATATTAACATCTGGATAGGGCCAGGACAGATTATGCTGCACGTCTCAGAAACATGTCCACACCTGTTATGTCCATAATGTATCGTTCTGTCCAACTGCTGTGTTAGCTGCTGCATTGGTTCAATAGTAACCCAGAATCACAAGTCTGCTGTATCCCCCAAATCCCCTTTTAATTTTCACCCCTGTTTTGGAAATTTACAAGGTGCTCTGTCACCATCTTGTAATTTTGCCCATCCCTTTTGGCGCTCTCTTTTGTTTGTTCCTGCCTTTTCTGGCCTGCTTTGCATCTGTGCAGGATTTGTGAAGGGTTTGTTTTAAGGATTGGATGTCTCCAGTCAGCTTAGACGACCTGCCTATGCAGTCACATACCAGATTGCCTTTTTACCCCTCTTTACAGACCCCTATTTATTCCTGCATCAGACGGGGGGAGGGGGGCAGCAAACATTCTGGTCATGCACCACTGCAGGCTTTTGCTTGAAGATTCATTTTCTTTAGGAAGTCAGCTATCCTTAATGACATTTTGTTAACCTCTAGACAGATTCAGGTGGTTTCTTGGTGTGTTAGAACCAGCATGTGTTAGCTTGCTTTCATTTATGAGCAACTCTGTCCCAGTCGATACAAGCAGGAGAATGAAGTAGAAAAACTTAGAAGAACAGTGCCACCCAGAATGTTTTCAGAATGCAGAATGCAACTCCCAGAAATCCTGGCCAGCTCAGCTAGTGATGAAGACTTCTGGGAGTTGCTGTCCAGGAACATCTGGGGACCCACAGGTTGAGAACCACTGGGATCGATCCTGTGGATTGTATAAACCGGCACAGTCCATTCTAGCCAGAGATTGGTTGGGGATAGTTAAAACCTCATTAATACAATTTTTAAAAATGATATACCTGTAGATCTTGGTGGGAAGATGTTTTAAGTGCCCACCTATTGAAAATGGGAGATGGGGGCTACTAGAATTTATTTTGGGTTAATGTGCTTTGAAATTCCATCTGTGATGTTTGACCTGCAATGGTGTGTTCACAAATGTAAGTAATAAAGTGACAAAGGATCTGTAGTCCAGCTCTCAGATGCACGTTGCATGGAAAATATATCATCAATTCACTTCATGTTCCCCTCCCATGCCAAGAGACCTAATATTTTGAGACCTGGGCTTCCCTTGTATCTTGAACCACACTGATGACAGCTCCCAACATTTCTCATTACTCTGACTTTATCATCATCTCTGTTATCGCCTTCCCAAGGTTAGGAGGTCACGCTGTTTCTAATGGAGATAGAGCTTCAAATGCCACAAGTCCTTTCTCTTGGACATGAATTGTGTCATGGGTTGCTCTCCTATTAGTGTACGGAGTAGATGACACTCTGACCCGTAGAGACAGCCTTCCTCTCTTTCTATCATTTACTCTGGAAATCTACGAACACTGAGCATTGCTTCCTAAAAGCTGCTAGATTTTGTAACCCTTGTTCATCTTGACCCCGGGTAAGATAATGAGCTCAGCCCCAAATGAGAAGACTTTGATTAACTGGTAGGGCTATTAAGGTTGAAGGGAAGCATGCCCCCACTACAGTTGCAAGACAGCAGGAGCTCTTTTACAAAGCTCAGTGTGATCTAAATAACATAAGAGTAGTTTGAATCATAATCATCCAAACAAATACTTCTCCAGAACGGTAAGGAGACCACTACGCCAAAGGAAAGTGGGAGACAATTTATCTTCAGGCCAGCAGCCACTTGTTACGTTGAGAAAAATCTAATAATTGACACTCAGAAAAGTATTTGTTGTAGGAACAGACAGGTAGATACAAACAACCATGATGTTTTCGGATCATGCTTCATGCATTCCTTTACCTGATAAGCAGGAAAGAGCAGACCTAAAGTGGGAGCAGTCCATGACCAGGGCAGCTGGCTTTTCATCAAAAATATTTTGGAATGTCATGCCCCCCCCATCTTAATCCATGAGTGGCCATCACCTATTATCCAGCATCACTGTGCTTCTCTGTTGAAGATTCTTCCTGCATTATGAACTTTGGTGACCTATAGAGATCGGCACGACCCAAAAAAATGGTGTTTCGTTTGTCGTTTGTCATTTAGGGGGTCCGTTTCGTTTCGTTTTTGTTTTTTGTGAATTTTTGCAAAAATGTTGTTTTCGTTTCGTTATGTAACAAAATGAAAAAACAAAAACGAAAATGAAAAATTGCTGTTTCGTTAGTATTCATTACAGTTCAATGTATTTGCCGCAACGAAAACCTAACACACGACAAAATTTCTGGTGTTTCGTTTCGTTTTGTTTTATTTTGGAGACAAAATTTGTTTTTTTGTTCGTTATGTAACGAAATGAAAAAACGAAAACGAAAACGAAAACTGCTCGTTTCGTGCCCATCTCTAGTGACCTATATATACATGCAGCATCTGCCGGCCAGCATAGCATCTGGTTGGGACATTAGCATACAGATGCTATATGTTTATGGGCCAGTTCATAGATTATAATTACCTGGCACAACGGAGACCAGCATGGATAGGTGCTGTTCAGTAGAGGCTGTTATATTTACCTCGGCCGTGAACTCAAATGGTGGTCAAGTTTTCAGATCCAGGAAGGACTTTCAGACACTGACATCATTGGATTGCCTTGCCAGTGGAATGAATGCAAAACATTGCACGTCTGTTTGATACTGTGTCAGGTACTGACTGTATGTAAGGCATCACATATACTGACAGGCTGTTCATTTCTGCATGCTTGATAACAGTTATCAATGGCGTCAAATGTGACCTAATACTTAGTGGATTCTGTGAAGCTGCAATGGCTGGAATAAAGCAGCTGTTAAATATTCTCAACTATTGGCAGGTTCATATCAGATACAGTTGAGTATTGATTATTACTGTATAATCTCTGGATGCCAAAGGCTAATAGTCAACAGAAAATATCCAGAGAATGTTGCCATGGTCTGAGATATTCAAAACTGACAAGAGAAACATATTCATTTCTGTTCATTTTAAACAATCCCTAACATTGCAATCTCACACACAGCTGCCTGGGCGCAGAGCTCTGAATGTTACATTTTGAAGGGAACTCATAGTTACTCATTACTTCTTATCAGCCGAGCTACCCTTATTGTACACATTGCACAATGTGTACAATGCATATTATTAACACATTGTATTGTCACTACTGATAGACTGGGAAAATGCAGAGAAATATTTTCCTTATTCCTGCATCTCAGGAAAATATTTTTAAAAAATACAAAAGACGAAACCAAACCCAAAATGTTCCATTGCAAATATTGATTTATAACTGTACGGAGTAAAACCTAGAAAGATCCTTTAAAATGCCATAATCTATCATTAAAACTCACTTTAGAAAACAACTAGGGGTTACTAATCACATCTAAGTAACCGGGACATAATTTGTTACATCTAAAAATGCCTTTGCAACTCCTAGCTATATTGCTTACTACTCCCCAAAAGTAACTAGTAACTTACAACTAATGACAACTTTGGAATGCGATGTGTTTGGCAGTAGACTTCACCACTCAAAAGGACTTACTTTGGGGTAAATATGCATAGTATTCTGCTGTAAGAGAGCAATCAGCTTTTTGTGTCTTCGCAGAAGGAACAATGCTGAAGATCCTGAAGCAGATTAGTACCAGGGGCATGTTTTATAGCACCACCAGTCTTCCCAACACACCTTTAGCACCCTTCTGTCACTGAGTATCTTTTTGTACCACCTCATTTGCTGCCTGCTCATGCTCCTCAGTATCATCTACAGACAGACAGCAAGGAAGCAAGCAGAGAGGGGCACCTCCTGATCCTTCTTTTTACCACAGTCACTATCTGGAATGGAGCAGAAGGAGAGGGCCGGGGAAACAGGTTTCAATGGGGACGAGGAGGAATTGTCTGGGGGTGAGGGTGGGACTTGTCAGACAGACTTACAAATGCAGGCATGCCAACTAAAAGAAAAGAAGAAGCAATCAGTTTGAAGTTTTACAAAATAGATGCCTTTTCTTTACTAGATGCTTATTTAATGAGGCACCTCGCAAAGGTGGATACGTAAAACACATCCGAATACATTTCAAAACCAGTCAGATTTAACAGACACAGATTACTCTGTTTCACTAGCGATGTATAATCTATGGAGATATACCGTGCTACATGTCTTCACTCGGTAACGGATGTGATTGGGTTTAATTAAGCAAAAAGTCAATGACCAAGGCTCTGTAACATGGAGGGAAACAGGACTTCATAAGCAAGAGGCAATAGACCACAAAGCAACTCCAAAGTTGAAGAGTGCCCTTTGCAAGTGCCCTCCCTGCATTCCACACACAGATACACCACCACCACCACTACCACCACCATGGTAATAACTTTGCTTCCCTTGACCAGCCTTAACAAGTACTGACAGGAAGGCATTCTGTTTTTATTTTTTTAAAAGTACTAACAGATAGG
>JAHTLZ010000348.1:25824793-25844876 GCA_023846285.1 Phrynocephalus versicolor
ACACACACACACACACACACACACACACACACACACACACACACACAGAGAGAGAGAGAGAGAGAGAGAGAGAGAGCAGCCACTGGTTAACATTATCATCTTTTTTTCCCTTTGTCTTTTTCAGTTCCTTTTATTTATACTCTCTCCCTCCTCTCTCCTTTCTTTTCCCCCTTAGGGCAGCACCTAGCTAAGCTCTCAGCTAAGCTCCTAAAAAAGACTATAGGGAATAAGCTGGATGTTTCTGGAAGGCCGTAGTGGAGTCATAGCCACAGAGACCCATAGCATTCTAAAGCTGGAAGGGTTCTCAAGGGTCACCGTGTCCAACCACCTGCCAAAAGAGGAAATGCATTAAGGTGCATAATGTCAGGGTTTTCAAGAGTTTGTTTTTTGGGCAACAGCTCCCATAATCCCCTAGCCTGTGTTCATTGCTGTGGGTTAACTACTTTCTGTATACTGTTTGCATAGAACCAGTACAGGTAGTTCTCAAAGCAGATGCCTGTAAACAGATTTCAGCTGTTCCCAAATGGGCAACATTGTTCTCAGAACTGCAGGATGCACCTTGATTTACATTTCTGTCATGCCTGTCAAGCGTTTGGATAGCTTTTTCTCATAATGGCGAATCACACAGAAAGGCTAGCTTTTTCCACAAACAGTTGATCTGCACAGTTTGCTTTATACCTCCGGTCCTGCAAGGGTTACAAAGTTAAGCTTGGAACCTGGCCATGATGATGGTCCAAGGCGGCCCAGAGTAGCATCTGCAACATCTGGGGGAGCTCAGCTAAACAGGTAGCAGGCAACCCAACTATATAGAATGCTGCTGCTCAAATGCTATGGAGCCCTAGACACAATTTCAGAACATAAAAAGAAGACTCTGCTATAGTCAGTGTGACATTTTGTGACAGTTACAGAAGGATTATGTCTTTTTAATTAGTTTAGATGTGTTGTTATTATTGTGTTGCTGTTGTTGTGAATAATCTAGAGAAATTTCAGTTTATTATCTCAACACTGAATTTCATTCTCCTATACTGAAAAAGAAAATTGGTTGAGAGTCACAGTCACAACCCCACACCAATGAGAAATAAGATGCAACACCATCTACTCAATTAACGACTTCCTTGTCTATGCCATGGGAAGGTACCAGCATCACATCCACCCTGATCTTTATGTAGTTGCCTTATGGACCATGTACAGAACACATTTCATCAGTTCAGTCGTATATGTACAATAGCTACTCATAAATAAAATCCATTGAGTTCAGTTGGATTAACTTCCATGTAAGGGTGTATGAAATTACAACCCTGTATTTGTATAAGAAGCATCATCCTCTTTCTAGACAACCTTGTCTGGGAAATAAGGAAAAGTTATGTAATCAGTTGATTTGAACAATCTATGAAAATTTTATATTTTGTTTACTTGAAATCAGGCACATCACTGGATCTGAGATCTGTCTAAGACTCCCTGATAAATTCCATTTCTGTTTCATACCTATTGTTCTAGCCACTACTTGCATAGGTCTTTCTAACCACTGAATTTCGCAAATGATAGGCTTTTAATGGTCCTTGCAAAAATATAAAGAAAGCATTGCCATTCTATAGACTTGACCGCTGCTTGAAAAACTATTGATCTGTAGATATTTGCTGTGGCCGGAGCATGTTTTGCCGTGCCCTGGGTTGACTTCATTATTGCACACTTGTCTGTTACAGTTGAACATCTTGGTGACCTCTGACTATCCTCTATAAACTGTACCCTTTTTCTTATTGTATACCATTTATTGCTGGGGGACCTTGTAGCTGTGGTGTCAACAGGGACCCCTTGGGGACCAACACTGTTTGCTTGTTGATTGAGCACAATAACACTAAATTTTAGTCTCTTGCTTGTTCTCAGCACCTTGGAGTGCTTCCTAGAGAACTTTGTGCGGTTCTCAAATCTTACACAAACTATCTTGTTTTTAGACCAGTAATGGCTCTTTTTTCTCTTTCCACTACCATAGATGGCCTACTGCTGAATGAACTGCATGGATATTCTTTGACACACTCTCCCTAGTTATAAAAGGATGACAGCACTCATTTCGTGAAATCAATACCTTCTTTAAGACGTCTTTAAAATTTGCATGGAAGCCTATGTTGAGACTGCTTCGTGAAAAATTCCTTTCATAAAATGCATGTGCATGTACGCGTGCACGTGCACACAAAACCACACCATTTCTGGTTCATCAATGTGGAATATTATGCTTCTGTATTCATGATTCAAAATGCCAAGAAATGGACTAATATTGATACACAATAGAGATGGGCACGACTCAAAAAAATAATTTTTTGTTTTTTGTTTTTCGTTTTCCGTTAAGGGGTCCATTTCGGTTCGTTTTCGTTTTTTGGGGGGTTGCGCATTTTCATTTTCGTTTTCATTACAAAACGAAATGAAAAAACAACAAAAATGAAAAATTTTCGTTTTCGTTAGCATTCTTTTCATTGTGATGTGTCTGTCATAACGAAAACGAAAAACGGCAAAAAATTTTGTTTCGTTTTCGTTTTGTTTTCTGGAAAATTTTCATTTTCGTTTTCGTTGCATAACGAAAATAAAAACGAAAACGAAAATGAAAATTTCACTGAGTCGTGCCCATCTCTAATACACAATATTGTGCCTGTGTTGCAAGCAAAAAAAAAAAAAAGAATGCCAAGCTCTGCATAGCAAAGGGCAGCCTGAATGTTGACAACATCAATGACAGCTGTCAAGATGGTCTACAAGATATACTCTTGTGCTCACTACATAAGTGCTATATTCACAATTCTCCCCAAACAGACAGAGACTAGTACTCGGGGCAGTGGTTTCAAACTACAGGAAAAGAGATTCCATTTGAACATCAGGAAGAACTTCATGACGGTTAGAGCTGTTCAGCAGTGGAATATGCTGCCACAAAGGGTGGTGGAGTCTCCTTCTTTGGAGGTTTTTAAGCAGAGGCTGGATGGCCACCTGTCGGAAGTACTGTGATGGTGGTTCCTGCATGGCAGGGGGTTGGACTGGATGGCCCTTGAGGTCCCTTCCAACTCTATGATTCTATGATTCTATGAGGTTAACTAAAGAAAAAAGGAGTCAACTCCTGACATTTTTCTCCTGCTTGGTGTCACTTTGCGAATGGGAATGAAGTTTCCAAGTTACAATTTTCTATTTGGGGTTCCCCCATTTTTTTTAGATTTGCCTTACTTAATGTTGGTTTGTTCTGCTACACTTCTGTGCAGCAGTAACATCTGTAACATATTTTAGTTCAGTAATGCCAGTTGCCTTTCTGGAGGAGAAGGAGGAGAAAGGAAAGAAAGCAACATTTGCCAGTTTCAAAAAATTAACAAGTACACCTTCACCATTTAAAGAACACAGACTCTGTACAAGACCTAATATTTATAAAGCTGGCTAAATATGGGCCTTCTCTAGTCCTACTTGGATAGTAGGCCCTTGAGGTCAATATGAGAAAAAGAGAAACACAGCAGACATATTTTCATCTAAAAGTTATACATGTTCACTGCACTGGTAGAGAAACAATTAAGAGCAGGGACCATATAACTTTGATTGATTTTTATATTGTGTAATTCTCTTTTTACTGCATCAGTGTCTTATGTATATAGTTCATTTATAAGGTGTGCTTTCTGTGTGAAACTATGCACATATAACAAGTGCTATACTAAGAAAACTTCTACAGTAAGTGGAGATGAAGTCCTCAGGAATTCAATGGATACTACTCCCACATGTTTATAGAACGCCATCTGTACATACATTCATACAACAGTCTTTCGATTTTGTCATGTAGTTCTTTGTTTAACAATCTGAAATACCATTTGAGGGTTTCAAATTCTTTCTACATAATCTCATACAAAGTTTTGGCCCCAAATTTGAATTTTCATTAAAACAGAATTTGTATCTTCATTAAAAGAGAAGCCTTGCATGGGAGTTTCCCAGCAATTCCTCACGATGAGGAGGAGTATCACCTGTTTACAAACTCTGGTATGCATCAAGAATGCTTGGCTACAGAAGCTGATGAGAGGTGCAAACAGACATACTTCTTCAAGGCCAGAGAAGGAATATTACAACAATCTGGTTCTGTTTTGCTGTGCCTTTTGTTTAATCTTTATGCAATGAGTTAGGCACACTAATTGATTTTCTTTTGCAGAAGACAGGTTCCTGTTAATTCTGGTCTGATCCCAGTGCAATTTTTCCCCTTCTGGGCAGAATGAAAAAATGTGGAATTTGCATCCCCTCATGACTTTATATGCATTCCCCCTCCCCAAAGAGCTCTTTGTAGAGTTCATAAATGTTGAAGTTTGCTGCAGATTTGGGCACAGATTAATTAGGTTTGCTCCTTTGTCCAGCTTGTATGGGCATTCAAGTTGCAATCCTTCCTTTCTGAGGCAGGATCTACTCTTCATAAAACTAAGGCCGAGTTCTGAAGGACATCTATAAGTATTCTAATGACTAATACCCTCCGTTCCAATTAGGGTTGCCATCTGACCTGCTTTTTTGCCAATCAACTCAGCTTTCTTTTTTCTTTTAAATTACGTGGTGCCTCAAAGCTGGACAATAAACAACTTTAAATATAAATGATTTAAATGCATTAATGAATGCAAAGGATGGATGGCTGTTTTCTTTATTGAGAGATGGCAGCCACCATTACAACATCCTGCACTACAGATGTCCACGCCTCTTTTAGAACAGGATGTGTCTAGCTAGGCTTTCACAAAGAAAGCAGGAGCCTTAATAAGTGCCATTCTAATACAGTCTACAGGAGAAGATAAAGTGTTTACTCCTTTGAGCTAAAGCATGGCTGTGCCCCAAAACTGTTACACAGGTCTGTCTATTTTATATCCAATTGCAATTGCTAACTGAAGCAAACCTTTCAGATTAAATCAAGGTGCTGTATTTCATTTAATAAACAGTGTTCTGCACATCCTAGGTACACTGTGGCAAGCAGATTACAAGCCTCCTTTGCATACATTTTATTGATGATTGTTCAGCTTTTCGCTAGATAAGGAAATGAGAAAGAACCATGAGAGGGTCTTTCTTTCTTTCTTTCTTTTTCTTTCTTTCTTTCTTTCTTTCTTTCTTTCTGTCTTTCTTTCTGTCTTTCTGTCTTTCTGTCTTTCTGTCTGTCTCTGCCTGTCTGTCTTAGCACTCAGCTTCTTTCTAAATTTAGAAAGTGAGAGCTGATTTTTTAAAAAAAGAACACACTTTATAGGAGTTTGAAATAATACCATCAGACTTTCTACAAAAGCAAAACTAAGAAGAAAATTGTAAAATTGCTGATTAATTGGAACATTTATGGGTGGGAGTTGAGAGAAAAAAATTAAAATCAGATAAGAAAATCTTCTTTTTCTTTGTAGAGACATGGCCACAGATCAAAACAGACATTCCTAAATTGAGTGAATAGGCAATAGGTGAAACATGTAGCAGCCATTAATAAAAAGTAAAAAATATTCAGTGTTGCTGAAAATGAAGTTCCCAGTTGCACTGGAATAGTCTTATTCCAAACAGACACTAAGCAAGTTTGATAATAGGGTGTATTGCATTAATTACTTCACCTCAAGGAGTGTGTGTCAGCCATCTTTAAAGGATAATGAAAGAAATAACATGTAAAGAAACTGGGATGACAAAAGAGAAAAATGCATAATTGGCAACCTTGAGCTTAAGCATAAAACTTACTTAAACATAAAAATTACTTATATAGAAATGCTGGAAATCAACACTCACAAACAACCTATTCTAAATGGTTTCATCTCCTGTGTAGGGGTAGAGAGCTTGACCAGTCAGGTTTTCTTTGTGCCTAAAAGGTAACATCCAGTTGATCCAGATCAGCAAAATGAATTGAAAGAAGCTGCCCACAAACCCTACGGTAGGTGAGAAACGGTGTCCTTGCACTTCCTCCGGCCTCATTTAGGGAATAAATCGTCCCCAAGACATTGGAATTACGAAATGAGAAGGTGGGGTGTATTCCAATCCCTATGCTGGCATACATATAAACACCACATATATTTTGTTCATCCGACAATACTATGTGTTTTGTTTATTACATTTATGTGGAACCTAGGGCTGTTTTACACAATATAAGAAAGATAAATGTTGCCAAAAACAAAACAAAAAGTAGCAATATTAACAAAATGTTTGTATATACTGTATACTGTATACTGTCACATTGGAAGAATAACTGAACAGTAAATAAATAAATAAATAAAAATTCATTTTAAAAAAAGGCTAAAAGGAACTATTAAATGCCTCTTCCTTGCCTGAACAGGAAATAAAAATCACCTGATCTGAAAGAACAAGAGGGCGGAAGTCAGTTTGCCCCTCCTCTTGAAAGGAAGTGCACACACACACACACACACACACACACACACACACACACACACACACACACGGCAGCTTGGGAGAAGACACCCAAAGCCCCCTGCCCCCAGTTGTGTCTTTACCTCTGAGGGAGATGGAGCCAAGAGAAAGCTCATCTCTGAAGATCCTTGAGCCCAGGGAGGTTCCTGTGGGGAAAACCAGTTCTTCATATTTTAATCCACATACTCAAAAAATAAAATATTTTTAAAAACCCTGCAGAGCCAACAGAGATGAAAGGGAAGACTTGAAGGGCAGAAAATACTGGGCAGTTGAGTTGAGCCCCCAAAAGCAAGACATGAACACCAGTCGGCACTAAAAGAAAGGGAGAGAAAACAGGCAAAAAAACGAGGCAGAGGTTCTTAAGGAACTGAAGAAAAGATACAGTAAGAAGAGTTAGGCCTCAGTAGACAGGATTCCT
Organism: Phrynocephalus versicolor; assembly: GCA_023846285.1. NCBI lineage: Eukaryota > Metazoa > Chordata > Lepidosauria > Squamata > Agamidae > Phrynocephalus > Phrynocephalus versicolor. The sequence continues at coordinate 25,831,578 of JAHTLZ010000348.1, forward strand.
TCTCATGATCTTCACCCGCAAATAAATACAAGACTAGATTAGGTGATACCTTTAGGCTACCCGTAAAATAACAATAACCAAAACAAAAGTGCATTAAACAAGGTAGGGCTGGCTAGATAGCTCAGTGGTTTTCTGTCTGCAGAGCCAGAGGTTGTAATTTCAATTCCCCGCTATGTCTCCAGGGAGAAGAGCCAGCCTGTGTGGCCTTGGGCAAGCTGCACAGTCCCAGGGCACCCCTGGAAAAAAGGAATGATAAACTACTCCTGAGTATTCTGCTCCTAGATAATCCTTAAAAGGGCTGCCACAAGCCAGAATTGACTGGAGGACACATGATGATGATCATTAAACCAAGTAAAGCTGAGAAGATTAAAATAACTATAGCAGTCCTTCAACAAGCAAACAAGGTCATATACTCTCCATTTTCTTTTTGGCTGTATCTTGAAAAACACCATGGGGCAAGAGATGGGGTCTCATTGCCGCTGCAGTCAGAACATAAAAGCAATGTGAGGCAAGAAGGGGTTTCCGAGGGAGGGACACACCGACACACACACACATACCCCTCTGGCAATGAGCAGACAGAATGTTTCATGTGCACAGTCAACCATATGGAAGAATGAGTGCTTCTTTCTGCTCAGCCCAACAGAACTCATGTTTCAAGGGAAGTGAAGATAGAACACAAGCTAATAAATAGTGACTAAAAATATTGGTTGGTCCCGGTTTATTTATGGTGACTTCACATGATGCAAATTCCAGCTAACACTTTTGGCTATAGATTTTCAGGAACGCCAAGAACTATATTTAAACAATGGGGACAAAGGGCTTTCATTTGAAAGCTGGCATTTGCAGGCGGCGTGCACAAATGTTCTTGCACCAGTGGGCGGGTGAATGCTGCCCTCTTCTGGAATATGGCCACATTAGTGCCTATCTCTGGACCAGAGACATCCCCCATCGTTAACATGAATTGTTGCCGCTGTTACGAGTGCCTTATCCCATGCAGTGTGTCTCCTTGCTTGCTTCCCGCACCGGTTGTTTTCCTGTATGTTTGATGCCATTCAGTTCAAGCATGCATTTGTTGCGTGTGTGAGAAATAATCGTCTGAGGCTTCTTCCGCTGCTAACGCTGTCAGCTTGGAAGATTATTTTATAGTCTTGGCTTCACGGAACTGTCTTTTTTGCACATAAGCAAGTGAAAATTTTTTTAATAAATAAATGCATTTCTACACATATAATTTCTAACTCGGTGTCATAGTATTATAATATCAGTTCAATTTCTGACTGATTAACTGCTATTGCTGTATTGCACAAAAGTAACAGTGTACTTTTGTTGTTTAGCATTTATTTAACATCAGCAATATGCTGTGTACAGCCCAGAATCTGGAAAAGTTCTGACTTAGTGACTCAAACTTAAAGAATACATGGATATTTATAGATTATGACCCCTCCACAGGCTCTATGTATGTATGTATGTATGTATGTATGTATGTATGTATGTATGTATGTATGTATGTATGTATGTATGTATGTATGTATGTATGTATGTATGTATGTATGTATGTATGTATGTATCAATGAATCAATGAAAACCTTCATGGTTGAAATTAAAGCTAATGACAATCAGATGAGGAACATCTGAAATGAATGAAGCAAAAGCCAACAAAGAATCTTATGTCACCTTGAAAGGCTAACAAGTTTTGTTGTTAACCTCTGTGTACTCCCACCTCCTTCTTCAGAGGCGGTAGACAAAAGTGTATGCCAAATAAAACATGCCTTTAATGTACCACAAAGATGATGTGGTTTGGTGGCAATGGGCTATGGACTGACATAGCTATCTGTATCGGAATAAAAGGCCTCTAATTCTGGACCTAACACATGACAGTGGCCTTGTTTAATATAATATTTTAAAATTGTGACTTTAGGTAGTTACTTGAGGTTATGTACAATCATGTCTCTATAACTGTGCGCCATGATGGCGATTCTTACTCGTGCAGCCCTTTCCAAGTCTTTCTAGGTAGTGGGTATCAGAAGTGGTTTACCGTTCCCTTTTTTGCAGGGTCTTTAGGGGACTGGGCAGCTTCCCCATGGCTATATAGCCTGGCTCTTCTCCCAGGAGGCACAGTGGGGAAATCAAATTCCCAAACTTTGGCTCTGAATATCTAAACCACACAGCTTAATTCTGTTTTTATTGCTCTGGTTCCATTGTCCAAAATTCTAATATTGGTAGGTGATTAGAAGTCTCTGCTAGAAAATGCTAGAGCCGTAGTTCAAGCGAACTCTACAGACCACACCGAACTACAGGCTCTCAGGAATTTATAGAATGTAGCTATGAGTGTGGCCACACAGACAATTTTAATCAATTTCTTTTCAAACTTTTTAAAAAATCAGGTTCAAGTCACATTAAATCGGTGGCCATGTTCACATGCACCAAATGAAAATCGATTTATTTCTGGCCCTTGAAACCAGTTTTGGCATCTACACTCCTGAAATCAACTTGTCACTAAACCACATTGAATTGAATCAGTTTTAGAAGCAGCCAGGGCCTGTTCCCAGTGACAAAAAAGAGATCCTGTTGTACCAGGTTCGCCTTTAAAAAACGCAACACAAATTTAAGTGTATAAACAAGGCACATGCAGTCGGAGACTACTACTGTACCAGTGGTCTATTTTGAGGTAGATGTGGAATCGATTCACTGGAACATCCCTGCCACTTTTTTTTTGGGGGGGGGGGGGGATCCTGCTATCTAATGCAGAGCTATACCAGGATAGCAGGATGATGATGATGATGATGATGATAAATCTATTTAAATGATGCTTAAGTGAGGTTACGACCACCACCTATGTCATTTTAATAACCACAAAACTGTTATACCTTAGTGCATTAGAGCATACAGAGGCTCTAGATGTCTGTGTTTGTGCTGCCTTAAAACCAAACTCCAGCATCTCTGCATGTCTTGTTTCCTCTTCTCTTGGCCCCAGTCAATACCAGCATTTCCAAAGATTGTTGCCCTCTGATGGGCAGAACAGTGTGTTCCTGCTGCATGGAAAAAATCAAAATGACTGGGCAACAAGAGAGTTAGCTGGGTTCCCACTGTCAAGGTGTTAATTGCCTAATTACAAACCTACTTTGTAAGTGGTGTCACCATCTCGAGCGGCCGGTCGGCCGCCAGTGTGCTGCCGATTTGAACGGCTGGTTCGGCCGCCAGCGAATTTCCGCTGTTTCCATCTTGGCTGGCGGGTCGTTGGGGCGCTTTTGGTTCCACCTTCCACCATCTCGGGCGGCAGGGCGGCCGCCGGGGTATTGCCGCCGTTCATTAACTCAGAGGGCAGATTGGGCGCCAACGGACGGCCGAAGTGACCTTAAGGCGACAGGCTGAGTCGCGGATGGTTGGCTGTCTTCCTTCCCCTTCCTAGCTCCCTTATTCACGCCCTTAGTCTCCTGTTCCACCTTCCTTGCCTTGTCTCCCCTACGATCTCATCCTCTCCTAGGCGGATGTATGTTGTATTTTTTATTGTCTTTCTTTGTATTGTATTTCTCTTTATTGTATTTTTATCGCACCTTTATTGTTGTTTTATCGGCTTTGTTGGGTTTCAATTGCATTGTTTGTAGTAATTTTATTTAGATTTTGCGTTGTTAGGTGCGATAGATTTAGTGGTTATCGTATATTGTATATTGTATTGTTTTTTTTTTCCCCCCCCCCAGGGCCGCCATGCTTTCAGGGACTCATATACCAACTGTGTCGGGCCGTGGGCGGTACGCTTGTAGTAGAGGGGTTAGTCGGATAAGAAGAACTCGGGTCAGGCAGCTTGTGCCTGTCCCCCGTTCTGACCCCTCTGCTCCCTGCCACGTGTCCAGGAGTCACTCCCCCAGCGCCCCTGGCCTTTCCTGCCTCCTGTTGAATGCCAGGTCAGTCTGTAATAAGATCCCCGTCATATATGATGCCATCTCTGACGGCCGGGCTGACCTGGCGTTTATTACCGAGACCTGGGTGGGCGATGATGGGGGAGCTTCCCTCTCTCAGCTTTGCCCTCCTGGGTATCTGGTTCAGGGGGTGGGAAGGTCAGGGGGTCAGAAGGGGGGGGGAGTCGCCATCGTCCATCGGGATTCTTTTTATGTTAGCAGGGCCTCGACATTGGTCAGCCAGGGGTTAGAATGCCTTCACCTGTTGGTGGGGCAGCGGGATAGATTTGGTATTGTACTGGGTTACCGCGCTCCCCGCAACCCAGCCCAATCCCTACCAGAGCTCTCGGAGTTCATCGCTGCTGCGCTATTGAGGTCCCCGCGCCTTCTGGTTGCGGGTGACTTCAATGTGCACGTTGGCGGTGGACTTTCCGGTGCAGCTCTGGAGTTCATGGAATCCATGGCTTCCATGGGTCTATCCCAGCATGTTGTTTGTCCCACGCACAGGTCTGGTCATACCCTGGATCTGGTTTTTTCCTCCATGTCGGGGACTTCGAGTCTGGAGGTGGGGGACTTTGTCTCCTTACCTGTGTCATGGTCGGACCATCACCTGCTATCTTTCTCTTTGGCGATCGCGGCTCCCCCCCGCGGGGACCCTCGGGCCCCTGTTTTGGCCCGTCCCCGGAGACTCATGGACCCCCAGCGGTTCCAGGAGGAATTCGGGGAGTTTCCTGGCGGACTGACTGGCGCTCCGGCCGAGGTAGTGGCGAACCATTGGTTTGAAACAGCTGTCCACACCATTGACCGGATCGCCCCTAAGCGCCCTCTCCGTTGCCGAGCCCGGTCCTCCCCGTGGTTCACGGGGGAGCTCCGGGCGATGAAGCAGGTGAGGAGAAGGCTAGAGCGCAGCTGGAGAAAAACCCGGACGGTTATTAGTAAGGCTGCTGTTGATTCCCAGACTAGTCGCTATTCCAACGCGATCACGGAGGCTAAGTCATCTTTCTTCTCCGTGAGAATTGGTGAGGCCTCTAACCGCCAGGCAGAGCTCTTCCGGGTGGTTCGAGACCTCGCCAATCCTAGTCTGGTTAGGCCTCCTCCTACTGATTTCAGTAGCGAGAATTTTGCAGCCTTTTATAGATCCAAGATTGAGGCCATCCGTGCCGGTTTTGACTCCGGTTGTGGTAGCACTGCCCCGGCATCCCCGGTTGCTGGTCCGCCTTCGTCGCCTCGGTTGGAGGAGTTTGGGCCTGTTTCTGCTGTCGAGGCCTCTAAGGCTATGGCGCATTGCCGACCGGCGTCTACTCCTTTCGACCCTTGCCCTTCCTGGCTCATTAAAGCTGCCAGTGGGACCATGGCCGAATGGGCTTCTGCCATCGCCACCGCCTCCTTCAGCGAGGGGGTATTTCCCTCTCGTCTGAAGGAGACGGTGGTTAAGCCCATTCTGAAGAAACCGGGCCTTGCGGCGGACAATTTGAGCAATTATCGTCCGATCGCTAATGTCCCATTTATGGGCAAGGTGATCGAGAGGGTGGCGGCGGTTCGGCTGCAGTCATACCTTGAGGATCGGCAGTGCCTCGACCCATGCCAGTCAGGGTTCAGGCCTCGTCGGGGGACTGAAACAGCTTTGGTCGCCCTGCAAGATGACCTGCTCCGGGCGGCCGACAGGGGTTGTTCTACCCTGTTGGTTCTCCTGGATCTGTCAGCGGCCTTTGATACCGTCGACCACGGTATCCTGCTGGATCGGCTCTCTGAGGTTGGAATCGGGGGCACTGCTTGCAGTTGGCTCCGATCCTTCCTGGAGGGCCGTCCCCAGTATGTTCAGTATGGGGGGGAGTTGTCGGCTCCGTGGGTTCTCCCTTGTGGTGTCCCGCAGGGGTCGTCGCTCTCTCCCGTGCTGTTTAACATCTATGTAAGGCCGTTGGCAGGGGTCATTAGGAGTTTTGGAGTGTGCTGTCATCAGTACGCTGATGACACGCAGCTCTATCTCTCCTTTTCCACCTCTGCAGTGGAAGCTGTGAAGATCCTCGATGGGTGCCTGGATGCCGTGCTGACTTGGACCGGGGCGAACAGGCTTAAGCTCAACCCCGAGAAGACGGAGGTCATGTTCTTTGGGGGCTCGCCATCTGGGTACGGTGGCCCTTTTCCATCTCTGGGGGGAGTTTCCCTTCAGACTGTGGAGAGGGTGCGGAATCTGGGCGTGGTCCTGGACCCGGCGCTCACCATGGAGGCCCAGGTGGCGTCGGTGACCAGGGCCGCGTATTACCATCTACGCCAGATCGCCCAGATCCGCCCGTACCTGGATGCTGACTCTCTGAGAACAGTGGTCCAAGCACTGGTGATCTCGAGGCTGGACTACTGCAACGCCCTCTACATGGGGTTGCCCTTGAATCTTCTCCGGCGTCTGCAGCGGGTCCAGAATGCGGCGGCCAGGCTGGTGGTGGGTGGCCGTCGTTACGACCACATTACCCCAGTCCTGGCTCGTCTGCACTGGTTGCCCGTTGCGGCCCGGATTAGATTCAAGGTCTTGGTTTTAGTTTATAAAACCCTCCATGGCTTGGGACCGGACTACCTGGCAGAGCGTATCGCTCAGCAATCCACCTCGGCCCGACCTGTTCGGCAGGTGCGAGCGCACTCGCTGCGGGTTGCCACCCCTCGAGAGGCCCGGAAGTCGGTCACTCGGAACCGGGCTTTCTCGGTGGCAGCCCCTTCCCTATGGAATTCCATCCCTAGCGAAGTGCGCTCTGCAGAGTCCCTGCTGGCCTTTCGAAAAGCTGTAAAAACTTATTTGTTTCGAGAGGCCTTTGGTGAGCCCTGATTTTTTTTTTTTTTTTTTTTTTTCCCGCCATCTAATACCCAGCGAGGACTGTTTTTCCTTAATGAGGTGGTTTGTTAGCTAGACTCGCCTGGGTTGACACTCCGTACTGTTAGTTTGGATGCATTAGGTTTTAACTGTTTGTCTTATGTCTCTTGTTTTTTATTTTATTGCCGAATTGTATTAATTGGCACTTGTTGCATAGTGTAAGCCGCTTAGAGTTCCGAAGCGAAGATAAGCGGGGTATAAATATAATAATAAATAAATAAATAAATAAAAGAAGCAGTGTGCCTGGTGCCTACTCTCTTTTCCCATCATCAGGCTTTGTCCAAAGGGAAGAAGATATCATTTCTAGCTGCACTCTGGGAGAATGTGTGTCTTGATGCAAGGGAAGCACAGGCTTCTCCTTCTGGGGTGGGAAACTGCAAGCTACTGCTGTCTCTCTTTTCTCGTTTACCCTAAGCAGCTCCAGACAAGGACAAGCACTGCACTCGTTGATTGTTTCTCAGAGGGTGGAATCCAGTTCGTTAGCATAGGAAGTTACTACTGAAGTCGACCCACTGGGGATTTGGAGAGTCAACTCCCCCACCCCACCCCGGTTCGTTCCATTGATTCAAGTGGTCATACGCTAGTGCCGACCATTAGCATAGTAGGTCACTGTTAGAGTATGCCAAACCCCCTCCTCCGATTCAGTAGGGCCACTCTAGTGCAATGTACTGTGCTAAGCATCAAGATCTCAACCCACAACTTGCTCCATAAAGTCTCAAGGAGTACTTCTCAACAAGCTAGTGGGTGAGAAGTACTCTTTGCAACGTTCATGTTGTCCAAACTGGGCTTCCTTTCTTCCCTCTGCCATATATATTGGAAGGTGTGCTTAGAAGCTACAAAATATCCTGGCAAAGCAGTGATGAGGCATCAGCTTGCCCTCCATTTTAGTTTGAGTTGTCTTCCAATCCTGAGCAACAGGCATGCTCTCGCTTTAGAAAGCACTTGCAAATCAGTAGACAGGCATCCCCCTGGTTTTGATGCCTCTTTATCTCCCCGACTGAAGTTCATTGGGGGTGGGATTTCAGACAGTTTCTTCTATGTGATGACAGCTCAGATCCCACTAACTTGCTGGCCAACTGGTTTCATCCTGACTTGCCCAACTCATTCCTGCCATAGGAGTCTTTCTACCATCTGGTTTCTATAAAATATCAGACTGGTTTAAACATAAGCAGTCTATGCAGGGAATACAGAAGCAGGGTTTTCTTCCAAAACTGTGGAGTGAGTTCTGTCTCCCCCCTCCCCCCCCCACAATCTTTACCTCCAGCTCAAGGCCGTATGTCGCCCCTTGGTTTGGATGAGCCTTTTGTTTTTCCTCATACATGATTGATTTAAGGGGAAACCCATTGTTAAGGCATAAACTGGAACAGACTCGCCAAAGAAGCAAGAGTTGTTAAGTCAACACAGATATAAGTCCCACTGAATCAATGGGTCTATTTGCACACTGGGAATAACAACAGTGTTTAACCCATGATGGTCTGAATCAAATGCTTTCCCTTATGCATTGAAAAAAAATGGCTGGTGCAGGAATGAGGAATGTGTGGCCTTGCAGTTGTTGTTGGGCTGCATTCAACATTGGCTGTGCTGGCTATGGCTGATGGGAACTGTAGTTCAACACATGCTGGAGAACTCTGTGTTACCCCCAAGGCTCTGTTAGTGTAATCTCACTAGCCTCATTGGAATTATGCTAACATAAAGGAATTATGAACACTATGAATTATTGAAAGGGGTGTTCTTAAAACTCTTATGAACAGGAAAATGTCCTTGATGTTAAGAAGATATATAGAAGTACCATTTAAAAGGCCAGTGCAAATCATTCATTGAAATTTGGTTTCCCACTGCAACTTCTCCTATTTCCTAAACATGCTAATTACTTGAACCATGTTATATTTTTTAGAACTACATGGAGTATTATTATCCAGGCCTTCTAACATAGGGTGTGTGTTTCACACACTTTCTTTTTTCACCTATTGTCAGGATGTCTCCAAAATATTCCCATATGCGCACTCTATCTCCTTGTTCCAAGATTACACACACATGCACGCACGTGGACGCATGCGCGCACACGCGTGCGCACACACCACCACCACCACCACCACCAACAACAACAACAACAACAACAACAACAACACCGACAACAACAACACCGACAACAACAACGTGTGATGGGGGTTCAGGTATAGTAATATAATAAGAACATGTGCCTTTGACAATATTGGCTGCTCTTTTTTTCAGCATTGCTTCTTTCTGTTTCACTCTTACCACAGCGCTTGTGGTTTCTTGTGTTGGGTAGACTGCAAATACTTCTGTCCGAGAAATAATCAGATTGGTTTGTTTGTTTTTTACATTTGCACACAAAGGCCTCAGTGCATCTGAGGCCTTGATTCAGTCCGGGTGTGAACTATAAGGCTGGCATGGTTTTATTCATATTATTTGATATTAACCTAATGGTTACTTATGATAAACAGCAACAATGTGCTATCCAATCAATCCTAAATTATGACAGCCCTTTTCAGCCTTTTCCAAGCAGGCAAGCGGTTTGCCGTTCAGGGAGTTCCCTGGGACTGTACAGCTGGCCCAAGGCCACATAGGCTGGCTCTTTTCCCAGGAGGCACAGTCAGGAATCAAACTTCCACCTTCTGGCTCTGCAGAAAGATACATTAACCAATGAGATATCCATCTGCCTATAATTTACATTTTTTAAAATTTTGTTTATAAAAATCCAATATGAAAGCACCTTTTTTAAAAAAAATGTGTTTTTATCATTAAGCAGCTGTGAAATCAGAGCACATACCCCATTTCCTGCCCCTAAAGCAGGGTTGGACAACATGCTTCCCTCCAGATGTTGCTGCAGTCCGACTCATCCTCTTTAAACCTTGCCCATACCAGCTAGGACTGCTTGCACTAAGGGGATCCCCACTGATTTCAAGGGAATGCACTGGATGTCAGGTTTTCCCTCTCTTCCCCACCCCCCTTTGTCCTTGCTCATTCTAATTGGCTATTTGGTGCCACCCAGTGTCTCCTCCCTTATGAGGACTCTAGCAGAGTTACTCCAAGGTATATGAGATACTTAAGGATTGACTTCTCCAGTAGGTCTCCATAGCTGTGTGGGGATTTCAACCTGGTTCTCCTGAGTCCGAGTCCAACACTGGTTCCTTAATCCTTGGCAGCTATTCTAGTACAATACCTCAATAAAACTCCATAACATAATCCCTTCCTGCTAGAAATCAGATCATTTATCCCTCAACTTGCGAGGGGGAAAATTACTCTGGAGTCCCTTTTCACCCTCTTTTCTTTTATGTGTGTGGTTTTTTTCTTAACACACTAGACTTCAGTTTACTTTAAAAAAACACATTAATTTTGTGTTAAAAAGAAATGTTTCCATGCAGATAAGGCTCTCCATTCTTTCCCAAATCCAATGCGTTTTGTTTAAATTTTTATTCACTTGTCAGTGCTGTGAATGCTTTGGTTGCTCCAGGCCATTGACTTCAGGAGCTGAAATGCTATTTTTCCTGTTTATCATAATTTATTGTCTCGTTGTTGGCTGCACTTTACACTCTGGCTAGTTTTCCCACACAGTCTCCAGGAAGCAGCTCTATGGCATCAGGCTTCCTCCGATTGATTCTTGCAGGGCCAAGGAGGGACCAGCCCTCTCCTGTCTGCTTTGTAAGGCACAGAAGCACAGTAAACTGTCCATTTGGAGACTTCCTTCCTAGTACCCACTGGATCTCAGACAGGGGTCCAGGCCTGTCTGCACCCTCTGCAAGCTCTCTCACGTAACCCCTGGGAAAAGCTTGCCCTTATCTGCGTTTGGAGCTGCCGTCACTGCTTGCCTTCCATCTGTTTACCGTGTTTATTCCCATCGTCTCTGGCCTGCCTCTTCAAGGACACCGAGCGAGAGGAAAATGCAGCGAGAGCACGATATTTATCCGGGCTTCTTTGTCATTTGGAAGAAGGGGAGGGGAGATGATTTTAAAAATCATTTAGAAAACCTTAATGAGTTATCTAAAGTTTCAGAAGACCTTTCCTGGCAGCTGCGTGCTCAACCATATCAGGCACCTCTAACACTCGCCATGTACATAAGCAAAGTCTGACACACTGGGAAAGGAAATGGCAATAGATGATAAAATCCATAATCTTGTGCTGACAACCCTTCCCTCCCTTTGACTGCTTTCCTGGGTTTCCAGGGCTTCTCCTGTCACTGTGCCAGCCGAATGCTTAGTAGCAATATAAATAATCTTCATACTTAGCACATTTCAAGTGCTTGGAGCACTTCCTGTACAACAAGCTTAGGAGCCTTTGCAACGTGACCCCAGGCCATGTGTAAAATATTTATTCCCCGCCAATGTTTTAGATGGCTCCCTCCTTGTTTACGTGCTTGTTCTGTGCAGGCCAGGCCAGGCAAAAACATCAGGGCAGACCACAGAGTACCAGCTACGGCAGCATTACCCAAGGTTGCAACTCCCTTGACCGGCTCAGCTATTGGTAAAGGCCTCTGTGGAGTTCCAGTCTCAGTCAACCTGGGTTACTCAAGATTGGGGAACCAGTGGCCTGAGGCAGTACTGGGAAAGGGATAGCTCAGTGGTCCTCCACTCAAAATATGGAGGGAGCTTCTAGATATACAAATCTATGTGGGCACAGAAGCCCTTCTACAAATGTTCCAGCTGAAAACCTGAACTCTCGGGAGGCAGCTGTCAGGAGTCATTTGATCATAGCTGTCAACTCTCCCGATTTGGCCGGGAAAACCTCATATTTAATTCCCTTTCATGTTTTTTACCTAGGTGGTTGATAGTCCCGGAAATATCCCAAATTCCCCCCCACCCCTTGTGCTCTTCCCCATTCACCCAAGCAGGGCAGTTCAAAGTGGGAGGGCGGTGCAGTCCCTGCTCCACCCTACCCACCACCCAGATGCCTTCCTGCCTGCCTTGGCAGGGGCGGGGATGGGGGCGGTGCATGGAGGAGATGCAGCAGGCGGGAGCCAGAGGTGGAGTGGAAACGGGGAGGAGGCTCCCCTTGCTGAAATGCTGCCTTGCCTGTGTGTCTCTCCCATGGCTCCTCCATGGCCAGCAAGAAGGTGCGCCTACCCGACAGTGCTCCCCAACTCAAGCAGCTTTGGCGACGGGGGGGGGGAGCAAACTGGTGCAGCTGTGGCTCAACACGGTGGAAGGGGCAAAGCCAGATGTGTGCATGCATGCATGCACATTTGTGTTTGTGTGTGTGCATGTGTTTGTGTGCATGCATGTGTGTGTGTATCTGGCTGAGGGGCCAGAGGTTGGGAGTTTGATTCCTCTCTGTGCCTCTTCAACAGGTGCTGCACTTGGTCATCCACAGGGTCCCCTTAATCTCTGTAGTTCTGAGATTATTATCTCAGTTCTCCAAACCTGCCCATCAGAATCTGCACCATGTGCAAATTATATAGCCCAATTTGCATGTGGTACAAATGTGCAAAAATCTCCTGGTTAATATGAAATGTTCATACTATGCAGATTTAGTATATTAATTGTTGCATTATTTTCCTTGTAATATATATTTTAGCCTTGGGATCATTTATACAATAATCACCGATACAGGGGAGTCAATATAGTATGATGGTTAGAGTGCTGATCTTAGAACAAGGATATGTAAGTCCAAATCCCTGCTAAGTGGAAAAGCTCATTTGGGTTAATCAGTTCTTCTCAGCTAAATTTCTTTGACAGGGTTCTTTTCAACATAAAATGTGGAGATGAGGGCTGCATTAAACAGCCAAACAGATGGCTGGTGCGCAGAAAGTAAGAAAGAAAGAAAAGAAAAGAAAGAGAGACATCCTGGCATACATGTTGGTCTTCTGGAACTACAGTAACCCCCACACACTATTTCTCAGTTCAGGTCCTGCAGTCCTGCTACACCGTGGGATTGCAGTACCTGCCCAACACCGCCAGCCTGCGCTGCTCCTGGAAAGTCTCGGGGCAGTGCGCATGGGTGGTGGCAGGGGATCAGATCCCCCAACGCCGCCGGCCCACGCTGCTCTGAGAAGTTTTGGAGCAGCCTGTACGAGTGCCATGGGATCTGATCACCCCTGCCCCCCAGTCCCCACCTGACCCACATCCGCATACCGCAGATTTTCAGTCTTCACGGGTCAGGTGGGTCTCTAACCCCGACAATAGGCGGGGGGTTACTGTAATGTCATCAGAGTGCTGGCATTTTTGCCATCAATTTTTTATTAATGGCAATCCTCACACACAAATTGATGACAATACTACAGGAATCCCTCATGAATGATGGTCCCTTGACTGAATGAGGGAAACAAAGTGCAACACAAGGGCAAGCGACAAAGACCGCTATCTCACCTGGGGGAAGATCTGGATATTGTGAAAGTCCAGCTTTTCTTCTTTCTTGGTCACATGACTGAAGATGTGGGATCTCCCTTCCCACGTGCAAGGATTATTTTAAAAAAAGTGCCGACCAGCCCCAGGGCCAGCAGGTGGTGCTAGAAAAAACAAACAAAAATAATAAAACAGTGCTGACAGCCCCAAAGCCAGCTGCTCAGCGCTGGGGGGAGGAGGGAAAATT
>JAHTLZ010000348.1:25845876-25869115 GCA_023846285.1 Phrynocephalus versicolor
CATTTCCTCAACTCTCATTTTTTTAGTTTTACTTTCAGTTTCTTCGTTGGGGCACCTCACAGGCTGTGCAGAGATGCAAAAGGGGCCTCTGAGCTGCAAAATTTGGGGGAAGCTTCGCCCTGCACCAACTTTTCCCCTTCTCTGGCCAAGCAGGGGCCATTAGCCTCCAAGTGTCACATGGAGAGTGGGCGTGAATGTGTTTAAGTGATCTATATCACGTTGTTTGAAGGACCGGGACAGTAAACATAACTTCAGATGCAGTTTCACAACATCTCTGCTCTGGGCCTGAACTAAGAAACTAACTGCCTTTTTTTTTTTCATCTTGCCAAGAACTTTACATCTAAGAACTGACTCCTGGCAATTCCATCTTTTGCCAGGTTTGAACTTTTGGTACAGCTCTGAGGAAGAGGGTGTTGCCCTCAAAATATTAGCAACTTTTTTGTTATTTTACTAGTAGCCTTAAGGTACCACCTGGTCTAGTTTTGTATTTGTTTTTTGTGATGGTTACATGGCTCCCCAACTTGTTTTACCCATGCTCTCGTCACACAAGCATGAGCTCTGTACCAGAATGTTGAAAAACTAACTATAAACATTCAGTAATCATGTGGGGAAATTAGAGCTTAGGTAGATTATATTCTGTTCTGAAAAGTTCCACCTAAGGGGGAATCCCATCTCTTCAAGGTTTCAGATCAGGTTTGTTTGGGTGATAGTTCCAACTACTTTGCTTGATAAAGGATTCGGTGAAAAGCAGTACAAAAACACATCCAAAGTCTGAAAACAGCTACATGATGAACTTGCTAACTTTGCTGAGATCTATGTTTTCAGGCTAGGGATTGTGAACAATTTAAGAATGAAAAAAAAGCTGAAGTGATAGCATCCCCTTCTGGAAGGTTTAGGACTGCTGCTCTCTCAGTGTTTTGTTTGTAATTTTGCATGCTATCTGTCATTTGTTTGGCTGGGAAGGACTTTTCCTGGCTGGAGTGAATGTCTGTCTGTCCAGCCCTAACCAAGCATTCATTCTAGCCTTACTTCAAAGAGAGCCTCACCTCTCCGCTGAGAGTTCTTTCCCTCAGTCTGTTAGAAGCAGTTACAGTAGGACCCCAGTATCCACTGGGGATTGGTTCCAAGCCTTCCCGTGGATAATGAAAACCGTGGGTAAGAGAGAACACCAAAATATCCCCAAAACTGCTGTTTTGTGATAGTAACTTGCTTTACAGCTGCTGTTTTGCAACAGTACATAGCTTGCTTTACAGCTGCTGTTTTATGACAGTAGCTTGTTTTACAGCTGCTCTTTGTGACAGTAGCTTCCTTTGTGGCTGCTGAATTATTTATTTATTTTTTCCTCTGCCAACCGTGGATAACTGAATCAGTGGATAATGAATCAGTGGATATGAGGGCCCTACTGTATTTGTTTCCTGGTGACCATTTTGTTTGATTGCTAAGTATTATTGCAGTGAAAGCAGCATGCACAACTCAATTTCAAGCAACTGTGAGTAAAGAATTTTTTTTACTCTCTCTCCTTCAAGTGTCTCAGAGTGAGTTACTGAGACTTTAAGTGCCACTTAATGTGAAAGGGGTGGACTCTGGAGAACTGGTAGCTATTTTTCTCTTTGCATTCCTATACAAGTATCATGCAGCAAAAGGAATTTTATCAGAAATTCAAAAGTCGGTAACACAAGTTAGAAGGGCTGAGAGGAATTGTCCAACCTGAAAGGTAGAGCTAAGCCCTATGATCCCTTGTACTCATGTTTTCTTTTATGTAGGTTACATCTGCATTTGTTCCTCTCTATTCCTACAGTCCTATCTTTATCCAAAGCAACATAGAGAGGAACGGGGCAAAGAAAGAGAAAAAGATTTTCTGTCTGTGGAACTCCCTGCCGCAGGATGTGGTGATGGCATCTGGTCTGGATGCCTTCAAAAGGTGATTGGACAGATTCCTGGAGGAAAAGTTCAGCACAGGTTACAAACCATGATGGAGATGTGTAATCTCCAGGCTTAAAACTGGGGTACTTCAAGGGCCTGATGCAGTTGGTGGTATCAGGAGACAGTTATCTAGTCTTATGCACTCCCAAACACTTCTGGTGGGGCCACTCTGAGATGCAGGAAGCTAGAATGGATGGGCCTTTGGCCTGATCCAGCATGGCTCCTCTTATGTTCTTATGTGTTGATCATAAACAAAAAAAATCTGGTACCAAATCAGAAGAAGGGAATTAGTTCACATTTCCTATTCGGGAAGAGCAGTAATATATTCTGCTACAGAACATCAAATAATGACTTAGGGGGTAGTCACACATGCCAAAGAAATCCCAGTTATATCAATTCTGCCATTATTTAGATCATTTTATAATTTGTGTCCACACAATGTGTGGGTAACATTGATTCATTTGTCAAGCAAATTAGTTTTTCCCACATCACACATCTTGAGATAATATCTTCTCTGTTGTGCCTCCTTTTGAGTGACTTATAGTTAAGGGAAATGACAATTGTAAGCCTATGTCTAAAAGACAGGGAAATGGAAATTATATGTCACTTCAGCTATATGTACTAGACATGGGCACAACCAGAAAAAAGGATGTTTCGAGTTTTTGTTTGTCGGAATGGGTCCGTTTCGGGTAGTTTCCATTTGTCGCGAAATTTTTCAAAAATTTGTTGTTTCGTCGTTTCGTTTGTCGTTTGTGGTTTCCACCGCGATTTAGCGCGATTTGACTTCCCAGAGCATAGGGGTGTCCTGCAATCAGGCCCGGCGCTAGGTGTTTTTGTGCCCTAGGCGGCGGGGGGGAGGTGCGGGCGGGCGGCGGTGGCGAGGGGCCATGGGCGGGCGGTGACAGCGGCACGGAGGAGGCGTGGGCGGGTGGGGGCGGGCGGCCGGCGGCCGCGGGCGGCACGGGCCACAGGCGGGTGGCAGCACGGGTGGGCGGGCGAGTGGCCAGTTAGGATATCACTTAGGATAGAGGTTCTGTTCTTGGCTTGCACCCAAAATGTGTGTGTGCGCAAGCAAATTGAAGTTGGGAAAATAGAAAATAAATGGTAGTATATAATATATTTTTAAAATAAATCCACACCTCCCACTCCCAGTCAAACCTCCCCCTTTATCCAATATCAGAAAAAAAATCCTCACAAACTGCCAGAGAAGAAATAAAGAATAAACTGCTATTCCCTTCAGGAGACAAAGCTGCAGGGAATCGAAGAAATTATTTTCTAAATTCAATTCCCTCCCTGCCTGCCTAACTTAAATCCTAAAGCCTCCAGCCTCCCTCCTCAATCTCAATCAGATCACACCAGCACCAGCAGCCAGCCCTCCTCCCTCAACCACATCCATACACCCGACTGCGATATCTGGAAGGTGCCTTGGCTTTTTATGCCCTCCGAGACATCCAGAAGTGTCAGTCAAAAACCTGGCGATGCCATTGGTGGAATGGTTCAAAAAATTTGCATGGTCCCATCCCATGCCCAGCCCAAATGGGCAGGTCTAAAAAAATAAAAAATAAAATAAAATACAATAAAATAAATACGATGTTTTATTGCTATAAAAAAACCCACTGCTGCTACTACTAAAATTCAGGCATTTAAAATAAATAAAATTCACATGTTTCTGTGGTGATTTGGTGTGTTTTTTTGACCACGATTTCAAAAGAAACATTGCGGTCACCATTTTGGATCCCCACCACCACATGGCATGGCGAGACGATGAGGATGACCCCCCCCCCAGCCTGGTGCAAGCAGCCCAGGAGAGGAGAAGAGGGGGGAAAAGGACGGGGACCCCCAGAAACCACCCCTCTGGTAGGTGGCAAAGCCTCAGGCAGGCATATTTTCGCCTGCTTTTTTGGCCGGGAGTCGGGTTTTTTTAAAAAAACTTTTAAAAACTTTTTCTGTGCTTCGCATTGCCCGATCGCTGTGATGCCACAAACGAAAACGAAAAACCTGACCAAATTTTTCTTTTTTCGGTTCGAGTTCGAGTTCTGATGGCTTAATTATCGTTACCGTTTCCGTTACGTAACGGAAACGAAAAACGGAAAGGGAAATGAAAATTTCGCCGAGTCATGCCCATGTCTAATATGTACTTATGAATATATATTTTTAAAGAACATTGTAGGGCAGCAAGGCTGCAGAAGCAAGACTAAAGATGGATCAATTGATATGAGATGGCACACACAGTCTGCAGAACTGGTACAAATACAGTGGTACCTTGTACAAAGGAATTAATTCGTTCCAAATGAAATTATGTTAAGCATTTTTTCCTTTATACAAATTCCCCATAGGAATGCATTGAAAACAGAGTGATCCCATTTTTATGTTGTACAGATTCGCCCCATAGGCAAATTATGTTAAGCAAATTTTCCCTATCTCCAGAATTTTTATGTTGTACAAATTTTATGTTATACAAACCGTTTGTTATAAAAGGGTCCACTGTAACAAGAAATGTACCAATGTGAATGGGCCCAGCAATATATATTCGTTTGTGTGAATAGGCACTTGGTGTTCCACTTCCTCTATATTTTCCTTGCTCACCTTCCTTTACTTCTGGCTGTAGGTAAAATCTGAAATTATAGAGGTGAGAAAACCCCCAAAATATGCTTGATTGTAGGAAAATACTCCACGAAGACTCATGCTGGATTCAAACCACTTGTTCTTGATTTTGGAGATGTGTTATTAGTAAGAAGGAGTTTTGACATGAAGGCTAATTGAGCTTCTGGAGATATTATTAGAGCTGACTCTGTATAAATATGTATATCAGAGAAAGCTTCTTTCCTGAGAAAGCAAACATTTCCTATTAGTGCAACACACTATCATGGGTGGTTTACAACGTACTAAGAAAACAACAATGCTAACATTCAATCAAGCAATACAAAATGAAAAGTTCAGGTCTTTGCAGATGATGCTGACAGCCTTTTTAAAAATAAAATAATATGAAGTACATGCATAAATAAAACCCATTGCATCCCGGATCAGATTCAAGGTCCTGGTTTTAGTTTATAAAACCCTCCATGGCTTGGGCCTGGACTACCTGTCAGAGCGGATCGTCCAGCGATCAACCTCGGCCCATCCAGTTCGGCAGTCGCGGGCGCACTCGCTTCGGGTTGCCACCCCTAGAGAGGCCCAGAAAACCTCTACCTGTAACCGGGCCTTCTCGGTGGCCGGCCCCTCCCTTTGGAACAGTCTGCCAAGTGAAGTGCACTCTGCAGAGTCCCTGTTGGCCTTTCGCAGAGCGTTAAAAACTTTCCTCTTTTGCAAGGCCTTTGGCGACTTAGTTTAGGTTTTTCTTCTGTTTTCCCCCACCATCTGTGTGCTCGCTCAGTAGTGCTTTTTGCTGAGCCTCGTTATTCTATGCCAAGGGTGCTAAAGTTGTTTTACTGATGTCATTATTGTTTTCACATTTGTTTTGTTAGCTGAATTGTTCAGCCTTTTGTAAGCTGCCCAGAGTTCCCATGGGAAGATGGGCGGGGTATAAATTCAATAAATAAATAAATAAATAATAAATAATAAATAAACAAACTTTTACACAGGTACTGTTTAAACCACTTCCTTTGTCATAGTGTAATATTATAATAGTGTGCCATCAAGTCATTTCTGAATTACAGCAAGCAGCTAGAGAGAAAATCACGTCTAAGATAAAAGAAGAGAGAGACTTGGAAATTTGCACTGTACTTCTTTCTCCCTCTGTTTCTATTCATTTGGGTTGATGCCTGAATAAGAAACACACACACCTTTCACATGAACTTCTGGTAAGATTGTACTGGAGTTGGGTTTTTTGATGCCTTGTAAAGTTTGTAAATTTGCATCCACTTGTGATCATACCCCACAGGTTGCTGAGTTTTAGTATGAGCATTGATTGATCTGAAACGTGATAGTGTTGCAATTATAGTGGTCTAATCAAGTAATCTCAATCATTTTCAAAATGCTGCTTGACGCATTAAGATTAATCCCTCACCTGTGCACAACAGGGCTTTATAGAATTGACAGGGACCTTGCTCTTGTTTTACATTGGCTATGTTTTGATGGAGAAACTGGAGAGCAGGGCTCCTTTCCCCAGACGGCCTTGTCTGGAGGTGTCCTTGGGACATTTTTATTTGCCTCCTCTGCAAGAGGGGAGTTGCCGTTACAGTGAGCAGCCATTATGTATCTGCTGGAAAATATAGATTTTTCTAAGTGGAACAGATTGCTTCTCCAACAGCTCACTTTGTTTGAAGTACTATGCTGAATATCTGTCCCAAGAAACAGCAGGGACTGAACCTACCTTAGCGTTTGACTAGAGAGGGAGGGAAATAGAAATTAATTCACATTCTCTTGCTGTGAAGTCACACTGGGCATTTGGTTGTCTTCAACATGTTGGCTGCTATCCCACGACCACTTAGAACCACTTCAAACTGCAGGAAAATGCAGCTCCTAAATTCGTGTCCCCAATTTAAAATAAAAAGTGCAGCCATGCCCACTTTAGTGTGACCCAGTGAGTTTTCCAAGTAGGAAAGGTGCTTTGCCTAAGCAATACTCTGCATGCACTGTTACTGTATGCTCAGTTGTTTTCCCTTTCTGCAAACCCACAACTAGAGTCACCGCGGGGCAACCATGGATTCCATGGCACCCCAGCAGAGGGGCATGGAATAGCACTAAGAACAAATACTATTTTGTCATTTTGGTACCTCCCGACACATGATATAATTGCAGAACACCTGTGCTCCTTAGCATTGGTCCTTAGCCATTGGCTTTTAAATAACATTTTATCTGGCTTCCAAAGAGTGTTTTAAGCCTATGCATTTATGCATTTCTAGACTGCTCCAATTTCCCCCAAGGAACTTTGGGCGGTTTACAGTGAAAGCCAAATAAAGAGTCAATAATTAAAACAAACCAAAGGAGAACAAATAAACCAAGAAGATCAAACAGACAGATCTCTCTCTATACAAGTCAAACAGTCACAATTAAAACTGTACAATGGTTACAGGTTTAAAACACTATACAAAATATATTAAAATAATTAAATATTAATCAAGATTATGAACCAGATTAGTTTTAAAAACACTTTCAAAACATTAAAATACCTCAATGTTATAAACACTGTGTTTCCTAGATCACCATTGAGATATTGGCTGAATAGGAAGGTTGTGGCCCAACGATGGAAGGATGAAAGATGGGGAGCCAACCTGGCTTCTCAGGGCAGTGCATTCCAAGGCATGGGAGCAGCCTATGAGAAGCCATTCAGACAGACAGACATGAATTCTGCTGAGATATCCGAGACTTACTCTGATGTAACTATGCTAAAGAATCTGCTTATTGGTTTGGAGAAATGGGGAGGGGGGAATGGAGAAGCACAGAAGACAAAACTGTTTTTCCTTGCATTACTGGGTTAATTTCATGAATTCAATGATAGTTCCCATCATTCAGAACTTTTACATGGAATTTTTACTCTCTCTTTAGCTGCTCGCGTTCTCTTGTAGCTTTAATGTTATCCCTCAAATCCCTGTCCTCAATACTTGAATATGTCTTAATTGTACTGGACGGTATATTGTCCCTCATTACTGTAAGCCGACTTGGGTCCTTTTCCAATGAGAAAGGCAGGGTAAAACTGCTCTAAATAAATAAATAAATAAATAAATAAATAAATAAATAAATAAATTTTATTATTATTTATTATTAGAAACAATCACTTGTTTCCCCCCACTCCTCTGTAATGTGCTGAAGCAAATTTAGAGGTGAGTCCTTCATTCTACAAATACTGGGAGGTAACTTTGAGTCCCATCTTTGGCTCATCAGCAAGTGCTTTGAAATAAGTTTAGTTCCTTAAAGTACTGTCAAGTATGTGCAGCACATGGATATAATGCTTTTAAAACAAATGTGAAATGTTCAACTTAACATGTATTTTAGAACACAGTGAGAAATGAAACGGGGTTTTTTCCAGTGGACTTCTGAATAGCATGCCTTAAATTTGCCAAGTAATCCGACTCCCTGTGAGTCAATAATAGCAGTTATGAACATGTGGGCTTCCAAATAAATTAGGCTTCTGAAATGGAAAAAAAAAATAAAAGGAAAAACTAGAAATGGATTTGTGCCTGAAAGAAATGCAAGCTAACTTCTGGTACTAAAATACTTCTGGTATTAAAATATCATTTATGCCTACTGTGACAGGGTGAGTTTGCCAGCTGGCCGACACACTCACCTCAAGCCACTGGGCTCCTTTGAGAAAAAGACTAAAGCCCAAAGGAAGTGGAGTGGGAAGAAAGGTTCAGAGCAGTTTAACTTCCCTGAGGCAGTTGGGAGCCAGATAAGAGGAAAGGAAGACAGGGCTTTGAGAGGTAGCTGATTGACAGAAGGATGGGGGGGAAGGAGGAGGCAGGGCCTGAGTTGATGCCCCAGAGGTAGTGCTTCTGCGTGACAGAGCTGGGAGAATGGGATGACCTCCTTCCACCTAAGGAGCGGCTGCCAAATGACACCAGAGCCTTCCCTGGGTTATCATCCTGGACAGCCAAGGACCACGGAGAAGGCACTGGCTGGTGTACCGGAGCCTCCCCAAAAGAACAGTGCAAACCTTCTTTGAGACGGGCAAAGTCTTGTTCTGACAGATTTAAACTAAGGCGATACTCAGTGAGATTCACTCAGAATCCTACTGAGGGAGAGTGTATCCAAAGGTAGGTGCATGGCTCTTAACCTGCACCTCTTCAGGGTGCAGGGATTCTGCAAGGCTACATTGCAGCTCTGAATTACAGCACCCACAGGCTTGAAACCTTAGGTTGAGCTCATGGAGTTTGTGCCAGGGAACCCAGCTGCTGCCAGCCCTGTAGTGGCCGGAGAGAGACTGCGCCTACACATACACAGGCCACTGTTTTCCTGATGGATCTCAGGGGCTTAAAGGAAGGGGAAAGCCCTAATGGAGCATCATTTAGCAAGCCTGAAGTCTGCCTTATGCAAAAGAATAAAGACAGGGCTGTGACTCCAGAGAGTGTACAAAGAAATTAAAATACATAGTGAATAGAAGGAACCATAGTTGGTAATCTTCTGTTTGAAAGGTAAGAAGTGGAATTTCGAATTTAGAGAGTGTCTGGAGATCTGATAGTCCTTGCAGGGTGCTGAGTTTCTATGGGGGTCACTTTTTGCCAAGCATACTTAGAGGCTCTCCTCATCCCTGTTTTTGCTATGTGTTGTCAAATCATCTCCAATCCATGCCAACCCTATGAATGAATGATCTCCAGAATGTCCTATTGTTAGCAATCCTGCCAAGCTGTTACAAACTCTAGGCCAGGCATGTCCAAACTTTGGCCCTCCAGATGTTTTGGACCGCAACTCCCACAGTCCTTTGCCACTGGAAATACAGGCTTGGAATTCTGGGAGTTGTGGTCCAAAACGTCAAGAGGGCCAAAGTTTGGACATGCCTGCTCTAGGCTGTGGTTTTCTTCATCAATCCATCTCATATTTGGTCTCACTTCTAGCCCTCTTCAACTCTCTCATCTTTTCCAGTGAGTCCTGTCTTCTCATGGTGTGCCTAAATTACAAGAGCCACAGTTTTGTAATTTTTGCTTCTAGAGCAGTGATGGTGAACCTTTTAGAGACCGAGTGCCCAAACTGCGATTCAAAACCCAGTATTTTTTCTCAAAGTGCCAATACAACAATTTAACCTGAAACAGGTGGCTGTGAAGGGATGATGTCAGGTGCCCATAGAAAGGGCTCCAGGTGCCACCTTTACACCCTTGCCATAGGTTTGCCAACACTGGTCTAGAGGCACCCATCTTCCCTCTATCCCTGTATTAAGACAGGAATGTGTTGACCAAGAGTGATGTTGGCAAATAAGTACCCAATAAATACTCCTCTCTCTCTCTGTCTCATGTCTTAAAGACAGAAACAGCAATAATGCTAGTAGAGATTTTACACACTAAAGCAGAATTATAGATTTAGCATTGGGCAGTGCACTTGAAGTCACAGAGATATCCAGATAATTTATCAAAATGTAAACAAATTGTTGGAAACATATTAGAAACCTGCTGAAAACACAGCCCCATGAAAAGCAGATGGCATCACGGCAGAATGTATGTCTGTGTCAGTAGACTTGCTGAAGGCATCAGTGCCAACAGTGACCAACCACAGAACAATTAGATATCATACTGAGCAGTACTGTGTGCTTGTTCGACTGTGGAAGAATGACAGTTTTATGAGTCTGAAGTAGGTAGGCAACACAGTGAGGGTGCTGCAGGGCCCCCAAAACAGCTACTCTGGCTGGTTTATAACAGCATCATTAAACTATATTATAAAACCACCCAACTACAAACAAAGACCTTAGATACCCATTTGACTTGCCTCCTCATTAATGAGAATGCTCTTCTTTAAAAACAGAACTCACATATAGAGATATTCTGAAATTCTGTTGGTGATCATAGTCAGATGCAACCAGAGTAAGTCCTCTGATTCAATGGAACCAGTGGATTCAGTGGGCCAACTCTGAAGTGGTGGTGACTCATGAAATCCCCACTGATTCAACGGCTCTATCCTAGGAGCAACTGCCATGTTAAACAACAGGATATCAGCCATAATATCACAGATCATTTTAGCATGTTTCCTATAGAGTACAAGGTGGGACAGAATTAATCGGTATTAGCAGGGCAGGGGTCTTCCACCACCACCCCATTTCAACAATTAAACACCAATTCTATTAATGGTTTGAAACATTACACTGTGCTGAAATTTGTTATTTTGGAGGAATGCGCGTTTTGGCTAGTGTTTTTCACATCTGAATTGATTATTTATTTTACAAACAATTGAAACTCACATGTCGCATGTTACTGATTATCAACATGTCAACTAAAAACATTTTTTTTTTGCTTTTTAAATGTGTAATTGCCCCATAAAACAGCCACTGTTGATATATTAGGTTCAATGCGAATGTTTCTAAATTTTGTGAACCTGTTACGATTCACATTTTTTTTTCAAATAATGAGTATGCCCAGGATGTAGCTTGTGCGAATTATACCTGGGTAGGGCTGCAGCAGTGCATTGTAAATAATTCTCAACACTGGCCATGGAACCCAGATTGGTAGCCCCAGGTTGCAAAATTCTTTTTGCTACTTGGCACGATTATACAAATGGGATGATACAAATAGACACAAGGCAGGTGTAGGGCAGGTTTCCAACACATTTCCATATTGTTGCATCTCTCCCACATGTATCCTCACTGCACATCATTCAGTGTGCGATGGCCTTGTTCCTTTAGTAAGAGGCTTACTCTGCTACAGAAAAAGGTGTTCTCTTACAAGACTGAGGCCCCGCTCCCATGTCCCTTTAAAAGCAGTTTAAATTACCTGATAAACCATGTCTTAAAATGCTGTCCCCACGGCCACCGTGCTTTTTGAAAAAAGAAAAAAGAAAACCCGGTAATGCCCCTTGAAGCAAGGTTTTTGTGACTCACCAAAGAGGTAGGGGAATTTTTGCCTCGCTTTGAAAATCCAGCTTTTAAGGAGGCAGACACCGTGGAACCACACAGATGATCCGGGTTTCTTTTTCTTTCTTTTTTCATAGCACCAACCGGCTGTTCCTGGGGCCGACGGGCTATGTTTTTTTAAATTATTTTTCACCTTCGGAGAAACAGGAAGCTCTATCCGGTCCTACAGGTTTTCATTTCCCCCAGCCAAGTGGTCCGTTTTTTTTAAATGCTAGCACCACCTGCTGGCCAAGGGGGCTGAACTGCACTTTAAAATTATTTTAAAAAACAGCTTTTGACGTGTGAGCTCATGTCCCACTTTTTCAATCACGTGCTGGGACAAAGAGGAAAAGCTGGACCTTCAGAAGATCAGGATCAAAACCCAGGTGTGACCACGGAAATCCAAATTTGTCCCGTTCCAATTCTTACAACCTTGCAAAACTATAATCCCTTCCATTAAATTTGTGCATACCCCACAACCATGTGCTAATTTTTAGAAATCTTAACAGTCTCTGCTTTTGCTAAGATTGGGTCTGTTGGAAATGATTTTTCCCCCTATATAGAACAAAACCTAATTTACAGTCCAGGATAGGGTTTTGTTTTGTTTTGTTTGCTTAACCATCTGTTTTGTTCACTTAATATGTATTGGGCTGTTTGCCCTTATGAGCAAATTCACTTTCTAATAAAAGCTCTGTGGTAACATTTGCTGTTCTCCAACACAGTTATTATGTATATTTTTACTCTTACACTTGCAAACCAAACTCCTTAAGGAAATAGCCCTATGTGAATGTGAATTGTTGGGGCCAATCTACCAGGAGGCATTATGGCCAAACTGAAAAGATTTCCTGCATATGTATATTATCAGAATGTGTGCAAGGTTGTACATACACCAAGAGAGCATAATTGCCCATCTTTGCTGGCAATGTGCATATTGAGGGCAGAGCAGAGATGACCCTCCAATATATAAATGAATATATAAAGCCGTACTTCCTCCCCCCACATCCACCTCCTCTGATCAATCTCCTCTTATTTGGTTAAGCTTTTAGTAGCTACTTTCAGCATAACCGCAATGGAATTCGGCTTTGCCACTATTAAACTTCATTTTAGATCAATTTTGACAGATATTTTGCATGGACTTTTGGGTTAAAATATCTGTTGTATGACCTACTCTGAGTGTGCAGAATAGAATGGGCTTGAATTTAAATAAACAAGTTAAGTACTTTATTTGGAAGCTAACACTCACTGGCATTTGATATGGCTTAGGCTCCCGGTAACTAGACTAATGTTGGCATTTATTTTCTTTATAAATAGATTGCTTACTTAGAGAAATACAGAGTGCTGGAACAAATTCAGCTTTACCATTTATTCTTTCCAGTCTAAAAGGAGCTACATCTGTTTGGCTTTTAATCTGCCTCTTGGCATTTCCAGCAGGAATGGAGTGGCATGGAGTGGGCAAGGAAGTTCCAGATAGCAAGGTGAGTCCCAAACACATTCCAGATGATGCGGAATCTGTATTAGCACAATGTTGGGAACCATAATTTTGAAAGTGCAGCATCTAAGGCTGCCACGTGTCCTCTCTTATGGAGGATAACTCTCTGTCTAAAAGACTGCCTAAAAGGACAATCCTCCTTTTCAAAGTGTCCTCGTTCATTTAAAGGGCCATCTAATCCAAGTCTGAGGTCTGACCTACAATGTTGAATTAAATCAGAAGATGCTTTGGTTTGTTTGTTTTTTAAGAATTAATATAATGTGGGTTTTGGACCTGTGTGTGCATCCTCATGGAGACTGCACCCCCCACATCTTGTCTTTAAGCTGTAAGTCAGGCCTGCCCAAAGTCCGGTCCGGGGGCCAAATCCATCCCCTCAGGCCATTCTGAGTGGCCTGCGGCTGGCTTGCCCGCCCCTCCCTCCCCCTCCTTCGCCCCATGTTTTCTTTAAATCTTCTGCCAACACTGACACCACCAGGAAGCTTGAGGGGCTGGATGGGCCGGCCGGCCGGTGAGCAGAAGCCTGTGGGGCTGGGTGGGCTCGCCAGCTAGCCATCACATGGGCTGCTGCCATGGCTCCCTGTGCTTCCTTTGGTCCCCACCTTCCTTCCTCCCTCCTTCCCTCCCTTGGTCCCCACCTCCCTCCCTCCCTAGCTTGCTCCCCACCTTCCTTCCTTCCTCTCTTGGTTTCCACCTCCCTCCCTCCCTTGGTTCCCCCTTCCTTTCTGCAGGTGGGGTTGCAAGGGGTCAGTGGGTGAGGCTTATAGGTCAGTGGGTGGGGCTTGCAGTGGAGTGGCAGGGTTGGGGAGCAACTGGCCCCTGACACATTCTCAGCCACCAAATCTGGCCCTCCTTACAAAAAGTTTGGGCACCCCTGCTGTAAGTGAACATGGAAGGGAGAGTGGAGGGAGGAGTATCTCCAAGCCTTCCCCCTCAGTGGAAGCATCTCTCAGGCTTGGGGGGAGAGTGGTAAATTGTAGCCACTCCTCGCACTGAAAACCAGCCCCTCTGGTTTCTCCAACCCCAGGGAGTTCTGTGGAGCTGAGAAGGAAGGTCCAGTCCACATTCCAATGTAGTGAAGTATTTTACAAAAATGGGTAGGGGAGCAAATATGAAGGGTTTTAGCTCAGCTATCAACATAAGCATCCAATCTCCCCATGTTTTTATTATTTAATTTTTTTAAAAAAAGCTTTGATCTAGCATAGCACTAGATCAGTGCAAGGATAAAATAAAAATGGGTTTATAAAAATAAAAGAGTTTGGAACACAGGGTGCAGCGTTCGTGTGCTTGCCCCCGGCCGTTTCATGGGCTATTAATGACGAACACCGCTTCTGATTTTCCTCTATCGCTGCCACCAACTTGCTTTGCTAGTAAATTAAAGCCTTCAGACTGTTTTTAAGTTGAATAAAAATAAAAGAAGTTTATTGGGTACAAAGATGAAGCAAAATTGTGAATGGTAACGTGCTGAAGTATAAACAAAGCAGAATATAGTTCAAACCCACTTAAGTTTGATTACTAATAAAGATAAATAAATGCACACCCAGTTTTACAGACACTGTAAAATCCTATCTCTTCTTTAGCACTCTCTGATTCTCAGATGGTGCCAGACCCTATCTGTCCTTTAGTCCTCTCTGGACTTTTCGTCAGAAAGTGTAGGACCCTATCTCCAAGTGTAGGTCTTCCTGTCAGCCCCTATCTGGTTAAAACAATGCTGCGCAGTGCTTTAAATGCTCTCAGGCCACTCCCCATAAGCTCACCAATCTCTCACGCATTATGCATCATACACAGGGCCGGTGCTAGGGTTTTTTGTGCCCTAGGCAAGGGGCGGGGTGGGGGCAGAGGGGCAGGGGGCAGGGTTGTGGTGGCCAGGGGTGGGGTGGCAGGCGGGGGGTGGGCAGGGTGGTAGCGGGCAGGGGGTGGGGCGGCAGGTGGGGTTGGGCCGTGGGCGGTGGGTGGGCAGGGTGGTGGCAGGCGGTGGGGGGGCGGCAGTAGGTGGTGGGTGGTGGGGGACGGCGATGGGCATGGGGTGGGTAGGCGGTGATGGGGGCAGGGGGCAGCGGGCTGGTGGCACCGGGCAGCGATGGGCGGACGGCGACAGGCGGCTGGCGGGGGTTGGGGGGACAGATGGCAGTGGCCAGTGGGGGGGCAGCAGGGGGGCAGCAGGCTGTCCAGTGCTCTCTCTCCATTTTGGCGTCCTAGACAACTGCCTAGTTCGCCTTAATGGAAGCGCCAGCCCTGATCATACAGGTAAATGCCACACTGGGCATCTTACAGTCCAAAATTCCTTGTACTTGGCACCCATTTTGACTAACTCCACAACCTTCCCCCCGAGAAACATTACATTCACACATCCCGAAATGATTCAAAATAAATTGAATCCATAATTGAGTTAATATAAACAACCCCCTACGAGTGTTTAGAACCATGTGCTTAGCTGTACACCATGTTGGTAGATATTTTAAAATCGATTTCAATTGTGTTAAACTCAACACAAAATCTGCAGTATTATGACATGTCAGCCGTGCACCGAGTTAAGGACAAAGAAGTATGTCTATTACATTGAGTATCTACAGCAGATTCAGCAGATTCACATGTTACCTGGTTACTGCATTCCTAACTCAAGTGAGAGGGTTTGCTATTTTCTTTAAATTCAGAAAATAATTTCTGACCTTGTATCTGCATATCTTAGCATATGCAGTTTTATATAGACTGTGGCCCTATTTTGTCCTCTCTTTTTAATGATAGATAATGTCCTTGCCATTGAAAGTGGGTCCTCTGAATATTGAACTTATGAAATTTGAAAGGGAAATCCAGTGATGGTGATTAGACATGGGCACAACTTGGCGAAATTCTCATTTCCGTTTCTGTTCCTCGTTTCCGTTACGCAACGGAAACAGTAACGACAATTAAGCCGTCAGAACTCAAACTCAAACCGATCGCGCGATGCCAAGCGGCACAGAAAAAAAGTTTTTTTAAAAAAAAAAAAACCCAATTCCCGGCCAAAAAAGCAGGCGAAATATCCCTGCCTGAGTGAGGGCACCGACCAGAGGGGTGGGTTGGGGGGGGGGTCCCCGGCCTCCCCCCTCTCCTGTCCTGGGCTGCTCTGGTGGGGGGCATCCTCGTCATCTCACCATGCCATGCTGTGCGGGGGGGATCCAAAATGGCGAGCACAATTTTTTTTTTTTTTTTGAAATTGTGGTCCAAAAACCCACCAATGCACCACACAGAAACAAGCAAAAATTAGGTATTTTAACTGCCTGAATTTTTACAGTAGCAGCAGTGGGTTTTTCTTGCAATAAACGTCTGTCTCCAATCCCATTGATTTTATTTTATTTTATTTTTATTTTTATTTTTTTACACCTGCGCAATGATGGGCTGGCCATGGGATGTGACCATGCAAATTTTTGGAGCCATTCCACCAATCGCATGGCCACTTGGCCAGGTTTTGACTGAGACTTCTGGGATGTGCCAGTCAGGCATAAAAAGCCCACTAACCCTAGCCCTAGCCCTAACCCTAACCCTAACCCATACGCCAGTACACTGTCCTTCTTAGTGGGTCAGAGGCACCCAGAGGTGCAGCCCACTAACTCACCCTAACCTTACCCGTAACCCTAAGCCTAGCCCTTGCCCTAACCCCAACCCTAGGCCAGATCTGTACTCGCATTGCACTACACGCAAGTACACTTCCCTTCTTAGTGAAGAAGAAAGTAAAATTCCATGTAAAAGTAATGAGTGATGGAAACTAACATTGAAAACATAGCATCAATGCAGTCACACAAGGTTATAAGTGGTTATAAACACAAAGTCTATGTGGTCATATTTGCTGGAAGAGAAAGGTCTTTGCCTGTTTTCGGAAAGCCATCAGAGATGGGGCAGTCCTGGCCTCTAGTGAGAGGGAATTCCAGAGTCTGGGCACCACAGCCGAGAAGGCCCTTTCATGGGTTTCCACGTGACGTACCTGTGAGGCTGGCGGAATGGAGAGAAATGCCTCTCCTGATGACCTTAACACCCAAGTCAGTTCTTGCTGTGAGATTCACTCTTTGAAGTAGCTTGGACCCAGGTTGTACAGTGCTTTGTAGGTCAAGGTCAGCACTTTGAATTGTGCTGAATTGTGCTGAATTGTGCTGAATTGAAATGGAAATCACGGGAAAGCAGTACTCCTTTTACTTGTCCGCCTCTTCTGGAAGGAATGCAGAATGAAACATCCAGTGGAATGGAGAGCCAAAGCTGGCAAAGGATACAGTGAAGTTCATGTTTGCTGTTGGCCACCATTAATATTCCAGAGACACGACCAGTCTGATTACTCAGAAACAAAACATCTGTTCAAGAAAGAATAGCCTAAAATTGGGAACAATGGATTTGGAAACAGGGCCGAGTAATTGCAGCACCCAAAGCCTAAGCTGCTTCCCCTAATGTTCTCTTTGGCAGCAGTGGGTGGTTGTTTGGCTGGCTGCAAAAGCAGCTGTGTTGGCACCACATGGAAGGCGTTTGGGTCAAGTCTCTCTGTGTGCATTTGAGTAGCTTACCTCTGCTGAAACATTCTCTCTGAGCTACGCTGATCCTCTTGATTCCCTCCTTTGACTACTCTTTGATTCTGAAGGAGATTAGGTGATTATGGGTTTAATGTTTGCATAAATCCATCCCAAGAAGGCTTTGCAAACCGTTTTGTAGTTGACATTCGAAACTCCTATATATTTTAAAAGAGTGCTTTTGGGAAATCCATTTTTGTCATAGGCTTGAAAAAAAACCTGTATGTGGGGTGGGGGGGAAGGAGTGTAGCTTGGATGGGTTGAAGCAGGTACCATTTGATCCTCTGTGGCTTTTATTAGGGGACATTAATAAACTTGGTGTGGCTTATTTCTGAGTAAACTTAGGATCGAGCTACACCATGCAAATGATTTTTGAGGCAGGAGCGAGGATACAAGTAATGATTTCCTATCCATCTTACTGTGTTGGAGATGCCCGCCTTAATCCTCATTTGGGTTGAGAACTACACATCCAGCAAGGTCAACATCCCGCATAAATTGTCATGATGCTTCCAAAATCTTCAGCAGTGTTCCCAGAGGTTCTGAGAGGGCTAGCCAAAATGTGCTTTACTATCCAAGGTGGAGAACAAAATGGCATGTCTGGTATTCCAAGTGAAGCCACCCAATAGCAGTGCCATTGGCTCTTTGGGGGGGGGCAAGGGTTGTCCACTGCAAAAGTAGGTTGCACATGTTAGCCTTCTGGCCCTTTTATTTTCTGCATGAACAACTCTTAGTATGACTGGGGAGTGCCCAGGCATAGCTTAATCCTTTCTAAAAACACAAGGAAACTTAAATGCATTCTTGGCTCATACAAGGAGTTCTCTTGCAGAAGTCCTATTAAAATAAACCGGACTCATATGAGAACTTCCTAGTAAATCTAAACTCAGGTCCCTTCTTTCAGATAGGTTTAAACATACACACATTCTCTCTCATTCACTATGTTCTATACATGAAACATTACAAATCTGTAAGTAAGATGTTTCTCCTTGTGTGGGCTCTACATGCAAAGCCAAAACCTCACGTTCCCAAGATTGTTACTTCCCTATGCAGCACACACATGAATGTCTCACCTGCAAATGTTTTGCTTGCCATTTATAGAAAGCAGCAACAAAGTGCTGAGGAGTTAGCAGTCCCCCTATATGCTTATTGAACTTCTCTTAATAGGGAATGACTGGATGGGCCTTCTCAAAAGTTTTAAAATCAGTACTAACAGTCACAGAGGCAGTCAAAAAGACTGCAGAGCAAATAATCAATCAGTGGTTTGAGGCAAGAGCAATTATAAAACAGACCCACAAGAAAATAAGAAAGTCAGTTAAGCTGTTCTATAATTACATCCTAGCATGTCTTGAGCATAGTCTGACAGCATACACAAAGTACTTTACTTGAAGCAGGGTAACAAAAAAGCACATCATTCCCCTAGCGGATAACTAAGCTAAATAAAGTAAAGTAATTTCGGTCAAAGTTTTCATTTCCAGACACTTTCAGGGAATCTTCGAGTCAGGCATCAAATTTCTTGAACTTTCACAGAGAGTGACTTCTTTCATCTCTCCTCATTGAGAAAAAGCCGTTTTCCTAACTAGTTCAGTGCTAATAATTGAGTCCAACTCAGCCTTGAAGCACTCTCATAGAGATAAGCTGCAGGTGTTTCTGCCTTCCAATTACTGGTAGACAACCTCCTTTCTCTCAACCAACTCATCTCAGGCACTGACTCCAAGGCAAATTTTTTCCAGAACAGCAACAGAGTCCATGATCCCTTATTATTCCCAATCTCATGACAGCATGTTTCTGTCACCAATGTTGTTTCCACATTGGAACCCATTAGTGCTGCTGATACATTTCTTTTCTACAATAATCTGGAATTAGAATTAAAGTTAGTGCTATTGAACCATTAATATAGCCCCATGTTACTTTTCAGCATCCTACTATAATGTTTATGACCAATGTTCTCCTTTAATGCTTACTGGTATTTATAAATGTGCTGGTTAGGCAGACCATCCCAGCAACCTTAAATAAAATGTTATTTCATGTAGCCTCATCCCTTATAGGCTTTTATTTCTCCCACAAAGAATTTGTCTGTTTTAAAGCAAATAGTAAACAATCATAAATCAAAATGAAAAGAAAGCAGTAACCCTCCTCTCCAGTTACAAAAGCTGATGTTGCTCTCATAATGTGGTCATTCAAGGCCACTGAACGGGCTAAGTTGTTATTGATACACGGAGTCACCTCCAACCCATGGCAAACTTATTATGAATCATTCTGCTACAAATTCAGCAGCAGAAGAAGCTGAATTTGCAAAAAGAAAATGAATAAAAGCAAAAGAGGCCTTTGAAACTTCAGTCATAATTTGGCTATTCATTGAAGAGGTTGCTGTTGAAGTAGTTTGATTGCAGCCATCATAAACACAGATAACAGCATTAGAGATGGGGCTGAATCAGAAAAATGGTGATACAATTTCATTTATGATTTGTCATAGTTGACGACTCACAAATAACAAATTTACAATTATTTCATATAAATTGGCAAATCATTTTTTGATTCATTTATGCATGTAATACCCTATAAAATGGCCTTCTAAGCACCTAGAGGCACCAAAATTTCAGGGAAACTTCATCAGGCTCTTCTCTACAATCCCAGCAAATTTGGTAATGATTGCATAATATCTAAGTTGTGCACCCCAAAGTATGGTCCTTCAAAAGTTTCCTCCAGGGACCCAGAAACACCAACACCAAACATGTTGAGAAGCTTCTCTAAACTCTTCTGCACAATCCCTCCATGTTTGATGATTATTGGATTTTAGATACCTGAGTTATACACCCACAAAGTGCCCCCATGGGAAAGTGCCCTTAAACAACTGGCTTTAGGAAACCCAATCTTCACCAAACATGGAGGGATTATAGAGGAGACTCAAAGGAAATTTCTCTACAACGACGGCTTGCAGCACCTTTTACTTGATCCAGCCGGTATACTTGCTACACACATTACTGGAACAATTACAGTTTTCGCCATCCAAGAGATGAAGGGTCAAATCATTCAATGTAATTGGATGAGAAATACTTTGAGCTGTACTATCAGTCACTGTTATTACCTAGGCTCATTTTGCCTTGTTCTTGACAGATCAGACAGGCAGGCAGAGTACATAACAAAGGCAGAATGCTGTGTTATTTCTTTTATTTCTTGCCATTCTAACTTGGTTTCATCTCTATTGCAGGGTGATCTTGTTAGTTTTATGGTGTTGTAGCCACTAACAAACAGCATAAAAGAGAAGAAAGACATTGCCTCAAAAGAAGACACGGACAAAATATCCATGTGTGTGTGTGTGTGTGTGTGTGTGTGTGTGTGTGTGTGTGTGTGTGTGTGTGTGTGTGTGTGTGTGTGTGTTGTGTCAGTACAGACATCACCGACTCTTTGTGACCCCATGTCCATAGAGTTTTCTTGGCAGAAATACTGGAGTGGTTTGCCAGTTCCTACTCCAGGCACCTACGGCACCTGGTATTCCCTGGTGGTCTCCCATCCAAGTACTCACCAGGGCCGACCCTGCTTAGCTTCTGAAATCAGGCGAGATCAGATGTGCTTAGGGCATCTAGGCAGCAAAATATGCATATATTACATACCAATTTAGAAATAGTTTCTATAATTCTTTTTTTTAAAAAAAATACAGCATGTCTCTTGATAGGGAAAGATTATGAGCCACTGACCCATGTTCAGATGCTAACCAGTGATGGAGAGCAGCAAAACTCCACTGTCCCTTCTTACAGGGTATCTTCAAGAAGGATGCTTGCTGAGAAATTGGGGCAAGTTCGGAGGAGTGCATCAAGGATGATTGGGGGCTGGAAACCAAGATCCATGAGGAAAAACTGAAAGAACTGGCCATGATTAGCCTTCAGAAAAGAAGACTAAGGGGAGATACAGCAGCGCTTTTCAAATCTAGTACTTAAAAGGCTGTCATACTGTACAAAAGAGGAGCAGGCTCTGTTCTCAAGCATCCCAGAGTACAGGACTCACAACAAGGCGGATCAGGTTACAGCAAACCAGTTTTCAGCTTAATATCAGGAAAAACTTCCTAACTGTTAGAGCAGTATGACGGTGGAACGAATTACCATGATAACTGGTAGATGCTCCAACATTAGAGGCATTCAAGATAAATTTAAGCAACCACCGGGCATGTACCCTTTGACTTATTTTCTTGCCTTGAGCAGGGGGCTAGACTTGATGGCCTTAAAGGCCCCTTCCAGCTTCATGGTGCTGTGATGCTGTCGTTTAACCTGGGTGCAGAATGAGCAGCCTTTCAAACCAAGGACAGGTCTGTTCAAGGAGAGGGTTGCTGTGTATCAAGCCAAGAATGTGGCCACCTCCATTTTAGTTCCCAAAGGTTTTATTTCTATTTTGGCTGAGACAGATTGAAAATGCAATAGGAAGCATACTGTTGCAAAAGACGGCATTTATCTTGCCATGCCATCAAGGGGACTTGAAACATAAGCTGAGCATTTTTTTTAAATGGAACATTGCTGCTTTTAAAATTTCTGTTCCTTCTGCTGCACATTTCACTTTGAGGCTAACGCACATTTGATATAACCTGAACTGAGTATGACCTGGCAGTGCCAATCTAGATAGAGCATTTAGTTATATAATTTAATGGCCTTGCTATTTTTCTTTTTTTTAAACTTAGGTGTCTGAAGTGTGTTTCCTTTTCCCCCTGCAAATCTCGTGGTAACCTTTGCTCCTCTATGCTTTTAAATCACATTCTTAAGGGATTAAACTGTTATGACAAAAAGAAGAATGTGTAAATACAGTGCTTTGCCACTAGAAATTTGTCAAATTAGAAACTGGGCATTTGATAATCTGAAGATCAAAGAAGCTTTCCAACAAAGCTTTATGTTTGCCATAATATCGCCTCCCCACCCAACCTTTGCTGAGCCCAAATTGTTTTGGATTATCTCACATCGGGTTCACTGAGTAAACCTAGCCAAATGTGGGAAGAAAATTCCCTGCCACATATTTTAAACATCTCACATGTGCAGGGCATAAGGTGGTAAGCTGCAGCTATTAGTTTCTGAGAGAGGTGAAGCTACCCTTAACAGTCTGTTAAACTTTAGTTGTAGAGATACTTTTCCCGGATTAATATGACAAGAGGAAAAATATCCTTCTGAGCAGCCATTTATTTTCTATTAAGAATGCTGTTCACTTTCCTTAACTCAGTGACCCCTTAACTCCTGTAAAAACTATATTTTATAGAATTTTTTTATTACATCTCTCTGGATTAAGTATAAATTGACTGCTGCAGGGGCAGGGGGGAGCATTCAATTTCCTTGGCATGATTAGTCAAAACATAATAGTTTTAGTCTTTATCCATCCCTAAATCTAGCAATCATGCCCCCCCCCCAAACAGTCACTAAGCAGCAATCATTCAGAGTTGACATTGCAAGTCAAGGCAGACTCTGCTCTCTGAATTCTTCTATTATACTGCTGTGGTGAATTCAGCAATACAGAGATTAATGCAAAGGATAAATTATCAACAGTTTTATTCCAAAGAAAGCCACGTTGATTTCATCTGAACAATCCCTTCAAGCAATGTTTTTAGGAGTGCAGTCCCATTATTTGTTGGTTGGTCAGCCGACTGATTGACTGAACATATTATAGCCCACTCAATCCAAAGGGCTTTACCCAGATAACAGGAAAATGCTGCACCTCCCCCCCTGCACTATTCCTTGACACCAAAAGGAAGCTTGAATAAAAAAATATCTTCTATTATCTCTGGAAAAGATACAGTACCCTGCCTGTTCCTCTCAGAGAGAGAGAGAGAGAGAGAGAGAGAGAGAGAGAGAGAGAGAGAGA
>JAHTLZ010000348.1:25874751-25897243 GCA_023846285.1 Phrynocephalus versicolor
TGACAGGAGATTTGGTTTTAACCCTGTAAGCACCAAATACTCCAACAGATCTCAGCATGTTTAGAGTGGCCTCTTTGGCACCAGGTGATTATGACATGCCTGCAAGCTCTTAACATGGCTTGGATTAAAATCAGATCCAATGAGGAACTGAAGTGCCCCTTTCATTTCTTTCCAGTAGTGGAGGAAGGAAGCTGCCTCTTTTCCTCTCTGAGGCCTGTCATAATGGTGGGACTCCGTCTGGGAGGGGCATGTGTATTTTTTTTCTATTGCTTTTTGTAGGCAGGGAGGTTGGAAGGATTAAACTTGCTACCCACTCAGTGAAATTATCCAGATCTCAGCAGGGTTTCGTTGGAGCTCAAAACAAAGCCAATTATTTTCAAAAGCCAAAGCCAAATTGTGACTGTTCTAATCTCTACATTTCTATTTTCATCTTTCTTGCTCCTCTTCCTGTTTCTTTTCACTCCCTGATCTTCGAAACACATCAGCCACCTATTTCAAGCTGCCTTCTGGACCTGCTCTCCTCAGTTACATTGTACTCCAATTCTCATCCTCCCCAGTCAACATGATCATTGGCTGTGGACTGGAGTGTTGTCTAAACGTGCAGTTGATCTAAAGAATATCACATAGGATTAATTTAGATAGTATTGAAACTATTATAGCAATGCAGGAATTGAAAGGAGACCCAAAGCTTTATCATATGAACCATATGATTCTGCATCCTTATAGAAAGTATGGTGATTGTAATGCAGGTCTACTGAGACATAGATTAGTTCATCTGAATTTATTCCAGACTAGAGCAAAGTCCTGTTGAGGGGTTAAACAGCCTGCTTTACCCAGTATATGAGCAAGCGAGCACCTCTATGTTACCTTTGAGAGGTTTTGGCTGGGACACACATTTCTAGTCTGGGGCTAATTTCAGTCAATCCAGTTGTTCCTTTTCTGCCTCAGGATTTTGAAGACAGCCATGCCTCTCTCCCCAGCTCTTCTTTTTCCCACATTTTCTCCAGTCAGGCAATCAGAAAACAGAGCTGTGTCCTCAGTCAACGAGTCAGCTGGTCAGTGATTAAGCTAGTTAACCAGTTAAACTCTGTTCATGTAAGCAATTTTTATACAGAATGCTGTTTGTTTTGATCTATGAAGAACTGAGACAGCAAGTGCCAGTTGAGGAGAACTAAGGAATAAGGGAAGATCTGAAGCCAATTCTGTTCTGTAGCTCTCTGAACATTGATCCGCTGTGTAGCCAGAGATTTTTAAGCCACAAAATATTTACACTCTGCCCATAGATAGGTCTCTCTTCATATGGAGAGCTTTCCACACGACTACCAGCCCTGTAAAATGAGGTATTTCTCACTCTTCAAGAAAGCTATAGCTATGTCTTCTCAACAGTTCCTGTGTGCTTCCCTGTTTGTATGTTAGAGAGGGGGAGGGAGTAACACCTGATAAGGGGATGCTGAATACGGTGGGAACATTTGTTATTTGTATGTCTCCCTGAATATGTGCAGGACTATGGGACCAGAATTTTTATTTTTATTTTATACTATATTATTCTGTGAAGCATCAACCTCACACTTGAGGCTGTGCCAGTAACCACTTAATTTCATTGTGACCAACGATTATTCTTCCTGCCAGTGCCTTCAAATTAAATTAGCGCTGACTGAATAGCAGGATCAAAATCAACTCTGCCAACCTCTTTACATCCTTCTTTGCATGCCGGGGAGTTAATGTTTTCCTCAGCAGCACTTTAGCCTTCTGCCCTCAGCACTTGGGAAGTCTTGAATTTCACCTCTTCGATACGAGGTGTGCGCATAACCGTTTTACGTTGTTGACAAAGGCAGACAGAAATGCCATAAAGCCAGGGTGGCAAGGCTGTAATTATTTTGCTGAAAAACGCCTGAAGGGAAGGCGACAAGCCCCTCTAATTGATTCACGGATTTGATCTTCCCTAATAAATACACTAATTGAATAAATGTACATTTTAATGAAAGGCATGCAGCTTTAATGCCAGCCCGAGTTCATGTCCTCCCGCTTCCTATTCGATGGAATTTCATGGAGGCACGTGTTGTGTTTGCTTGCTAGGTCGGCAGCAGGATGCTAATGGGGTGCAGCCTTTACCCCAATGGCCAAACCATCAGAAAATTTGTTTTGGCGTGCCCTGCTCTATCACATTTTGCTGGAAAACCTTATTTTTCTCCCTCATGGAAGGCACACCATCAAAGGAGAAGCCTGAAACAGAGTGGCCCAAAGGGACCAAAGAGTCTGGGAGCCATCCCAAACCCCTCCGAATCACAAGGTGTCCAATGTTGCCTACAGAGCTTACTGCTCTGACCTCTTCCCATGCCTTTGGCTTTCAGCTGACAGAAAAGAAAGGCCTAGAGGTGGAAATGAGCAGCTGATGTCCTCAGGATGTCCCCCCCCCATTTGCTTTTGGAACTCCTTCTGTGCCAGAGTGAAGGATGGCCAGCTAAAGGTGGCTGGGTGGAGACATTTTGTGGCGGGAGGCAGAGCAGAAAACGATGCTTCTCAGTCAACCCAAGTCAAGGTGCAGAGTGTCCAAAGCCAGGCCATTTGGGCAAAGTGACAAAAAAAGAGAAAGAGCTCCTCTTGCCGTTCCTGATGGTAAAGATGTAAAAATAACAAACTTAACAAACTTAACAATTGGCTGCTTTTTCACAACACTAAGTCCTCTGGCTGAGGGGATGGAAGCTTAAGAGTTACCTCAGGAACCATGAGGGGTGTGCAAAATAAGTGAATGCAGGAATTCCTGTCTGAATAATGACCCTCTAAATGTTGTCGGACTGCAGCTCTCATTGCCTCTCATCATTGGCTGTGCTGGATAAAAATTGATAAATATTGCTGCTTTTACTTCCTTGCAGAGATTATGAGCACCAGTCTGGCATTTATTTATTTATTTTATTTTGAATATTTGTAACCCCACCTTTATCCTTGGAAAAGGACCCAAGGTGACTTACAATAACGAGGGACAATATACAGCCCAGAACATATAAGGCATAGGCCGCGGTCCTACCAGCGTTTTCTGCGTAGTTTCCAGGCGGCGAACTGCGCAGTAAAAGATTGTGTGCTAACCGGGAAGAGAAGTACATTCTGGTCCCGGCTGACCACGCCCCTGGAACACAGTTTCAGCGAACTTTCCTAAACCATCGCCAGGTGCTGGATTTAGAAACTTTGCTCGAAAATGCTTACTTATTTGCTTCGATAAACACGACAGGACCCTGAAAATACACAGTAAAATCAGTTGTTCCCCTTTAACACCACAGAGGCTTGGAAACTAGAGCCGGAACGAAGGACAAAATGTGAAGTAGACAGGTAGAGACCGAACCAGAATACGAAAATATGATGCAGAAGAGAGGACACTAACTGCACATTAAAAACCACGTGACCGCCAGAAAAAAATATATGCAAGGAATTTAAATATGCAGAAAACTCTGGTAAGACTATGGCCATATTCAACGTAGAAACAGGGAATTAGAGGAGGCATCTTAGAACATTAAAAGATAACAGTAGAGCTACAAAGAGCACACAAAAATAAAAGAAAAAAGAAAGTAACATAGAAAACACTGGTGTTCTTATGAAATCAATCTATGCAATCATGTAACATTATACAGTAGGAAATCCCTCTTTCCTTGAAAGCTTGCCTGAAGAGGAAGGTCTTTGCCTGTTTCCGGAAAGACAGCAGGGATGGGGCAGTCCTGGCCTCCAGTGGGAGGGAGTTCCAAAGTCTGGGAGCAGCAACAGAGAAGGTCCTTTCATGTGTTCTTTTGAGGCACACCTGTGAAGGCATTGTGTCTGGCTGCAACCGCCCAGAGTTCTTTTTGGAAATCAGTGTGATCTAGAAATGAGTGAATGAATGAATGAATGAATGAATACTTTCTGTTGCTGAGTTTTGCATTTTGGTTAAATTTCTTGATCTGTGCATCATAAGTTCAGGGGTTCACAGAACAAAATCAACTCCAAGTTCCCTGGATTAGTCCATTCCATTTTCATATTAATGGGCACTTATCTTACTCTTCGATTAGATGTGGGTATTTCACTTTGGAAGGAGACTAGTTCTGAAACGAAACACACCAGCACAGCTGGCCTTCAGAACACAGTTCCACTCTCTGGAACAAAATCAACCACTGTCTTACCCTGCTTTACCTCACACGGGGTGAAACTCCAACCAGGAAGCCGCCTCTGATGCGAGGACATGCATCATCCACCTCTCTGTCTGATTGGCCAGCACGAGGGAGAGGGAAAGATGATGCATCAGAGGCTGCTTCCTGGTTGGAGTTTCACCCTGCACGAGGTAAACCAAGGTAAGACAGTGGTTGATTTTGTTCCGGAGGGTGGGACTGTGTTCTGAACACCAGCTGTGCTGGAGGGTTTCATTTTGGAACCATCCCCCTTCCAAAATGAAACACCCATCTCTAGTTTCGATCCAACAAGAAAATACATCCAGTTGCCATGACTCAGTTCTTAGATAACCTTACCTGGATGACTGAGAATCTCCACAGACAGACATTTTTAGACTGCAACTCCAAGTGTTCCCAGAATTATGAGATTTGCATTCCAGACAACTAAAATTTCAAGCTTTGAGG
The DNA here is from genome assembly GCA_023846285.1 of Phrynocephalus versicolor. Taxonomy (NCBI): domain Eukaryota; kingdom Metazoa; phylum Chordata; class Lepidosauria; order Squamata; family Agamidae; genus Phrynocephalus; species Phrynocephalus versicolor. The sequence goes on from JAHTLZ010000348.1 coordinate 25,879,347, forward strand.
CAGAGTTTAGTAAGAGACTATCAACAAAGCAACAGCATTATGGTAACTGAAGCCTTTAGGAAGGTCTCTCACTTAGCACTAGGATCTTTCTTTGAGCTGAAGAACTATGACCTTCCTAGTCAATAAGCCCCACAGTTGGGAGCAGGAATGTTCTGGCTGGAAACAGATGGACCTGACTGCCCCTAGTTCTAGGTATCATGATTCCTAAAATTAGGTAAAGTAGCTATATTGCAACATAAGGGAAAGATCCTTGAGGACCTGCCTCAATGAACTTACAAGTAAAATTTAGACCATTGAATAGGGGCTGGCAGGCAGGAATTACTGAGCAAAAAAGAGAGGCTAGAGGAATAGTATTGGTGAGTTTAAAAGAGATGAATGCAAACAATAAATGCCTTTATACATCCTTGGGCTTTGATTCAGCTGGGGATGGTGTACATCACAAAGCAAAAGCCAGCTGTGCTCTGTGTACCACACAAAAGGTGGAGGGGAGGACCTGTCCCTTCAATGCATACATTATTCAAAACTGGCCTTAGTAAATCATTCCAGAATGTTCTTCAAACTTCTCCAATCTTAATCTTCCTCTTTAACGCATCATTTCAAAATGCAGATTTGGTGTTCTAAGAAAGCACCTGTTAGGGGAGGATGTATTATGGCTTGACAAAGAATTGTGCCCCTCACAGAGGTAAAGACTGGTGTGCAAACCCTTCTGGACTTCTCTCGTCTCAGCATCTTCCCCTGCCCCCCACCCCACTCCTCCTCCTCCTCCTCCTCCCAGTTTGTGTTGACTTTGTGCAATAGCTGTGGGTAATTGAATCATTCTCTAGCCCTAGCCGCAGCTAGCCAGCTGGCACGCTGCAAGCTGGACCACCTATGCCAGAGCCATCCAGCTGCACATGTATCATTATCTCTCCATCTGTAGCCCATGCCATATGCCGCGCCCCAAAATCCCAGGGAGAGCCCACACTTAAAGTGAAACGCCCAAGGCACAGCTTGAACATCACACCCCATCCACTGTTGCAAAGACGCTTTGAACCAGTGACTCTGCTTCATTTCTCCAGGAAGTGGTTTGGAGAGCAGGATCTCTGCGCAGAACTTTAATTTACAATGGCGTTGTCAGGCCCCGGAGAAAGCATCACTCAACATGACACAAATCTCATATATTTTGTAGAGGTCTAGCCCAAATCTTAGCCAGCACATAGACTGCCCTGGTCTGCTCTGAATCATCCTGTAAGCCTAAGAGATTACTATATATATAAGTGTGTGTGTGTGTGTGTGTGTGTGTGTGTGTGTGTGTGTGTGTGTGTGTGTGTGTGTGTGTGTGTGTGTGTGTGTGTGTGTGAAGCACTGAAAAAAGGAGTTGGAAGTTGGTGAGAGATGATATATGCGAAAATATATTTGTCTCCTGGTAAGGGAATACTTACTCATCTGACAGAGATTTGATGCTCTTTACATCTTTGACAGCAATATTTCACACTGATGTGTCTACTTTTGTCAGTGTTTTGATTGCATTCAGAACGCTTGTAGGAGAGCCGTTTATGGTAAATGTTATCCTTAAGAAGAGAAAAATGTCACAGCAGGAATTTAAGCATGCCCTTTCTTTCTTTCTTTTTCTTTCTTTCTTTCTTTCTTTCTTTCTTTCTTTCTTTCTTTCTTTCTTTCTTTCTTTCTTTCTTTCTTCCTTCCTTCCTTCCTTCCTTCCTTCCTTCCTTCCTTCCTTCCTTCCTTTCTGATTCTTTCCATAATTTTAAAACAAACAAACCCTCTCTCAGTTTCATAAAAATAAAATCTCTGATTCTTCTTATTAATGAGTCAAATATTTCTTAAATAAATATGAAACAGGTTCGTTTGTATGTCTTGATCCTCTTTAATATGAAAATGTCCAGTAGAGTTTAATTGTAATTTTCTTGTGTAGATGGTGCTCACTATCTATTCTTTGTCTTTACCACAACAGGAACTTCCAATGCAAAGCAAAAAGTTGGTGAAATTAGTTTTTTACAATTCTCAGGGCAGTCAGGTTGATGGAAATATGAAAATCTAGTCAAAGTTAAATTCAGCATGAATTTAACACACGTAAAATAGCATTAATAATTTCTTAAATTTTCAACACCTCTCCCAGCCCCAGGAATGCATTGTTTGTTATATGCCATCAGGTTGAAACTGACTTACGGCAACACTAATGGGGATTGCAAGTATGTGAGATTTTTATCAAGCAATTTTACCATTGGTATGCTCAAAAGGGGAATTTGAACCCACGTCTCTTGAGTCGCAGTCCATCGCTGTATCCACTAAATCACACTGTTTTTCAGGGCAGTTTACAATGTATATATGCAAGGAATGCTTTGCCCCCTGGTGAAGTGGGTACTCATTTTATGGACCTAAGGTTGGAAGGCTGAGTCAACCTTGAGTTCGCTATCTGAATCTGTGGGGTTGGAACTCAGGTTGTGAACCGAGGTTTGACAGCTGTACTCCATTTTAAGCACTGTACCGCAGGGCTTAGTAAATACATCTGAAAGATAAATACAAATGGCAATTTAAAAAGTAGTAGCATCATATGATAAACCAGTCATGTGTGTTGTCCCACTGCCATGCTGTATGTATTGTCCCACTGCCTGCTAAGAATCAACCTTTCTCCTATTTCTCCAGATTTTCCCTACAAGCACAAAAAGTCCTGATCACCACACGAAGAGCCCTACATCCAACCTGCTTAACAGTGCCATTAAGCTGCACATTGTGCCAAATGATGATCATTTGTGCACTCTTCTTTGGGGGCCTTCAAATGAGTCCTGCCATCTTTTTCCATCTCACCTGCCTGTAAAATGTCTGACTATAACAGCAAAGGCACAATGGACTGCCTTGTTAAAATGCAGTCGGTTTTATTATTATGGAAAGCGTTAGACCTGGAACCATGCCATTACTGAAGTACAAGAAAGGGAACGATAGAAAAAAGTCTTGCAAACTAAACAGCTCTGCAATCCGTCTGACAGTCAAGATAATGAATCTGTTTAATTTTTTTGTCCCACACAGGTGCTTTTGAAACATTTTTGAAATGTGCTGAAGATTTTATTTGTCATCAAAACCACCTACCTCAGCAACTGGAGGAGCTCGGCTGGAAACTTGGCATCTTACCATGTGGGACCAAACAAAACCTTCCAAATAAAATATGAGCCCTGCGGCACAGTGGTTAAATGCCTGCACTGCAAGTAAAACTGTGCCCACCACCTGGGGTTCAATCCCAGGTAGCAGGCTCAAGGTTCACTCAGCCTTCCATCCTTCCAAGGTCAGTAAAATGAGTACCCAGCTTGCTGTGGGGGCAATGTGTAGCCTGCATAGTGTAATTAAAACTGTAAACCACCCAGTGACTACTTGAAGTGGTATGGGGCGGTATATAAGCAGAACACTTTGCTTTGCTTTCCCCAGCTGCATCTCGATGTATCCCCAAATGGCCACCCAAGAAGCTTGAATTGCATGGAGGTGGTACGTTTCTCCTGCTGCTGGAGTTTCCTAGGCATAAAGTATTCAGACATCATCTACTATTCTCTTTTGGTGGCACTCTGGGACTGTACAGCTTGCCCCAGGCTACCCAGGCCAGCTCATCAAGTACCTGGGTGTTCACTTAAATAATAAACTGGACTGGACTCATAACACTGATGCCCTATACAAGAAGGGTCAAAGCCGCCTCCATCTCCTGAGGAGACTGAGGTCCTTCAGAGTGTGTAGGCCTATGTTACGGATTTTTTATGACTCTGTGGTAGCTTCAGCTCTTTTCTATGCTGTAGTCTGCTGGAGTTCAGGTAGTACTGAACGGGATAAGAACAGACTGAACAAGCTGGTCAGGAGGGCTAGTTCTGTCTTGGAATGCCCTCTGGATTCTGTGGAGGAGATGGGTAAGAGGAGCATGTTGGCCAAGCTGACATCCATTATGAACAATACTTCTCACCCACTGCACCAGACAGTGGAGGCTCTGCGTAGCTCCTTCAGTGGCAGACTCAGACATCCCCGGTGTGGGAAGGAGCGCTATCGCAGGTCCTTTATTCCCACTGCTGTGAGACTCTTCAACTCTACAGTTTAACATATTCATATGGGGTATATATACTGTAGCTTCTCTTTATATTTATTTTTATAGACAAATTTTTAGTGTAATATTTGTATATTGGGTTTCTTATTTTATTTAATCTCTATTAGCTATTTTGTTTTCTCTCACACACACTTTACACTTTTTTGTGCACCTAGCTATCTTTACTTGTTTTTTTTATATTGGGAGCTGTGTAACAAGCAAATTTCCCCAGATGTGGGATCAATAAAGATTTATCTTATCTTATCTTATCTTATCTTCTCCTGGGAGTCACGGTCGAGAATAAAAAATTCTGACTCCTGTTTCTGCAACCAGGTATTCGGACTCACTGAGATTTCCAGCCAGCAGTTTCTAATACTGAGCAACGTATCGTATTATTATTTAGTCACCTGTTACATTTACAGGGTATATCCCAACTTTCATGCAGTGGACTCAAGGTGGCTCACCGGTTCTTCTCCCCCACTTTGCCCCCGCAACAGTCTTGTGGAGTTGGTCAGTTCAGAGAGTACAGTGGTACCCCGACTTAAGAGCAGCTCGACTTAACGGCAATTCGACTTAAGAGCAGAAAACTGTTGGTGTTTTAACTGCCGCCTTACAAATTTTAGATATGGTCTGCTCGACCTTTTCCATGTTTTTGATTTTTTAACTTATTTTTTTCAATTTTTACATAGGTGCCCCGACTTAAGAGTAGTTCGACTTAAGAGCACGCATTCGGAACGGATTAAATTCATAAGTCGAGGTACCACTGTATGCCTGGCTCAAAATCACACAAGAGGGGAGGGGAGATCTGAACCCAGTTCTTTTGAGCCCTAGTCAGATACACTAACTACTATGCCACCCTGGTTCTGTTGAACCATGTTCTCCACTAATAGATGAAGCACACTATTTTTCCTTGCTCAGCCAATGCTAGGTTTCAGAATAGACTGAGTTAGTGGTACATAAGAGATTATTATAGCAAAGCCACCTCTAGCAGTGGTCTTGTCAGATCACATAAGCAATGGGATGGAACTGCTGGAAACTTCTAAGATACAGCATAGGCTGTCCTAAGCAGAGATGTCATAGATATTTCACACTTTATAGTACCAGTTTTAAAATCCATGCCATCTCCAATGGCAGATTGTCTATCAAATAAGGTTCCCGAACAGTGCAAAACAGAGTATATCCATGCCTAGTCTCATTACCATCCAAAGAAATCAAGGAACTTTCCATGGGAATACTTTGTGCTCTCCACCATCATACAGGGCATTTCATGGATCCCAACGTACTGCTTCATCTTCTTTAGCCAGGAGTGAACCTCCTGGTGCAGTAGTTAAACTGCTGTACTGTAGCCAAACTCCAGCCAAACTCTGCTCATGACCAGCTAGCCAGCTCAGAGTTCACTCAGCCGTCCTGAGGTCAGTAAAATGAATACCCAACTCATGGGGGGGGGTGGTAGCCTGAATTATTGTGAACTGCTCAGATAATGCTTTAAATGCTATGGGGCAATCTATGAGCAGCACATGTTACTTTCTCTTTTCTTCTTTTTTATATACTTTCAAATTGACAACTACACCACATAATGTCTGCCATTCCTAAAGCATATGTGAAACAACCCCAATGGCTTATGAATTCTAATGGATTCTGCTGCTGCTCTGTGTTTTGCTTTGGTTTGGTTCTGTACTTTGATTTTAACTTCTTGTATGTATTTTAGCTTCTTTTAGAACACTTGCAAATACAGTCATACCTCGGGTAACAAATGCATCAGATAACAAATAGAAATTTCCAGGTATAGGGGTGCCTTGGATAACAAATGTTCCCTATGGGCTGCCTCGGATAACAAATGTTTCAAAATGCCTTGCAAAAAAGTGTACCCAGGATGTATTGCACCCCCCTAGTTTGTGGAGGGGTGGGAGGAGTCAGACTGTTTCTTAATGGTGTTTTTGAGACATTCTGGACTTTTTTTGGCTGATGAATTTGGATCTTTCAAACTTGGAAAGGTAGGGAGCTAGCTTTTATTATTCCCTGCATTGCTTTTCTTTGCATTTTTGGTGGGAACATGCTGGAGTAGTCTTTCTGCTTGTGTTTGTGTCTGTTTGCATCCCCCCCTTGCATTTATGGCGGGAAAAGGCTGGGGTGGTCTTGCTGCTTTCTTTTCTCCATGTTTGCATTGCACTGCGGGGCGGGGCGGTTCTGGGTGTGTGTGTTCTAGCAGCTTTTGTGCCTTTTTTCAGACCTCTGGAATGGATTAAGTGGTTTCCCATTCATTTCAAGGGGAAACCATGTTTTGGATAACAATTTTTTTCAGATAACAAATTGCCTCTGGGAACAAATTAAATTTGTTATCAGAGGTACCACTGTAAATGTATTCTCAAAGGCTTTCACGGACAGGATCTGATAGTTGTGGCGAGTTATTCCAGCTGTTTGGTCATGTTCTGGAAGTTTTTCTTCCTGACGTTTTGCCAGACTCTGTGTCTGATATCTTCAGAGGGCAAGAAGCTCCTTGCCCTCTGAAGATGCCAGCAACAGAGTCTGGTAAAACGTCAGAAAGAAAACTTCCAGAATATAGCCAAACAGACCGAAAAACCCACAAAAATTTGCAAATATAGTTTCATTTTTGAAAAGATATCGGTTTTAAAAATCCAATTAAATCAGACAAATAATAGATCCCCTTCATTTCCAAGGAGATATGAAGTCCTTTTAATCAAAACTTGAAGATGAGATTAAATCAAAGCGTTCAACAAAATAACCATTTCCCTTTTAATGACATGTCCTATTTAAAGCTATATGCATCTCCAGTCTTTGGCTGGCTATAAATACATCCCTCATTTATTTTTTATGCAAGCCACTTAGGTGCACTGTAGATGGCACATACCAGCTATGACAAGAAAAAGAGGCATACTGTCAGCTTCCGGTCAAAGCTGGTTTCTCTCGAGAATTGAAAGGCCAACAGCCTCACTGTAAATAAGCAGGCACCTCTGTGCAGTTTGTGAGGAAAACAGGCTCACACAAGAAATGGAAGAAAAACAAATCCAGAGCAGATGTCAGGAAACACTTGCTCATCTCGATGGGGAATAAACGTATCCACAGAGCTTCCGAACAATGCTAACAAAGTTTTATGGAGGGGAAATTATCAGTACGAGGTACAAGCCCAACCCAAATTAAACCAAAATAAAAATAAAAAATAAAACAGCCATTGTGTTGTTATCCACCAACTTGTATCAGAACACTACAACGTTGTATATTTCATGTAAACTCTGGAGAAAATGGACACATGGTCATCTGTATGCAGATGCTTCTAATTGGTTATGGTTCCACTGATAACATCTACAGATAATATAAGCTGTTGAAGGAGATGCTAACCTACTCATCTCCATATACCTCAGGCAGAGGTACGATAAGAGCAGAAAACTGTGTAGTTGTGTTCACTCACTGGAGTGTAGAGGAATAACTGTTTGGGACCAAAACACCCCAAAAGAATCTCCAATCAGTATAGCCCCTGGTTCTAGATCAGGGGTGCCCAAACTTTTTGTAAGGAGGGCCAGATTTGATGGCTGAGAATGTGTCAGGGGTCGGTTCCTCCCCGACCCTGCCAACCCACTGCAAGCCCCACCCACTGACCCCTTGCAACCCCACCTGCAGGAAGGAAGGCAGGGACCAAGGGAGGGAGGTGGAAACCAAGAGAGGAAGGAAGGAAGGTGGGGAACAAGAAAGGGGGGGAGGGAGGGAGGGAGGGAGGAAGGTGAGGACCAAAGGAAGCACAGGGAGCCGTGGCCACCGCAGGGGAATGTGTGGGTGAAGGAGGGGGAGGGGGGCCAGCCAGCCGCGGGCCAGTCAGAATGGCCTGATGGGATGGATTTGCCCCCCGGGCTGGACTTTGGGCAGGCCTGTTCTAGATACTAGCTATACAGAGAGGCTTTCCTAAGCTCTGCTAATTAGACCCATTGGAGGCATTTCTTTTTTTTAAAAAGGCTGGCTGTGAGAAATAATGAGGAAGGTTTGTTTTTGTTGCATCATGGGCCCTGATCACCCAATATGCCTGCATTGTCCTGTGGGGGAGAGGAAGGGAACATACTTTTCAGCTTTTGAGCCCTGGTGGAGATGTTCTGGACCATGAGTTGAAATTTTGCAGCTTTTAAAAAATAGAGCCTATGTGCTTTTTTTTTTTTAAATGTAACTACACTTCCAGAGACTTGTGAGAATTAACAGCTGAATTCCACCCTCTTTCTTTCTTTCTTTTTTTTTCCTTGTGGAGGACTTAGAGGGACTTGAGTGACGGAAAGGTGGCTGGATTTTACATTTTAAAGGACTCCAACAGTGCGGGCTGGAAGCCGTTACAACAAACTGGAGTTTTCTGTTTTTTTTTTCTTTCTCTTTTCTTAACTGGATTAGACTTGGATACATTAAACAACTTCTTTCGGATTAGGCTGTGAAGAGCTGAAGAATTTCCCTATTTTATTTTATTTTATATTTCCCAACTCTTAATTTTTAAAGGTTTCTTGGTGGATTCTATTGTTTGTTTGACTGCAGTAGAAACGAACCTAAATTCCTGCATGTTCTTTCCTTTGTTCCCTTGGCTCAAGGACGAAGGACTAAGGATAGACACAACAGCAATTCTCAACTCTGTGCTCTGAGACTGAGAATCTCATTCTTTAGGTTGGAGCGCCATCTGGTGGATTTAAATAATCATCGTTTTGGACACTGGTTGAGAAATTCATTTCTTGTGTTAGAGCGCCATCTGGTGGATTTGGAAAATTATTGCATATAAAACCTATTCTGAACATTGTATTGAAGGGAAAGTGTTTGATTATGTAGAAAATTAGATAAAATTTGATAAATTGTTATAAACTATAATATTTGATATTCAGACAACTTAAAGTTGGAAAAAGTTAAAATGAAGTTAGAATAGACAAATTTAATATCACTGATGGCAATTGGGTAAATATAAATTAATATTAATATTAATGGAGTACTAATGGATTAATTCGATTGGTTAAAGGTTATGGTGGTTTATTGAATGAATTAATCTTAATACGTGGTTAAATTGTGTCCTATTTGAATAGAAGGGATGGCAGAGAAGAAGAAGACGACACCTTTAACACAGAGAAGAGATTCTAGACAAGAAGAGGGCAAGGAATGGGAAGGACTAATGATACATATAAGGAGAGAATTTGAAAGAAGTGAACAAAGTATGGACCAGAAGTTGTCAGAACTAAAGGAAGACATGCAGAAACAAATAAAAGAGGCAGTTGGGGAGCTCTCAGCTCAAGTGAAAGATTTAGCGGTGAAAACAAAGAATATAGAAGCTAAAGTGAAGAAAGTGCAGACAGAGGTTAAACAATGCAGAGAAGAAACAGAGAAGAATAGAACAGGAGTGTCAGAAGTAGAGATTGCGCAAAGGAAAATGGCTGAGGAGTTTGCCTTTCTTGAAATGAGACAAAGGCAACAGAATCTCCGTTTCCGTCTGATCCCATGGGAGGAAGGAGAAGATATTAAGGCCAAAGTAATAACGGAATTGACGAAATGGCTTGGATGGCAGGAACAAGAGGTAGCTGATGCAATCTCCCAAGTGTTCAGAATTGCAGTCAGATCAAAGAAACTGAGAGTGAAGAAGACACCAGGCGATGTCATTGTGTCATTGACATCCATGGCCGTGCGAGATAGAATTCTGAAACACAGTTATGACAATCGGTTTGTGATTGATGGTCAACAGATCTTGATATATAAGGAGATTCCTCTCCATTTCTTGAGAAGAAGAGGAAGTTATAAATCTCTGGCAGAAACGTTGAGAAGAAATGGTCTGAGATTTCGCTGGGAGTTCCCAGAAGGTCTGTCCTTCATTTATAAGATGAAAAGATTTAAAATAACATCTGAGTCGGAAATAGGGAAATTTCTGAGAAAATATGGAGAAGAACTTGGGTACAGAAAACCATCGAAAGAGGGTGATAAATTATCTGAAGAAGAGGAAGAGGTAGAGGATGAGGAGTCAGAACTCTCTGAGGAGGAAGAAGGTAAAGCTGATTTAGCCATGGCCAATATCTGAATAGAGATTGATAAAAATATATTTAATTTGAAACCTACAATGGCGCTGAGAGTATTGACTTGGAATGTTAATGGTCTGAATGAAAAGACCAAGAGAAATAGAATCACGCATTTATTGAAGAAAGAAAATTTGGACTTGATTTGTCTGCAAGAAACACATGTTGCAACAAAACACATGAAGATCTTAAAAAACAAAATTTTGGGACAAGAATTTGTATCATCTGATAAATTGAAGAAAAGAGGAGTAGTAATATATGCAAAACATAAACTGGAACCTAAGTTGATTATGAAAGATGAAGAGGGTAGATTTCTGATGGTGCAAATCACTTGGCAATCTGAAAAAATTTTTATTGTAGGCATTTATGCGCCAAATGATAGGAAACTAGAATTTTATAGAGAGGTAGAACAAAGACTGTTAGATTATATGGATGAAAAACTCTTTCTGATGGGAGACTGTAACGGAGTAATGATGCCAGATTTGGATAGATCTCAGAAAAGGAAAGGCTCAGAAGGGAAATTACCGAAATCCTTTTATGACTTAGTTGAAAATTTTGGATGGACTGACATTTGGAGACTGAGACACCCAATGGAAAAACAGTTCACGTTTTTTTCTGAACCGAATCAGAGTTGGGGAAGAATTGATTATATATTTGTCCCTAATGATATTTCACATAGAGTGACAAAAGTGGAAATTTTACCCAAAACGATTTCAGATCATAATGCAATGGTGATGGAAATCAAAATAAAAATGCAAGGATTATACCGTTGGAGACTAAATGAAAGCTTACTGGATGAGTCTGAAACCTGGCAGATAGCGAAAAAAACTTTCAGAGACTATTTGAAAGACAATTGGAGAAGAGAAACACCAACAAATGTCGTATGGGATGCTAGTAAGGCTGTTATGCGAGGCCTCTTTATTCAAAGAAATGCATATCAGAAGAAACAGAAAGAAAAGAAACGAAATGAGATTTTAAAAGAATTGGTAGAGACTGAGAAGAAATTGGTGGAAAAGCCAAAGGAACAGAAATGGACTCAAAAACTAAAGATGCTTCAAACTCAGTTGTCGATGATTATTAATCAAGAAATTGAGTGGAAGGTGAAGATGATGAGACAAAGGAATTTTGAATCGGCAAATAAAGTAGGGAAATTGCTGGCTTGGCAGCTAAGATGTAAGCAAAAACAAAAGGTTGTGAACAAATTAGTAGTAGATCAAAAAACAGTGGAAGATCCAAAAGAAATTGTAAAGGTGTTTAGGAACTTTTACAAAAATCTATATACGAAGAAAAAAGAAAACCCGGAACAGATTGACAGATACTTAAGAGAGAATGGACTGAAAAAAATTTCAACAAATCAAGTGCCGATACTGAATGAGAAAATTACCCCTCATGAAGTACAAAGTGCAATAGAGAGGGCGAAAACTGGAAAATCACCGGGCCCAGATGGTTTGACTGCAAAATATTATAAAAAACTATCAGAAGAAATGTTACCAATAATGGTGGAGGTCATGAACGAAGTTCTTGAAAAAGGAGTCATACCTAATACTTGGAAGGAGGCGTATATAACACTGATTCCAAAGGAGAACTCAGATATGACAGATGTTAAAAATTATAGGCCCATCTCCCTTTTGAATGGAGACTATAAATTATTTGCCGATGTTTTAGCTAATAGATTAAAAAGGGTTTTAATTGAGTTATTACACAAAGATCAAGCGGGGTTTCTTCCTGGCAGACAGATGAAAGATAATATGAGAAATATAATTGATATAATAGAGTATCTAGAAGTCAGGAAAGAGAAACAAGCTGCTTTGATATTTATTGATGCTGAAAAAGCCTTTGATAATGTTTCTTGGCAATTTATGAAAAAGAATTTGGAAAATATGGGAGTGGGAACAAAGTTTTGGAATGGTGTTAATGCAATATATAAGGATCAAACCGCAAGTTTATTGATTAATAATGTGATAACAGAAAGTTTCCCGATTGGGAAAGGTACGAGACAAGGGTGCCCATTGTCCCCATTGTTATTTATTACTGTACTGGAAGTATTGTTAGTCAAACTGAGGGACATGGCGACAATTAAAGGTATACGTGTGGGGGATAAGGAATATAAATTAAAAGCGTTTGCTGATGATCTGGTCCTAACGTTAGAGAATCCAAAAGAAAGTATTACTGAGGTGATGAAAATAATCGAAGAATTTGGTAATGTAGCCGGTTTTAAATTGAATAAGAATAAGACGAAGGTCTTATTGAAAAATGTAACAAAGAAAGATTGTGAAGAATTTGAAAAATTGTCCGCCCTCTCAGTGGTGAAAAAAGTCAAATATTTGGGAATTAACTTATCTCTTACGAACTTAAATCTCTTTGAGGATAATTATAATAAGGTATGGAACTCGATTAAGAGAGATTTGGAAACATGGAATAGATTGAATTTGTCGTTGATGGGAAGAATTTCGGTGATAAAGATGAACGTGCTACCAAGGTTGTTATTTTTGTTTCAAATGATACCAATAATTAGAGGGATAGGTCACTTTAAAGAATGGCAGAAGATATTGTCTAAATTTGTCTGGCAAGGTAAAAGACCCAGAATAAGATTTAAATTATTAACAGATGCTAAGGAAAGGGGAGGATTTGCCATGCCAGACTTGAGATTGTATTACGAAGCGGCCTGCCTCGGTTGGATAAAAGATTGGATCACTTTAGTTGATGAGGATATATTGGATTTGGAAGGTCATGATAACAGATTTGGTTGGCACGCTTATCTTTGGTATGATAAAGTGAAAGTGCATAAAAGTTTTATGAATCATGTAATTAGAAAGTCATTACTTCAGGCCTGGGAACGGTTAAAACCTCTTTTAGAAAGACATACACCAAGATGGTTATCCCCAATTGAGGCACTGGTGATCATGAGGAAAGACAAAGAAGGAGTGGGGATCACATATGGTGATGTGTTATTTTTTTCAGAAAAAGGTCCCAGACTGAAATCTTATGATATGTTGAAAGAGAAGTTAACAGGTTGGTTTCAGTACCATCAACTAAATGACATTTTTCAGAAAGATAGAAAGGTGTCTGGGTTTGGAGAGAAGGAATCTAGGTTCCAAACCATAATTATGGGCCCAAAAAAGAAACTGCTGACTAGATTATATAACTTTCTGTTGGAGTTGAACCTAAAAGATGAACAAGTCAAAGAATGTATGGTAAAATGGGCTATGGATCTGGGTCATAATATTGAGCTAGATGTGTGGGAAAGATTGTGGAAAAAGAATATAAAGTTTACCGCATGTACCTTGATAAAAGAAAATCTGATGAAGATGATGTATAGGTGGTATATTACTCCAACGAAGTTAGCAAAGATGTATAGGATGAAAGATGACCACTGCTGGAAATGTAAGGAGAAGCAAGGTGATTTTTATCATATGTGGTGGACTTGTGAGAAAGTGAAAGAATATTGGGCACTGATATATGATGAACTCAAAAAGATGTTAAAGTGTACATTCCCAAAACGACCTGAACTTTTTTTGTTAGGGTTGGTGGATAATGAAATCAAAGGAGCAGATAGGACTCTATTTTTATACGCAACAGCAGCGGCACGAATGCTCCTGGCACAGAACTGGAAGACAACGTATATACCATCTTTGGATGAATGGAGGGCGAAAATATTGGACTTTGCAGAGATGGCCAGACTAACGTGCAGACTGAGGGATCAAGATAACCAGAAGTTCCAAAATGACTGGCAAAAATTTAAGAACTACATGGAGACTCATTGCAAGGAATTAAAGACTCTTACCGGATTAGGATAGAGCTCGAGGGATTATTACTTATTTTTCAAATCTTTTTTATAAGTATATAAAAGGGGTTTGTCTGAAAGGAAGGCTAGGAGATGAATAACACTAAAACCAAGGAAAGAACAGAGGGAAGTCAAATTTTAGTGGTAGATTGATTTTGTAGTACTAATGTTTTGAATTTGTTTCTTTTTTTGTATACCAAAATTCTTTAATAAAAATATACTGGAAAAAAAAATGGGTTACTTTTAAAAGAGCAATAGATTTAAAGAACATTATAGTAAAACAAAATAGACAGGCCCCACTGAGTTTGAATTAAGAAATATGGTCTATTTCCTATATGTATTATCCTTGCCCAGAGATATTTTGGATATAGTTCTGCAAAGTAGCCAAAGGTTCCATCTCCTTGCTTCCTAATGAATTATTTACATTTATTCAAGAGGTTGGCTTTGCTCAGAAATTAGGGCCAAACTATGACCGCCTCATTATTCATGGTTCTAGAGGGATCCAGTTAAGCCCATGGAGACCTCCTTCCGAATGCAGCCCAACCTGAAACAGAAACCTTACAATTTCTTAGTACTTAGGGAAGTTGACCACAGTAACAAGGTCATGAAATTTTTAATTTGCATTTCCACCCAAGGGCATGGCAGTGATGACAATCCACTCCTCCAAAAACAAACACCTTCATTCATTTTAATGGGCCCAATCTGTCCTAGCAATGTTGAAATGAATGGATATAGCACACCAGCAATGCTTGGTTGATTGTGACAGCTGTGTTCTGTGTGACCAGCATGGTTGGGTGTGCACAGTAATACATGGCAGAGATGGTCTGTCCATCTACATTTCTCCCCCATGTGTTGTTTTTAATTGCATCACCCCAAGAGTATCTGCATATCTGCTTTGACATCCACGGGTTTATTCTTGAATGTGAAAAATCCACAATGGATGTATTTCTTCTTTTTGGCTGTTAATTTAATTGATCTGCTTTGACTCCTTGCCCATTTTATTATTACCTGCATTATCGAATTAAACTTGAAACTGTTTTCCTGACAGCAAAGGACAAAGTGATTGATAGCATTTGCCTTCTGTGAAATCGAATGCTGTGATCAGAGAGCAAGCCTCCCCTCAACCTGTAGTACCAGACAGCAATTTTTATTCTGGATGCTTATTTATCAAACCTGTGAAAATATTTAAGAAATGTTTTATGAAATATGCCATACCTATACAGTACCTCAGACCAATGGAAATAAAATACTGAGCCAGGGCAGCATATTACTTATGAGAATGTATTATATTACATCCGTGTCAAAAACTGAGAAGATTTGTGCAGCTTCCTTAAGTGTGTAACTCTTTTAAATCTTACATCTTGGAAACATTACAACACTGCCACCAGTGGGGAAATGTCAGCACCAAGTCCTAGGGCCTTGAACAATAGTCCCCTTCCCCTAGAATGGGATTGGCAACACAAAGCCCTCCAGATGATGTGGGGCTACACCTCCATACATTCTTCATCCTTAGTTGAGCTAGCAAGGGTGCTGGGATTTCTAATCCAACAACAATGGACAGGTGGTGCATTGTCCCTTGAGTGTCAGATCTTTCTATCAAGCTGGGAGTTTTATTCCCCGCTCTGCCTCCTGGGTAGAGATGGGCACGAAACGAGCGATTTTTCGTTTTCGTTTTCATTTTTTCGTTTCATTACGTAACAAAACGAAAAATGAATTTTGGCTCCAAAATGAAACAAAACGACCCAAAACACGAAAAATTTTGTCGACCGCTTCGTTTTCATTACGGCAAACACATTGAATTGTGCTAAATGGTAACGAAACAACAATTTTTCGTTTTCGTTTTCATTTTTTGTTTCGTTACCTAACGAAACAACAATGAATTTTTTTGCAAAAAACCTCACAAAAACGAAAATGAACCGAAACAGACCCCTAAACGACCAAACGACAAACGAAACACCATTTTTTTGAGTCGTGCCCATCTCTACTCCTGGGAGTACAGCAAGCCTTTGTGGCCTTGGGCAGGCCGCACAGTCCCAGGATGCCCCCAGAAGAAGGGAATCATCAACCACTTCTGAGTACCCTCTACTTTGAAAAACCCACAAAGGGTTGCCATAACACACACACACACACACACACACACACACACACACCATGCATGCATTACAGATACAGCAAATATTATCTACATCTGAAACATAATTTGACATGTTACTTGTTGGCAGTGATGGTCCTCCTTCTAATTTTTCAGTAGTACTTTAAAAAAAAATCAGGTAGATGACCATTCCCTGCATTTGAAACCTAAAGCGGGAGATGTTTCCATGGGCAGTACCCAACAGAAGATAACTGGAGTAGCACAATGCCTGACTATTACACACTCCGCAAGGAAAATGAAGGTTGTCCACGCAGCATTTTCATTTCTTTGTGATTTTAAGATTTAAGGGTGTTGCCTCAGGAGGACCTCACGGGGAAATGCTGGGAAATGTTGTAAAGAATGTGCTGCGAATGTTGAAAAATACTCAAAATGTTGGAAAATACTCATAATAAATAAATAAATAAATAAATAAATAAATAAATAAATAAATAAATAAATAAATTGGAGCCTTTGGAATATGATGTCACCCGCATATAATTTAACTAACTTTTCTAAAGTAAACTTTTCTTTGGCCATACAGTAGGTCAAGAAATTGTTGGAATTTTCTAGAAAATCTTTATCTGATCAGCATAAACGTTAAAAAGGATATTAGATGAAAATATGGGCTGGGTCATAATCAGTATGGTTCTTAACCAGTAATGATATGTGGTGTTTAGTAAATGTCACCTGTTTAAAAAAGAATCGACTTGTGTGAACGTATCAAGAGCCCCTAAGCAGACGCTGGAGAAAGGATCTATGACTAGAATGCTTCAAGTGAAGAGCTGTCAACATCTTGCTCAACCCAAATGGAAATGTATATTTCCCACCAGAAACAAAAAAGAATATTGGTGCTTCATAGCCAAGATCTATAAAGCATACTACATGTTTAGCATCCCCTTTGAAGTGTAACTTGCTCACTTTCCATGGGAAGCAGCCTTGGTTCCTGGAAGCAAATTTAGTTAGAAGCATGCATTCCAGGGGGTAACCCGCTTTGGGAAAGGGCACAACATTTGTGTGTGTGTGTGTGTGTGTGTGTGTGTGTGTGTGTGTGTGTGTGTAAGGTACTGAAAACATGCCTTCGGGAAAGAAAATTACATACCGTGCATGTTACAAGTAATGAAATTCCTGTAGTTCAAAGTGCAGTTAGTACATACATACTCAAATCTGTCTCTGAGGTCCCCCTAAAATTCACTAGTGCCTCCTTGGTTGCCTTCTGGTGTGTATTAAACAGACGTTTGGTTTGCAGTGGCATGGAGAAAACTGCCCAATATGCAAAGCGATCTCCACAGAAACAGGCTGTGCAAGCATCTGTCTGCACATGACTGGCAGACCATTTTGAAGCAGCTGCTGTCAGCAGCAATTTCCAACAGCTTGTGGGTGTTTTGTGCTCACTAGCCCTTGTGATCAACCCTAGTGGAATATGGGCTCCCCCAGATAACACACAGTAAGGTGACTTTATCTGCCCATACAAGCAACAAAGAAGAGCTGCAGTTAGGTGGTAGGCAGGTTTCAACTTCTTCACCCACCCACCCACCCACACACAGAGGGGGGAGAAGGGGGCAGAGAGAGAGAGGAGAGAAAGTGAGTGAGGAGATGGGGAATGTTGTAATGAGCATGTAAGCCAGAAGTAGGCAAAGGTTCTGTCCCACTGACTCTCGGTTCTTTAACAATAACAGGACAAAAGTTTCTCCTTGGTCCATTCTGAACCAAGCTGCTGGTTAGCTCAGTGGTTTAGGTGTCTGGCTGCAGTGGTTCGGAGTCCAGTTCCTCACTGTGTCTCTCCAACAGGGATTGAACTCAATGATCCATAGATATTCCTTCCAGATAAGAATTCCTTCAATTCTAATGAAGTAAAGAAAGCTTGGAATAAATAACTATAAATAACCAAGTGTGGGG
>JAHTLZ010000348.1:25920223-25961432 GCA_023846285.1 Phrynocephalus versicolor
ATCATCATCATCATCATCATCATCATCATCATCATCATCATCATCATTTAGGGCTTAGCCCTGTTGATCCGGCATGCTTTGTGGCCTCAGGTAGAATTACGTTAGGGAAAGTGTTCTATTTTTGGTGGCCTTGTCAGATGGATTGCCCTGCCACATGGGTCAAATGAAGCGGGCCCTGTGGCTTAGCAACAGAGATTGGAAAGGTAACTTCCATTTGATGTGGAGCCAGACGCCCAGGGGGAAAACACAGAACAATCATGAATTTCTCATTCTCTGAAAACTGTTGAGATGCATACAAAGCACCTAGCTCCACATTATATATAGTTATAGGCTCCAGGTTATATACGGTAACCCCCCCACTTATCCCAGGGGTTAGGGACCCACCCCACCCGCGATGACTGAAAATCTGTGCTATGCGGATGAGGGTTGGGTGGGGCCTGGAGGGCGGTGGGCGATCAGATCCACCTGCTGTCGGCAGCACACGCCGGTCCAAGAAGTCCTGGGGTGGCGCGCGCCGGCAACGCCGCCGCCCCGCGCCACCCCAAGACTTCTCGTCCAGGGCTGTCTCCATTGAAATGCATTGGCTCAATGCATTTCAATGGAGCAAATTTTCCCCATTGGAATACATTGGCTCAATGCATTCCAGCGCGGGAAAAAATTATCCATTGAAATGCATTGAGTCAATACATTTCAATGGAGATTGCGGGGCAGCGATGTGATCGCCTCCCGCCCACTCAGCCCCAAGGCTTCTCAGAGGAGCATGGGCCGGCTGCGTGGGGCGATGCGATCGTCCACTACCACCCTCCCGCACGGCCCCGAGGCGTCTTGGAGGAGCGTGGGCCGGCTGCATGGGGCAATGCGATTGGCCCCACGCGGGCCGGCAGCGATGGGGAATCAGATCCGGGACTTGGGGAAGGGGGGGAGGTTTAAAAGCCTGGCTTTTAATCCTTCCCTCCTTCCCCAAACCCCGGGCTCCAGCTCATTGGCACTGGGGTGGGGAAATAAAGGTTTTTCTCCCCCACCCCAGCGCTAATCAGCTGGAGCCAGGGCAGGTACTGCAATCCCGCAATATAGTGAGACCCCAGTACCTGAACCACAAAATGGCGGGGGTGACTGTACCTGTGTTTCCCTATCCCCCTTCTCGCAACTCTGGCATGCCAATGACACTTGTGGTTGATTACAATTTTGCAAAGTTCTCCTCTTGAGTCTAAAACATGTCACTTGGGCCTGAAAATATGACATTTGCCCTCACTCCCTAGAGCAGTGGTGATGAAGCTTTGGCACTCCAGGCGTTTTGTTCCACAACTCCCAGAATTCCGAAGCTAGATTGCCAATGACAAAGGACTAGAGGAGTTGTGGTCCAAAACATCTGGAGTACCGAAGGTTCACCACTACTGCAGAGGGTACACAGATGTCTTTTTAACTCTACATGATAAGAGGGGCCAGGAGCATAGGTGTGTAGGTTAGGGACAAGGAAAGCTGTCGTATATAAGCCATGGAATATACTGTGACTGTGAGTGTTATCAAGTCAGTTCCAAAATATGGTGACCCTAATAGAGTTTCCAAGGTGAGATATTTTCAAAGCAGTATTATTTCTAGGAAAACTCACTCCAGTGTTTTGTCATAATTGAGCAAGGATTTGAATCCAGGTTTCTTCAGTCCAAGTCCAAAATGAGTAGTCTGACAATTAAATTTCTCTGTCTTCTAATGTTTGCATGCATAAAAGTAGTCCTACTGAAACACTTCCATGTAAAAATGTCAGGGTTGTGGTACACAGTTGCAGTTGTGTGTGCCTTACACAACATAATAAATCCCATTACCATCAGGAGTCCTAAGTCTGGCAGCTTCAGGACTGTATGGCAAAGGTCAAAACCAGCAATCTGGACCAAGCACCAATACAATGTTGGTAGAATGGAACCATCCAGTAGTACAGTCTCTGTTATGCAAGAGAGAGAAAATATATATACATATGATATCTTGTGCTAACCATTGCATTACACAAAACTGCTGCATCCTTCTGTTGCACTCACTTTGTGTCGATGCAATGGCATCTGAAGATGTTACAGGTTGTTTTGACGGTGGGCAGTTAGTAACGAAGTCTAATCAGCATGGTAGCAATATGTTTCCAATCTCAGCCACTTAAATTTCTTGGAAACTACAGAAATACTAGCAGCATTAGAAATGATTTCTGAGTTCAAATGTTTAAATCATGTTGGCCAAAGCAAGAACCAGTTTCCAATATTTTACAAATATTTATTACTACATGGATTTAAATGTTATCAAATTTTGCAGACTAAAATAATGCATTTCTACAGAATACAACCCCAACATTATCAGTCCAAAGTATAATTTGAGGTCTTAGGAGAAAGAAGTTTTACGGTCCTTCAAACCTCAGTTTATTGGTTTCTCCACAGTACTAGATTTTGATGGGTTGGGGCCAAGAACAAGTTGTAATTACTTTCCCATTGCAGAATATGTCACTCCAAAATATCTGT
The DNA here is from genome assembly GCA_023846285.1 of Phrynocephalus versicolor. Taxonomy (NCBI): domain Eukaryota; kingdom Metazoa; phylum Chordata; class Lepidosauria; order Squamata; family Agamidae; genus Phrynocephalus; species Phrynocephalus versicolor. Next base: position 25,922,719 of record JAHTLZ010000348.1, read on the forward strand.
CCTTTGTAGAAATGAGGTTTTCATTATTAATGGCTCCTTCTGTATATAAGGCATATACTAGATTGCATACATGCATAATTCATTTTCCATCACAGATCGTAATTGCTCTAAATGTTGTTTTATTTCAGTTTTGAAAATGAAGTGGCCCCATTTCCATCTTGGAGAGAGAGAAAAAAAACTTTCAAGTATGATTTGCAAAAGCACTTCAAATAAACAAGGATCACTGGATCCAATCCAGCCCCAATAGACAAGTTTTAAATCTCACTGATTTCAGTGAGATAGTAATGCATGTAATTAAATATTTCTTAGTAAATTTAGTGAGATTTTCCAAAAAAATATGTTCAGTTTGGTTACTTAGGTCCTTGGTTTTTAAAAATCCACTACTTCTAATAAAAAGATAGGAACTTCATCTGTTTTACCTAACAAGTTTGTCAGCCTCAAATAAATGTAGGGCTGTACAGCTGGTGTTAGAACATTGATGGTTTCCATATGCCATTTTCCCTTTATAACAAATTAAGAATATTCAAGTATTTTATTTATAAATGCATTCATGTGCTATATTGTTCCCAACTAATCTGTGGGCATTGCATATTTCTGAAGTTTGCCATGCAATCCTTGACTTTAAAAATCTACCAAAATTGATATGCAAATACATATGCTAGAATAATACGCATGCAAATTTTATATTTCACTGAACATGTTAAGGAATTATACATCGGTGGTTGTTTGCATGTGTTTACTTGCAGATTGATCAGGAGGTGGCACAGTGCTGACTTGTGAATAAACAAACAAATGAACAAACAAATAATGACTATTTCCCAAACTGAGAATAACCAAACTAGACCAGGTTCTTGTGTTCTGACCTTATGTCATCACAGGGAGCCCTTATGACATGATAGGAGTGGGCAAGGCTTGAAAGAGGGCATGGAAGGAAGTACTTCTAGCCTTCCTGCTTATACAAGCAAGAACGGAATAATGTAGGCCAGTGGTTCTCAACCTGTGGGTCGCCAGATGTTCCTGGACTGCAACTCTTAGAAACACCAGCGAGTGGTGGAGGCTTCTGGGAGTTGCAGTCCAGGAACATCTGGCGACCCACAGGTTGAGAACCACTGATGTAGGCAAATAAGGTCAGAATCTAGGAAAAATATAAGCCCTGCTCAGCATGCAGCTACACAAGCAGCAGAGAGGAGGGTTGTGTGGGCCACTTTGGAACAGACATTCTAATGAATCACTTTCTCTACTCAGCCTTGTTACTTTGCTGTTACTCACCACGGAGATTCATGGCAACTGGAGTTCTGCCAGAAGGCATCATTGTTAAATATTCCAGAAGATTATAGGTTTTTGATAGAAAAGTGATACAAACAGAACTGTTGTTTTAGGTCATTATCGTCTGTTGCCTTTGTCATCTTATAGCAATATGTCTTCATTGGAGGTGAGAGTAGTAATGGCAAGTGTTTCATTTTGCTTCCCAGCTCTTCCTGGATTTTTCCACCGCACCCTCCCCTTAAAATATCAATAAGACCCATAGCTTTGAGAGAGTCAAACAAGAATGCAATGAAATATTCATAGGGATTATGAGAACCTTCTTAGCTTGGATACAATTTTAAAAAATTAATAAGGGATATAAACCTGCAACGTACTTGGCATGAGGCATCTTGGAATGAAATGGGGTCATAGGAAGAAGCACTCCGGGTTCCATGCATATTCTGCCTTGTTAGGATTACTGGCCAAGAGATCAAAATATCAACATTAGCTCAACTCCTCTACCTTTTGACCAGTAATTCTTTTCCCAATATGGGCGTAGGGATAGGGTGAGGAGAATAGGGGGGTGAAATGACTGAAAAACCCACCTCCGCCATTTGTAATGGTTTGAGATGGAACCGAGGAGTTAAGAAAATAGGTTTCATTGGGACTGGGCCATGCCTGATACAGAGACATTGTGAATTGGCACAGTAGTTTCCATCCAACTTTTGGACTGAGAGACAGGTTAAAGCTAGAATCCTGTTGCCTAAAAAACAGTGCATAAGGCCAACTATGCCAGCTTCCCCATGTTCTTGTAGGGTTCCTATACTCTCCCCATTTTCTCACTGGTAATCAGATTGGTCACATAGCTGGTCATGTGGCCAAGAAGATTGCCGTAGTGGAGGGGGAACTTACATGAATTCCCTTGCACTCGGCATTTGCATAACATGATACTTGCCATATGAATTTGGTTTTCCCATTATTCACCCATGTATTGCTCGTTGGTGTTCTCCAACTTGTTGGGACCATTTTGCAGAAGAGGCTTCATGGATCAAATGTGCAATTCTGGATGCCAGTTCGGTGCTATCTTACTCATGACCATATCGTTTATGTATAACTGAGCTACATACCTGAATGGCACAATAATCCATAGCATATAAGATGGGAAAGGCAAAGTACTGCATTCCAAATGCTGCTGGCCAATAGAACCGCAGCAGTCCTCAGTATTGGTTATGCTGGTTATAGCTGGTGGGAGCTGGAATCCCACAGCATCTGGTCATTTTGCCCAGTTCTTGTCTAGAAGAAGAAATCAAACAAGTACTTAACTATGTAATTTGGAACCAGAGCTCTAACTAGCCATTTGGGCACATGGAACAAGTAGCACCATGGCCCACGCTTGCCATCCTAAGAGATAGGCGCAAGCTCTCCCATGGAAAAAGGAGGAGGAAAACCTGCTGTTCTCCCAAAAGAAAGAGAAGGTTTGTGTTTTCAATGACAAAAGGAAAGCAAGTAGATCTAGCAGGTGCTGCTGGTTATTTCCTTAAAATTTGCCAGTAGGATTATGGCTAGTCCAGGTCTTTCTCAATGTTGGTGCCCGGAGGCCTTGTCTTGATTGCTCTGCCTTATGAAGACAAAATACAGACCTTCCAGTCTTGTTTAGAGCTCATGTGTTAACACGCTCAACTAATCCAACCTACTTGCTTCTTATATCTGAGTATCTAATGCAGGGTGTGAGTAAAGTGGATAGAGGGACGCTCTTCTCCCTCTCACAAAATACCAGAACTAGGGGACATCCGCTCAAATTGAGGGTTGGGAGAGTGAGAACAGACAAAAGAAAATATTATTTTACCCAGCGTGTTGTTAGTTTGTGGAACTCCCTGCCACAGGATGTGGTGATGGCATCTGGCCTGGATGCCTTCAAAAGGGGATTGGACAGATTCCTGGAGAAAAAGTCCACCCCAGGTTACAAACCATGATGGAGATGTGTAATCTCCAGGCTTAAAATCAGGGTACTTCAAGGGCCAGGTGAAGAGGAGTGGTATCAGAAGACAGATATCTAGTCTCCTGCGCTCCCAGACGCATTTGGTGGGGCCATGGTGAGATATAGGAAGCTGGATTAAATGGGCCTTTGGTCAGATCCAGCATGGCTCTTCTTATGTTCTTATGTTCTTATCTCTGAAAACACAGCAGTGATCAAATGTGTAAATGGCCAGATGGAAAAGATGCCTCTTCACAGCCTTCCTAAAAGCAGTGAGAGTGGTAACTGACTGACTTCAAGGGAAGTGCCTTTTATAAGATGGGACCACACAGGAAAAAGCCCCTCTCCTACAGGCTTGACAAGTGTCCTTCTGCAGGCTTAGAGCTTTTCCTTCTCTCATGAAGATCTTACCTCACGGACATGTTAATAATGCCACAAGTCCAAGTGCCTTCTTTCTTTGAAGAGTAAAGCCAGCACTGTTAGCTGAATGAATAAAAAAACACACAACATTATATTTTTATATATGCAAATATGTTGCTTTCAACAAATGCATTTTAAAGAAAGGTCTCAGGCTGGACTGAAGCATGCTGATTCTGCCTTATATCAGAATTCCAGTTGTCTATTCTGCATAGAATCCTAGCCATGAAAGTTGTAAATGAATAGTCATCCTTGTTCACCCTTAGTTAGTTCAGGGCAAGGGGGATATTTGTTCAACAGAGCCACAGTTATTGATTAACTCGTCCAAGACATACTCATGTAGTGGTAGGCTAACAGGGAAGGAAGCACTGAAGGAGATGGAGTCTCACAGCCTGGGGCTGTTGTCAAGATGACTATGATGACAATACAGACCAAAGCAGATTATCCCTAGTAAGGCAGGTGAGAGTTTGGGGGAAAGCATTGACAAAATACTAGAACATGCAAGAGAACTATGGAAGAGAAAAACAACCCAGATTTTGGAACAAATGCCACTAGGGTTACACAGTATGAGAAGAAGTGAAGAGACATGGGTTCAAATCTCTCCTTGGCCATAAAATTTACCAGGTGTCCTTGCACCAATCATTGACTCAGAGCCTAACTGACCCCACTGGGTTGTTCCAAGGCTGAAAATGGAGAGGATAATGACGTGTGCCACCTTGAACTGTTTGGAGAAAAGGCAGAATGCAAATGCAACAAATGAATGATAAGATCCCTGTGGTGGCTTCTGTTTTGTGATGCTTAAAAATAATGATCCATTATGATAAAGAAACTGGGAGTGGGTCAGTCACAGTGTCACTGCAAGAGGCACTTACCGTGCCACTGCACTGAATGTGAATACCGGCTTTTAAACTCATTGTCTTCCTTGCCTCTGGTTTTTCTTCTCTTCAAATTGAATGTGAGTTGGTTATGCCACTCACCTCAGTTGTTGCTAGGTACTGAAGTACAAACACAGCTGCCTCTGCTGTGATTGTCCCCATCCTCTTTATCACCACCACTAGCAGGGCCATTAGCAGTCTTGACAAGTAACTGTGTTTGGGGAAATGGTTCCATGCCCCATCTGTCACTGGTACTGCTTGGAGCAGGTTCATCTACCATTTCCTTGTCGCTTTTACGTTTTGTGAAAAGAGTTTGGTGAACCAGTCCTGATTTCCCACACATCAGTGACCATTCTTGTTGGGGGGGGGTTAAAGTCATGAGAACATAAGAACATAATTAGAGCCATGCTGGATCCGGCCAAAGGCCCATCTAGTCCAGCTTCCTGTATGTCACAGTGGCCCCACCAAAGGTGTCCGGGAGCACACGAGACTAGATATCTGTCTCTTCATACCACTCCCTTGCATCTGGTCCATGGAGTACCATGGTTTTAAGCCTGGAGATTACACATCTCCATCATGGTTTGTAACAGGAATCTGTCCGATCCCCTTTTGAAGGCATCCAGGCCAGATGCCTTCACCACATCCTGTGGCAGGGAGTTCCACAGACTAACAGCACGCTGGGTAAAAAAAAAATTCTTTTGTCTGTTCTCCCTCTCCCAACCCTCAGTTTGAGTGGATGTCCACTAGTTCTGGTATTTTGTGTTCCTCTATCCATTTTACTCATGCCCTGCGTTAGATACTCATATATAAGATGTTCAAATATAAGAGGCGTGGGTTGGATTAGTTGAGCATGTTAACACATGAACTCTAAACAGGACTGTAAGGACTTCACAAGGGAAGAAAAGAAGGATGGAGATGAGAGTGGTACAAATTATGGAAGAGGTTGTGAATTGGATCAGACTGAGGAGTAGGAGATTTCTTGCCTTGAAACAACCGAGGACAAATGATCTTTGAATGGCTCCATCACGCTAGTTGAGTCCAACCCAATTTGAGACCTCTCTGTCTAGTCACACTCTAACTATTCAGACATACATTGGCTGATCAGCAGTCTGCTTCTTACTTTCCCCCTCCCAACCCTATCACTGCACTTGCAAAAGTTATAGCTGAATTGGGGATTTGGAAGTATAGAAACTTTGCTTTGCTGAGCCTGCATCTAAGTCACAGTAGATAATCAATTCTGATTTATGTCTTGGAACCCTCAGTATCTTTGTTGTCTCACATTTCTTGTTTATATTTTCCTCTGCATTCATGCCCAGATATCTTAATGGTCTCTTCTTTTTGCATTTGTAGCTACTGTTTGTTTCAGTGTAGCTAACCTTTTTACCCTGTTGCCCTGACTACATTACTACTTATTCAGAGCAATGTGTCCTCAGCATCATTTTAGTTGTAAAGGCAACCTTTCCAAACGTGGCTTATGCATTGTTAAAATGTATTACCCGCAGGTCAAAGTCACTGTTGCTAGTCAAAACCTCACTGCATTTTATGCATGCTTTTCTTAATCATAGGGGGAAGATATGACATAATCAGTAGATGATGGAAAAGGAATCTTTTCTAGGACCAGGGCCCAAAGCTTTGGCTTTCATATGCTGTGATTCAACATTAAAGAGACTCCAGCGGATGAAATTCCCATTTTTCACTAACATTCTCAGCAAATGTACAGAAAGATCCCAAGTCAAAGAGCAGGGCCTGTGGACAAATATACACATCATCAGATTTGATGGAATGAGCAGTGGCAGTATATCCTCACAATAAAAATCAGAATCAAGATTGCAGATGAAGGTAGTCTGCAACAAACACTTAAATTTGACTTGGAGAATGTGCATTACAGTGTGCTATGTATTCTTGGTTCTACTGTATGGCATGGAATTGTAACAAAAGCAATTTAACTGCAAACAGGTTAGAAGCAACCAAGGTAGAAATACTAAGATGAATGAAATCTTGATTACTTTAGTCACACAACGAGAAATGAAAAATACAGATTGTTATAATTGATCATCCAAATGTATCATCCAAATGTAAATTACAGATTGTTATAATTGATCATCCAATGTACTAATACATTGCAAAAGAAGGTCAGGAAAGATGAACACTGAATAGTGTTCTGAATAGACCTCACCACACAATCATTTTTATTGCTACCACGTTCAAAGTCAAGACAGCTGTCATGACTTCAAATCTCTTCAAACAATAGGAAAATGAATGTTCTAGAAGAGAAAAGAATCAGAAGAAAGAAAGAGTACGCCTCATTTTATCCCGACTAAATTTCTATTGTCTGGTTAACATCCCTTCTAAGTGAAGAGGTATAAATTGTGATAGTGAATTGTAACTAATTAACAAGCCACTGCTTGTTTTCCTCATTGCACACCAGTTACGTGAGTTGTTATGTAATGAAGGATGCAAGCAGCAACTTGTTAACTAGCGGAAATTTCCCATTGGACTTATACAAGTGGTATTCATCTGTAGTATTCTGCCCTGCATCTACTGACTTGCAGTGTGGGGTTTGTTTGTTTGTTAGGTGATCTACAGGCTGACATCTCTACTGACTAGACACCCATACAATGAATAATATCTAAATGGGTCCCTAAGTTATAGGTGAATCCAAATGTATTAGCAGAATAGGATGAGGACCAGCAATGACTGTATCAATCCCACCAAAAGCTCCAGTATGTCACCCTTTGCTCTTACAATAGGTAACCCTTCTAAGACATGGCAGTAGCACTTAGAACTGAAAGGCTGTAGAAAGAATCTGGAGAAGACTGACCAAGACATTTTGCTGGGAGCCAATGGCACCCCTAGTGGTGGTCCTAGCAAGGATAGAATTGTAGAATGAGCTGCATCCTTACTTTGATCGAAGGCCACCAATTCCTTCTATGATGTCCTCAGTTTGTTGCCCCACTGAACGTGGCCTGGAAGCACCAGCCCTCTCCTGTAGGGAAGACAAATCAAGTGATTGTTGGAGTCAAGCCATTCCATGTGAACTGCTCTGGCCAAATGGTATCCTTCGTTGCCAGTCTATTTAATCTACAGTGCCATGGACCATTGAGTCACATCAGACTTGAAAGTGATCCTAATTTTCAAATAATGGGAGACCGTCAAGGACTAGTTGACCACCACTACCATCAACACTCTCCCTCCAGTGCGTTTCTGTGATCAAGCGGGGATTGGATGCCAGGTGTCCTGAATCCTATTTTCTCACTACATCCACTAGATCACACTGCCCGTCCTTCTTGGACAGATCGTTGCCAGGAGGGTCAGAGCTCCCTGGGAGATCAAGAGCTAGCAAATGCTTTCTTTTTAAGATGGGATTTGTGACCATGGATCTCAGCCATGGAAAAGAGTTTCAGCCATTTTTTTTAAAAAAGTTTTAAAAAAGCAGTAAGTCCCGTTTTCTCAATAAGCTGTAATTGATTTTCTGCAGGTATATTCTTTACTATCATTTTAGTTTCCCCCCTGTTTATTTTGAAACCTGCTAAGGACCCAAATTCTTTTATTTTAGACATTAACACCTCTATACCTTTTAAAGGGCCTTCCAAAGTCAAAAGTGAAATATTTAGGGATTACTCTAACCAATAAAAACTCTATGCTTTTTGAAAATAATTATTTAAAGGCTTGGAATGAAATTAAAAAAGACTTAGAAAAGTGGGAAAACCTTCAACTTTCCTTACTAGGAAGAATCTCTGCAATAAAGATGAATATCCTTCCAAGAATGCTCTTTTTATTCCAGACAATCCCAATATTGAAGTCAGAAACTCCTTTTAAACATTGGCAAAAAGACATAGCAAATTTCATATGGCAAAGGAAGAGACCTCGGATAAAATATAAATGTTTGCTAGATGCTAAAGAGAGAGGAGGATTGGGACATCCAAATTTAAAAATGTATTACACTGCTAGTTGTTTAATTTGGCTTAAAGATTGGATAATGTTGGGGAATAAAAGATTGTTAAACCTAGAAGGACACGATTTGAGATTTGGATGGCATGGGTGTCTTTGGTATAACAAAGCCAAAGCAAATGCAGAATTTAACAATCATTATATTCGGCAATCTATTTTAAGAATCTGGAATACTTACAAAGTAAGATTGGCACGTAAAATGCCGCTCTGGGTATCACCCCAGGAGGCTCTGTTTAAGTCAGAAACATCGCAGAGAGATAGTTGGTTAACATATAAAGATATCTTAAAATGGAGTCAAGGGGAATATAAGATGAACTCCAGAGAGGAATTGAACCAGGAAGGTTCTCTCTGTCAATGGTTCTCATATTTGCAACTATCAGAAAGATTCAAAATAGATAAACAAGTATTTGAATTTGAACAGGGAAAATCTATTTTTGAGATGGAACTCTGTGCCAATAAGGACCATTTGATCTCAAGAATATATAAAATGTTATTGAAACTTGATACCGAAGATGAACAGGTTAAAGAGTGTATGATCAAATGGGCCAAAAAAAACCCGGGTATAATATTCAAATAGAACAGTGGGAGGGAATGTGGAAGTATGGACTGAAATTCACAAGGAGTTATAATTTGAAAGAAATTTTTTACAAAATGATGTACAGGTGGTATCTAACACCAGACAAACTGTCTAAGATGTACAAGGGAATCTCCAATACGGGTTGGAAATGCCAAGAGAATGAAGGTACTTTTTACCACATGTGGTGGACATGTGGACTGGCAGTTAAATTTTGGAAACAAATTTATTCTTTAATGCATGAGATACTGAATTTCAATCTCCACTTTAAACCAGAGCTGTTTTATTAGATTCGATAGACAATCAGATAGAAAAGAACAAAGTGATTCTTATCAGATATCTTACAACAGCTGCCAGGCTTCTCTATGCACAATACTGGAAGACGGATAAATTACCCTTAGTAGAAGACTGGTTAATTAAGGTGATGGAACTGGCAGAAATGGCAAAACTGACAGCTTTAATTGAGGATGGATCAATGAACAAGTTTAAGAGTGTCTGGAAACCTCTATTAGATTTTGTGTTTTTTTTAAAAAGGAAATGATAATTTGTTGGTTTGTGGCTTTGATTTCTAGGATATATTTAAAAGACCTGAAATGTGATCTGCTATTAATCTCTTTGGACTACTAAAGACAATCTGATGAATTACTGTAATGGTGGGTTAGATAAAGAGATGATGGTAATATTCAACGTATGTATTAACTTGTACTTAACCCAATTGCTTCCACTCAACCACCCCCTATGTCCCCTTTGTATATAAGGGGGGGGAAGCAATAAGTAAAATAAAAATCATTAAAACAGGACACAAAAAAAATAAGAGGAACAAGAACATCCCAACATGTCTACTGATTTTGGTCTTTGGAATGTTTTCTTCTCCCACTCCATATACCATATTATAAATCCCCAGGACATATTTTGGCAAACTATCATGCTGCGAATTGGCCAATTCATGAGGGGAGGGCAATGAGGCTCTTGGAAGGCACAGAAAATACAAGTTGCCCATTAAACCTTTTTCTGCTCACTGGAGCCCTTACTACAATGCTAACCCTACTGCTAATCGCAGATTAGGCTGGGATGCTCATGGGGTCGGAAACATCCAAGGAGATGATCTAAGCGTCTTCTCCCAATTCCCACATTAGAATTAATAATGTGCCTTGAGGCTTCTTGCTTAGGCAAGCTTCTTGCATTTCTTTAGGGGAGTGGGGCCTCAATCTTTCTCAGCCATTTTCCCAGCATGCTTGGAGTTGGCTGGTGCCTCCATTTAAAGCAACAGGAGGAGGAGGACCACACATGTAGGAATTTGGTGGGTACAGAGCACTCTGACAAATGACAGTGGCCTCTGTGCGGGGGGTGGGGAGGATTACCCATCTGTTTAGATAGGCATTTCTACAAGAAAATCATTTTAAGCGCAGAAGACTCTTCTGCAGTTTGACTCAGTCAACAATGCCTCAGATTTAAAAACAACCCATAAAAAGACCAAAATGCTATTCTTGTTTGCCTCCCCCTCCTTCAAAGATGAAGGGGGGAACTAAGTACGAGCAAAGGGAGTACATCAAATGTCACCGCTTCCAAAGCAATACAAATACAAATCCAACACCAATGAAAAGACTTTAAAAAATTTAAAAGGCCTTTTTTCACATTGTGGGCTGCATTTGCTTCAATGGCGGGCATTTCTCACGCAGCCGCGCAGCCGAGTCATTAGCGGGCTGCTAAATGCGGGGCAGAAATGTGGATAAGAAGAAGAACAAAGTCCTTTTCCAGTCTTTTGCTTCGTTAAACAATCTGAAGGGCTTCTCCAAAGGGCATGCCTTTGAATGGGTGGGTTATCTTAACTAAAACCTCACTGCTGCCAAGGGGTGAGGAGGGAACCCACCACTTCATTGAGACAGACCCCTTCATACTTGAGAGTGAATAACAACCAAAGAAGGGGGTAGGGGGGACAAAAGGCAGAGCTTATACAAATCCTAGACATTCAGGGAGCTATCTCTGTGGCTATGCAAAGTTTAAAGCTCCTTGAAGTCCTTCATGCTCAGCAGAAACCACAAGGCAATCATTTACTCTGGCACTGTTGAAGTAGAACCCAGCATCTCTTAGCTGACACTTTTCTTACAGTCGTGTGCAGATGGATCAGCCTAATTAGTAGGTGTAGGTTCCTGGTTCAGATTAGGAGCCAGGTTTCGCAAGACTGATCATGAGGCGCTTAGGATCTTCCAAATATGCAAACAGGCCTGCCTCTGTAGCAGCGCTTTGCAAATGTAGTGCAACGACAGATGGAGCTATAATAACCTAAACGAATGATTACCCTATAGGAAACTGTTTGTTACAATAAGACATCACTCCTCTGCGTTTGTCAAAATGCTACGGCAGACGCTGCAGCTACACCATAAGAATAAAGCAGCCCCATCAATGTTTTTTTTTTTTTTTTTTTTTAAGAAGAAGGCAAAGTGGTGCTCCATTGAGATATCTTAGGGCAGGGTTTGAAATGAACACCAGATATGTACTCAGAGCAGTGTCTCAAAGAAACACAGAAAGGTTACAGACACACCATTTTGCATCTCACAGATTTCAAATCTAAACAACACACCTCACACACTTGGCCACATACCTCCCACATTTACTTTCCAGGTCTGAATGATTGCCCTAATGGATGTTTTGTTTAGACACATTCATTTTAATCTGGCAAAAGATTCTTTCCTTCCTTTTCAGCCTTGGCTCTTGGTTTGTAAAGGCCCCCTCACCTCTGGATGGGCATGAGGTGTGTCCATTTCAAGTGCAAAGTGCTTTAAAGTGCAAGAGGGGTTTCTCATCACCCACAGATCTGACGTAAGAGGAAGGAAGAAGCTTTTTAGAAAGAAAAAAAACACCAGAACTTGCTAGGTGGCTGGTATAGCTATGTATGTCAGTGGGTGTTTTAAAATGCCCAATTGTTGGTCATAGTCCATAGAGTTTTCATTCAAATATCAAAACTCTTGTAATCATTAGCTGAGAAGGCTCTTCAGCCCTTTCGAAAATGTCATGTTTTTGTTTCTGCTTTGATTACCATTTGTGAGGTGACTAACACTATGAAAAAAGGCTTTTGAACTATCAACATTATCAAAAGAACACATGAGGACCCCTGAACTTCTCCAGTTTTGCTGGTGCGCAAACAAAAGGAATCAGTCTAACATGATTTTGCATTCCTTGCTGAACCAGGCTTCAGCTTATCCTAACAGTCCATATATTACATGTGCTGAATTTATTCACATAAAGTACCAGCCATCTGGGTGGGGGTTCTGAAACAGTTCTATAATAATATTTATCAAGAAACAAGTATTGTGTGGGATACCTGAATTTAAAGAATAGAGAAAATGAAATAAATATTCTCAGGAAGGAATAATTAAAACAAAAACCTCTTTAGGATAATGTAATATAGTAGGACCCCCATATCCACAGGAGATTGGTTCCAGATGGGGCAGATACAGAAACCCACAGATAAGAGTGAACACTCTTGTCTGAGGGTGACAGTGGCGGCAGCGGTGAGGGGGAAGCAGCGATGACGATAATGGGGATGATGGCGTGGCAGGGGCAAAAATGGTTGTGTGTGTGGCCACCCTGCCTAGGAAGGAGCTGCTGGACAGGCAGGTGGAAGAGCCGGGCCACCTCCTCTCCTCACTGGCTGCTTTACCCACCCAGCCTGGCCAGACAGGCAAAGAAAAAGGAGGAGGAGGAAGGCCAGCCAGTGCTCTCGGCCCCGAGACACCTCCAAGCCAGCCAGCCCGATCACCCTGCCCGCCGCACTCCTTTGCCTGTTTGCCTGCCTGCTTGCCTGGCCGGTGACGGGGCTCGGTGCATGCTGCACTGCATGGCCAGAGCCATGCAGCCTCTGCAACCACCTCTAATGTCAAGGGCAGGCACCCCTGGGCTGTGCAGCCTCCACAGCCACTCCTGATGGTGCGGGTAGGTGCCCCTGACCCATACTGCTGAGGGTTGCGTGGCCTCTGCTGCTGCTGCCACTGATGGCACATTTTAATTTTAGTTGACTCAAGTCACATGATTTTTTCATTCCTTTCCTACATTCCTACTGGGTAACTGGAATGCTCCCTTTCAAAACTGGCTGTAAGGTTTACAGTGGGCTTAAGAGGTCAAGTAAAAACATTGTGCTAAAATATACAGCCCTCTGTTGGGCACTCATTTTAAATAGTTTCCTAAGAAAATAATATAAGTCATGGGTGGTGGAATAAGCATTTTGGAGTTCACAGTGTGAACATGAAGCTCAGCACAGTTTTTAACACAGGTCAAATCCCAGATGATTGGTTGGTGTGACCAGTTCAGGGAAGGTCTACTAGAGACAGGGTGAGAGTAACTGTGTTTGGCTGTGCAAGGTTACAGAGCTCAATGAGACTGGGAACCTAAGAAGTCAGACTGTGTGTGGAATTCTCTGACTGGACTTATCCCTTGTAAGACCTTCTCTGTCAATAGAGGTCAAGAGTAAAAGGAACAGCATCAGAGAAGGACCACATCTCCTGAGCTCCCTCTAAGCTACTGTATCCAGTACTCTTGTGTCTTTTCATGGGAGGTTAATTAAAAAAATAATACAATTCTTGCACCAAGTTATAAGAACATAAGAAGAGCCATGCTGGATTGGGCCAAAGGCCCATCTAGTTCAGATTCCTGTGTCTCACAGTGGCCCCACCAGATGCCTCTGGGATCATATGAGACTAGATGTCTGTCTCCTGAATCTGATACCCCTCCCCTGCATCTGGCCCTTGAATTACCCTAGTTTTAAGCCTGGAGATTACACATCTCCATCATGGTTTGTAACCTGTGATGGACTTCTCCTCCAGGAATCTGTCCAATCCCGTTTTGAAGGCATCCAGGCCAGACGCCATCACCACCCCCAACATGCATCACTCGGCACTTGATAATGTTGAAGTCTTCCATTGAAATCCAATTCCCAGTAATCCCCCTAGTAAAAACCATCAGGCTGTGCAGTTAGAGAATGACAACCTTGGCTGAAGGAAGAAATTTCAGGACTATCACAAATTCCAGGTATCCAGAGTTTCTTTTTCTTGAAATAAAGAACATTTTTAAATGTCCATGGCATTATCAGTACAGGCACAACTGCATATAATGAGCAGTCTCACACACACCCATGCCTTTAAGGCATCACGAATCCACGATGCACTTCTTCAGCCCTACCTTGTCCTTTCACTTGGAATACAAGAGCCTAGCACATTGAAGGCCCACAAAAATTATCACGATGTTTCAAGTAATTGTGCAAAGGGTTTGATGGGAAAATATTCTATGTGCCGGCCTCAAGTCATGGTATATGACAACAGCATTCTGTCCACTTCAGGATATATGATGTATAAATTCACCGGTGGGCATTTTTCAGCCTAAAAACATGATTTATGCCCAGTTCCTGAACACCATTTGTTATAGCCGACCTCACCATATCTCTGAGGTCTTTCATCCTCTGAATGATCATTTGCAGGTGAGTGAAATGACGAACTTGCTGTGTCTTAGAAATACTGCCATAATAAATTACTGAATTTACTGCATTTGTTGTTGTATCATTACAGTCATGACTGACTCTTCATGGCTCCTTGTCTATGGAGTTTTCTTGGCAGGAATACTGGAGTGGCTTGCCAGTTCCTACTCCAGGCGCCTGCAAGCACCTGGTGTTCCCCAGTGGTCTCTGAAGGAAAACAGATAAGCTGATATATGATCAAGTGGTAGAGTTCTTGGCTTTAGAGAATAAAAAGAATAAACATAATGCATGGTTGATATAATACACACATTTCTGTCTCTCATATATCTGAATTTGGCAAGATTTAACAATGTCTAAAATTGCTTCCAAGCTGTGCTAGGGCCATGTTTGGATGATTACATGTCTCTAATTAACCATTATCCGAACTAGCACATTATTGGTACCAGTCTTGGAATAACAAATGATATGAAACTAATTTCCAACTGTGCTTAATATGCTATCTTTTTTTTTTTTGCAAAGCTACTAAGTATAGCATCCTCATTTCAATCATATAGACCACTATCATTAATAACAGGCTTCCTGATTTGATTCACATGAGCCATGAAGAAAGAAGCAGAGAAGTCATATTCACATCTCAGTGTAAATAAGTCAAGTATAAATGTCTGAACCAGATCAACACCATGGTCATGCCTATGGGTGTTGTATCGTCCATGTCATGTTGCCTATTGTTTGTTCCTCCCTCCCCTCCCCAACTCTCTCTCTCTCTCTCTCTCTCTCTCTCTCTCTCTCTCTCACTCTCTCTCTCACACACACACACACAATGTTCCTTTGTTCTTGCAGACTTCAAACACTAAAATTAGACATGTGTTAACAGTTGCCATATTCTTCATTAAAAGCCTAGGGCCTTGTTGGATCTGGCAAATTAACAAAAACAACAACAGTGAGATGTATTATTTCAGAACCATACTGTAGCTGAAGATAGTTTCTGAGGGTTTTATAGGAATAGACAGTCATTTGCTCAGTTTTGTAAGTGCTCTCCATGGAAAGATCTAAGAAACCTATTAGTTATACCTCCTAGCCAAGGTTCCCTCTAAGGCTCACCCCTTAGCCTTCAGCCCTCCTCTGTGCTGGGCTTTCCTAGCCCTGCACACACATCACAACCATTTTGTTATGGTTGGGTGAGGATGGGGGAGTTTCATGTGTGCTCACCTTGCACACACTCATCTTGTGTGGGCACACATAGAGAGAAGAGCCTGGAGCAGCAGAGATTAAAATTAGAGGCACGTCGCTCCCAGTATGTGTCCATTGGCACAAATCTCAGCTGTGAATTGACAGAAGTTAAAAACTCAGTATAAGCATTTGCTATCACACATCAGTTCCATGACTGAGCATGTGACAGCAAATGTTTACACTGACTTGTTTGCTTGTGGCAATTTGCAGCTGAAACATATCTCAAAGGCAGTATGCTGGTGTAATTTTTCAATATGATACCAATTGGAGAAGTCAACCTGGTCGTCATTAGAGATGGGCACGAAAGGGGGAAAAAAATTCATTCCGTTATTCGTTATTCATTTCATTACGTAACAAAACGAATAATGGAAATTGTGATGAAATGGGAACAAACCGAACAGAACCACAAAATTAGGTTCGTTATGTTTCGTTTTCGTTAATGGCGACGCACAATGAAATGAACTGTTTTTTAATGTTAAAAAACGTCCTGAATATCCGTAAAAACCCAGTGATAATTATTTATTCTGCCTGATAATTCCTACCTGGGGGGTTGTATTTGTGTCTTTTCTCAGATCGCTGTATTTTTTTTTCTTTAAGGGGAATTAGGGGACATTGACCCAAAATGGCTCCCAGATGCCTAATATTGATCTCTTGTGTATTAAAACGCCCTGGACATCTGTAAAAATGCAGTGATAATTATATGAAATTATTACCTACCAGGGGTAGGTCAAGAAGGTGTGTGTCTCCGTGTTCCTGCTGGCTGCAGCCTGGCTCTTAGGGGAGAGGAAGAAGAGATTTCTCTTGCAGCCTCCCTGTGTGCGTGCATACCCCTTGGTGAGTACCCTCCCCTGCCCCACAGTGCAGTCACTCTGCGGCTGCCTTATGCCCTGGGCAACACCCACCGCTGCCTTTGCAGCCTCCCTGCGTACCTAGTCTATACTGTGTCTCTGCCAGCATCATTTTTGTGTGTGTTTTCCCTCTGGTCTGGGGTGTTGGGGGACGTCAGCGCGCGGAAATGCTTTAAGTTGTGCAAAAAGCAGGTTAAAACAAAAAAATGAAAAATGAAAAAGTGAAACAATTTTTTTTCAAAAAATTCATGAAAAACAAAAACGAAATGAAACAGACCTGCAATGAAAAATGAAAAAATGAAATGTAATTTTTTAAATTCGTGCCCATCTCTAGTCGTCATTTCAGTCTTAGGCCAGTTCTGGAGAACAGGAACATGGCCTCCTTCGTACTTGAGAGCAGCAGGTGATAAGGCCTACACTGCTCTCTCTTCCAACACTTATCTACCTTTGTCGGTGCTCTGGCATGCTCCTTGCTCAGCTGCTGCCCCACTGGCATGCATCACCTCAGTGTAAGTGCAACAACTCCCAGAAGATGCAGCCTGAGGTTGGCTGCTTCTCTGCCTCCTTGCCCAATTAGGAGCTCCTCCCAAAAGCACGGTCTGAGGTAGGGTAGGGGAAGGTGTCTAACTAATGTAACAGCCATTTACATTACTGGAATAGCACTGGAATGACTAGGGGAGAGACTGCTGATCCCCAGTCTCCACCACATGAGTTGAAGTGACTACTGCCTTTACAGGCATCATTAGGTAAGCAAGGAAGAGCACTGATGTACTTCCACTTCTCTTGCCTCGAAAAACCCCTTTGTATGGTCAAGAGAGAAATCTGCCCCACACATTCCTATTATGTGTGGCGAGGAAGCATGAAATGTAGAAGATCTGTTGTGAGTCTGGTTTGGTCGGTTGCCAGCTAATCAATATTCCAGGCAGGGAACCTGTTTGAATGCTTTCCTGTTCTGAGCGAATCCAAACACAGCCAGGGATCAAACTCTGTTTTGCTTTCTTGTAAAAAAAAAAAAACCCACCACACTTGTTCAGAAAGGGCGTTGCCAACAACCATATGTAATCCATGCGATGGGCAACGGACATTTATTGCAAAGTGGGGGGGGGGTGGTCTCTCGCTTAGACAAACAGCAGTAAGACGAGCAATGCCAGTAAGTTATTTGGCAAAAACACCTGGGGCCAGGAAATAACCTTTGATCTCTCCCTAAGACTTGATTCACATTGGTTGTGTAAATCAACTGTCCTTCCTTGGAATAATATAGTGTTGTCCCTGAGCAATGTCTCATAAGATAAGGGTATTCCCCTCACATACATACACCTCTCTTGCAAAATGCAGGATGAGCCAGCTGAGAAAATAATACACCAGAGAGAGCCAGAAATCCTGGTTTTTATAAATACATCTGTGAGAATAATAATCACTGCAATTTTTTTTGCTACTGGGTGCTGTGTTTGGGGGTCACTGAAAATCATAGCCGTGCTGGGCCCTCTGCAGAGTGATCTGCCAGAAGCAGATGAAATAATGAGATTTCAAAAGGAAGGGAACGCAGAGGAATGAGAAAGTGGAGATGGTGAGAAAATAAAGGAATAACAAATGACAGAACAATCTGTAACTCACGGAGGCAAGGCAAGTGCACTCCATCAGCCACGCATTGTGTCTTGCCAGATGCTTGGCAACCTCCCTGAGCTTCTGGTGGCCACCATAACATAGAGAGTGGCCCTTCGTGGAATGTTACAAAAGAGGAAACGCTTCACACAACGGGAAAAAAAGGAGGACAAAAGAGGACATGGATATGAATAAAATGTGCATATGCTAATTGGTATGTATAGATGCAAGATGTAGAAATAATTGCTCTAATTTAAATAAAAATACAGTGCATCTCATCGTAGTAGGGAAGACCCTGGTCCAGTGAGTAGTGTGCCTGTTCCATCTGCTGCCCAATTATTTGATGTAGCCCTCCAGCTCAGGCCCTTGCATTCCCTTTGTGTGTGTGTGTGTGTGTGTGTGTGTGAGAGAGAGAGAGAGAGAGAGAGAGAGAGAAAGAGAGAGAAAATTTTGTTTTGTTATGTTTTTCCATCTTTATCACGGGACATGAGATGCCCAAGTCTCCAGGAGATGACAATTCTCTGCAGAATAGGACACATGGCCAACACAGCATGATTTATTGGCAGTGCATCAGCAACAGTTTATATACAGTCAAAAACATTTTTAAATCATTTCCCCTACTCTCTGCTGGACAAACTGAAACTCAATCCAGACAAGACAGAGGTGCTGCTGGTAAATTGAAAGGGAGATCAAGGAATAAGGATGCAGCCTGTACTGGACAGGATTACATTCTCATTGAAAAAAGAGGTTCGCTGATTAGGGGTATTCCTGGATTCATCCTTGAACCTAGATGCCCAGGTCTCAGAGAGGGCCAGGAGTGGATTTGCACAATTAAAACTAGTGTGTCTCCTATATTGGTTTCTCGAGATAACTGTTGTGTCCACTGTGACACATGCTGTAATCACTTCCTGGATGGATGACTGTAACATGTTCTATGTGGGAATCCTGATGAAAAATATCAGGAAACTTTAGTTTGTCCAAAATGCAGCATGATTGCCTACTGGGGCTGGTTACAGGGTTCACACAATAACCTTGTTACAGCAGCATGACTAGCTGCCAATCAGTTTCAATTCAAAGTGATAGTTTTAAACTACAAAGCCCTAAATGGCCTGGGTCCAAAGTATCACAAAAACCGTATCTACTAGGAATGGGCACCTTGCATAAAACAACATGCTGTTTCATCCTTTTGTAAGCTTATGAAACATTACTAAACAAAATGAAACAGGAAACAGTGTGTAGTCAAGAAATGAAACAAAACACCATTTTTTGTTTCGGAAATGAAATGATTCATCCTAGTGGCAAGAAACCTCTTGATCCAACCTTCTTGAGAACAGGAGGTTTATTTTTAAGCTGATTGAGTTGTTTTCCTTCCTCCCCTCCCGCACCTCAGCTGTTACTTATCTCCGATCTTGATCTGCCTGCCTGCAGCTAGTCAGGAGCTGAGCTCTTCCCTTCCCTTCCCTGGGCTCGCTGTCCCTGCATCTGCAAGTTGATTTAAAGTTTAAACTGATTGTTTTGCTTTCCTGATTAAGTAGGACTATGGATGTTATTTTTAATATATTTTTTCTTCCTCCCTGCACCAATCAGCTGTTGAACTTATCTCTCTGATCTCTCCATGCAGCACCTAGCCTTTAGGTTTCCTGCTTGTTTACAGAGGTTTCTTTGTTTGAAAGCAAATTGATTGGAAGGTTTAAGGAGGGCCTTTGATTTAGGGCAGTGGGCTCCCAGTTAAATAAAAAAAGGAAAGCTCCCCATTATTTATAGCCTTATGAATCCTTTCATTTCGTGATGAAATTATTTTTTAAAATCCCTTATTAATGAAACAAAATGAAATTAAGACTTGAAATGAAATGAAACGAAACACTATATTTCCGTTTCGTGTCCGTCTCTAATATCTACCAGTATGAGCTTGCTCAGGTGCTTAGGTAATCAGGAGAGCAATTTATCTTGGTTCTGTCACCTTCACAGATGTGTCTGATGAGAACACAGGAGAGGGCCTCCCTCTTTTGCTGCTCTCAGACTTTGGAACTTCCTTCCACAGGAGACCAGACTTGCTCCATCTTTGCTGTCCTTCCACATGCAGGCAAAAACCTTTCTCTTTACACAAGCTTTTCCTGAGTAACTGTCTATCTGTTATGTGACTTTTAGGTCAATTGTTATGTATTACTGCTTGAACTGAATTTGTAGTACTACTTGTGCTTTTCCATTTTTAATTTTCGATCTCCCAGAATGGCATTTTCCCTTGTTATTCATTGGCTTATTGTTCTTAGCTTTAATATTGCTTTTTTAATTATGTAAGGTGTCTCCTCACACTCAGTGTTCTCAGCTTTGAATATTGTCATTAATATGTCTTGGCAACAGTTGTACACTCATTTTGTATACCCCTCTTCAATGTTGTAAGCTGCCTTGGGTCCTTTCCAAGGAGAAAGGTGGGGTACAAACCAAGTAACCAATCACTTACTGATGTTGGCAGGGAACCATTTCTGTGTGAAAACTCTGGCTTGATTAGATTGTTCTATCAAGCCAGACTGTTCCCTGACAACCCATACTAACTCACCCCCTGCTTATGTCAACATAACAGTCTCAATTACAGAACATCCTGTTAAAGTCAAAGGAGAAGCTCCACAGTCACCAGAGAGGTGACCACAGCAAAGACCAACCAAAGAATCAAAAGAAAGTATTGATACATCTCTGTCCAGGTTGGCAGTGTGGTTGTGAGACCACTGTGAGATCCATGACAAACCCAGAAGCCTGATCCCTCTGTCCAGTCCCTTGTTTTCAGTAAAATGAAAAAGATGACTAGCTCCTGGAAGCCTCAGAAATTGAGGCTTACCTTTTCTGTACACCCCGAGGCTCCTTGCACACACATCCAAATACCCATTTGTCAATATGGGAAGTAGACGTCTAACCTCTTCGTGGAGGCATTTGTTCTGGGCAGCCCCAGAAGTGTCTTCAAGAGAGAAAAATTGGTACTTTGACCAGTGTTGCCAATTCTGACTATATTTGAATTTATGAAATCAATTATGAATTCAAATTTATGAAAAGACCCAGACTATAAAAATACCCTATTTTTCTGCCAGAAACATCAAAATGCAATTTAAAAAAGAGAGGCATAGGGAAAACTTTATTTCTACAATCCCATCAAACAAAGCCTCTGATGGAAAGTTAATTAGAGTGGAGAAAGGAAGCTATATCTTCTTCCTCAGTACTCCTCTTGTCCAAAGCTGCTTCCTGGCGCAGTGGTTAAATGCCTGTATTGCAGCTAAAACTGCTCACAACTTGGGTTTCAGTTCCAAATAGCAGGCTCATGGTTGACTCAGCCTTCGGTAAAATGAGTACCCAGCTTGCGGGGGGGGGGGAGGAGCCAATGTGTAGCCTGCATAATTAAACTGTAAACTACCTAGAGAGTACCTGAGGTGCTGTGGGGCGGTATATAAGCAGAACACTTTGCTTTCTCTCTCTTTTTGCTGTTATAGGCTTTCATTCATAATGTGTAGCAGCCAGCCCACTGGTTTAAGGAGTTTCTGCAGAAAGACTGAAATGATTTTATAATGAATGGCAATTTTTAGAAATCGTAATGAATTCACAAGTATATAAAGCCAAATTGAATATGCTAAATGAAGAACATGTCTCAAGTAAACCAGTATTCATGTTTTTAAAGAAGCAACTGTGTTTGTTTCAAGCAGCATTATGACAGACATTCGTGGTCCACCTTAGAAACTATTGGATTTGTTACAGCGTGAGGATTGGTAGTGTGGGCTCAGGCTCCAGAAGAGCTTAAGCTGTAATAATTTAGTCTTCCTCAATCGTTCTAATGGGTGCCACATGATTCTGCTTTTCTGCTGCTCATAGCAGTCATCTGCAAAATGCTATCACTAATAATGAAATCCTATTTTGCATTTATTTGAACAAGAGCCAGTGAGGTCATTAGCGATTATGCAGAGGTAGGTGGGTGTAGGCCTGTGGCTTGATTAACCTGGAGAAAGCCCTACTAAACTTAATGGGCTCTTTTCGTAGACATGAACAAGTACTGTCAAAAGGGAAGATGAAAGGACACAAGGCGGCTTACAGCATTGAAGGACAATATCTAAAGTTGGAGACAATGAGTATACAACAGTTGTTAGCCCATTACAGACAATGTTTAAAGCTCAGGACAATGAGTGTGACGAGTCATCGTTCATCATTAAAAAGGCAGTATCAAAGCTGAGAACAACCAGCAAACACTGATGGAAAACAATGCCTCTCTGGAAGATGGAAAACAGTAACACCGAAAACTACAAATCCAGTCCAAGCAATCTAAAAACCACAAGCCATCTAAAAACCACATTAGCTGGTTACTGAGCAAAAGCTTGCCAGAAAAGAAAAGCCTTTGATTGCAGTAGAGTTCCCATAACAAAGGTATGGTGTGATCCTTGTAACCACCCCAAGTTACAAGGATGATTGCCGTTTAAGGATCTTTAGAGGTTTCCTGACACTTTCCATCAGCACCCTCACATAGAGCACTAGGGCGTGGGTCACAGTAGCCAAAGCAGATCCCTCAAGAAATGGACATAGCTGGCACACTCGTTTTAATTGGGCAAATGGTCTCCTGGCCATTGCCAAGATCTGTGCATCCAGACTCAAGAATGAATCTTTATAAAGACTCCTCCAATAACTCCTTTTGTGTACCCCTTCCTCCCTGCAATTTTAAAACACTCCCTGGTATTTTAAGATACCACAGCCTTCCTAAATTATCTCCTCTCATTTTAGTCCTTTTGTAGTATTTTCCCTGAGCCTCAGCCAACTCTGGGGAGCAGTTGCCAACTTGGTCTTTCTTCTTCTTGTGGAGGATGTGTTTTGATGAGAAAAAGAACAGTGACGGGAAACAGGGAGCAGCTACTAGAGTTGTTCAGGACAGGAGGATATATGGTGGTGGCATCCCTCAAATCATCATGTGCAAGAGAAGGTGAAAAGGATATTGGTTGCTCTTAAGTTGTTCCTAAACTTAGATAGCTCAGATAGCCTTGGTGACAGGCCATCCTGGTTTGAAACTGCTTCTGCTAAATGCCAGACCAGTCAATGGCAAAACAACAGCCCTTTAGGACTTGATGCTGGAATCATAGACTCATAGAACCATAGAGTTGGAAGAGGGCCATCCTACGCTTGTTGTGCTGGGGGACTTAAACCTCCATGCCATGGCAACTTGTTCAGGAGCGTCATGTCCTCCATGATGACCGTTGGTCTGTCCCAAACGGCATCTGCTCCCATTCATGCTGCAGGTGTGGAGGAACTCTCTGTAGTTCTGTTGTCATGGTCAGGTCGTCATCTTGTGGAATTTAGACTCACTGGAACTCAGAACCTCTCTGGGGATGGGGGAATTGATTAAAATGCTCTGCCCCAGGAGGCTGATGGATCGAAATGGTTTCCTGATGACTTTTGAAAAGTTTCCTGTTGCCTTGACAGGTGAGTCTATTGAAGCCTGGGTTGATCTCGGGAATGGGGAAATGGCCAGGGCTGTTGACACAATTGCTCCTAAGCATTCCCTCCGACAAATTAGAGCATTTTCACAGCATTTTGCTGGCAAAATCATTTGGATCCACTCTGATGTGGATGCTATACTCCTGTAGATGTAACTATGGATCTTGCTTCTCTTGTGTTGATGGATAAGGCTGTTTTTTCAGCCCAATGATGTGGACAGGACCCTTGGAGAGGTGAAAGCCACCACTTTTCTGCTAATCCTTTGCCCATCATGTCACGTTTCCCCCGATGCTGGCTGAGATGAGAGGAGAGGTATAATGCGCACATGCACACAAGCATAAATGCACACATGCACACCCACACACTTGTGCATGCCCCCCACAGCTTGTGTTACCCCTCCCACTCCGCTGAGCCACAGCTGCACCTGCTCATCCCCCCTCTACCCAGTCCCCAGCCAAACCCGGGGAAGTTTCACAGGCACCGCTTCCCCTGCCTGGAGGCTTGCCACTATGTCAGCAAAAAGCCTCCCTTTCTACCACCGCCACCCAGGACATTTCTGGGAAAATAAGTGTTCAGGGAAGACAGCAGTGAAAAGGCTGAAAAACGGTAGTGTTCCGGCCAAAATGGGACACTTGACAGGTATGATCATGGCCGATAAAAGTTGCCAGAAAGGGACTAGACAAGTGGGTCTAAGGGATAGTAATGGCTCCTTGCAGCAGGCTAGGATTCCAGCTTGCTTAAAGGAGAGAGTAGTAAGACCATTACTGGGGGGGGGGGAACCTTTGGACCCCACAGTATTGGATAATTAATGGCCAGGCTCTGTAATTCCAATCTTTCTAATTTTAGTCAGGAGCCTATATCAGGCATGTCCAAACTTTGGTCCTCCAGATGTTTTGGACCACAACTCCCACAGTCCTTTGCCATTGGGTATCTAAGCTTAGAATTCTGGAAGTTGTAGTCCAAAACATCAGGAGGGCCTGCTACTGATTAAAGAGTTTGTGTTTCAATTTTGTACTCGCCTCATAGCATTACATATGGGCTGTGTGCTCAACAGGATTTAAAAAGGAACTCATTAATTAACATCTGTCTTTCACGCCTGGGAATGTTGTTACAGTTGCACAATGAGGATACTGGCCAAGGGATCCATTCTGAGGGACTAGCAACAATAAACTGGCCCTCTTTCATGGTAACAAAATTTCACTTGATTCTTCAGCCATTAACATGTTTATCATCAACCTTGAGCACGTATGTTTAAACCCCTGTGAACGTATACATTAAGAACTTCATGGAACTGAGCTGAGAATTATTTTAAACAAGTGAATCCATCAGAACACATGTTGACAATTGAAACAGGCTTTGTAGAGTCTCTCCTTAGGCATTGAGAAGGATGTTTGTGAGTCACTTTTGTATTTATTTCTCTTCCGGCAAAGTTATCAAGAGGATCTTGTTCAATTAGTCATTACTGAAACAAGTAAAGCCTCTGGGCTAGGGACAACCTTTTGTTTTTACATTGACAAACTACTTTTTTGTCCTTGGAAACAGCCCTGAATGCTGCGTTTTACAATCAGGATGGATTTGAGATCCTGTGAAATGCCATGCCTTGAACTCCTACCTATTTTGTTCACCAAGCATAAGCCACATTCATTGCCCACTCACCTCAGAGGTTTTGTCCCCATTTTCACCTCTGCTCAGCTTCACCCAGATCAGCAAGGAACAGATGCCATTTTTCTTGTCTACTACATAAATTTTAGATAAATCATTGGGCCCTAGGGCCCACCTCCTGACTAGGTAATGGGTCAAACCATACAGTACATCAACTACAGATAGTAC
Source organism: Phrynocephalus versicolor (assembly GCA_023846285.1). Lineage (NCBI taxonomy): Eukaryota > Metazoa > Chordata > Lepidosauria > Squamata > Agamidae > Phrynocephalus > Phrynocephalus versicolor. The sequence goes on from JAHTLZ010000348.1 coordinate 25,948,190, forward strand.
ATTGTCAAAACTATAGGTGAAAAGAAGATAGGAGTGGGGAAGGGGGGAAAAAGAAAAATGTGGACTTATCCATGAAAGCTCACATTAAAAAAACATAGAAGTTTGTCTTTGAAGTGCCACAATGTTTGTTTGTTTGTTTTTACTTTTTATTTTGTTTACACCTATACTGCTTATACAAATTAATACTGCCCCCCTCTTCTGCAACAACAGTAATACCATGGTTAACAGCATAATCCATTACAGAAACATCCTTATAAACCTAAACACTCTTATATCAAATCAATTTCTCCATAAGAAATAGTGGAAATTCAGATAATTCATTCTGGGGTCCCATAGACCACATACTGTATACACAAATTGCCAAAAACTCACAAAAGAAGTTGGCTAGAAGTCCACATCAACACCATGGCTTAGATACCTGGCTGTGGAATCTGCTCTGCTTAGGACTAACAACTGGATTTTACTCTGTATTGTTAATGTGACAATAATAAAGTGCAATTTGTAACCCTATACACACTTGACTAGCTGCCCCATGACTAGAAATGGTTTGAAAAAATAAGAAAGAATGTTGAAAACAAATTCAAGAAAAATATAAATATAAAGACAAATCTAACCCTAGCCTGCATGTTCCTGGCTGGTGTAACAGAGACCTCTATTCCTCTTTCCTCCCTCTGCTTTGGAGGCTGCCGGGGACAGAATATTCCAGACAATAACCCAAAATCCAGCATGGGGAGAGAGGGAGGCAGAACCACCATTGGCTCACTTGTGATCATGTGACCTGCTCCAGTGCATGTATATCAAGACATTGCTTGTTGATCAAAGCAAAATTTAGAAGAAATGTTTGCTTGTCTTGCAAAGTACTCTTAAGCCAGGCATGTCCAAACTTTGGCCCTCCAGATGTTTTGGACCACAATTCCCACAGTCCTTTGCCATTGGAAATACAGGCTTGGAATTCTGGGAGTTGTGGTCCAAAACATCAGGAGAGCCAAAGTTTGGACATGCCTGTCTCAAACCAAGTTACTCTTATACCAAGATATTACTGTACAGCAGGGCTGTCCAACTTTGAACGGGTCGAGGTCTACTTTCTCCGGCCAAAAATGCCTGAAGGTTACTACGCTAATACTTACGAATTTAATCCATTTTTTAATCCGTTCCGAGTGCATGCTTGTATGTAGAAAAATTCATAACCAGAGCATCGTTTTCCTATAAGAATGCATTAAAATCAATTAATCTGTTCTGGAGGGATCAGATTTCAGTGCATTCCTATAGGAAGCCTGACCATGCACATGCTTCCGTTGCACTCAGCTCGAGCCGGTGCAGGTGGGTACATGGTTGCATGGATCAACCATTCCAAGGGTAGACCTACGTGACTATGCACACACCTCCCTTGCAACCATCTGCACTGGCTCGGGTGGGTGCAAGGGAGGTGTGTGAATGATTGTGCAGATTGCCCATTCCAAGGGGCGACCTGCACAACCATGCACATGCTTCCCTTGCACCCAGCTGGAGCCGGCAGAGGCAGGTGCAAGGGAGGTGCATGCAAGGTCATGCAGATCACCTATTCCAAGGGGCGACCGGCACAGCCATGCATTCACTTCCCTGGCGCCTGCTCAAGCTGGCATGGGTGGGTGCAAGAGAGGCATGTGCATGCTTGCACAAGCTCATGTCGGCGGGTGTGGGTGCGAGGGAGGCGTGTGCATGACCGTGCAGGTAACGCCTTCCCAGATGGGTTGGGGGGGGCACATGTCTTTTTTAAAAGAAAAAGTCTTATAGCAACCCGGAGAAGCGAAGGTGGCAGATTCACCACTGCCGCTTGCCCGGACAGCTAGAGGGCTTTTTTAAAAAGCTGTGCTTTCCCCCCAACCTGCCCATGGCCCAACTTGACTCTCCTCCCCCTCTGGCCTCCTCATTCACTACCACCTACATGGCCATGCACATGCCTCCCTTGCACCCACTCAAGCCGGCGCGGGTGCGTGCAAGGGAGATGGAGCATGCTTGCCTGGGCTGCTAGAAGACTTTTAAATAAGGTGTGCTTTCCTCCCCAACCTACCTGGAGCCCAACTCGAATATCTTCCCTCTCCAGTCTCCTCCTCCTCCTCCTCCACTTTTTAAAAAAGGTGTGCTTCGCTGGTGCTCCTGAGCCCAGTGATGGTGTGTGGCATGGCAGCGGCAGAAGGACGAAACGTCCGGGCTGGTGAGGGGGAGAATCCCCCCAAAACGTCCTGACAGGCGACTTCTGACGGCACCACAGTCGACGTGTTGTGCAGGCCTGCTGTATAGTACTGTATTACATTTTTAGAAGCAGGCATTAGTTAAGAACTAGAAGTTCTTTAGTCTGGAAAAAAGGCGCTTGAGGGGGGATATGATTGAGACGTACAAAATAATGCAGGGTATGAGTAAAGTGGATAGAGGGAAGCTCTTCTCTCTCTCCCAAAATACCAGAACTAGGGGACATACACTCAAATTGAGGGCTGGGAGAGTAAGAACAGACAAAAGAAAATATTTTTTCACCCAGCGCGTTGTAAGTCTATGGAACTCCCTGCCACAGGATGTGGTGATGGCATCTGGCCTGGATGCCTTCAAAAGGGGATTGGACAGATTCCTGGAGGAAAAGTCCATCACAGGTTACAAACCATGATGGAGATGTGGAGTCTCCAGGCTTTAAACCGGGTTACTTCAAGGGCCAGATGCAGGGGAGTGGTATCAGGAGACAGATATCTAGTCTCATGCACTCCCAAACGCACCTGGTGGGGCCGCTGTGAGATACAGGAAGCTGGACTAGATGGGCCTTTGGCCTGATCCAGCATGGCTCTTCTTATGTTCTTATGTTCTTATGTCATAGCACAAGCCTTTCTTTTCTCTTGTACTTTGCAACTTAGCAGGCTTTGTTTTGTGGTTGGTTATCAAGAGGCAAACATGGTTTTCATCTGCTGCTCAGCCATAACGGAGAAAAATTATCCCTCTCAAGCATTAATGTGCTTTCATTTCCTAACAATGTGCTAAGATGTATCATCTTGTTGGAGAAGACACCACATAAGAAAGGTCTTGGGCCATTTTGATGGAGGCCATTCTGTTCTATCACCTGGTTTTGGGTCGTTAAGCTAGCTTACTCCAGTCACCAAAGAATCCCATCATCCACTGCCATTTGGTATAGCAAAGGGAAAATGAGTGTTGTACCTCACCCTAGTCAGGAAAATCTCTTGGGGTGGTCTTAGTGGGTCTTTTCAAAAGGCAGGCCTAGAAATCCACCCAACATCCTCCTCAGTGTTCGCCTGAGGCACTTTCTGGCCTGACATAAAAAGGCAAACACCATCCCATTGCTCTGGAAAAGAGCTCATTTACTAAAAGTCCAGGGAGAAAGAGAGTGGGGTGTGTGTGTAAGAAAATGGTGCCCCTTCAGGAATGGAAGAAAAAAATTCTCCTCTGATTTATTTTAAGGCCAGCCTTCCCTTCTCTACTTTCACCCCACCTTTTAAAAAAAAAGGCTGAGGCTTTGTCCAATAAAAAGAAATAGGACTGAGCAGAACTGAAAACCGTCAATCATTGTTTTTCATTTTATGACCATGGGAAAGTGAAAAGTTGTAATCAAAAAGCTGGCGACCAATCCCAGTGCAATCAAACAGAGGCTCCAAGTGTAGGCATCTGCTCCTGGAAACAGCCCCCAACTCCCGAGAAACCCTCTTTCCAAAGCTTCTCCTGGTAGGGATAATTGTGGAGAAATAGAACTGGGTTCCCAAAGGCTTTGTCTCTGGGAAGCCTGCAAGCAGTTTTGTTGGACCCGGGCTTGTGCGAGGATGAATGATCACCAAGAGCCATTAAAGGAGTAGAGCACCGAAAAGAAGACTCCGGCAGGGTTTTCAGTCCAGGTCAAGAGGGTACCAACTAAGCCAGGCTTTCATTTTTCATTTTCCTCCAGATATTGATTTTTTTTCAGAAGGTCCTTTCTTCATTCCAACCCTAGGCTACACAATAACAGACACAGTTCATAAGGTAATTTTGAGTAGGGAGACAACGGTTCAACCTCCAAGTTATTTAGCAGCGCAAATAGTTGTTTTTGTTGGCTTTTTTAAAAATCAGCTTGCCTGGAAGATTTGATTTATAAAAATGTAGCTGGAGAAGCAAAAGCACAGGAAGGAACACTTGTCTCTGCTTTGACAGTTCTGTATGTCTGTGTATGTTTTGGCTAGATTTAGTCCACAACCGCTGGCAAAAAAGAGCGGCAGATTACTAATGTCCAAACAATGAAAAGAAGGCCATAGAAGCAAATCACAAAATGGAACCAGGCCCAGGCCACCATTGGCCTTCTCTTCCCTTCTCTTCTATCTCCACCACCTCCTCCTTGCTGGGCTCTAACCCGGTGATGGTGGTGGCAGCTTCAGCCTCCGGCCATGGCTGTGCTCCCTCCTCCTCTCCCTCACTCCATGGAGCAAGGCAGCAGCTCAGAGGGGGCTGGGTGGGTGGGAAGTAGCTCTGTTTCCTGCTCGGTCACCTGCTGTCCATCCCTCTGGCAGTCTACTGCCATGGCTGCTCTGGCTCGGAAGGCTTGCTGGCTCTGCCTTGGCCTGCCCCCTTCCTTCCTCACAACTACAATAACACAGGCGGCAGCCGTACAAGGAAGGCAGGTGGGCAGGGTGAAGGAGGAGCAGGGGTGGGGCCTCAGGGCCATGGAGGGAGTGGGAGACCTTGCCACAGCCCTCCTGTTTTAAATTGCCCTGCTCGACTGCACCTGGTGCCCCAACCATCTGGGTGGTGGGGAGGAGAGGGAGACCTTGCCGTAGCCCTCCCACCTTGAATGCCCCACTAGCGAGCATGCTGATCATCTGGGCGGTAGTTGGGAGGAGTGGGAGAAGTGACATAGCCCACCGCTTTGAACTGCCTCAGCAACAGAAGCAGCTGCAGAGGCGGGCTTGCTCGAGAAGCAGGGGGTAGGTGGGGGTTACAATTGGTCCTGGGGGCCAGATTCAGGACCTGGGGGGGCGCATCCAGCCCCTGGGCCTTAGGTTGAGGACCCCTGCTCAAAGACATTGCTGACTTGGGGAAATTGAAGCAACTGTTTCCTGACACTTGGTTGGTGTTGTCTGTGATCATACCATGCTTAATATGGAGAGTGGCCAGAAACCCCAGGAGGATTGACGGGGCACAGAAATATGTCAACAAAGAAGTTGGCAGGGCTATGCATCAAGGTTTAGGATAAGTCATTAACCATCCAGACTAGACATGGGCACGACCAGAAAAAATGACGTTTCGTGTTTTCATTTGTCGGAACGGGTCCGTTTTGGGTTGTTTCCGTTTGTCGCGAAATTTTTCAAAAATTTGTCATTTCGTAGTTTCGTTTGTCATTTGTAGTTTCCACCACGATTTAGCGCGATTTGACTTCCCAGAGCATAGGGGTGTCCTGCAATCAGGGCCAGCGCTAGGTGTTTTTGCGCCCTAGGCGGCGGGCGGGGCAGGCGGGCGGGTGGAGGGAGGTGCGGGCGGTGGGGGGCCATGGGCAGGTGGCGACAGCGGCAGGGGGGAGGCGCGGGCGGGCGAGTGGGCGGGCGGCGGCCCGGGGGGGCGGGCGAGTGGGCAGTTAGGATATCACTTAGGAATCGAGGTTCTGTTCTTGGCTTGCACCCCAAATGTGTGTGTGTGCAAGCAAATTGAAGTTGGGAAAATAGAAAATAAATGGTAGTATATAATATATATTTTAAATAAATCCACACCTCCCACTCCCAGTCGAACCTCCCCCTTTATCCAATATCAGAAAAAAATCCTCACAAACTGCCAGAGAAGAAATAAAGAATAAACTGCTATTCCCTTCAGCAGACAAAGCTGCAGGGAATCAAAGAAATTATTTTCTAAATTCAATTCCCTCCCTGCCTGCCTAACTTAAATCCTAAAGCCTCCAGCCTCCCTCCTCAATCTTGATCGGATCACACCAGCACCAGCAGCCAGCCCTCCTCCCTCAACCACATCCATACACCCGACTGCGATTTCTGGAAGGTGCCTCAGCTTTTTATGCCCTCCGAGACATCCAGAAGTGTCAGTCAAAAACCTGGCAATGCCATTGGTGGAATGGTTCAAAAAAATTGCATAGTCCCATCCCATGCCCAGTCCAAATGGGCAGGTCTAAAAAAATAAATAAAATAAAATAAAATAAAATCAATACGACGTTTTATTGCTATAAAAAAACCCACTGCTGCTACTATTAAAATTCAGGCATTTAAAATAAATAAATATCACATGTTTCTGTGGTGATTTGGTGTGTTTTTTGACCACGATTTCAAAAGAAAAATTGCGGTCACCATTTTGGATCACCCCCCACCGCATGGCATGGCGAGACGACGAGGATGACCCCCCCCCCACAGCCTGGTGCAAGCAGCCCAGGACAGGAGAAGAGGGGGGAAAGGCCGGGGACCCCCCCCCCAGAAACCACCCCTCTGGTAGGTGGCAAAGCCTCAGGCAGGCATATTTTCGCCTGCTTTTTTGGCCGGGAGTCGGGTTTTTTAAAAAAAACTTTTAAAAACTTTTTATGTGCTTTGCATTGCGTGATCGCCGCGATGCCACAAACGAAAACGAAAAACCCGACCAAATTTTTCTTTTTTTGGTTCGGGTTCGAGTTCTGACGGCTTAATTATCGTTACTGTTTCCGTTACGTAATGGAAACGAAAAACGGAAACGAAAATGAAAAATTCACCGAGCCGTGCCCATGTCTAATCCAGACATATCAGTGCACTGTAGGGAGTTATACAGGGCAGATGGCATGCATCTCTCAGACCTTGGTCTAGAGGTATTTTTGAAGGATTTAGAAGGGGGCTCTGGGCCGAAATTGTCATCTTGGTGGTGGTGGGGGGGCAAGGAGCATACTTTGTAGCCCCTTTGCCATGGCAGGTAGTGCAAGGTGTTTAGATGAGTTCCAAGATATGTCCTACTAAGGGGATAGGGCAGCCTTGTAAATAACGATTATGAGTTCAGGTTAAGCTTAGTTAAAATTAATAAGCTTGTTAAACTGGCTATTTCTGTCTGGGTTGGAATTGGTCTCCCTGGGTTGGAACGGTGCTGAAGAAAGATAACAGCTGATTCCCAGGAAGGAACTCAGTTACATTATTATGGGCCTGATGGTTAATGGGTTTTCATTCAGGCCTTAGGTTTTACTTGCACTATGGCCGGCCCCCTTTCATATTTTAAAAGAAGTTAATTCAATAAAGTTGTAGCCCAATTTTTAACTCCAATGCTTTGTGTCGTCGTTTTATTTCGGGGGTGGGGTTGCAAAGGATTTCCTCTAGGAAAAGAGGTCAAACAACAGTGCATTTCATTTCACAATCTGTCTAATTTATATGCAGGACATATAAGATGAAGGATTCAGATGAGGGAGTGAAAATTAATTGAATAAACATCAGTAATTTAAGAGATATGGATGACACCATTTCACTGGCAGAAAGCAGCAATGAGTTGACATCACTTTTAGAGAAAGTGAAAGAAGAAAGAGTCGAGGTAGGGAAACCCAGCTTTTGACTGACTATCAGGAAAAGCTTCCTAAATGTTACCTTGAGAGGTGCTGAGTAACACTGCAGGCATTCAAGTTATCCTTTGGTTGGTACTCCTGCATCAAGCAGGGGGTTGGACATGATGGCCTTGTAGACCCTTTCCAACTTCACTATTCTGTGACCAACAAGAAGCAAAGTTGAGTTCAAACTTAGTGCTCCCTATTTGAACCCTATTATTCATGGGGAACACAACCCATCCAAAACAATTCATCCCCATTTAGACCCTTACAAGCACAGGGTTAGAAACAAAAAAGCTTCAGAATTCTGCCTCCCTGCCAGATACTTGGAGCAGGACAATAACTGCGGCACCCAAGCAGACACTGGCTGTGGACAGAGCAAAGCCGTCTAGTTTAAATAGAAAATGAAATGAAGGCAATATGAGTAAAATCAGAGGTTAAATTTATGTTCTAGTTCTTCCCTAAGTAATGGCCTTGCCCAGACTAGTTCCTCTAATGCTGTGGTTCCCAAACTGGGGGTTGGGACCCCTTTTTGGGGGGGGGGGTCAAACAACCATTTCACAGGAGTCGTCATGAGCCAGTGAAGGAAAAAGGTACAAACAGCTTGGGTCTGGAGGAGGAGGGGAGAGGAAGGGGGGAAAGAGTGAGGTACAGCTTGATAGGTTGGAGGGGATGTCAGTCAATGGCACCGGAGGCTGCGATTGGCTGAGGGTGCCTGTAGAGGTTCTCTATGGCACCTGTGGCAGTGGCCTGCCGAAGGGGGCTTGTAGCCTCTTCCAAGCAGGCTAAGGGGTCACCAAAACATGAGGAACTGCATTAAAGGGTCACGACATTAGGAAGGCTGACAACCACTGCTCTAAGGGAAAAGGGACCTGTATAAAATGCTGCTACCTGGGTTTCTTGCTTCTCTTTCCTTTTCTTTTTGAGGTGGAAAGCATCATATAGCTTGCATATAAGTGAGGGGTGGGTGGGGTGAGGGTGCCAGGGGGATACAAACGGTTGCCCAGGCTGTTTAATGTGGCCAATATGGAAAACAGCACTTCAGGCAAGAGTTTCAGAAGTGCATTTAATTGCATTTTCCGCTTCTTCTAACAAGAAGGGATTAAACTAGAGTTAAATGTAATGCAACCCGTTCCTCTCCATCTACTTGAAGAAAAGATGGGCAGCTTAGTGAATGGCGGCTTTTAATATGCTACGAAAGGGCTAAGCCTACCTAGAAGAAATAAACAACTAAGCCTGCTACTTTAGATGTGATTTTTTTTTTCAATTGGCATCTGGTTCATACATTATTATTTTTTTACCTGAACAGCTGAAAGAACCAGCACTTTGCAGTTCTGATTCCCCACAAATTAAATGACATTTGAAGTGGGAGCCATGGAGCTTACTATGGGGTTATCACCAGCATATATAATTACTTGGTTAAGAAGAATATGCATTTCCTTCTAATAAATCGCTCCTTCCATAACAATGGGATGATGGAGAGAGACAAAAGTTGTAGAGTCTCCCAGATCTCATTCCCCCCTCCTCTCGTTCTTCCTGCCCCTGCCCCAAATATACACCCTGCCACCTGGAATGTGACTGTGGCACTGTCCAGGGATCCAGGTGGTGTGGCCATCATGTACCTCTGGAAATCACATGATGGAAGCACCAAAGAGGTGAGGAAGGGAGTTGAGAGAGAAAGAGAGATGTAGTGGAAGATTGGCCTTTCTCACTCCTGTTGCCACAGCTGATGGAAAACAGGCAGAGAGCTTCTCTTGCCTGGTGTCACTATTCAGATCCATCATGAGACAGAAGAAGAGATAGATGGGAGGGGGGATGATCTCAAGCCTAGCTCCCAACTTTGGGAAACCCATCTGTTCTTGGACTGCCACTTCTAAAAAACCCTGGTGAGCTCAGCTAATGGTGAAGACTTCTGGGAGTTGCAGTCTAAGAACACCTGGGTCACCCAAGGTTGGGGAACCACTGCACTAGAGCACAGATATGTCTCTCCAGATGTGTTTGTGAGGCAGTTCCCACTTTCACTCACCAGTGTCTATCCTAGCTAGTACTGATGATAACTGCAATCCAAAATTCACGGATAGGCATTGTCTACACCATCAGGCATGAAGCTAGACAAGAGCTCAGATTTAGTGACTGGAAGAGCTCCCAAGAAAATATTAGTAGCTATTAATATTATTAATTTTAATAGTCATCGTATTCCTTCTTCTCCTCTTCCTACTTTTCAGGTTTGCTTTTACCTGATTTCAATCATGGGTAGAAAGGTATACTCATCATTAGATGGAATCCTTGGCCCTCCAAATGTGTTGGGTCACAGTTCCCACAGTCCTTTATCATTGGCAGTAGATGCTCTGAATTCTAGGAGTTGTGGTCCAAAACATCTGGAGGGATGAAGGTTCCCCATCCCTGGTGTTTAGGAAAGAGTGATGGAGGAGGACTTAGGAGTCCTAGGCTCAAATTCCTGCTCAGCCATGGAAACTCACTGGGCTGTATGAAATGTATAGAATTACCTCTCTAAATACAGTATCTCACTTACCTAGAAAGCCTGATTAGGGCTGCTACAAGTCAGTTCTGACATGGTGGCATATAACAAAGGCCGCTACTGCACTTCAAACAGCAACCACTTTTTGTTTTGAATCACCTTTTGCCCTCCCCTGGTCACATGGTCACTGAAGAGATTCAACATTCTGCACTTGGGTGTTTTCTCAAGACCCAGTTTCCCCGTCTGCACTTTGCTAAACTGTTTTTTGTTCCAATTTAGTCCGACATTTTCTCAATATCTGTTTCAATTTCAGAAATTATTTTTTAGGATAAAGTCATGCTGTTGTTCTTCCATTTAAGGTAATGTAGGTAATTTTCCGCTTCTCCCTTTAAATTGCTTACAACATGACACATTGATTTTGATAGCCTACTTCCATGACCAGAAAAAGCAAAATTGTACCCAAAAGAGGAAGTAGAAGGATTGGAGAAGTCGGCTGAAATGATTACACTGCAGGAGGATTTCTTTTTTGGCTTTTCCAACAGCAGAATATGACATACAGAGGAGGAAACCTGAAAAAAAAAACACGGTGCATGGTGTCCGCAGTTTGAGCCAAACCGCTTCAAAAGCAGTCTAGAAATCCATTTAAAAAAAAAAAACCACTCCTGGTGGCTGTCACAAGAAAACCTGACACAGTGGCCAAAAAGGGGTGTGGCCAAGGGGGCTTGGAGAAGAAGCGTTTGGAAGTGCGGTAAGTGATTTTTAAGATGATTTGACTTTAAGCAAAAGGCGATTCAAAATCTAAGTGCGGTGTGACCAAATTCCATGTCCATCTTAAGTAATTAGTTCATCCCCACATTACAGGAGCAATTGAGGTCTCTGGCTAAAACCAATAACTGATGAGTTATTATGAGTGAGGCATGCGAAACAAACTTCAAACACTTTTTTCTGGAAATCCCAAGTTCAAGGCTGTACACTTTTCCAAAATTGGTTTTGTACAAAGAGAGCCCTGAAAGCAGTTTTGCTGCTGCAACAAGACCATCACAATCAATGAGTCTGGCTTCCAGCCAGTTGGCTTATTAACCGAGCAACAGAGAGCAACACAGAGAGCAACAGACCTTTTTCAGGAGGCAAAGGGAAATCTCCCTAATGGGATCACCAGCAAAGTAATCAGGAGGGTGAGGGTGACCAAGCTCACAGCAGACACGAACAATACCAGTTCTTCATCCCAAAGGTCTTGGGACAGTGATGAACTGACAAAGAATGCAAAACCAGGAAGGCTGCATTTAGCTGGACTCTTGTTTTGCAGGTAGAGCAAGCAAAATTCAAGGCTCCTGAACCCTTGGCCCTCTTAGGGGAAACAATGGCCTGTGACATTGCTCATATTGAAAGCTTACTTACACTGACCTCTTGACTTAGAAAGATCCTGATCCTGATGCATTAAATGTGTAGATTGGAGTCCCTCAGAACCAACCCCAGCTCAGAGAGAGAGGCTGATACTTCACGTCCATCTCACCACTGTTCGCGGTCCCGCTTGGGACCAGTACAAAGTAATCTAACTGCACGTCTATTGCGGGATGAGGGGAGTTCGTCCCGACCACGCCCCCTGAACTGTGATTTAAGTGGGATGAGAGATTCCCCTTCCTGGCCTCAGGAATCTGCTCATCACACTTCTCATTCCAAGACGAGTGTCCGTGAGGTAAGGCTCATCACACAAGGTGCCATTCTCTATCGAGTGGCAGGAGTGCGAAGTGCCATTCACCAGTACATTCCCTATGGAGTCACAACACAGTGCAGAGAGATTAAAAGACAAATGCCTCAAACTTAGCTCCATAACGCATTGAAGGCAAGGCTTCGGAGAATCAAAACGTCGAAAAATGGAAGGTCGGGCCGAAAAAAAAGAACAAAGGCATGGAATTTCACATCTCATCACGGAATGAGGACGTGCGGTAACAATCATGCCTGTATCATCCATCATGCCTGTGCATACACGGGAACAGGGACAGAACCGGAAGAAGACCACGTGACCGCGACCGACATCAACACGCAATGAACTTCCTCCCATGATGAGAATGGACGTGAAGTCACCATCAGAGAGAGAGAGAGAGGGAGAGATGTTTGCAGCAACAGCTACAGTGAGGGTGGAGGATTTTAAACAGGTGACGAGTGTCTTCTCCAAAACCATTTGGAGATACTTTGTATAATGGCCTTTTGCATTGTGACTTGACTTTAAATGAAACCAAGAGCAGGATCACACCTGGCAAAAGAACACCACTTATACTGATATGGCTGTTTTTTAAATATCATTTCATACATTTCTAACCACATGACAGGACACCCAAGGCAACCCATTTTTCTGGCCAGTGGTTTATTTTTTGGTGTGTTTCCCCCTCGCTGGGAGAGTTGTTTTATTTTGTACCAATGATGAATCCATTCAATCCTTATCATTTCAGCTTGTGTGAATGTTGCTGTCAATTTGTTTAACAGGTGTTGCTGCTGGCAACATGAATACATGAAGGAGACAGCCTTCCTCTCTTTCTTTACAGGTGAAAGAAGGCTTGAGCAAAGACATTTCCGGCTTTGAATTGTAAAGAAATGTGTGTTTCAATCGCTCTCTCTCTTTTTAACTCTGCTCTTCATGGTACTTTGCAAGTCTTTCAAAACCTACTTCCTCAGATATCAAATGCCTGTTGGAAATGTAAGCAAAAAGATTTTACCATATGAGTTGCTCATGTAAAAAAAGCTCAAAAATTTAGGAGTGAGATTCGACAGATTTTGAAATATGTTTTAGAGAGCACAATAGACCTAAAGCCTGATTTTTTCTTATTAAATATAATGTCAGATACAATGGACCAGCAAAGTGTACACTCAGTAAGAGCAGCGAAAATTGTTTTTGCAAAACACTGGAAAGAATCAGAAATATCAAAAGAATAGAAGTTGATAACTAAAATCCTTGAGACTGTAGAAATGGACAAATTGTCAGAATGGTTAGAGGTATATTGAAAGTGAAACACAAGGAATGCTGGGATAAGTTTTATTTGTGGTTACAAAAAAGGCAAAGTCGTGAAAATATGGCAACAGCCAAAATTGCTCTGTTATTTACATGTTCATATAAGCCTGAATTGAACTATTTGTATTTATAATATGACTCTAATATTGTTAAGTGTTCTGCCCAACCTGCACCCCACACTTTTTTCTGTATCCCAGTTTGCCCTTCCCTAGCTACTCTTTACCTATTATTATTATTATTATTATTATTATTATTATTATTATTATTATTA
>JAHTLZ010000348.1:25961472-25987280 GCA_023846285.1 Phrynocephalus versicolor
TATTATTATTATTATTATTATTATTATTATTATTATTATTATTATAAATAAATAAATAAATAAATAAAAGAAGAAGAAGAAGAAGAAGAAGAAGAGATTGGCACAAACTGAAAAAATGGTGATTCATTTTGGTTCAGTTTGTTTCGCTTTTAACAAACAAATTCAAATATTCATTTTGTTGGTTTGTTTTTTTATTATTCGTTTTTCCCCGCTTTGCACAATTTAATCCATTTGACAGCGCATAGGCGGGAGAAAACATTCAAAAAATAAAATAAAATAAACACTGACATTGACAACAACTGCACAAACTGAACTGGCTGCATCCTCATCCTCATCATCCACATCATCATCTTCTTCTTCAATCATCATTCATCACATCATCCTCACTGGGCAGCAGCGGCAGCAGCGGCAGCAGTGGCGGCGGGGGGGGGATCCTGGCCCCTGTGTCAGGGGCTTTTTGAGGCACTGGCTTGGGGCCAGAGCCTCGATGTTTGTTTGTTTTTGTTTGTTTTTGTTTTTGTTTTTCAAGTGCCAACTGCACTGCCCCTAGGCCGAGTTGGCACTGGTTTTATTTTTTATATATGCTTTCTTTATTTTAGGGTGCCAACCCTGGGGCCAGGTCAGCGCTCCTTTTTTAATTTTTTTTTTTAAGCACCGACCACACGGCCCCTGTGGCCAGGTCAGTGCTGTTTTTATTTTATTTTCCCCTTTTTATTTTTGTTTTTTACTGCTGCCCTGTGGGCTGTTTCTGCAGACCGTGGGCCGGTTCCAGTGCTCATGGGCCAGTACCGGGCCTATGTGCTGGATGGTATTTATTTATTTATTTATTTATTTATTTATTTATTTATTTTACTGCTGACCAGAAGCGCCTACCAGCTGTAGCATGGCTGGTCAGCTTTTTTTTCCTGGTCACCCACTCCCTGCAGCCAGGAAGACCAGACTATCCAGGAAGAACCAGCACCTGGTAGGAGACATCTCTGCTGCCATTAACGAAATGAAACGAAATAACCATTTATTTTGTTTGGTTCGTTACATTCCACTCTGAGGTTCGTTATTCATTTGTTTCGTAACGAAATGAATAACAAATAATGAAACAAACTAAAAGTTCCTTTCGTGCCCATCTCTAAATAATAAACCTGCTTCCTCCTCCAAACACTGTGCAAAAGACTTGCAACGCATGTTCTTGACTTATTTCCTTTGCAAAGGGGTTGAGTAAAGAAGGGAGGGGAAGAGGAAAGGAGGAGAGAAGGCTGTCCATTTATCACTTTTGTTATTTTTAAAAAACTGACAAGGAGGGGCTGATTGTCCCAGGAAACAGTCGAAAAATGTATCAATACAAAATCAATCAGTATTTTGAACTGCTTGCTATGAATTGATAACGTTCAAAAAAAGTGAACACTCCTGCATGTGTGTGTGTGTGTGTGTGTGTGTGTGTGTGTGTGTGTGTGTGTGTGAGAGAGAGAGAGAGAGAGAGAGAGAGAGAGAGAGACTGCCCCCCATAATATACAGATACAACAGAGGTATGAAAAGCATTAGTATCACGGGAGCTCTTTTGTCACATGTGAGAAAACCTAAGGTAAGGAACTGTGTCACTGAGGGAAGATAGGGAGAAACTGTATCATTTGTATTAAAGTGTGGTAGAAAAAGAACATTGAGGCCAAAGAAGAAAAAACTGACTTCTGCTGCTCCCACTCCGCCCCTGGCTGCCCTTAGGTGATCATGTTTAAGACATTATCTTGTTCACTCTAAATTCCCCTTGCTTGTTTCCTGTATTCTTTCTGAAGGTTGAGCTTGGGGAAATTACAGCCTCAGCAAATGGGAGATTCAGAGGTCATAAAAGTGCCTAACCTTGGAATTGGAAGAAGGATATAAAACATTTCTCCCCAGGCAAGCTGTGTCACAAGCTCATGAAATACTCATCTTCATAGGCTCGTAAGTTAGCAAACATTTCTCTCCCTCACTCCCACCCCACCTCTTGGAAGTACAGCGCAGGGAAGGAAGACCTCGGGAAATATTCGGACCAACCTAAATGTCACAAAATAGTCGGCAAGAACTGGGGCTTTTCAAGACTCTTCTCATCGTGAAGGGGAATGAGCCCAAAGGGAAGGTGGTGGAAATGATGGAAAGGAAGGAGCTGGTGATGCCATTGAACTTCAGGTCAGCCGGTGCATATGGGGGTTCAAACGCTAGCCATTTGGCACAAATGCTTTTCCATGGCCCATCCCCCAGGTCCCCTCTTTGCCTAAAGTATACTGTATATTTATTTATTTTAGAGTATTTCTACCCCACCTTTCTCCTTGGAGAAGGACCCAAGGCGGCTTATAGTAATGAGGGATAATGTGCAGTCCAGTACAATTAAGACATTTTCAAGTATTTGAGAACAAGGAATTGAGGGACATCTTACAGCATTAATAGACAACATTACATTAAAGCTACAAGGTTATAAGTAGATATAAACACAAAGTCTATGTGAACCTATAGATTCATATGAAATACACATGGTAGTCCATCATTCAGAGAAAGCTTGCCTGAAGAGAAAGGTCTTTGCCTGTTTCCGGAAGGACAACAGAGATGAGGCAGTATTTATTTATTTTTTTATTTATTTTTACAACTTATATGCCGCCCACTACCCAAAGGTCTCTGGGCGGCTTCCAATCAAAGAATTAAAACAATTAAAAACATCAAACAACAATAAATAATTAAAACAATAAAAAACCTTATACTAAAATCAAGGTCAAGGACTTCAGGGATGACTGAGTAAGACCTGGGCTGAATCCACATGGGCCCCGGTTATTAGACCCTGGGAAGGCATCTTTTCTAAACTACAGTTCCCACAGACCCTCATTTAGCATAACCATGAACTCTCCTGCTGCTGCTTCTGGTGATTTCTGGCCTTTGGTATCCCAGGTGCCACCTTCCCAGGATCTGCCAGTTGGATTCTATAATCAGAATTATACTGTGGCGAGGATGGCTAGACATCAGGATTTTTAATCACCATTGAATTGATCCAGAGAGCAGGATAAATGGTGGTTGTATCAAGGATCTGACAAGATTGTGGGAAAAGAACCTGATGAACCAGTGGGACAACGCTGCTTAATACTTGACGTATTTTATTGCTTATTGTTTATTCACTTTATTTCTATCCTGAGCACCGAGGTTACATACAAATGACTGAAAGACGCGAGCAATTAAAATCACAAAAAATCTGAATATTACAATAGAATAAAACATTCTGGTAATCTGGGGGGGGGGAGAGAAAGAAACTGACTAATTTTTGTATGATGCCTCTTCAAACTTGAGTTATTAAGCGTAAAATGAAGATAGTAGCGGTGTTTGGAATCTGGCTTTTGTCTGATCTTAAAGTGTCATCAAATTCCAGAGCTCACTGCCTTTTGGGGTTGGCGTGGATCATCCTGTGGCATAAATAATCCCCCATTGAGTTTTCATGGCCAAGTGGAGATATGAACCTTAGTCCAATACCCTGCAATACCAAATTCTGGTTTATTGCGTCATCATGTCCTTTCGTATTGGCAAAAGGTTAAGATATTAAATCTCACATTGTTTGAAGACGGCAAACATGGGAAGTCCTATTTAACCAGCAAGTTATCCAGCTCGTGGGAGGTAGAGCCATGTGCAGCCTGCATCATTGCTTGCAAACTGCCCAGAGGGTTTTAAGCGCTGTAAGAACATAATAACATAAGAATATAAGAAGAGCCATGCTGGATCAGGACAAAGGCCCATTTAGTCCAGTTTCCTGTATCTCACAGTGGCCCCACCAGATGTCTCAGGGAGCACATAAGACTAGATATCTGTCTCCTGATACCACTCCCCTGCATCTGGCCCTTGAAGTACTCCAGTTTTAAGACTGGAGATTACACATCTCCATTATGGTTTGCAACCTGTGATGGACTTTTCCTCCAGGAATCTGTCCAATCCCCTTTTGAAGGCATCCAGGCCAGATGGCATCACCACATCCTGTACCAGGGAGTTCTTGTAGCTATGGGGCAGTATATAAGCAGCACACTTTGCTTTGCTTTTCCAGCATTTACTGGAATTCCTATTGAACTCCAGAAGTGCCGTTCAAGTATGCATTGATAGGTAGACAAGTACTAGACATGCCTACTATTTGTACATTGTGAATTAGGAATACGAGAAACTAGTGCTCTGATATACATCATAATCCTATACATGTCAGCTCAGAAATAAAACCCATTTAACTCAGTGGTGCTTACTCCCATGTATGATGATGAGGTTTGTTTTTGTTTGCTGGGATCCCTTCACAAGATGAAGTCCAGGTCTAATACTTGATCGTCAGTTTTGTAGCCTAGGGTGGCTGTTAAACTAAACATGCTTTCTGAGAAAGCACCTGCTCTGAATGACAGAACAATACTGCCATCTTGTGACCACTCTTGGTTTTCACCATCCACAAGAAATTTCTGTTATGTCCTCAGAGCATCATTATATGCATCCATTTACCTTTCATGGAAAAAGTCATTTGCAACATATTGCTGCTAGTGGAAAGACCCTGTTGTGTGCTCTCTCTCAATCTCTCTCTCTCTCTCTCTCTCTCTCTCTCTCTGAAAGCTTGTTAAGCACCCTTGATTGAAAAAACAATGAAGCTTGGTGCATGTTTTCATTCTTTCTTAATTATAGGTTGTGCAAATATTCCAGTCCATTCTGTAATTATGAGTAGACATGAAAAAAGTGTCTATTCTTTTCCTGATCTCTGCATCCTTGTTGCACATGACTTAAAATTGACAATGGCGGGTTAATTTTGCTCTTCAGAATGTATTAATGTCGAAAAAGGTCTTGTTTTCTAACTTTCTAAATCTAATGACAATCATGTGATTCTTAATTAGAAGAATGTACCAACTGAATCCCTTCAAAACCCCAAGAACAAGATACAGTACAACCACATTCCCACAGTTGCATTTCTCCACATGCCTACTCAGAATTAAGTCCTACTGAGTTAAAAAGCTCTCTGTTTTGGGTTAGTGCTTGTGGACTACAGCCTTGCATTCCCTTGAGAACTGAGTACATTTTTGCAATATTGTTAAATAACCGGTGGGTATAAATTCCCTATATATCTACAGAAGTTGCAAAGTTATATTTGAAATAATTCATAGATAAATGCAAATTGGCCTAAATTTGAAGCATGCTTAGAATAGTGTCACTTGAATGTTTCCATCACAGATATTTGAATACATATTGGCAAGGAAAAATATGTGCAGCTTTTGGAATTTCATGGTGTTCTGCATTAATGTGTCATACAATGTGATCTGATCTTCCTCTAAGCCTAAGACAAGTGTCTGTGAAGATTCTCAATCATCCAGGTGAGGTTATCTGAAAGTTGAGTCATGGCAACTGGACTTCTTTTCTTGAGAGACTAAAACATTTCACTACTCATCCAAGCAGCTTCGTCAGTCTGAGGAAAGTTAGTGGCAAGGCCACCACGTTATAGTTCGCTCTAAGTCAAGTTTATTAACAAATATAATGTGCCTAACATAACAACACAAAAATTCTTATCTTTCAGATCTTTATTGAACACACTCATTCAACATCCAAAATGCTTGTCTGCACCTGGAACAATATATATGTTGCCATTTGATTCACCTGCTACATAGCCTGTAACAAGGTCTGCTCAAGTTCCTCATCAGGTTCCTTCCTTGTTTCACCTACAGCTTTGTTGTTCTGTCGTTGCAGTCATGACCAACGCTTTGTGACTCCATGTCCATGGAGTTTTTCTTGGCAGGAATACTGGAGTGGCTTGCCAGTTCCTACTCCAGGTGCCTATAGCATCTGGTATTCCCTGGTGGTCGCCCATCCAGGTACTAGCCAGGTCTGACCCTGCTTAGCTTCCAAAATCAGGTGAGATCAGATGTGCTTTGGGCATCTAGGCAGCTCAGCTTCAGCTACGCTCCCTTTAAACTAGCTTCTGGGGCTTCCGTGTGATGTGAGAAAGACAAACCTGTAAGTTTGTCAGCGACTGTAGCACGAGACACTACATTTTGGGGGACTGTGCAATCTTGAGCGACTCCTATGGGGACACACATATTCCTGAAGATGAAGAGCAGATGCCGAGGATGCCTCCTGACTTGCTTGGCAAGAATAGGACACTGAGATGAAGGTTGTATGTGTAGTGGTAGAACCCATGTCCTCCATGCGGATGATTCTGGAAGCCTCTATGTGAGGCTGGTAAAGACCCCTGTTCAACTTGGGGTTTGCCAGCTGCTAGTCTCTGTGGACTGTGGAAAATACCCACAGCTTATAGATATAGAATTGTCCAAGTAGCAGATGAAGTGGTGCAGATGCAGCTGGACAACCCAAGGTTAACCAGCCACAATGTAGATGGCCTAAATGCCAAGTCATGCAAGTACAGTACTGACAAAAGTACTCTCTCTTTCTGCACAGCAACTTGGAGATGGTCCACACAGATTTTCTAGGGCGTTTATACACGACTCCTAAACTCCGGGGCAAATGGCTCCCAGCTTCGGAGCTTAAAAATGTTTCCCCACCAGCTCCGGAGTTTACAGGAAATTAAGTGCGACCACGCCCACTTTAGCACGTCCCAGCGCACCTTTCAAGTACCTGCTCTCTGGAGGTGGAAATTCCTTGATGCGGTGTAACGATAGTGAGTGCGGGGCTCTCCTCGCTTCTGTTTGTTGTTTTTTTGGCTCCCGCCCCTTTAAGAGCTACTTAAGAGACTGGAATGTTGCTGCGGCAAGAGCGAGAGGCAGAACGGAGGTGAGCCACGAGCCACGTTCTTTCTTCCTTTTTTTTCTCCCTCCCCTCATGCAGACAGGAGCAAGGAAGTGCAGAGGGGTGGGGACGCAGGAAGAGCGACAAGCCCCTAAGATCTCTGGTCCGAATTTAAGTGGCCAGCGGATCTTAGGGGTCATGTAAAAGCGCCCCTAGTCCCCATGGAGCATGCCTTTAAAGACCAGAGTAGAGGCTGCACTTAGAAGGGGAGATTCCCCATATTCCATTAACTGAATCTGGACACTTTGAGTCATAGCCTGTATCCATGAGCTGTGGGTTCTTTTATTTAGCCTCTCTTAGATATTACTCCACATAAGGATGTGGAGGACATTGCACTTAGTGGAGGAAGGGCAGGATTCTATGGGCTCCCTATGCTGAAATCAGGGCAAGAGTGTAAGTCAATGTGGCAAATTGCTACTAATTAATGAGTTGCCACTTGTATTCCTCATCATATGATTTGGTGCAGGGTACCAGTGCAAGTGTGTTTACCTCAGAGTAAAGTTGTAGAATTATGATAGGAAGGAGGACTACTAAATTAAATACCTTGTAGAATTATGATAGGAAGGAGGACTACTAAATTAAATACCCCTCCCTCTCACCCTCCATCTATTCCTGCTGAAGAAGTACCAGTACTGGAAAAGCTCTGGAAACACGCTCGTCACAAAAGTTTGCACATAAATCTTATTTTTTACTTGAGCAAATATTAACTGCTGAATTAATGACACACCCATGCTTTTAATTAAGATTGCAATGGGGAAATCAAGATCATGATATTGTCTCCTTAACAGCTTCTTCAGTATTAAATATTACAGGAAATTCCCTAAAAAATATAGAGCACAGAGCAAGGTTCATAATAACCTATTTTTAAACATATGTTTTCCTTTGAAGTTAACAATAGAAAAGAGAGAAGAATAAACACAGTTAATTAAATATCAGTGAAGGCCCACTAAGGGATATGGTCTGCAGCTTGGGAGTGCTCCTGGACCCGGTCTAACTCTGGAAGCCCAAGTGGACTCGGTTGCCAGAGGTGCCTTTCTTCAGCTGCGGAAAATATTTATGTATTTATTTATATATATATATATATACCAGCTCCACCCCTACCTGGATGAGCAGAACCTCATTACAGTTACGCATGCACTGGTAACATCCTGTATTGATTACTACAATGCGCTCTACATGGGGCAGCCTTTGAAGGCGGTTCGGTGATTGCAACTGGTTCAGAATCGTGTGGCAAAGCTGGTAAGTGATGGGGCCGCCAGGGATCACATCACACTGATTCTGCGTAACCTGCATTGGTTACCAGTTGTTGCCCAAGCCCAATTCAAAGTGCTTGTTTTGACATATAAAGCCCTAAATGGCTTAGGACCAAGATACCTGAAGTATATGTTATATGAGAAATATATGTTATGTGAGAACAGGCAAAAGAATTTTTTTTTTACCCAAAGTGTTGTTAGTCTGTGGAAATCCCTGCCACAGGATGTGGTGATGGCATCTGGCCTGGATTTCTTTAAAAGGGGATTGGATAGATTCCTGGAGGAAAAGTCCATCACAGGTTACAAACCATGATGTGACCACGCCCAGGGTTAAAACCAGGGTACTTCAAGGGCCAGATGCAGGGGAGTGGTATCAGGAGGCAGATAACTAGTCTCATGCTCTTCAAGTCACATTTTGTGGGGCCACTCTAAGACATAGGAAGCTTGACTAGAAGGTCCTTTGTCCTGATCCAGCTTGGCTCTTCTTATGTTCTTATGACCACCTCCTTCCATATGAACCTACCCGGCAATTAAGATCCACCTGGCGCCAACATTAATGACATTTTGGCACCAGGGAAAAACCTGCCTGTTTTTAGGCCTGTCAGTGGCAATAAATCACAAGGATATGGTAAACACACACACACACACACACACACACACACACACCTCTCAATAGAACTGTTTGAGACCCAGAGCCAATGGAAGAACCACACACAAATACATTCCACTGTGGTTCCATGTACTCTGCACCCTGAGTACTTGGCCTACTGCTCTCTGTAAATCTGATCCTGTTCTGCAATTTAATACCAGGAGTAGAGCATCTTATACACACATTTACTAGTCCACCATTTTAAATTACATTCATGCTGCCCGTTTTTTGCGATAGCATCTTCTTCTCTTCATTGTGTTATCTCTATTCAGCGGTTTGGCATCTGGGAGAGCTACAGGAGCAAAAAAAAATGGCACTCTTACTCCCTCCATTTTCATTTCGTTCACACAAAGTAAAAACTCTAAACAGAGGAGTTTGCCCATCCATAAAGCCTCTCCATGTGACCCAGAACATTGATCATTCCACATTTTGCTTTGCATTGAAAGGATGGATCTTCCCTCTTTAGACTTGTGTGGCTTCATGCAAGCAAATGGAAGAGGGACAGAGCTAGCCTGTTTTCCTTGTTTACAACTTGAGCAGTGTGAGATACTGAATGACTGAATGGGTCTCATTCATCATAGAATGTGGCTCCTGCTAATTGAGCGAGTGGCAGAGCACTGGTTATGGCTAGACATCCAAGATGCATGGAACTTGGAATTGCCCCTAGAATAAACCCTGAAAGAAGTGCATGCCTCTTTATCTGTAACTAGAGATATCTAGCTGAAGGGTTGTTCAGGTGTGCCAAGTGTATTGCTCTCCACCACTTGCCCCACCTGAGCTAGGCAGAAGGTTGGACGACTCCAGAGCAGCTCACTTGTGAGATTTGTATATCTTGGGATTTCATAGGTGCTATGTGGAAACCTAGAGAAGGGATCATGTTACAGTGCCCCCCACATATCACGGGGGTTAGGGACCTGACCCAACCCGTGATAATTGAAAAACTGTGATATGTGGTTGCAGGTCAGGTAGGGCCTGGGGGACCCTAGCTGAGAGCCCTTCTACTTACCCCTAGCATGGCGCTGCCCCAAACGGGCCTGTGAGGGTCTTCCTGGGCCTTCTGGAGATCCCCAAAGGGTCTCCCTACAAACAGGCCTAGAAAGGCCCCAGGAGGCCTTAGAAAGGATTTTCGGCGAATCAGAAATCACTTCTGGTAAAAGTGGTTTCTGGTTCACAGGGAAGCCATTTTTGGGGCCTCCAGAAGGCCCAGGAAGGCCCTCACAGGCCTGTTTGGGGCACCACGCCAGTCCTGGGGTAAGTAGGGGAGGCCTGCAACAGGCCTTTCCCCCTTACCCCAGGGGGCTTTTTTCATATACTGCGGTCCCGTGATATAGTGAAACCGTAGTATATGAACCACGAACAGGCAGAGGACCACTGTATTACATTTTCAGCAGAGCACATCAAGGCCATATGCAATGCTCTTAACTGAGTATTAGGTTGGAGCTTAGGTATTAAGGGGATTTCTTTCACCACACTGTCATGATCTCACCACTTTCTGGTGAAACCTAGTTTGAAGGGCCTTTCCCCTTTGCAAGAGTGGTTGATAAATTGGTTGCCCTGTCAGCTGGGTTTCTTGATGCTCTTGGGGAGGTTTTAGTTCCTAGAGTTGGTGTTCCTCCTCTCACCAATATGTGGGCAGATGGAACAAGCTAACAAGACAGCCATTTCCTGTTTTTATGCTGATCACCTTCTGGGTTTACTGAAGATTAGGGAGCATGGAACAAGTAGGAGGAGAAAGATAGGTGGCACGAATCTCATACTGAATATGGCACATTATTGTGTCTAGTTTGGAAAAGCCCTGATGATGAAGCAATCTTATTTCCTTGCCTCCATTATAGCCTTCATTTTACACAGCTGAACCTCCAGGAGGTTAATCTGTTGAGCAGGAGAAGATATATAGAAGAAGTTTTATTCATCCCGAAGTTCCCAATGTGGGGCTAGTCAGACAAAAAAAGAGAGGGAACTGCAAAGTTAAAAGGAACTGAGATAACTTTTTCACAAGAGCCTCTTTTCCTTTTCACTGGCCTTGAATTTTACTGTTCACTTTACTGTACAGTACAGATGGGCACGAAATGCATTTCGCTATTTGTTATTTTTTGCATTAGCTAACAAAGTGAATAACGAACCAACCAATCAAAGGAAAACGAAACGAAACGGAAATTTCCGTTTTGTCTCATTTCATTTTTTGTTGCCCCCCCCCCACCTTGTCACCGCCGCTGGAACTCCTGGAACTCTGGAAGCCACCACGGGCCAGGAGGGGGGGAAGCCCCACATTGGGAACTTTGAAAAATAATAATTAAAAAAAATGTAAATAATTTAAAAAGTCTCCCCAGCCTGTTGGCCAGCCAGTTCGGCTGGGCCAGGTGGAAATAAAATAATTTTTAGAACCCCAGGCACAGGGAAGCTAGCACCTGTAGAGGTGCAGGCCCCAAGCCAGTGCCTCAAAAAACCCCGGCTGGGGACTTTTAAAAATAAAAATAAATAAAAATAAATTGAAATAAATTAAAAAGCTGTAGCACGGGTGGCAAAAAAAGTTTAAAAATCCCACCTTTCGGGTGCCAGGAAACTGGGGAATTTTATTTATTTATTTATTTACTTATTTACTTATTTACTTATTTATTTATTTATTTATTTATTTATTTATTTATTTATTTATTTATTTATTTATTCATTTGCTGAGGCCCAAGCACCGATCAGCTGTAGCACTGACTTGAAGCCGGCAAAACAAAAAGGTTAAACATCTCTCCTTTCCCCCCACCAGTTCAGGTGAGGGGAAAGGCAGGGCTCAACGAAAAAAAGTTTTAAAATCCTTTAAAAAATCCTAATGGAGTGGTGGGGAGAAAGGAGCGATTTTAAAACTTTTTGGGGGGTTTTGCCAGCCCCAAGCCTGCACTACAGCTGATGGGTAATTGGGTCTCAGCCAAAAAAAAAGTTTAAAAATTGCTCCTTTGCCCCCACCTATGGGGTGGGGGAAAGGTGGGATTTTTATTTTATGTTTGTTTGTTTATTTATTTATTTATTTATTTTGCTGAGCTCCAAGCTACATGGGGGGAGGAGCAATTTTAAACTTTGTGTGTGTGTCTGTGAGTTGATTTAAACTGATTTTTTTCCTTTACTCTTTAAGTAGGACTGTGGACTGTTGGCGTTTTAACTGCCACCTTACAAATTTTAGATATGGTCTGCTTGACTTACTTTTTTTTTCATTTTTAACTTATTTTTTTCAATTTTTTAGATAGGTACCCCGACTTAAGAGTAGTTCAATTTAAGAGCATGCATTCAGAATGGATTATTGATGTACCACTGTATTTTCTTTCCTTCCCTCACCATGCCATGGATCAGCTGTGTTTATCTGTGGGCAGCAGCTAGCTATTAGGTTTCTAGTTTGTTTACAGAGCGTTTTTTGCTTGAAAGCAAATTAATTGGAAGGGTTGAGAGTATTTGATTTAGGGCAGTGGGCTCCCTGTTAAATAAAAAAGGAAAACTCCCCATTATTTATAGTCTTATAAAGTGTTTTGTTTCATGATAAAAATTCTTTTAAAAATCTGTTATTAACGAAACAAAATGAAATGAAGACAAACGAAACAAAACAAAACATTTCTGTTTTGTGCCCATCTCTAGAAGTGACCATCGATGGCCTGAGAGTACTTTACTTTTAAAATATTTCCTATTTTGTTCTGAAAAAAAAATTATTCTATACTGTAAACTCTATTAGCTGCCTTAGCAGAAAGACAATTATTTCTTGTACGGATTAATATAAGGTGTTTTCCTCCAAGAAGTTTGAGGCAACACACATAGTTCCCTGACATCGTGGGCCCATAATCTGTTCCTCCCATGTACACAGATGTCTCTTCAGTTCTTCTTGTACTTAAAGAAGGCTCAGAGGTACTCAAGGAATGCTTTCCAATGATATTGTTTGGATTCTATTTCCAGAAGATGTTGAGCTATCTTTGGTTTCAGGTATGATGAGGTCACTTTCAGAACCACACACCATTAATCATTCCAGAGCTTTCTCTGAAGTATAATGGTTTCAATACATATAATGGTCTTTTTGCAGCTGAAAAACACATCGACACAAACAACCATGGTCAGATGCACCATTTCCCATTCTTGGTTTTGTCAGTGAAGGCTGACTTTACATTGTGTGCTACAAAAAGTGCTCTAATAGAAAACTGGAAAGATTTATTGGGATAATTTTTGCCCCAGATCTTTTTTGTTTATAAGGAAAGGGGGAAAACTCACATATACATTGTACGCTTCCATTCACTGTTTGCAACTCTTCAGAGGAGAATGTTCTGAAATGTCTATTTTTGAGTGACCTTTTGCAACATAACACACTTCCTGAGGTGTTTTAAATACCTCAAGAGATGCACCTCAAGTGGTATGACTAAAATCTTAGTTATTTTAGAAGGAAGCAAAATTTATTGAGATTTCTGCTAACACTTTGCAATTCTCAAATGGCCCACTGAAATCAAGGCTTGAGATCCACTATGCTTCAGACCTTTCAAGAGTAACTTTTATTTTATGCTTTGAACTGCCAGTTTTTCCGTAGTAAATGCAGTCCAGCAATTGTATGAATGTGTGCATGAATTTTTTAAAAAAAATTTACAGCTGGAACACAAATTTTCAGTTATACCCTGTTTCCCTGAAAATAAGACATCCCCTGAAAATAAGACCTACTTACAGTTTTGCTTCTCGCTGAAATATAAGGCATCCCCCCGAAAATAAGATAACTATAAATGTGTACCGTATTCTTCTTCATGGAAAATTAAGACATCCCCTGAAAATAAGACCTAGTGCATCTTTGGGAGCAAAAATTAATATAAGACACTGTCTTATTTTCGGGAAAACACAGTACTTTCTGATGCCTATAGATAGCAATTTTTGTTTTATGTAGCTAAACCCGGGGTGTCTTGCTCCCCTTAAATGCTGGGGAAAAAAGATTCTGAATTGCAAGGAGACTTTGGTCTCCTAACACAAATAGGAGTGGATGAAGGGTGCATTTTGGTGCAAGGTCCAGAGGGGCCAAAATGCTCCTCCATCCTTGTGAAGCGTTCCGCCCCAGTCTAACAGCAGAAGAGAAAGTACTGGTGAATTTCTGGGCACCTGTTTGGAGTGGTTGCCATCATGACTGTTTTTGTGATTCTCACGCACTTCAACCTACCGTACAATTGGGTCTGAAGATGAAACCCATTGGCCTGGCAAATGGGCCATCTGAGACATATGATATTACCTCTTCTTCTACATCGCTTCCTAGGATGCTTGTATGGGAAAACACAGAACCATTCCAGGGAAGGACACCACTCTTCTTGTGATGGATGTACATATCATGAATTATGGGGCTTGCTGCAGCCATGACGGCATCATGACTTGTTTCACCACATGTGCATAATGCTTTCATCCATACTTCGGAACCTTTCACAGCAGCAGCTCTATTATGTACTGGATATAAGGATTTGGGTATGTCGGTAAGTTATGCAGCGTGTGTAGAGATGCAATATGATAACGCCATAGACTAATGCATAGTCAGAAGAAGCTGGGCCAGTTGGGATATGGAGCCAGCAACAAGGCTATCTATCAAGCACACAAAGGGTAACTAATACACATTTCTACAGCAGCTGCTTCATTCGTTCCTGGCTGAGTGCTAAGCCCTAGCCTGAAAAATGGGTCTTAAAATTATAGTGGAATTCCGTTGCATGTCCTTTGGGGGGGGGGGTCAACATTTCAGCAACATGGTTAGATCTTCTGGCAATTCCTTAAGATATTTTCACCATGTACATACTGGTGTGCAACTGGTATTTACCATTTGCGTGCTGCCACAATGAATTGCGAGCACTCAGCCAGGTTTTAAGAATCTGTACTTTAGATGTGCCTAAGTACAGCCGGGTGCAGCAGCCCCTTCGCATCAAAACATTCCACGGGACATGCTATCTCTACATGTGCCTGTCACTGCTTCAAGAAACACAGGCACACAGCCCCCCTTCATTTCCTTTGGGTCCATGGACTCCATACTCTAGCCCTTACCTGCAGTCAATTCTTGGAGCTGCTAGGCCTGTCAGTGGGAAGCTCCAGCTGTTAATAAGCACCTGGCGCATGAGGACCCAGCTATGTAGCAGGTTTCAGGAGTCTACTATTTCCAAATTTTCTTGGACTTTGTGGTAGCGATTTCTAAAGGACAGGTACGAGGAACAGCAAAGGGTTTTTGCTCAAGCTGCCTTTCATGTCTGCAAACCCTTGTTGCTCTGCCAGCTTCAGGATATCCGAAGCTACAGCTCTCTGGTGCATGTTGGCTCTCTCTGCCATTTCTTGGACTTTGGGCTCAGATAAGTTTTTTTTTTTAAATCATTTTATATAGTGCCTTAACCCATCTCATGAAAAGGTACACTCATTTTAATCCTCCCTGCCCCCGCTCAGCATATCTTTCCCTCACAATGGAGAATGTACTGATGTTAACGATTCCAGGGTTTTTCATGTATCATGCAGGAAGTGACAGGGAGGGACTAATTTGTCTCCGGCCATTAGGCAATGTCATGTGCTATGGCCAGTCACATGTTCGCCTCCATGGGATGAACAGCTCCTATTACCTTCCAGCAGTTTCTATGCTCTTAAGAAGCTATACATGACACCTCTCGGAATTCTTTCAGTCCATCTTCACTCCTCAGCAGACTCATTTGAAGTTGACAGCTCTCTTGTAAAGCTTGTGTGTGTGTGTGTGTGTGTGTGTGTTTTGTCGAATATATAATTGTGTGTTGAAGTACAGCCTTCGATAGCTATATTTGCAAAAAAAGTATTCTTTCTCTTTAATGAAAGGAAAAGTCAATATAATGTATTTTCCAAATGTAAATGCAATAACATAGCCTCTGACTGTGATTGTTTGGCTTTGCAGGAATCATATACCGCACAAACTCTGGCATATATTTTTTTTTCTCTGTTTCCGAAAACAAAATGATAGACACATTAGGGAAAGTCTGTCCTGTAAGACTGCAAACATAGATAACGTTTGTTGTTCCTGTTGTTGTTGATTTTCATTTGCTATGCTAAAATATTGGAGCATCATCTCTCTGAAGCCAGATCTTCATCATGTATGTCCAAGTTGTACAGTACAAGGAGAAATGGAACAAGATGGTGGTTACAGTGGCAAGATGCAAATTTATTCGGGCAAAAGTAATAGGTGCACAATATCAAGCATGCTCAGGTTTGTGCCAAGAAAACTGTTACGGATGAGGAATGGATGGGGATGAGGTTTTTGCATCATACATGATTACGTCCCTCTGAACTTCATAAAAATAGTCTTTTTTTGTTTTGTCTAGGTGTGATTTCCTAGCTGCCACTGAGAAAAGATACAGATCCACACTGCTGGAGTAGAAATACCCTGGCTCAAACAGTAAGGAACATACACCACAGCAGCTGTCTCCCCAGGAACAGGGTCTTAATTATTTTCCCCAAAATTAATGAAAGAAAAAGACAGTCAAGGGGCGGTGGGAAAGGGGAGGGGCAGAAGTGACCGAGATTTCACAGACCGTGGTAACTGCAGGCACCTATCTGAGAAAGAAGGGATTGTTTCATTACAGCTTTAATTAAAATGGGTTGTGCTTCCTGTTTCATTTTGTTCCTTGTTTGGCTTTTCTTTTTAAAGCATAGGAATAAAGTTGCCACTGTTTTTCCTCAGCCCGCTTCCCTTCTGTGTGACACTGCCTGAAGCCAAGGAGTGGGAGAACGGTGTTCCTCCCACCCCTGAAAACACAAATTAAAATGCAGATAGAAACAAACACAGAAAGGGAGGAAGAAATGATAACAGTACTAATAATTTCTGGACTTGTATTCTCTGCAGTAGGTCCCCGGGAGGCAAAAGGGGATCTCATTGACTACTCTTCTTCGGATGCTACTTGAACCATGAAATAAGCACAACTCGCTACTGTACTGGGGCAGTGAGAACAGAACCCCCCCACCCCCCCAAAGAGAGAGAGAGAAGGAGGGGGGGAAGGTGAGAGTTTAGTTCAATGGGTGAACCAAAACAAATGCAATGGATGCCACAGAAATGGATGGTTGTTGGATGGCCTTTGCACAGCAGAGGTAGATCAAAGTTTTATAACAAACTGTTTACTGACCATTTACATTTAAGATCAGGAGATGTGGTCAGTTGAACAAGAGCTCACCTAAGTCTTTTCTTACTTATGGGACTCTAGCTTAATCCCTCTCGTACTGCAGCCCTGCCCACCTATTGCTGCATTACTTGTATCAAGAGACCCAATAAGCTTTGACCTCTACATTCTACCAGTGTTTAAAGCTTTTTCCTCCCCTCCCCTCCCCCCACCCACCCACTTCCAAAACACTTCCACAGTACAATGTATTTTGTAAGATGTGGTCTTCCAAGGGGGTGGGGAAGCACCACATTTTATGCCGCATAGATAGAATCCCTGTGCATACGCATGCGCAGTGGGGACGGAAGTGGTGGAAAGAATCAGGAAAGAAACGGGATAATTCTGCATTTTAAGTGCTTTTTTGTATTTGCACAGGTCATTTAAGGTCCTCATTCTCAGTCATAGCAAAACACTATCAAAACAAGAAGTCTTGCAAAATAGTTGCACGTTTACATCTTAACAAATGCATTATTTTACCTGCTAAAGCAGTAGAGATTTTTTTCTTTTTTAATTTTCTTTTTTTCTTTTTTTTTTCTTTTGCAGAACTTCACAAACCATAAAACGTGAATAAAAATGCATATCAACACTGCAGTGATGAACAGAAAATGTTCCTTGGAACGGGTCAGGGAGAATGAGTTTTCCATAGCTAGGAAGTAGATAATTGATAAGCTAAGAGAATATTTCCTATCTTTTTTCCTTCATCTCTCAGCTACACAGCCAACAGCTCTAAAGTGCACTTTCCAAGTGTAGTTCGAGAACAGGAAGGAATGAAAAGTTTTATTTTTAAAAAACAGCCCTTATTAACTTTTCCTTCCATTTATTCTAGTGTAAACTCTAAAAAGCCTCTTTAAAAAGCAAGTTCTCATACACTCAACAGGTGATATGATCCTATGGGGGTGGGGGTGGGGGGAGAAAGCAATGAAAAAGGCAATTGGATTATTCATCTCCTCGCCCCACTTGACTACTCATAGCCTGACATGTCTGTTTTATTGCACACTTGCGGGAAATGGTGTGTCTCCTTAAAAAAAATAAATAAAATAATGGTGTTTTCCTTCCGCTGTGCTAACAGGCAGTTGTGTCTCCTGTCACTCCCAATGGCCCTGTCCACCTTGAGATCCAACCAGAGGCAGCACTAATTGGACTGAGGACATCCCTCCATTTGTTCAGTGGCTGTAGGAAAACCACAGCAACACAAGACACAAGTGTACATGGCCTTAAGACCCAAGTGGACGCTCATCAGGGAACCCTGGATGGGCCAGCAGTTGCAAGATCAGTGCACCTGGGTGTTTGAGTTAGATCCACATATGCTCACCTACATATTAGGTGTTTTCTGTAGAGGAACACCAGTAAGGATGGGGATAGATCACCATAACATAGTTAGAGCAGTTTGATATCCCTTTAATGCATCCGCTGCATTTTCATTTGGGAGAAATATTTAGAATTCTCTGGTGAACCAGGGCGGTTAAAGTGGTATCAAACGATTGTAACTTGACAGTGCAGAAATAAATGGTTTATGGAAATGCCCTCAAATCAAACACTCGCAGCTGTTCCACTTTAGATTAATCAGAGGGGGAAGGAGAGATACTTTTTTGCTGCTGCGCTTGTTTTCTGAATTTCTCTCTCTCTCCCCCCCCTCGCCCCCCAGTGATGATATGGGCACAAGCCACTTTATATAACTGCGGAGGAATTGAAATCGTGATTCACAATGAAGGCCAAACTTTTCACCACTGGTGTGAAGGCGCCACCCTCCCACACCCCAAACTAAGGCCACTTTGCTGAGCTCTGTGCCCACTGCGCCCTAAATCAGGCTGCTCCTGTTCAACTGACCAGGGGGAAAGGGCTGGACGCCTTTGAAAACGGGGATGGGTGCAACAGTTTGTTATAGGTTTCTTTACATGAGCATTTCACTGTCTTTTCCCACCGCACAAGGAGAGCCATTCCTTTGTCTCCCAGCCCCTCCCCGTGACCCCCCCCCCACTTTGGGCATCTTCAGTCAGGTGACATGGGCAACAGTGGGCCGAGGTCCATTGAAACCTCCCTCCTTCCCTCTATCTCTCTCCCCTCCCCCAGTCCTCTGTGACAGAAGAGATAGAAAACATGTGGAGATCGTCTGCTTTGGGGGCGTTGGAAGGAAGTTATGGGGGCAAGGAAAAGAAGAACCTTTTTTTGTGGGGAGAAGGCCATTTGGGGGCTTGGTTTTTTTGTTTTTTGTTTTTGTAAAGGTTTGCCATGAAACCACAGCAGTTCTTTCCTCTAATAGAAACTGACAAGACATAAAAGACGGAACTATTGGATGAACACACACAATGACTAGAAATAGAGAAAACAGTGAAAAGACTTAGTTTTAGCTCTGAGAAACTGTCTGGAAAAATAAAATAAAATCCTGTATTAACAAGTGCAAAAACAAACCAAAAAAAAGGAAACTCCAAACATTAAAACACAGTGTATAAAATGGTGTGAGAAATTTAAGTCACCAGACAGCTTTTTAGTCAATAAAAAGCTGTATTTGATGTGTCCTTGTTTGGATTGTGGCCCATTGGTTGAGTTTTACCCAGAAGGCCTTTGGAGGAGTGAACAGAGGGCAAAAGGACCCAGTCTCTTGTGTCTGACTGCAGTATGTGTGGGCCTGCTGTGTGTCTGTGGGAGGAGAGGGGTTGGTTCTTTTATTCCTCATTGGTTGAATTATCTTCCAAATTTGTTATGCCTCCAAAGCCCAGTTCTGTCGAGTTCTGTGCTGCTGAGACCGTAAGTACTGTATGTAAGAGAATTAATACGAGAACACACAGTTTAAGTCTGCTGTTACACAGTCTTGATGCTGATGAAACTGTGAGTGATGTCCGGTGACACATCATTGAGTCACTTGTTTTTATAGTCCCTTTGGATTGGTTATCTGATAATAGTCCCCATCTGACATCACAGCATTCTGGTTCTGCATTGGTTGGATAGTTGTCATAGAGCCCTGCAAGAAAGAAAGAAAAACAGAAGACTGTTAATTTCAATGGTAAAGCAGCCTTCAACATGCCTTGGCTCAAGAATCAATCATAGAATCATAGAATCATAGAGTTGGAAGAGACCTCAAGGGCCATCTATTACAACCCCCTGCCATGCAGGAACCCCCATCACAATATCTCTGACAGATGGCCATTCAGCCTCTGCTTAAAAACCTCCAAAGAAGGAGACTCGACCACCCTCCGCGGCAGCATATTCCACTGCCGAATAGCTCTAAAACTGTCATGAAGTTCTTCCTAATGTTCAAATGGAATCTCTTTTCCTGTACTTTGAAACCATTGCCCCGAGTCCTAGTCTCTGAAGCCATGGAAAACAAACCTGTTCCCTCTTCAATATGACATCCTTTCAAATATTTAAACATAGCTATCATATCCCCTCTCAATCTTCTTTTAGAGAGGCTAAACATCCCCAGTTCACTAAGCCGTTCCTCATAAGACATTTCCTCCAGACCCTCAACCATCCTGGTAGCCCTCCTCTGCACCCGCTAGAGGTTGTCAACATCCTTTTTAAATTGAGGCGCACAGAACTGTACACAGTACTCCAGGTGGGGTCTGACAAGAGCAGAATAGAGTGGTACAGTACTATCATTTCCCTTGATCTAGACACTATGGTTCTGTTGATACACTTATAATATTATAATGTTATAATATTATAATATTATATTATAATATTATATTATAATGTTATTATATTATATTATATTATATTATATTATATTATATTATATTATTATATTATTATATTATAATGTTATAATATTATAACATTATAATGTTGAATCACTTATAATAGTGCCTTGATAGACCCTGTTACTGCCCCTCCCCATTTTGGGGGGGTCAGACCTCCCTTCAGGCTGATCTATGTGGGAAAAGAGCATATTTGTTCAAGTAAAAAAGACTCTGAAAAACAATAACTGTTCAAATGTTTCCCCAAAGTGGCAAGCCTGGTGCACATCTGGCAATTCATAAGCCTACCTTACATGCCACTCAAAATTATTTTTTGTGAATTAATCAACTGAATAGCAATTACATGCAATTATTTGCATGTTTTCATAGAATAATAGAATCATGACTTTGGAAGAGGCCTGTGCTGCTCAAGGACATTTTGAAATCAGCTTGGAACTTATATACCTTTCTTGTACTGGTTTCTTTTTTTTAATGTTTGTTCCTTCTTCTATACAACTTGTGAATTATACTCCCCAAATAATTGTATATGAAACATAAAATAAATCATATACATATTTGTTCATTAGTCAGTCATGTTGATTTCACTAGGACATGCTACTGTGAGACTTTGATAGCTCTGAAAAAGCCCTCAAAAATGATTTGAAGGAAATTGATAGGTTGGGGTTTGTTTGTTTGTTTGTTTTTGTTTGTTTTTTTAGAAATTTGGAAGCTAAAACCCAACATCTACAAAACCAAAGTCACTTGCTTTCACTTGAGCAACAGACAAGTCAAATATATGCCAAGCGCGGCATTTACAAATCAGCTGCTAAAGTCCAACTGCAACCCAAAGTAGGGGTGACCCTTGACTTCTCCTTAACCTGTAGGGAACATTTAACAAAAAGCATGGATAAAATGGAAACTAAGAACAATATCCTACACAATCTATCTGGAACCAGCTGGGGAGCAAATGTGACAGTTGCTCCCTTAGAACATCAGCTCTTGCCTTGGTATATTCAGTGGCTGAGTACCACAGCCATGTGGCTAAACAGTGCACACACAAAAGTGGTGGACACCCAACTTAACTACATGATGAAGCTAAATATCGGGAACTATTAAATCAATGTCTTCCAGGTGGCCACCAGTGCTATCAAATATATCACCCCTACATCTTAGAAGGCAATTAGCTTTTTAAAGAGAGTGGAAGAAATACTGTACAAGACACACCAACTGTTCTTTATACATGAGGACTGTTATGATTAAATATTTAGACTCAAAAGTCGGAACCCATCCTGGAAATCTGGACAGCAACGAGTCTTAAAGCATGGTATCAGGAGAGGCCAACCTCTAATACAGAATTGCTTAATTTAGTGTTTTTGATCTAGTACAATTCCCCTATAGTTTTGCTTATCCAAGGAAAAAACGGACAGTGCTTAACCAGATTTGAACTAACCACGGCAGTTGCCAATACTGGAAACACAAGTGGGGGCTGGCCAATAATTCTAATTGTGACTGTGGGCATGAACCACAAACTTGACATCACATTGCAAGGGAAAGTGGCCTTAGATGGTTCCCTGGCTCCCTGAAAGAATTATATCATCTTAAGGGCATGGTTGTTGAATGGTTCAATGATTTAGATATCTAGGCTTACACTCAGTTTCCCTAGCAACTGTTCATAAATAATTTATTTCACTAATCATTCATTATTCGTATTGTGCATTTTCAAATTCCTACAGAATTTATTCTTTCAATGATTTATATTTTATACATATTTAAATTGTATCTGTGATGTCTTGCTCAATAATGCTCTATTCTCTTATGGCATGTGGAATAAATAAGTAATTGTAGATGTGTGCAGGTTTGTAGAGGTGTAGAGGGTTTAGTACAGCTCCTAAAGCTCTGGAGGTTTTAATGCATAACTCAGTTTCACACAATTGTTCTGTCCTAGTCATAGTTCTCTTTAATTTTTCTTACTTTTCTTTCTGGGGGAATAGACTATTTTAGCCGAAAAAGGATTTGCGTACATCTGTGTTGTAATTAGTTGTAGCTGAAACAATATTTCCTACTGTTTTACATTGGGATCTATTATATTTTTAAACTGAATTATTTCACCATACCCATCCAGTCAGGGATACTGTATTTTTCAGAAACAGCCAGCCGCTGTAAATGCTCATTACAGGAACATTGATAACTACATTAAGAATAATTTTACTTTCAGGAACAACCCACGGTACTAATAGTGAAGGACAGTTTCTTACGCCAGAAGTTTTAGTGAGGCATCCCCACACACTTAGATCATGGGCTGCTAATATTTGTTTGTATGTTTTGTGTGACACTGGAAGAGTAAATAATCTGAACTTGTCCAGATGTTAGTACAGTAAACCCCCGCCGATCGCGGGGGTTAGGGACCCCCCCACCTGCGATGCATGAAAATCTGCGATATGCGGAATTGGGGGTGGGGTGGGGGCGGGGGCGGGGGGCAATTGCGTGCCTGTCCAAGAAGTCCCCCACCGCCCCCATGCGGCCCTGAGGCTTCTTGGAGGGGTGTGGAGGGGCGGCACGGAGCGACCTGATTGCCCCCCGCCGGCCCCCTGCGTAGCCCCAAGGTTTCTCGGAGGAGCACGGGGGGATGCGCGGAGCGACCCGATCACCCCCCGCTGACCCCCCGTAGCCCTGAGGCTTCTCGGAGGGGCACGGGGGCAGCGCTGAGCGACCCGATCGTCCCCCCGCCTGCCCCCCGCGTGGCCCCAAGGCTTCTTGGAGGGCTGCAGAGGGGTGGCGTGGAGCGACCCTATCGCCCCCCCGCTGCCACCCCCATGGGTCCGAGGTGCAGGTACTGCGATCCCCCTATGGAGTGGGACTGCAGTACCTGAACCACGTAATGGCGGGGGTGACTGTATTCAGGGGAGGCACACTTGAAAATACCACTGGCTTCAGAGGCAGAGGTCTTTCTTTCTTTCTTATAGATTGTGGAATACCACCCCCTCTTCAGAGGGGATCATGAGGCTACTTCCATGTAAGCTGCCTGGGACTGCTACCTCTTCTCTGTTAGGTTAGGGTTTGTTCTTTAAATTTATGATGTAGTTTATTTCAGAAAATAACCATGCTGTTTTCCATTACTGATCGTTAAAAAATCCCAAAGACGTCTGCAGCAATCAAGTCAACAAAATACAGGCGAAAACAGTATTAAAATGATAAATATTGCAGTGGGTAGAGAGTCAAGGAAACACAAGGGCAAACAAGACTTCAAGTGTCATCATAAATATGGGACACTCCAGTAACTTTGTCTCGTTTACCACTCTGCATGCACCGATGGGCAGGGATGCAGAATATACTAGAAGGAAGCAATCCTGTTGCAACTACAAATATTTGTGTTTTAATATACATATTTAGTTTTGCCCTGTGTGAATGCCTACCTGCATACCAATACCACACTGTGCAGGGGGACACTCCTGCTACAGTACTACACAAAGGATTTCCCCCTACTTTTATGTTTATTTGCTTGTTTTGATGGTGCATTGAAGGACTCCTCATATCTTGATTCAATTATGGATTTTTTAAAGATGCAGGTAAGTTAGGAACAAGAAAAAAAAGGCGGAAGGCGTTAAAGAGAATTCTGGAGAGTTACCAAAAGAAATAAACGGTTCCTTAAGGCGACATGGGAAACTTTTACAGTATAGCCACTTCACACAATGGAAACTGAATTCAGAGGGAGCTACTGTGCTTGATCAAGCTCAAAATATGGTAATTTTTGCAATTACCCTTTCCATCTGGACATTCTGTTAGGAGACAAGGTTAGCCATTTGCTCATTGGTGCATCTTAGTTTGGAGAGCTAATGGCTCCTATTCAAGAACTCCTTTTGAATCACACTAATCCAGAAGGCTCTGCCAGTGCTAAGCCTCTGTAAGTGATGATCCGTGGTGTGCACCCCAGGGTTCCTCTAGGAGGCAACACTGACATGCTATACGCTTGCTCCTGTATAGGCTATAGACTGCAGCTCAGGACCCACATGCTATTATCCTCCATAGTTTGCCTTTGCCATGTTATAGTGAAGGAAGAGGATCTAATGGGCTACCCTGATGCTATGCTTTATGTTCTGTATTTATATTGTTTGTGTTTTTCTATTGTAAGCTGCCAAGATTGGCCATTTGGCCAGATGGGATAGAAATATAATAAATAAGTAAAATAAATACAGTGGTACCTCGACTTACGAATTTAATCTGTTCCGATTGCATGCTCTTAAGTCGAACTACTCTTAAATCGGGGTACCTATCTAAAAAATGGGGGGGGGAGTTAAAAAAATTTAAAAAAATGTAAGTCGAACAGGCCATATCTAAAATTTGTAAGGCGGCGGTTAAAATGCCAACAGTTTTCCGCTCTTAAGTCGAATTGCTCTTAGGTTGGGGTACCACTGTAAATAAATTTTCCCTTCCACTCCACTGTTGGGCTAGCTGGTTAGACTGGGTATTGGGGCCACTGTATTACAATGCTTTCAATCCTTCCTGGTAGTGGGAACTCAAAAGATCATACCTGCGGAACACTATTTGACACCATTTCCTTGGTCCTTATTCTGTAACATCTATATGAAGCCATTCAAAGCTTGGGGAGTGAGGTGTCACCAATATGTTGCTGATACCCAGCTCTGTATATACCATGATGCCATCGAACATGGAGTCAATGCTCTTGAAAATCTCCTGAGTTTGATAAGGGTCTGGGTGACAATGGATAAGCAGAGATTAAATCCTAAGAAGATAAAGATGGAGCTGGTCAGGAGACATTTAGGCTTGGAGCGTGGGATTCAGTGTGGCTAGAAGGAATTTTGTTCCCTCAACCAGGTGAGGTTCATCATCTGGGAATGATGCCTGATTCTTGACTGTGAGTGGACTTCCCTGATGGCAGCAGTGACGAGGAATACCTTTGCACAACTCAGCTTCGTACAGCTGCTATGACCTTTCCTGAGTTGACTTGGCCTGGCAGCAGTCACCCAAGCCTTATTCACCTCATGCCTCAAATAGTGTGACGGGCTCTAGGTGGAGCTCACTTGGAATCAGATCTGGGATGTACAGTTTGTGCAGCATGTGTCAGCTCAGGCTGCTAAAATGGTACACAGTGCTGAAGTCCTATGAGCCTGATATTGTGAAACCTGTACTGGTTGTCATAAGTCAGAAAGCGACATGATGGCACATGATACCGAGGGCACTGAGGCGGAGGATTACTGGACTCATGTTTCAAGCTGATGATTTTTAACCTTCAGAGCCTTAAATGACTGTCTTGAAATGAACTTGTCCACTGGCTTTCTTTCTTTCTTTCTTTCTTTCTTTCTTTCTTTCTTTCTTTCTT
>JAHTLZ010000348.1:25994712-26036394 GCA_023846285.1 Phrynocephalus versicolor
GGTCATCAGGAGAGGCCTTTCTCTCCATCCCTCCATCTTCACAGCTGCACCTCAAAAGAACACATGAAAGGGCTGCACCCAAACTCTGGAACTCTCTCCCACTTGAGGCCAGGACTGCCTCATCTCTGCTGTCTTTCTGGAAGCAGGCAAAGACTTTCATCTTCAGGCAAGCTTTCCTCGAATGAGGGACTACCTACTATGTGACTTTTATATGGATTACCATTAGAGATGGGCACGAAATGAACTTTTTTGTTTCCATTATTCATTATTCATTTTGCTATGTAACAAAACGAATAACAAACATTGTGATGAAATTGGAACGAACCGAACAGAACCACGAAAATTAGGTTCATTATGTTTCATTTTTCGTTAATGGCGACACACAATGAAATGAGCTGTTTTAAATGTTAAAAAAAACGCCCTGGACATCCATAAAAACGTAGCCATAATTATTTATACTGTCTGATAATACCTACCAGGGGGGATTGGGGTCCTTAAAATGTTTGTTTTTGTCTTCTCCCATTGTGATGTATTTTTCTTTTCCCTTTAAGGATGACAAAATGGATGTCGCCAGCCACAAAATGGAGGCAAGCCATGTGATGGGATCATGTAAATTCTTGGACAACTTCAACCAATAGCATGCCCAGGTTGCACACTGGGCGGGTCTGGCAGCCACAGGGGGCATAAAAAGCTCTGGCAGCCCCCGTCCTCCTTGCAGTCTCTGGTGGGAGTTAGGGTGAGATTGCTGTCTCTGCGACTCGTTATTTTCACTTTAGGCCAGGCAGGCAGGTGTGTGTCTCTGTGTTTCTGCCGGCTGCAGCCTGGCTCTTAGGGGAGAGAAAGAAGAGATTTATCTCTAGCTTCAGTCCTGCAGCCTCCCTGTGTGTGTCACTCTGCGGCTGCCTTGCACCCTGGGCAATGCCTTGTGCTGCCTTTGCAGCCTCCCTGCATACCTAGTCTATTTATTTATTTATTTATTTATTTATTTATTGAGTTTATATCCCACCCATCTTCCCACGGGGAACTCTGGGCAGCTAACAGGGCTGAACAAGTCAGCATACCAACAGACAATAAAAGCAAGCAATTTAAAAACAGGAAAGGCAACTGGGCATCATATACTATCTCTCTGCCAGCATCAATTTTTTTTAGTGTCTGGGGCGTTGGGGGATGGCCACACACAGAAATGCTTTAAAAATCATGGGAAAAGCGGGTAAAAATGAAAAACGAAAAATGAATAAACAAAAATGATTTTCCCCCAAAAATTCACGAAAAATGAAAACGAACTGAAAGGGACCCCCCCTCACGAAAAACAAACAATCGAAATGCCATTTTTTCAATTTGTGCCCATCTCTAATTACCATACATGACTGCAATGACTGATTTCATAAGAACACCAGTGTTTCCATGTTTACTTTCCACTCCTCATAATGGAATTTTTTTTTCTTTTGGCATGCTCTTTGTAGCTTTAATGTTACCTTTTAATGATCTAAGATGCCCTTCAAATTCCCTGTTCTTAATTTGAATCTGTCTTAAATGTTCTGGGCTGTATATTGTCCCGCATTATTGTAAGCCGCCTTGGGTACTTTTCCAAGGAGAAAGGTGGGGTAAAAATATTCAAAATAAATAAATAAATAAATGACTTCTCTAAAGGAAGCTGACTACAGTACTGAGTTTACAAGAGGTGAGCAGGGCAGTAAGCACAAGAGGATTTGGAAATTGCTTGTTTGCAGGGTTGCCGCAACTCAAAGGTACTTTGACGGCGCGTAATACCAACATCTGTTCTGAAACGCTGAACCTATCCAAAGCCTTTAGAAAAGGGGAGGACGCACATTTAAGCAATAAACATAAGAAAAGAAATAATTACCTGCTATAGTTTGTTAATATGATTATTCATATTTGGGCTGTTGGATAATGGTCATTTAAGCACTTCCGAGGGGAATTAGGAAGTACATTTTTTTCCGGCCAGCTATTTTAGAAAGCAATATAGAATAACTGATTATTTTCCCTCCCCCTGCCCAATACCTGGCTTTCACGAAAAGCACAATGAGAATTTAAAGGAGGAGAGAAAAGAATAAAAACTGCAAATTCAACAGCTGGGAGCTTGAAAGGGGGTAATTTCCAAAAGAACTTGGTTTAATTTAAGCCTATTTCATTTTATCTCTTCCACTTTTAATATGTGTCAGTAAAAGTTTAATTTCTATAATTACCCACAAAGCTGTTATCTTCAGCTTATTTGCAGTGGCAGCAGGTAGTAGCAAAGTTGCTAGGTGACCAGCTTTAAAAAAAACACCATTATTGTTAATCTGTGGTTTATGATTACCACTTTCAGTTGGATCCTAGTCATTGTACCTTGAAGAGAGGAAATATTCTCATTATGAATGTAATATTAATTGCTTAAGGTGAGCTTCCACGGTATTGTTATTTTTCATTATTTACAAGATAGGAGTCTGGCCGAAACTTCCTACTCTTTTGATTTGAAATAAGCTTTTAAAATTGTACAGTCTTTTGAAATAGATAACCCGGTATTCTCTAGTGCTTTCAATGTGCTTCCCCTGTTGATAAAAAACAAATATTGAATAATTATTCCCATTAAATTTGGTTCCCCAGTGAGGAAGGAAATAGGTTGTTGATTCTCAAGGACTCAGGCATAGTAAGGTAGATGAGTGTGTAGGTGATAGGTGATGCTAATAATGAGAATGCAACATTGATTGTTGTAGAAATGGATTGTCAGCTTTTAAGCATGCCTACTGTAAATTTAGGGTTTCTGCTTCTGGAAATTCTTGTTGAGCATTATTTTGCCCTTTAGGTATGCTGAATAGAGAGTATATATTCCAGGGCAACTAAGGGCATGCAAGGGCCTTCTGTGTTGCTGCTCTCAGACTTTGGAACTCCCTCCCACCGGAGGCCAGGACTGCCCCATCTCTGCTGTCTTTCCGGAAGCAGGCAAAGACCTTCCTCTTCAGGCAAGCTTTCCCTGAATGAGGGACTACCTACTGTGTGACTTTGTATGGATTACCATACATGATTGCATTGATTGATTTCATAAGAGCACTAGTGTTTTCCTGTTGCTTTACACTCCTCATAACTGGATTTTTCTTTTCTTCTTGTGTGCTCTTAATAGCTCTGTTACCTTTTAATGTTCTAAGATGCCTCTTCAAACTCAAATGTTCCGGACTGTATATTGTCCCTCATTATTGTAAGCCACCTTGAGTCCTTGTCCAAGGAGAAAGGTGGGGTAAAAATATTCAAAATGAATAAATAATAAATAAGGGAAAATGGATTTCCTTGGTATATCTTTTGTTACATTACAACTGATGTAAGACAGATGTAACATAACAGAATTGCCTTGCTGTGCTACAACATCCACACAAGCATCCTGGAAGTAGACACAGTAACCCCCCACCAATCGTGGGGGTTAGGGACCCACCCCACCCATGATGGAAGAAAATCCGCGATATGTGGAAGCAGGTGAGGGGGCGGGGGCGGGGGGCATCTTACCTCCCGCCGCCACCCATCTGCGTAGCCCAAGGCTTCTTGGGGAGCCTGGTTGAGCGGCGCAAAGCGACTCGATCGCTCTGCCCCGCCCCTCCCGGTTGCCCTGAGCTTTCCTGGGGGAGCATGGTTGAGCGGCGCGGAGCGACCCGATCACTCTGCGCCGCCCCTCCCAGCCGCCTCGAGCCTTCCCCAGGGAGCCTGGTTGAGTGGCATGGAGCAACCCGATCGCTCCACGCCACCCCTCCCGGCTGCCCCGAGCCTTCCCCGGGGAGCCTGGTTGAGCGGTGCGGAGTGACCCAATCACCCCCTCTTTTCCCCGAGGCTTCTCGGGGGTGCAGGGGGCAGCGCGGAGTGACCCGGCCACCACCCCCTCCCACGGTGCAGGTACTGCGATCCCACTATGTAGCAGGGCCGTGGTACCTGAACCGTGAAATGGTGGTGGTGGGGTCACTGTAAAGCTTATACCACTTCAAGTAGTCAATGGGCGGTTTACAATTCTAATTACATTGCCCCCCCCCAGAAAGCTGGGTACTCATTTTACCGACCTCAGAAGGATGGAAGGCTGAGTGAACCATGAGCCTGCTACCTGGGATTGAACCCCAGGTTGTGAGCACAGCATTACCTGCAGTACATGTATTTAGCCA
Source organism: Phrynocephalus versicolor (assembly GCA_023846285.1). Taxonomy (NCBI): domain Eukaryota; kingdom Metazoa; phylum Chordata; class Lepidosauria; order Squamata; family Agamidae; genus Phrynocephalus; species Phrynocephalus versicolor. The sequence continues at coordinate 25,998,852 of JAHTLZ010000348.1, forward strand.
CTGCGCCACGAGGCTTTCCAAAGCCTTTAAAAAAACATAGATGGATCTGGAGAAATATTGGATAACATTGTATTAAGAGAGCTTTATCAACAGGGATCAGTTATGGGAAATAAACCGAACTTGCACATACAAAGACCAGATGGTGAATTCAAAGCCATGAGTCTGAACCGGGAATGAACCGGAAGGTTAAAAGTTTAAAGCTTGAAACACTGTGGAGGAACAGGTGCCTGAACGCGATGGGCAGAGCACATTCTTTGCACACAAATTATTCCAGATTAATTTCACAGATGAAAAGATCAGAATTAGCCGAGCTAGAAGAGACACTCAAATTAGTACACGAAAGCACTATTAGTAAATCAATGCAGGTTCCCACACAGCCTGTTGGGACACACTGCCACAGTCACAAATTTCAACCACTTTTGTCAGCTCCCTCAGAAGAAAATGGGACAGTACCCATACGCCATCCAAAAATATATGTTTAGCAGCATAAATATGCAGTACATTATCCAATAATTTTTTTAAAATCAAACAGGGAACCTTTCACTACCACCAATACACATGCAGGAGAAGAAATAGCCAAATTTTAGAGAAACACAGAGCCACCTCTCTTCAAAACAAAGCAAAGCAGAGGTTAAAAACACAACCAGAGCCAACACCTCCACTAAGAATACTAGAACATGGTAAGATTCCTCTTTCTCTCTCTCCATTACTTGATGTACAGTGGTACCTTGTATAAAGGAATTAATTCGTACCAAATGAAATTATATTAAGCAAATTTTCCTTTATACAAATTTCCCATTTGAATGCAGTGAAAACAGAGTGATCCCATTTTTATGTTGTACAGATTCGCCCCATAGGCGATTCTGCTAAGCAAATTTCTCCTATCCCTGGAATTTTTTATGTTGTACAAATTTTATGTTATACAAACCGGTTGTTATACAAGTGTCCACTGTATCCTCCTGTCTTCTTTGAGCCCAACAATCAGGAGCAGGCCAGGCATTAGGAAAAAAATAATCCAAGAGAAGAAAGGGCCAATGGGGGGGGGGGGGAGTCCTGAAAAATTGTGAGGTAGGCTGCTTGACAACAGCAATTAAAAAAAACAACCCAAAGAAATAGGCTTAAAAATCCACCCAAAAATCAAGGGCAAAAAAGACAAAAATAAATAAAATAAAATAAAATAAAATAAAAGTGAAATGATCCCAGATGGAGGCTCAGAAACAGAAAGGCAAGGAGCCAGCCAGGAACCATAATTCAATATAAAGGGCACCAATTCAGGCAACAAACGCTCTTCAATGGGTTCTTAAAAACCCAAGCCCTTTTCCAGATTCAAACTTCCCACACACTTTAACTGGATGTTCAGACCAGCTCCTGGAAGCAGCCCTTCTTTGACTCTGGGAGAAGCTGAATACATGACTTTCTCGATGTTGTCGGATTTCTAACGTTCACGGACCTCAGCCGACATGATTAACGATCACAGATAATGGAAATCATAGCCCAGCACCTGAAAGGCTGCAAGTTTTGCCCGCTTGTCCTGTGATTTTTGAATACGAGAGGTACAGTAATAGAAATATGCCAGTGTTCGGAGCAAGAGCATCTATTGCAGCTATCCAGATATGATCAGACCATTTCCCCTTCTTCATTGGGGAGATGAGTGGCTAAGTGCAATTTGCCCTCCTAGGAGATTATCTTTTTCCCTTTATTGTATGTAGTAAACAAAAAGAAAACAAAAATCAAACCTGGCCTGAATTAGCTACATCCTGTTGCTAAGGTTGCCAAAGCTGTACCTTTTTAATATATAAATGTGTCAGCCAAAATGCAATGGTGGATTGAATTCTGTACACGAGGGGGGTGTAAATATGTTACATAAGTGGGATTTTTTTTTTCTGCAGCAAAAGCACCTGGCATGTAAACCTTGCTGCACTAAAAATAATTTCCTTCACCTATGTCACAAGAGCAAACTTAGGGCTACAAGTGATGGATGGAAAGAAGAAGAGGTATTCATGTTCCATCTATTATTTAGTGCGGTTCACTTCTTCCAAGTGGGTATTGCGTCTGTTCTGCCCTGCTGCCAATGTTTTTAGTTCTGTCCAATAACCGCTTTAAACACACCATCACCAGAAATTTGTGACGATATAAATATTTTCCCTCTGAATTAGACACAGACATACTAAAGCTGCTTCTGCATTTCTTGCTATATGCATTTCGAATCACAGTTGCACCACAATTAGTTATGTATTTTATTTACAGTTTATTCCATTTATATCCTCTTTTTCCTGCAAGGAATTCGTGTAATATAATACATCATCCTTCCAACTTCATCCTCAGATCATCCCATGTGAAAGAGATTAGGCAGAGATCTGATGACTGCAAGGTCAAACATTGGGCTTCATTTCAGAGTGAGAATTTGTGCTTGGTTCAAATGTTGCATACTAAAAGGTGGTCACTTCACGTCCTTCCTCGAGCCGAGGTGAACTTGCCTCTGTGTTGAAATCGGTTTTCAACACAGATCGAGAAGTGGATTGAAAAGATTCCCGAGCTCCAGGACAGGAATCTCTCACCCCGCTTGGAGCGCAGTTTAGGGGGCCTGGTTGGGGTGAACTCGGATTGACCCCACAAGGACGTGAGGTTCCATTCCTTCGAACCGGTCTCCAGCGGGGCCGCAAACTGCAGCGAGAGGGATGTGAAGTATCAGCCTTAAGAAACACACTCAGTCTCCATAGAAGTAAAAAAAAAAAGTGGGTTGAGCTGTGTGACCAGAAAAACAAATTCAAAAGTAGGCTAGGTGAAACCTTTATTGGTACTACTAAAACAAAACAAAAAAGTAAGCTAAACTAAGCTTTTGATAGCAAGCTATCTTGATGCAATCTTGATAGAGGATGTAGTCTATCAGATGCTGAGAATCTTTTTGGTGAGATGAAATACACCAGATGATGGTATCAGGAGTTGAGATGGGCACAAAATGAGTTTTTAATTCATTTTGTTATTTGTTATTCATTTCATTAGCTAACGAAAAGAATAATGAACCAACCCATCAAAGCAAAACAAAACAAAACAAAAATTTCCATTTTGTTCCATTTTATTTTTTGTTCCCCCCCCCCCCACACACACACCTTGTAGCTGCCAGCCTCCTTGCCTGGGACTCAGGCAGTGGTCCAGGAGGAATATATATATATATCTGGACTGCGAGCCAGCCGGTTTGGCGCGCGAGCCAGCGGGCCAGGAGAAAAATAAATTTTAAAAAGGGGGCACACGGCAGATAGTTCCTCTCAGATGTGTGTGTGTGGGGGGGAGTCCCCAGCATCGGGGACTTTTAAAAATAAATAAAAATTTAAATTTTAAAAAAAAATTAATTGCTAGTAGCAGCTGCCACTGACACATAAACAACACAAACACATTGCGAAGAAGGAAAAGGCATGCCCTCTCCCTCCCTTTCAGGTGAACGAAGGGAATTTCCTGCTTTGACTTGTAAAGAAAGGGCTGTTGCATTAACATCTCCTCTCTCCTTTTTAAAACCCTGCTCTTCATAATACTTTGCAAGTCAGTTAAAACCTGCTTCCTCCACTTGATGCTGTGCAAGAGGGTAAAGAAAAAAATGAGAGCCAAAAAACTGAAGAAAAGATATGCAGGGAAAGAAGGGAAAGGGGGAGAATGAGTAAAGAAGGGGAAAGGGGGAAAGGAGAGAAGGCTCTTACCATTCTATTGATACATTGCTTTTGTTATTTTTTTTATTTTGGAAAGGAAAAAGGGAGTGCTAAATGCTCCAAGTAACAGTAGAAAATGAATCAAGACAAATTTAAAGAGCAGTGTAATATGTCTTAATGGTTTTCTAACAGAAAAAAAAATATGTAGCGATACCACATGACACAGGGGAAAATGTACAACAAAGAAATAAGTACAACTAGAGCTCTTTTCTCATGTACGATTGAGCCCTCAATGTATAACATATCAAACTTTATTTAGTAGTTCCTTCTTGTGATTCACTTGTCAAACCTTTGTGCTCTTCTTGTATCTGGAACATCTCAACAGCCATATAAAGAGCCAGATTTCGGGGGCAGAGAAAGGATTGTGTGTGTGTGTGTGTGTGTGTGTGTGTGTGTGTGTGTGTGTGTGTGGTATAAAAATAATTTTCTTCCAGAATAGTAAAAAAAAAAAGGATAACTGCTTTTAAAAACAATATCTCAGCACAATTTGAACCTCTAAATTGAAGTGTAAGAAGGCCAATTAATTATGTGAGGTGTTTGAATAATAATAATTTTCCAAGCACTTTTCAATACCATAATCAGGCATCCCACCAAGCCTCCAACTCTATTTGCACCCCACTTGGCTCAGATTTCTCTATGTTAATCTAATTGTATTTTAAAATCACACAAAAATAACTAGCAAACATATGAAAAGAGTTGAGAAGCCTGATTAGAGTTCCTCCTTCAGAAGTCCATAAAATGCAAGCTAAACATTCGCTAAAGTTAGTTTATGGGTTTTAGAATCCAGAATCTGGAATATGAAGCATGTAAGAGTCCACAACAGATGTTCTTATGTTCAACCACAGCTAAGTCTCACATCTAAATTTCTCATGCTGGTAAGCTCCCTGGAAGGAGGATGAAATCTCACCTTTCTCAACATTTAAATCCCTCTAATTACCTTGTTGGTCATCAGGATATTATATCCAAATTGGGTCATGCATGTCAGAATTGGCATGCTAGTATCCAAATATTAGTATGAGGGGATAGCCAGTGTGTTGTAGTGGGTGGATAAGGGCATGGGCCTTGAATCCCTGACCAGTCATCAAAACTCACTGGGATGTACGGAAGTTTTAAATCCACTCATTAAATATGTCATTTACCATGAAATCACTTTTAAGGTCACTGTAAGTAATTTCTGACTTGAAGGTGCTGAATCAACAGCAAATTAATCCTAGGGTAAAGCAGGGCTACATTTGGGACTCTTTTCTTTTTAGCATACCAGTAATTTAAAACACGATATTGTCCCTAGGATATAATCATTGTCTTTCTTTCCTCGTCACACTCAGAATAGGTACTGGTATATGCTGAAGACTGTACCTAAAACCAATACTAATTTCACTCAGAGCAACCCTACCGAATTAACTGCTCAAATGTAAGTCAACATTGAGGAGCTCCCACTGATGCAATGGGACTAATTTAATTGGAACTAGCAATTAAGTGTAGGATTCAGTTTTGACCTTACTGTATTCCCTGGTTCATTTGTACGCCATTCACAAAACTCCAGTACTTCTATTTCTGACACTTTTTTGCAGGCTTGTTTTATGGCATCTTTTTCTTCCCCCTAATGGCAGCATCACTAGATATTTTGCTTGTTTATTCTAATGTTTATTTAATCTGCATTGGTGTTTGTTTCTTATTCGCATTTATGTAAACCGCCCAGAGTCCCTTCTGGGAAATCAGTGTGGTATAAAATGCAATAAATAAATAAATAAATATTAATGGGCACAATTAGTACACTATTTATTTTAACAGTTTCTGGTGATGGCCTTGGCCTGCAGAACTGGTTTTGCAACTCCACCCTTCCCCCGCCTCCATGTATAATCTGTATTCTTCACTTTGTAAAATGCCCAGAGTAGCCTTCAGGCTAGATGACCATGGTATATACATCCAATAAATAAATAAATAAGTTCATGTGGTATTCCAGGTTGCTGGGATGTGGTGGGGGGTGGGATCAGTGACTCTGTGGGTAGGAAACAGCCATTCTTTCTCATTTTTGCTGACTAGAACCAACCAGCAATTCATGATGGCTTTAAGCGACACTACATTTAACTATGGCTGATACTTCACGTCCCTCTCGCTGCAGTTCGCGGTCCCGCTGGAGACCGGTTCGAAGGAACGTAGCCTCATGTCCTTGTGGGGTCAATTCGAGTTCAAAGGAATGGAACCTCACGTCCTTGTGGGGTCAATCGGAGTTCACCCCAACCACGCCCCCTGAACTGCGCTCCAAGCGGGGTGAGAGATTCCCATCCTGGAGCTCGGGAATTTTTTCAATCCACTTCTCGATTTGTGTTGAAAACTGATTTCAACATGGAGGCAAGTTCACCTCGGCTCGAGGAAGGATGTGAAGTAACCACCTATACAGCTTCAAAGCTGTCCAGCAGGGGTTCTTTATTTTTCAGCCAAGAACTGCATGAGCATAGCTGGCTCCCCTGCCACAATGTTTGGTTTAGTGAGGCAAATCAAACAGAGATTTAAATCAACTTTTCTCCCTCTTTACCTTTATTCTGCCTTTGCAGAAAATAAAATCTGGACTTTCTGATCAGGTCCTTTATTCTTCTTGCTCAAAAACTACTTGGACCGACTGCGTATGTTCACAAAAACACCTTGACATCTGCCATGCTTACCACCAGGCTGAGAATTATACAGTACAGCTGGAAGGGATCCATAGAAAAATAAAAGTTCAATCCCTTCCTGAATCAGGAAATCTACAGCTAAAGCATCTCTAACGAATGACCATATACCCTTTCCTTTAAAAGCTTCAATCAAGGAAAGGTCCAACAGCTTCCAGCATATGTCATTCCACTGTTGAACAGCTCTTACTCTCATCAAATTCTTACGACATTTTCATTGAAATAAATCTTTCCTGCAGCTTGAAAGCATTCATTCTGTTTCATCCCTCTGAAACCACAGAAAGGAAGAGACGACAGTCCTTCAAATATTTGAAGATGTTGATATTATTTTTCCTCCAACTTATTTATTTATTTATATTTATTTTCAAATTTGTATACTGCACCTATTTCCCGAACGGGAACTCAGGGCGGTTTACACAAGGATTAAAAAAAATTAAAAACAATAACAACAACATCTAAGATGGCGAACCAGTACTGGCAGGAGGCAGGGGGGGAAAACTACTCCTAGCAGTTTCCGAAGGCATCCCTAAGTAGCCAGGTCTTCAAGGCTTTCTTGAAGGACGCCAATGAAGGAGCTTGCCGCATCTCGCTTGGTAAAGCGTTCCAAATAGCAGTACCAACAACTGAAAAGGTCCGATTACGGGTAGTCGCTTTACGGGCCTCCTTCGGCGTGGCAATCCGAAGCGAGAGGGCCAAGGAAGATCGGGTGGCTCGGGCCAGATCTAATCGTCGGGAGATACTCTCTGCCAGATAGACAGGGGCCAAGCCATGGAGGGTTTTGTAAACCAAACCAAACACCTTGAACCTTATTCAGGAGGCAACAGGCAACCAGTGCAGGCGGGCCAAGATGGGGGTGATGTGGTCAAACTTACGCGCACCAACCACCAACCTGGCCGCCACATTCTGGACCTGTTGCAATCACCAAACAAGGTTCAAGGGGAGCCCCATGTAGAGGGTGTTGCAGTAATCCAACCTCAATATGACCAGCACCTGTACCACTGTCCTCAGGGAATCCCCATCGAGGTACGGGCGAATCTGGGTGATAAGCCTAAAATGGTAATAGGCCGACCTGGTCACAGTAGCCACCTGGGAATCCAGGGAAAAATCTGGATCCAGGACAACGCCCAGACTCCTCGCTCTTTGCGCCAGCTGGAGGGCAGACCCACCCAGACTGGGAAGAGGGCCACTGTACCCCTCCGGGCCTCCCCCAAAGAACAAAACCTTGGTCTTTCCAGGGTTGAGCTTGAGTCTGTAAGCCCTGGTCCAGTCCAAGACTGTGGTCAGGCAGTGATCAAGGGTCTGGACGGCCTCCACTGCACCGGTGGAAAAGGAGAAATAGAGCTGCGTGTCATCAGCGTACTGATGACAGCAAACTCCATAACTCCGGATGATCAGCCAGTGGATTCATATAGATGTTAAAGAGCATGGGGGAGAGAGCCGACCCCTGTGGCACCCCACAAGAGAGTGTCCAGGGAGACAACAGATCACCCCCCAAGCTCACATGCTGGGTGCGGCCCTCAAGGAAGGAACGGAGCCAGCCAAAGGCCAGACCCCCGATCCCCACCTCAGAAAGCCGCTGGCCGATGGTATCAAAAGCCGCTGACAGGTCGAGAAGGACCAACAGGTAGAACAACCCCGTCACCTCTCAGTCCCATGGTGCGGCCTAAACCCAGGTTGGAAAGGATCCAAGACATGGGTTCTCCTCCAGGAACGTCTGGAGATGCAGGGCGGCAACCCGCTCAATCACCTTGCCCATAAAAGGAACATTGGCTATAGGACAATAGTTAGACATATCATCTACAGCCAAGCCAGGTCTTTTGATAATGGGCTTCACCACCAACTCCTTCAGGCGACGGAAAAATCCTGTCTCTGAAGAATGCGGAGGCAATTAGTGAAGCCCATTCTGGCATGCTCCCTCCGACGGTCTTAATCAGCCAGGAAGGGAAAGGGTCGGAACGGAGAAGCCGCAGGCCTGCAATGTCCCAGGGCCTTGGAGGCATCCACTGGTGAAACAGGCCCAAACTCAATGAACCGGGGCGACCCAGGCGGCAAGGCACTAGCCATAGCAGAGGGTGGATCCATGCAACCGGCGTCCAGCTCAAAATGGATGGCCTCTATCTTAGATTTTTAAAAGGCTGCAAAAGACTCACTAGTGAAATCACTAGGAGGAGGCCCCGGGATTGGTGAGGTCTCGAACCACCCGGAACAATTCCGCCTGACGGTTCGAGGCCTCACTAATTCTCAGGGAGGCAAAAGATCTCCTAGCGTCCCTGATCGCTCGGGAATAGCGACCGGTCAACGCTTTAACCGCAGCCCAATTCAGAGCCATCCGAGCCTTTCGCCATCTGCTCTCTAGCCTCCTCCGCTCTTGCTTCATCGCCCGCAACTCCGTGGTAAACCACGGCGAAGAGAGGGCTCGGCATCGGATAAGGCGCTTGGGGGGCGATCCGGTCAACTACCCTGGCCACATCCTCATACCACTTATCAACTAGGGAGTTGACCGGATCGTCAACCAGACCATCCAGTAAACCCCCGAAGGTCTCCGAAAACCGCACTGGGTCCAGGAGCCTCCGGGGGCAGGCCCAGATGGAAGGGCCCTGCTCCCCATGGGGCGGGGTGGCGATTGACAGGGAAAAGGTCAGCAGATAATGATCTGACCATGACACAGGTCGGGTGCACAACCTCCCGACCTCCAGATCAAAGCCCGCAGATGTGGAGGCAAAAACCAGGTCCAAGGTATGTCCTCCCTTGTGAGTGGGACCGATGACAAACTGAGACAGGTTCATGGAGGCCATGGACTCCATGAACTCCAGGGCTACTCCCGACACCTCAGACTCAGCATGCACATTGAAGTCCCCAACCACCAGCAGGTGGGGGGACCTCAGAAATGCCGCCGAGATGAAATCGGAGAGCTGTGGAAGGGATAGTGCAGGGTTGCGGGGAGCACGGTACACAAGCACAATCCCAAACCTGTCCCTCTGGCCCACCACTAGGTGAAAACATTCTAACCCCAGACTCACTAACATCGTGGATCTGCTGACATAAAGGGATTCCCTGTACACAATGCCCCCCGCCCCTGACCTGCCAAGATGCTGAACACAGTAACCCTAGGGGCAAAGAAGGGCAAGAGAAGCTCCCTGCCCCCCTCGCCCACCCAGGTTTCTGTAAGAAAAGCCAGGTCGGCCCGCTCATCCACAATCAAGTCATGGATGACGGGGGATCTAATTATGCACCGACCTGGCATTGATCAGCAAACAGGACAGCCCGGAGGCGCAGACGGAATGGTTCCCTGCCATGTGGCAGTGAACCGGTGGGTCAGAACAGGGAACAGGCCGCAAATGCCTGTCCCGAGTTCTCCTTATCCAATCGACCCGCCGGTCCCAAGCATACCTCCCACAGCCCGACACCACCCTGATGGGACATCCTGCAGGCTCCATAGGTCGTACCACTTGCCAGGGATCAAACCAAACAAAATGCCAACAACAATAAAGTAAATAACAAAGTGACAACAACAATAAAATAAATAACAATACAATAACAGGATGATACAATAGAATACAATATGTTAATAGACAATAAAAATAAATCCACCCCAAGAGAAACTGTAACAAAAAAAAACTCCACCCATAGATAATATAATCAAATGACGGGCACTTGCCCAGGCCAACAGAGGGGCAAATAGAGGGGGGGGGGAATAAGGGGGGCAGCATGACATCATATATATCTGATATAGGGCTTCGTTTCCAGACCAGTTATCATCTACACCTCCTTTGATTTGACTCCCCTTATGATGATATAGCCTAGTACTGCATTAGCTATGCTTTCCCCATATCACATGGTTCACACATATCTGGCTCGTGGCTCACATGGTTCACACACACACACACACACACACACACACAAACTTTACACATAATACTGCAACTCAAGGTGTTCCCCATGCTATATTTGTCGATCTGACCTCTCCTGCCTAAATGTAAACTTTATGCTTTTCCCTGTTAAATGTCTTTATGTCTGTTCTGGCCCAATTCCCAAACCTGCTAGAGTAACTTGGGTTACTCTTGAAATGGCTTATTTAAAACCCCTATATGGATGGTTTGCACTAGATTCTAAACACACTTTGAGCAAAGGAGTTATACCTCCTTCAGTTTTAGCTACTAGGGAAACATGGAAAGTATTAGCTCGCCAATTACAATTTGATCCATATGCCCATGCAAAAACAACTATATGGGGAAACCCAATATTAAGAATTGAGAAAAAGCCCTTTGTGTGGAAAAAGTGGACAGAATGTGGTATATTTACCTTAGATCAATTAATAGGCATAGATGATGATCTTCTACCTTTTGCCATTTTACATTCTAAATATAACCTACCTGCAAATACACAATGGCAATATCTTCAGCTTCAACACCTTTTGGTATCTGTTTTTGGCCCATCTGCAATGAGCGCTTCAGAACCACCAGGACTTTTAGAGGTAATTATTGGATCAAATGAGAAACCTAAACCAATAACTATAATTTATAAATACTTAATAGATTTTTATAAAATAGATACTCAAGAACTTAAAGATGTTTAAAATAGGGAAACAGAAAATGAAATACAAGTTAAACAATGGAAAGTTGTATTGGACTCTATAAAAGATGTTTCCCTGGATTTGAAATTGAGACTAATCCAACAAAAAATAATATTCAGAATATATTGGACCCCACAATGACTGTTTAGAAAGAAATTGATAAATTCAGACAGATGCTGGATATGCAATAGTATAAACACTTCCTTAATATATATGCTTATATCCAGTAATATACCTATTGTGGATGGAAGTTCTTGCCTATATTAATAAAGTTTTGGGGAAATCTCTGTTATTTGAGGATATTCATGTTATCTTAAATTATATCCCCACTGTATGGGATCTAACTAAAGGTCAACGAAACTGGATTTTGAGAGCTCTCATGGTGGCAAAAAGACTTATATTAAAGGCCTGGAAGGATAACCATCCTCCACCCTTCACACAATGGTCAGAAGATCTGCGACAACTAGCCTCATTTGAACGAATATCATATAGAAAGCAACTACAAGAGGATATCTACATAGATATATGGAAACCCTTTCATTGACTCATTGTAAATATATAAGGCAATTTATAATGGATGTATTATATGATCTTATGATGTATTGATCTTTGCTTTTTGTCTGCTTGTTTTTGTTTCTTTAATTTTTTTTCTTTAATGTAGTTTATGTTATAGTATTATGTTACATTTTCAAAAAGTCAAAAATAAAAAGTATAAAAAAAACCTGCTAGAGTAATCTTAAGCCTTGGTTCTATTTTCAGAAGTCTTAGGTACCCCTCCCAGATCTCAAACTAAAAAAAAATACCTGCTTTATAATCCTGTGGCATGCTACTTCTCGCTTATGCCCAGGGTGATCAGAACCAAGAATGAGTGCTCTTTGGCTACAGTATTTCAAATCTACCCAGTGGTAGTATTATGTAGCCTACATTTAAATCGTCTTGCCTGCAATAACATTGGGGGAGGCGTTCTTTGCTGAAATCCAATGTTCATTCCTTTCACACCACTTCACTCACCTACCAAGCTTGTAGCTACCAAAGCAGAGGTTCTTAGTAATTACCATATACTTTTCTCAGTGCTTAGGAACTGAGTCCACTGTGTGAGATCTGGTGTGATCACGTCCGTGCTTTAAAGGTTCTTAGCTGCAGTGCAGATTATTTTAAATTCTCTTTTAAGCTATCGGTCCGCCCACACTGCTCGAGCCTCCAAGCTTGCAAGAAGCTGGCTATGGTGTCGGAGTTCACTGCCTCTCTGCTGCTCCTCTCCACTTCCCAGCCAATCATCAAGGTCATAGGTTAGGCACACGTCCCCTGGAAAGCTTTTCTGGCTGACCTTTGTCATCACTACAGCGACTATGCCCACCTCTCATTCACCTTGCTGTCTCTCAGCTGGTTCCCTCCACTCAACAGCTGATCAGCAAAGGTGGGAAGTTGGTCACAGTGCTAGGGATGGAAGGGCTTGCACACTCTCTGCAGCCGGTTAGGTGATCTTGCCAGCTCTCCAGCTGAACATTGCTGCTGGCTCTGCCACCAAGGTGCTCCCTGGAGCTGTGCTGGTGGAGGCAACACTAGCCTTCCGGGTATTGCAGAGCCACCACTCTGGGCTCCAGAATCCTGCCAAAAAGAATGCATGCCCCAGACAAGGATCAGAAAGGTACAGGACAACTATTAAAGGGGAAGGATGGATTTTTCTCTATCAAAACACAAGAGAGCACTTGTGTTTGCATTTGTTATTCAGATTGTGCAATCAGCAATCCATATATCATGTCTACTGTATATACTAGTGTGGACATGTCTTGACTCTTTATAGATCTGTCTGAGAACTTTTGCCGGTATTGCTGGTACACTCACTTGCTAGTAGTTCCTTGAATTCTCCTTTCTGTTCCTTTTGAAGATTTACCTGCCTCCAGACTTCAAAGAACCTATCTGCTCTTTAAGAATTCTGAGACGATAAACAGAGGCTTTGAGATTACATCTTCTAGTTCCTTTAGCAGAAAGCAACTTATATGACCCTTAGACTTGAATTTGTTCATAGTAGTTGGTCGCATGTCCCCACACCGCCACCTCTTTGCTGATCTTGTCCAGTTCGAGCCTCCTTCTATCATCTTTCAGCATTTCTCCACCCTCCAAGTTAAAATAGTTCTGAAATCATGAGATTACAGAAATCAAACAGGAAAGGGAGAAAACCAGGAAAGTGGAATCTGGGGGAGTGGGGGAGGCTCAGAAACTTTCCCCACATCTGTCCATAAGAAGGCCAAAAGAAACTAGAATGAAACTCCGCACAAAACCACAGGCAGTCAGCCATCTCTGCCAGTGAGCACGCAAATCACCTTGGAAACCTTGGTGGGCAGAACAATGATGAGCCGATGTTTTGAATTCATTAATAAAAATGTTATTTACCTCAAAGTCAAATAACCTTTCCACAGAAAAAGCCTGTGACCTCGCAAATACCTCCCTCTTTCCCCATTATTATAATACCAGACATTATTTCCAGATTCCCAGTGGAGTGGATTGGACAAAATGATGGACTAGGACTCGGGAGGGCGGGGCCCATATCCCTGCTCAGCCATGGAAAACCACCCCTTAAACTACCTCACTTACCTTGAAAGCCCTATTAGGGTCACAATAATACATCAGTTGCGACTTGATGGCACAGAACACACATACATTACTCGTTCACATAGATTGCCATTATAAAGAGGATACCACACTATACTGATTGGTTGGTCTCTCTCAACCCCCCTGCTCCACCTGTGAAATGAAATCTCAGCAGTGCCTAGGAAACAAAAGGGGTTCTGCCTTGGAATATGGTCTGATTTTAAGGGTAGGCTGCTTACTGAGACAGAACAACAAAGCACAGGTGGTACCTTGTATAAAGGAAATAATTTGTTCCAAATGAAATTCTGTTCAGCAAATTTTCTTTTGTACAAATTTCCCATAGGAATTAGTTGAAAATGGATTAATCTCTAATTGCGACCGTTTTTCTGTTGTACGGATTTGCCCCATAGGCGACTCTGTTAAGCGATTTCCCCCTATCTTTGGAAGTTTTTTCTTTCATGCAGATTTTTCTGTTAAACAAACTGCTTGTTATGCAAGAGTCCACTGTACTCTGAGAAATAAAGATGGTGACCACATTCCATCTTATACATTGCATATAAGTAAGTAACATCAAACTTCAAAGAATATTGTAAACTGTATATACAAACATGATTGTACTTCTTTAAATTTTTAGAGATTATCAGCAAGAAGGTTGCTATTTTCTATTTGGTGAGGGAAAACTCTTGAAAAAATACATTTCTTAGGTTCTAGTTAGCGGAATTTAAAGCATGTACAGTAATGCCTCTTAAGACGAATTACCCCCTAAGATGGAAAACTCGCAAGATGAAAAAAACATTTCCAGAAAGAGGCATGCTTCACAAGATGAAAATTTCCTATGGGATGGTTCACAAGATGAAAATCTGTTCTGCATTTTGAAACCAGTTACCCAGGATGCATTGCACTCCCGTAGTTTGTGGAGGGGTGAGAGGAGCTTTTTCATCAAGTTTTGGAGCCATTCTGGGCATTGTTTTGCAGCAGGTTTTGGACTTTTAGAACTTGGAAAGGTAGGAAGATGAGGTTTCCTTGCTTTCTTTTGTCTATCTTTGCATTCTTTTCCATTGCTCTGCAGATAGGAATGGGCTGGGTTTGTCTTGCTGCTTGCTTTTGTCCATGTTTGCATTTTTTTCCCATTGCACCCTTGGTGGGAACAGGCTGGGGTTTGTCTTGCTGCTTTCTTTTCTCCATGTTTGCATTGCACAGCAGGGGGGTGTTCCAGGGGAGGTTCTGGCTCTTCATGCCTTTAAAGTGCACTTTATAAAGAGGTCTAAGGGGGGAGGTTTGATTTTTTTGTTTATGTGTGGCCTTTTTTCTGACCTCTGGAGCAGATTAATCAATTTCCCATTAATTCCTATGGGAAGGCACAATTTGAAAGATGAGTTTTTGGTAAAAAGAAATGACCCATAGAACAAATTAAATTTGTCTTAAGAGGTACCACTGTATATCTTAACTTTTGTCTCTCCAGACATTGTGTCAAGTTCTAATTTTTGCCAGCCAAAAATTAGCTTAGCCAATGCTGAGAATAATGGGAGTTAAATTCAGCAGTATCTGGGGCGGGGGGGACGACGACAAGGTACTCCCTCTTGCTTTGAGGTTTTCTCCTCTAGGATTTTAAAATGCCTGAAAATTTTGCCTTTCTACCAAGACTATCCAGATGCAAAGAACTTAAGGCTCATACTGGCTTATCCCACAGACTGCTTTTGGAAAACATTTAAATAAAGAGTATGTGTTGTTGTGCAGATGAGGACTATGAGGAAAAACTAGAAGTGAGAGGGCAAATGAGAAAAACCCTTAATAGAGGGGTGGGGGCAGGAGACGATATGAGTCAACACATTACATTCAGTCTGGTTTTACTCTTTTCCAGAAAGGGGTTGATCACTATAGAGTACAAATGGTTCATTAGTAGCAAATCCTATGTTACTGCACAGTACTGCTTGCAGGAACAGGAGTTGCTCCGAGGGTAATCCTTGTCTTATTGCTAAGACTCTACTGAAAGCCTCTTTATGAGAAACGAAGGAAACGGTCCTTATTATGTCACTCTTCATTTATACTGTTCAACAGTAGAGCCACACTGCAATAATGTCAGTGTTGATTAAATAAGGGCAGCCGGAACTGGAATCTACACAAATATAATTAGCATGTATCCAGTGTATTGCAGTCATACCAAATAATGGGAGAAACAATTCTATTAAGATACGCTTTTTGATTCATGTGTTGTCATCACCATTGCAGTTGTTCCACTTTTGTTATTTTTAATGGCCCTTTCTGGCTCCTGCAAGTACGCTTTCCAAAACAAATATACACGAGGACTTTGCACACTGACAGCTTGGGTGTACAAAGGAGAATTTGCCTTCATTACAATTGCAAAGATTCATTCTCTTGCCTGCCTTCATGTCCTCTTTTAATTTTTCCTACTGCTCTTTCATGCCATGCTTTTCTTTTGCTTGCTGTTAAATATAGCAAGGTGAAGCAGTAAAAAGGCTTCCATGTCAAATTGCTGGGGTGTGTAGTATCCTCTGGAGGATTGTTAAGGAGTATAGCTCTCCAGTAGAGAACTGCTGGCTATTCAGCATACACCGTACTGTCGAAGGGTTTGGTTCAATAAAACATATGTCATGGCTTATGCTCCATGAAAGACAAGGGAAGCTGTGGAGGTGATAGAAAAAAGTTATTTTTATGGCATCTGAGGCAGAGAAACCTAACAGAGTTTTCAAAATAATACAAGGAGTTCACAAACATGAGCAAGGTATATATAAGTCATATATGGTAACACCAAAATAAGAAGTCGCCTTGCTATATTTATGAAGGGGAGGGGGGGAACCATGAACCCAGTGCCTATGCTGTTAAGCCTGTGACATTGTGTACATGACTAATGATGACATGCAAGTCAAAGGATACAAGCAAGATTTTCAAGGGAACAGAGTTTTATGGGCAGTGTCGATGTCTACCTCTACTCACCTTGCAGTGTTCAGCTGAATACCTGGATAGATCTTGTGATGCATGAGGATATAAGCTTCATTGAAGGCCACTGAGATTTGCTTTAAATTAGACTATGCCTAAGATTCTAGGTACACTCTATTTGACATATGAGTCCTGGTTATCTTTTCTTTCTCGGAGGAAACCTGGGCTGGGACTGGTGTTGTCCATAAGCAAAGAGTGTGAAAAGAAATGACTGTTGAGTAACATCTATGGCGATATTCCAAAGCTGAATTGACTTCTCTCTTTTCTGTAAAGGAAATGCTTCATCTCTGATCAGGACTACCCAATATATATGATAAAAAAGTACATTCCCTCAGCCAAGACTGGGACTTCTGTATACACATGGAGCTGTCGCACATATAGATGACAGTGTAGCTTTAGAAATATGTTGCTTCATTAATGATTATGGTGGTGGTGGTGGTGGTGTTTTCATTGAAATTATCAGTCATTTTTATTGGTGGAGTCTAAAACAAAACCTGCCTTGTTCTGTGTAATTTTTCTAAAATTACCTAACTACATACCTCATTATGATATCAAAACCCACCGATACTGGCAGTGTTTAGACATATCCTGATACTAATTGGACTGTGGTTGCTCCAACCTTGTCCATTGTAAAGATACCTGGATATGCTTCCTGAGCACATTAACATCCATGTTCCATGCAATACTGGTAGCATTTGAAACCACTGATACTTACACACACTTTGATGCTTGATCTATATTGGTTTCAATGGGACGTTAAGCACATCTCACTGTGAGACTGGGCTCTAAGCAGGCTATTTTGTTTCTTGCATGTTTTTATATTCTTCTTCTACATATACTGACCTTTTTTTGGAGCAAGCATTAGAAATACGTCTAGAAAAAACTCAGATGTCTATCTATCAGAAAATATAAAATAATGTGTATTTTTTGGGGGGGGGACGGTGGGGAGGATCACTACAGATGCTTCTCTGCTGGGACATTTTACAGTCGACCAATATAAATTAAGTTCATTTGTAGCAACATCCAAAGACTTTATAGCAATAATTCCTAACTGCTAAATTAAATTATCACAAGGAATATGTATTGTCTGCAGGGCTTCTTGTGTTACATTTTGTTTCTTACTCAGGTTTTGTACAGGAATATTTAGGAGTACCAGAGCGATGTTTCGTTTTACTACATACTCCTTAATTCTCACAGATCATAAATTTCTTTATTAGTTGATTTACGAGATGCTACAATGAAAGCAATCACAGATTGGATGATCTGTTGCAAGGGCAGAGAAAACAGAATGATGCAGCTCAGATTTATAACCACAGCTTTCTGTATTTATTTTCTGTCAGAAGCTTTCACGTGAGCAATAAATGTCTATCTTTCAACCAGTGTCAGTGACAGCATGGTTGCAGCCGATAGTGGTGTGAACAGTCATAGGTTAATGCCTTCAGGACGTCACCAAAACGGCCTGCCTTTTGTGTTTTCTCCACATCAAAGAACAACACAGAATAGCATCCCACAGTAAGAAGAACCCAAGCCCTTCTTTCCTCTCGCTGGTCACGTCTTTAAGCTTCAGTCCGGCAGATATTTGGAGCAAGTTCTCACATATCGGCCTAAGGTTGGAATGGTCAAAATGTAAACCCTACAGCAGCGGTTGGACTACAGCTTCCAACATTCCTCAATGGCAACAGTAATTAAAGGGGTAACCCAACATTTGCAGAGCTGCAATGTGTATAACTGTTCTACAGGGAAAAATCTCATTTCAGGAAACAGTTAAGAAGTGCCGTTAGTTGGAAGATGGGAGGGAGGGAAGGATTTTGCACCGAGGGCAGTACTTAGAATCATCAAGTTCTGCTTAGGTCCTGATAGAACATGCAGTGGCTGATAGAAAAAAAAGAAGTCCTCTTGTGGTGACTCATAACACAAGTCAAAACAGTGATTACTGTTAAATAAATACCCAGATCAAAAGGGAGGGAAGACCACAGGTGATGATTCCATTGAGCAGTGACTTGATTGACCCCCTACCTATATATGGTCAGAAAGAGGAGGTACCTCACCAAAATGGGTGGATATAGATTTGCATAAAATTGGTAAAAGTTATTTTATGGCTTATAGATTGTCCACAAATGGCCTCTCAAAATTCTCTGCACTGTTTCTGGGCAGAGAGGAAGGGGACAATTGCACTGAATTTCTCCAAGGAAAGGAAACATTTATTAACTCTTTCCCCCCAAAAGTTGGGACATGTGGTGTGCGACTCCCAGGATTCCCATGGGCCACGTTACCAGGGGAATCCTGGAATCTGCAACCCCAAAGAACATCAATTTGCATGTCTTTACAATTCCTCCTCATTCATTTTCATTATGGATGGGACACAAAAAACAGTTTCAGAAGAACAGAGGCTGTAGGATAAAGCTCAAAGCTTAGAAACCTACAGTGGTACCTCGACTTACGAATTTAATCCGTTCCGAATGCATGCTCTTAAGTTGAACTACTCTTTAGTCAGGGTACCTATCTAAAAATTGAAAAAAATAAGTTAAAAAATGAAAAAAATGAAAAAAAAATTAAGTCGAGCAGACCATATCTAAAATTTGTAATGCGGCAGTTAAAATGCCAACAGTTTTCTGATCTTAAGTCGAATTGCTCTTAAGTTGAGCTGCTCTTAAGTCGGGGTGCCACTGTACATCAGAAATAGTTTAACTAGTTGAAGTCCCAGTAACAATCACTTACCAATACACTTACAATTTAAAGAAGCAACTCTGCTTTCTCACAGTCCATTAATGAATAAAGCAATTGATGCATTTGATCATTTTTTAGCAAAACATCAGAATTCTGTAAACAAGTGACCCGTGCTAAACATATCTATTTAATTAGGCTTCTATGTACAGCCTAAAACTAACTAAACCAAGATACAGTTATACTACAAATTGAGTAAAGTTCCCCTCATTATAGAGGAATTATAATGTAATAGTTTTATCTCAGCTTGTATGAGAAGGAATTGAGAGCAAAAAAAATATTGATTGCAATTAGTTACTTTAAAGCATTGTTACTTATCATCACCTTCTATCCAACTGTGCTGCCAATCTTTTTCTTTAATCTTCCAGCAGTTCACCTTAAGGGTCATTTTTCTTAGGTGTTGTGTCTTTTCCCCACTCACCCCAAATATCCAGATTTCACTGTAAATACCCAAATGTGCCAGATTCCTGCAGTTCTCTTATTATAATAATCTATGGATTCTGGATTCTTCCTCTTCTCTATATTAGGCTTGTACCACTTATCAAGACCATATCAATCAGGTACTCTATCAATCCATATGCATGTCTGCCTCTTTCTGTCTTCCGCCCAGCCCTTCCCCTCTTACCAACAGCTACTATTTGTAAGACAAACAACAAGCGGAAAACAAAAAATTGAGCTGCCCTACATCGTTGGTTATCTGTCTTCGGTTAAATCATGAAACAGGTTCCAATTCAAAATCAGGAATAGCCAGTAAGTCAAGGGAAAATGTGGCTTTAAATTCATAGAAGAGAAACTTTTTTTCCACTGGACTGTTCCAGCACAATATTTGGATTGCAATAATTCCCACCAAATATGCCCCACTCTTTGGAGAACAAAGTTCCTTATTGGGCACAGAACAAGAACATCAGATAGATCTCCTTCCTGAAAATCTGTCTTAGGAAATGAGTCACTCGTTGCTTGCTGAGTCAATGAGAGTACAACAGTGCTAAGCAGACGTGGTATTACTACTTTAGGAACACAAAACAATGAAGGAGCCATCCAGAAATATGCATTACTTGCAGCCCAGATTAGATTAAAGAAAAGGGATTTTTCTTCAGGTTTTTTTCTCCCCATTTAACCCCTTCAAATACTCTAATACTCAAATTGGCGGTTGTGGTTTGACATTGAAATTCTTTCAACCCTCAATGAAAAAGGGTTGATGAAACCTATTATTTGCTTGATCATACTGTTACGTATAGGCCAGTGATAGCGAACCTTTTAGAGACCGAGTGCCCAAACTGCAATTCAAAACCCACTAATTTTTTTTTTTTGCAAAGTGCCAATACAATAATTTAACCTGAATACAGGTGGCTATGAAGGGGCAATGTCGGGTGCCCACAGAAAGGGCTCCGAGTGCCACCTTTGGCACCCGTGCCATAGGTTTGCCATCACTGATATAGGTGTTGCGGAGGCTTCACCATAGAATCTTTATAGCTGTAGGTAGTACAAAGTGCCATGCAATATGCACAAGAGAACCTCTTTGGCCGTTACTTCACGAGCCGCTCGCTTCGCGGTAAGCCGTCATTTGCGTGCGAACCGACCGCTTCAGTCCGCACGCTCCTCCCTTTTGGCTGCGACGTCACCCCGACCACGCCCCCTTTAGCGTGCTCCAACCGGGGCAAGTGATGCCCCTGGCGGAGGACGGGAATCTCTTCGCTTCGCATCTCGCTTCGCACCCAGCGCCACGTGTGGTCTCAGTTTTTGGCTTTTATTTCAAGTTTTTTTAAAAAAATATTCAAACAGGGATATCGATGCATCGCTATATTGTTTCATCGCTTTGTGCTGTTACTTCCTCGCTCGAGTAGCAGCGGCGGCGGCGGCGGCGGGCGCAGGAGGAGCCGCTGCTGCCTCGCCCGGCCAGAGCAGGGCACCCGGGGCAGGCAGCGTGCAAGCGGCGGAGGGCGGGCGGCTGTGCCATGCGGGGCTCCCCCCAAGTAGCGGCGGCGGCGGCGGCGGGGGGCTGCCAATTATGCCAGGAAACAAAACACAGGATCGTACAGTAACCACGCTCTGTCGTGAATGACAGCCAAGCATTGATGCATCGATACACCGGTCCCTTTTTTTAAAAAAAAATCAAAGAACGCGGGAAACGGGGGAAGAACATCAGTGCTTTAATGCGAATGGAGCTCGTGAGGTCATTCTCGATTCGAACGGAAAAGCGGCCCGCGTGAGTACAGGGAAAAGGGGGTGGGGGCGAAGGGAGACCACGTGATCGCCTTCGCATTCAAAGCGAAGGCAATCACGCTGCGAAGCGAAGAGCCTCGTGAAGTGATGGCCTTTGATGTAGTAACTGGATCCTAATTCACTGGTTTGGTTGGTTTTGGTTTTTGCTTTGCTGTGGATGGCCTGTTTGTGTTGTTTTTACTCATAACCACATCTCCTTGTGGCAGCAGCTATTCTGGATTTTGTTGTGTTTTGTTTTTTTAAAGGAATGAGGAGGCTGCTCTCACCATAAGCATCAAAGCCAGCTGTGAGATCTTGTGCTGACAGGTCTGTGATGTTCAGCACAGCAATAAGCTGTCAGCTGTATCCGCAGAAACCACATGCGAAGATGGGAGGTAAGGAGGAGAGAACAAAAAGTCAAGTGTATTTTCTTTTAAGATCAGGTGTTTTACAGCCTTTATTTCGCTCTTATCAATAATGACTTTTGTGTTGGCAAGCTCCTGTGCAGTTATTTAGGAAATTGTTCTCACCAGGTATACACTGAACCGTTTCCCACTCAGATTCCAGATACCTCCAAACTCAGCTACTCTAGAGAATAATACTTAAATGCTGTTAGTTTGGGCACTTAGACGGACTGGTGATTGATGGGCAGGATCCCTGATGTCTAGGCTTGGAACTAGCGAGATGACACGATAATTCCTAATGGCTGGCTCATGTGAATACTAATAGGTATGCAGCAAGAAAACTCATTCACCATCTCCCCCTTTCTCCTTTCCTTTCCCTTTGAATGAATAGTAGAGGCATAAATGTTCTTTGCTTGAGTGGAGGGAATCCTAGGACTTGGATTCCATTGGAGAGTTTTAATGAATAATTGTTACATGTTTATAATTGCTGCTCATTAGTAGTACTGATGCAACTTCTGTTGCAATTACCACAACTTCATGTGTCGCCGGTTAACTTCAGGGGAGGAGTCTTTTAATAAAGCAAAGACTAAAAGGCTGGCCAGGGGCAGTGCCAGGCTTTTTCTGCGCCCTAGGCAAGACTAACTACCATACTTTTGCCCCACCCCAAACAGTTTTCAAAAACAGACACATTGTAGGAAAACATGCCTCTCTCAGGTCAGTTCTGTGACCCACTAAGGTCAGCTTTGTGCCCCTCTCAGGTCTGCGCTCTGGGCGGTCATCTAGTTCGCCTAGAGGCAGCTCTGGCCCTCGTTGTATCTCTTCACTAACTTACTCCCACAATCATTGACACACTGGGAAAGAGCTTTTCCTCAGACCAGGCAGAAAGTTGGTAAGATTCTCAGCGGCGGAGCAAGGTTTTGGGGCACCTGGGGCCAAAGTTGTTTTTTGCACCCCTCCGGCCCTCCCCAACTCCATCCCATCCACCCAGCAATCCTGCGTCCATGGGTCGTGCGTGGGCCACGCTGGCATGTCTCTGTGTGCACGCGCATTGTGCACATGCACCTTACCTTTCCCGTGCGTGGCAAGCAAGCCGCCTGCCTGCCTGCAGCAGGACTCAAGAGATGGCAGGGTGGGGTGGGGTGGTAGGCAATTTGGCACCCCCTAATTGCTGCACCTGGGGCGCCCCACCCCCTTATCCTCCCCACGCCATGCCCCTGAAGATTCTCACTTGACAGTTCACCTTAGCAGCTCACTCTTATCTGCCAATGCCTTGGCTCATATGCCAGTGTGAGTACAGCTCAGGCCTGGCTTTTCTTGATGCTCATAACAACAAAGCATGACCTTTGTGTCCATAGTGCACTTTGTAGTATGCGGTAATTAAGAGGGTGGACTTCCTGTTTAGATTGTGGCAGAGTTCTGGAGTGAGGGGACTGCCCTTGAAGTTGGCATGAAGCCTACCATTAGTGGAAGAAGTAACAGCAGGCTGCTGCTGGGAAAACCACACTGAAGCCACCTGACAACAGTTTTAAAGGGATTCCACTGGGCTGCCACTCTCCTACCCACCTGAGTTCAAGGTATTGACAGTGACTTCTAGAGTCTTAAAACTGAGGGGGGCTATATGTTTACTCTAGCACATGTCCTAATACATACTTGCCTGCTCATTATGACTTGCCTGGGTTGGGTGGTTATCCATATTCTACCACTGGCAAGAACACAGTATGCACAAATTTCTTTCTTGGTTTGTTTTGGTTTGTTTTAAATATTTTTATCTGGCCTTTCTCCTTAAAAAGAACCCAAGGTAACTGACATCATTTTAAAAAATCTTCGGAAGCTAAAAGCAGTAAATATGCAAATATTTAAAAAGAGTTAAACAAGTATTATATTAAAAATAATAAATACTAAAACACATGTAAAACAACAGAGCGCAACAATCCATTTTAACCCCCCTCTCAGGCCACCAGTCATTAAGTGAGAGGGCTCTTTGTGCTGTTTACCATTTTGTAATATTTGTATCCCACCCTTCCCAAGAGGACTTAACATGGCTTAAGGTATTACAGAAAAACAAAGAATATAAAAACTGAAATTGGGGAAACCAATCAAAAACAAAAGCAGCCGTCCTCTTAGGCAGCTAAGTTACTGAGGGAAATGTCTGGCTGAACAGCAAACCAGTAGCACCCAGGATGCAAGATACCTTTCCCTTGGAGTTATTTGAATGCTGGCCTGGCCTTTCTTTCAGCTCCACCTTTTAAAAGCTGGCAGCTCATCCAAGCATTTGGCATTTGATGGGATTGATTATGACTCTTCTTCTGCGTAGACTGCATTGGTCTCCAGTCTATTCAATTTATTTGGCCTTTTTATTTTTGTCTGAGATGGTTTAAATGGTAAAAGTATTCTCATAACTTTGAATTCTTTGTCGATAAGTTTTTTTGTTGTAACTCCATCCTGTGATCTATTGATACAGCATAGAAATACTTCACTAGATAGGCAGATGGGCAGACAGATGAGTAGATAGAGAGGTCATTGAGGTACAGGCCTTATAGGTTAATTTTCAGAATGCCACTTTCTTTTCCGAGACCACGAGGAGAGGTTTGGATGTGGTTTCTCAGATTGCCAAATGGCTTTTATCAAGGTCACAACAAGCCTACTTACATTTATCTGAGGATAGGCCCCCTCATAATCTGCTACCGTCTACTCAGTAGCAGGTGAAGGCCTGCGTAAGTTTCCTTAGTACAAGAGGGAAATGTGATGCAGCCCAAATCTCCTTATCCACCTTTTGACCACAGAGGAGATTGATCTTGCTTTTCAAATCTTAGGCCTCCTAACCGTGCATGTAAGGAAAAGTTGCTCCTCTCCTTGTGTGTCTCTTGAAAATAGTGCTATAAAACGAGAGGTTGTTTCCATAGTGCACAAATAGTAGCGGCAAACACCTGGGTGCCATGTGTATTATATACCGGTACATTTTCAGATGTAACATGCTGTGACTGGCGAAGACTAAGAAATTCAAAGGTGAAACTATAGAGGGTATGGCTCAAATTAGACTGTCAACAATAGATTAACTTAAAATAAATAATCTATTCTATACCAAGGGGCAGGACCGAGGGGTGAATGGGATTGCAAGGCCATAACACTGACAGCATATTATGCGGAATGTCCAAGGTACCTCTTCTATGTTTTTTATTAAAAACCAGAACCCTTAAATTAAACACCTATAGATCTATGGATTGTAAGTTTGTTTGTCAAGGATGAAATCCCAAGATAGCCCTCAATTAAGAGTATCAGTTTAACCCCAGTGTAATTCACAATACTATCTGCCAGTAAAGCAGTCTGAAATGTTGGTTCTCTCTGCAGTGTTGCCAAGTAAATATTAACAAGAGTTTGCTAATCCTTCAGGATTCTGTTTGAGAAAGAAGCTTGCAAAACAAATGCTAAAAGTTCACTCTATAAGGCTTGGACTGTTTACTTGCTAATGGCACTAGGTTAGCAATCCAGTCATGTTAAGAGGGCAGAATATATTTTGAGGAAGAAAATGGATGCTTGACAGAACAGGGCAAAAGCAAAGGCCAGGGGTGTTAATTCTGAGATCATTTAGTACGACATGATTCATAAAGATTTACTCATTCAAATAAGCACATTAAAAAAGCTTCCCAGCACAATATGAAGGACAACATGTAACTTTTAAATGCATTCTGGTTCTAACTCAAAGTAGACCAGTCATCCCCAGTTTTGAGGGGGGGTGTATTTAAGGGCAACCTTCATGCCCCAAAAGGGTGCACTTGCATCTATCTATTCTAATTAATCTTTTAACCTCTAGCAGTTCCCTTAAATACATTTTTACAACCCCCCTTTTTTACTACTATCATGACTTTCCCACATAGTTCTTAGTTCTTTAACTACATTTCACTTTGACTTGACCATGTTTCAGCAACAAGATCTAGTGACTTTGGCATTGCAATCTATGTGCTCTCTAAGGCGGAGGTGAAATGTTGGGGAAATGACCAGTTCATTTACAAAAGGAACTTTTAGAAAGTAACCCCAATAGTTTGTGCAAATAAGTGAAGGTAAAGGGCAAGATGAAAGGCAAGAGAAGGAAATACGTGTCACAGATTTATTTAGATTTAGCATCCCTCATTTAAAGCAGTTAAAATAAAAACACAGAAAACAATTAAGATAACCCATATGTTTGAATAGCTGAAAGTCCTGGATACTAAAAGCAAAGCAAATCAAAAAACACATTTCCTGGTGCCTAGAGGAGAGGCATTAACATTTTAGGGAAGAAATTCCTTAGATGTGGTGCCAAAAAGAAACATGTCATGTTAGATATACTGTAACTTACACTACTTCTTATAGCAGAAAGATAAACTTTCAAAAAACAGTAACTTCTCATGTGGTAATGTGGTGTACCAGAGATAGGGAAGATTCATTCATTCATTCATTCATTCATTCACTCACTCACTCACTCACTCACTCACTCACGCACGCACGCACGCACGCACGCACTCACTCACTTATTAAATGTTTATGCCACCCATCTAGGCAGTTGTGAATCTGGGCAGTGTACAGAAGCTGTAAGAAAATAATAATTCCTTGAAAAGTCTGTTTTATGTTGTTTTTTTAAATTCTATTTAATAAAAGATGAACTTATTGAAGTATGGGCCAATGTACGTATTCAAAAGGCAAGTGAAAAAAATGGACTTAGAACAATTCTGGTGTCCTTAGCTATAACCATTTCCACAACTGGCAAAGCAGGTTTGCTGACAGTTCTTCCATTTGCTGCAACCTCCCTGTGTGAAAATGGATTTTCATCACTTCTGCATATAAACACACCAGATATTGCTTAGATGCAAGTGATAACGTACAAAAATGCAAGTGATAACATTCAGAAAATGTAACATTCAGAACATGTCCTCAGAATATTGTTATGAATAAACATCAAATTAGTCACTAAAAATTGAGACATCATTATAATTTTCTGTCAATACACACACACACACACACACACACACACACACACACACACACACACAAAACAGGCTGGTCTGCTACTTCAGGGATAATCCCATCACTCATTGGTTATGACCATCATTAGACTGCCTAAGGTAAGAACTAGTGAACTTCCTCCGTTCCCCAAGAGGCTGAAGGGATGAACTGGAAAACCTGGGTCCCTTGCATCTTAATCTCTTTTGTTTCTTATCTTCCTGTTTTTTCTGACTAGAAACAGAAGAACAAATATTTGCATTGTTCTTTGGGAGCAGGGGAGGAGATTTGCTTGGATTTGTGACCAGCGGTCATGAACACCAGCAAAGAAGACACAGTCATCTATTTGCACATCTTCACCTGCAATCCTATGTGTGCCTCTAGAATTCCTCTCAAAGAGTTGAGGACAGATTGGGAAGAACGTCTGGGCACACAGCAGTAAGATATTTTCACATCTGCTCTACTTCTTTTTAGTGTAATATGCATCAGCATGCTTTTAAGATGTTTACAAAACTTATGTTGAGAATAAGTGATATCACACTTTGTGGTCCCTTCTCTGTGTGTCTTTTACAGGGGATGAGAAAAAGGAAATATGGATGTCTATCAGATGTGATATGTCTCCATCTCACCCCTGAAGTTTCAGCCACTTGCACGTCACTTCTGCTTTTGAATTCCGAACTCCCTTACTTTGTTTCTTCATTGTCCAAAATAATTCTGACGTAAATTGTTCTTAGGTTGTCTGTGAAGATTCTCAGTCAACCAGGTGAATTTATCTGGAAGTTGAATAATGGCAACTGGACTTCTTTTCTTGAGAGATTGAAATGTTTCGCTGCTCATCCAAACAGCTTTGTCAGTCTGAGGAAAGATAGTTGCAAGTCCTCCATTTTATAGTTCACTTTGACCTCATGTCATCCTAGTCTGAAATAGGCTCATAAAATGAACAATGGCCTGAATAGGCTCATTAGGTGGCTCAATAGGCCATTCGGTACACAATGGCCTAAGGTGCTGAAACCCATAAAGTATGGATCGTTAGCTTCCACTTGAAGGACAAAGGGCACACATTCAAAGATGAGGATGTACACAAATTACACAGAGAAGATAGGTAGTTTGAGAGAGGGGTCAGGGATGCCATTAATGTGAATATTGAAAATCCGTCTGTCAACAGAGGTAGGGGGCTCAGGCACAGTCTATCTGCTACTTATCAGGCTGTGCTTTCAACAATACCCAGACAAATCAAAAATATTTCACACCTCCTCCACCAAGGCCATAACTAACGACCCTTGCTTTATGGGTTTCAGCACCTTAGGCCATTTTTCACTTAATGGCCTATGGAGACTATTGTCCACCTAATGAGCCTATTCAGGCCATTGTTCATCTTATGAGCCTATTTCAGAACAGGGTGACATGAGGTCAAAGTGAACTATAAAATGGAGGACTCGCAACTAGCTTTCTTCAGACTGACGAACCTGTTTGGATGAGCAGCGAAGCGTTTCAATCTCTCAAGAAAATAACTCCAGTTGCCATGACTCAACTTCCAGATTGTTCTTAGGTTGTTTAAGGAAATAATAATTCCGCATTATTTTTAAAGTGCTGCTCTTTTCCTCATTTTCCATGGTGTCTTAAGTGCTGCTTTCTGTTTTGCCTGAGGAATTTTTTTACATGAATTTGTGTCCTGCTGGAATTTTCTTCTTCCTATTGCTTTTTGTTACCAGCAACACATTCTTCTAACAATTCCTTTCCTTGGGAACCAGAAAGCTAATGATTTTTATTGGATGGAAGTTTTGTAAGATTGAATGGTGCCCCTCACACTTGATATGCTTCATCTTCACGCTGTAATTACAAAAAAGGAAATGGTACTGTACCACGAATTAGCATGAAAACCTGCTTTTCTTTTTGCCTGAAGGAGAATCTCACTGAGCTCAAGGACTGTGTCATGTAACAAATGGAAACAACAGACTTCAGCCCAATGGCTGTTTTAGGTATTCAGGAGTGGCATATGGCATAACCCTTCCTGGACTCCTCCCTTGAATACTTCTCTCAATGTATTGAATGCATGTGGAAAATTAGCACCTCTGGAAAACAGCTAGGCTACTGCTGGGAAAAAGAAATAATCTCGCCCACATATTCTATGCACAGAGTTTGTTTTTTTACATATACAAATATTTAGCCATGTGCTTTATTTTTTCTATCAAGGATTGTATATATGAATTATTTCTGATTTTTCAAAGTAGTCCTGTTCATCTTCTGTGGCAGGTGCAACATAAACTGGGGATGGGGGGGGGGGGGGACCAGCATGATGACTCCTGTATGACTTACAGATTTATCTCATCACGAAATTTCTTATTGCCATTCAAAATTTTACACAAGGATTATGAGCCATAAAAACCCAAAATGGAATAAATTACTTAGCCATAAAGGTGGCACAAATCTTTATTTATTCATTCATTTTTGTACCTGTGTGAATTGGTGTTCCCATTCAACAGAATTACAGGGAGGGGGTGAGACTAGTTGATTAACAATCAATGACTCAATGTGAATATTAATAATGTACCTGGTTCCTCTGTTCTTAATTCTAATATTTCATCTCCCTTCCTTCTACCATATGCTACACAGGGAAGAGAACCACCTGAGTAATGAATTTTGGCACCATTTTTGACAACTTTCAGTTACTGGTCAAACTTCCTCATGTGCCATGTCCTCGTAGAACGTTGGCAATCAGTAGCCTGAACTGGTTTCTATATAAAGCCATTCTAAATAGAGCAGCTGTGCACAATACGGACCATTGGCTTAAGTTCTTAAGCCAGGATGTTCTTCTATAGCCCAGGCCACACTTCCCATCTATTTTTCCTTGAAGGATAACCTGCAGCAGATGGTGTTTCTCATTGTGCATTATGGGTCCAAGATATTGCAATTTTCTTCTCTTTATGGCATTGAGGATTTTTAGCTTTTCATTCATGTCCTGTAATACAGCCACATTAGTGGCTCTTTCTGTTCAAGGTGTCTTCAGAATTAATCTGTAGGTCAAACTGAGAAAGCTAATAAACTACAAATGCAATCAGCATCAGGAAAGGAAATTCTCACTTTGACAACTTCTAAAAAGGAAATGTATGATTTGCATATGCTAATAGATACATAGTAGTCTCCACAGTCTACCACCCCATGCAGGTAGCAACTGAAGTCCTACAACACACGGAAGACCACAGGTTCTCTAATGCTGATGTATTATTTCTGTGGGCTCCCAGAATTGGAAGACCTGTCATGCCTTAGATTTCTTTGCCTGAGATGAATATCCATAGCTATGTTATAAATCTTGGAGATGACAAAGTTATTATTACAAATGTTGATAAACAGGTTATTGTGCCTACTGGTGACTCTTGACAAAGGTGGAATGAGAATATAGAGGGTAAAGAAACTCTGTAGGAAATATTCAGTCTTGATTTCAGGTCAGTGGGGGGATATATTCTCAATTGTGATCAAACAAATATGAGAGCAATAGTTTTATCTGACATCCATATCTCTTTTACTTGTGAGACCTGTGTTATAGCTGATAAGAGTGATGAATTAGAACTCTGGAGAACAGGGTTTCTAGGAAAATTTTAATTTGAAGTCAGATATTTTCAAGTATGCATGCACATAAGTTTATACTTGTCAATGTACACACACACAGAGGGGGGGGACCTATCAGAATGAAAAACACACTTTTATTTAGACTTGTTGTTCTTCTAATTTCTCCCCAACCCAGAAAGGGGTGTGAGCAATCAATTGCAAATAATAACTTGCGTTATATAGAATCCTATGACATGAATAGCCATGTAGTAGGGCATCTGAAGGCATGGGTTAATTTGTCCACTGAGCACTTTTTCTGATTTAACAAGAGAAGACAACCGTTAGTGGCTGAATCCCAAAGTTGGCATACGAATCAGAAAACGATAGTTGTTCAGAAGACCTTTAACTTGAGATGTTTTTAAGCTATTAAAGGGGCCTGTGTACATTTTTTCCTCCAAAAGTCACTGTATTGGTGGTGGTGGGGAAATCCAATACCTAGTAAAGGAATAGGCAACCTGGTGCTATTTGGATAATTTGCACTACAATACTACTCTTACAATCTGAGATCACTGGCCACAGTGAATGGCATTTTTAAAAAAACTGGTGCCCCAAATATCTAGAAAGTTACCTTTCTGCCTATTCTAACATGCATTAGAATGATGCACTTTGGAAACAATATATTACATACATGAAGCGCTATTGATAATACCTACATGTTTTTATAACTTAGGGCTGATGAATACATTCTAATAACCTTTCATAGATATGCTTCCAAGGATTAAAATGTACTATAAAAACTAGGCTGGATATGTATTTTTAATCCCTCTGGCTCTGGAGTATTAATTTCTGGATAGATCTCACAGAATTTAGCCAACTCTAAGAGCTGTAGGTGCCAGGAGTAAGAACTGACAAACCACTCCAGTATTCCTGCCAAGAAAACTCCATGGACATGGGGTCATGAAGAGTCAGTCACGGCTGTAACGAAGGAACAAACACACAAGAGCAAGTTTCCAAATTGTCTGCTTAATGTGCAATATTTCATATAAATGGCAGGTATCTTCTCCGATCTTCTTCGTTTTTTCTCACTACTACTCTCTATTTTCCCTTTCAGTTGTGCTCTTTGTCCACTCCAGTGTGAATTTTAAAGTGTGTCAATGTGTTGATACCTTCTTTATTTTCTTTTGAGAAAAGCCAGCTTTCCTCTGTTTTGTTCTAGTGTTAATTGGTTCCAGGTTTCAGAGGACCAAGATGAGGTAGCCTGTCCACAGTAAATGGATTATTTATTATACAGTAACCCCCCTCCTATCGCAGGGGTTAGGGACCAACCTGACCTGTGATCATTGAAAATCCGCGATATGCGGATGCAGGTCGGGTGGGTGGACACAATTCTGAACATCGCACGCTGCTCCCGGGGGGTGCGGGGTAGCGGTGCGCGATGTTTAAAAAGGGTTCTCAGCCATGGAGCCAAGCGCTTGGCTCTGTGTCCGAAAGCCTTTAAAACACCACGTGCTGCTCGCCCGCATCCCCGAGGGGAGTGCAGGCACGTGGTGAGCGGGTTTTGGAAAGAGCTCCCAGCAGCGGAGACGAGTGCTTGTCTCTGTGGCCGAGATCCTTTTAAACATCACTCGCCGCGTGCCCGCACCCCCCCAGGGGAGTGCGGGCACGCGGCGAGCAATCTTTGGAAAGGGCTCTCAGCTAGCTCCCCTTTCCCTCAAGCCCTTTCAGTGTCCTGCGGTCCCGCGATATAGCGGGACCGCAGTATGTGAACCGCAAAAGGGCGGGCGACCACTGTATTTATACTTATACTTATTAACCACTAGAGATGGGCACGAAATGAACAATTTTTGTTTCCGTTTTCGTTTTTTTGTTTCGTTACGTAGCGAAACAACAAACGAAATTTGTCTCTAAAATGAAACGAAACGAACAGAAACACCGGAAAGTTTGTTGTGCGTTTTGTTTCCGTTACTGCAATATGAGTGAATTGCTTAAAATCCTAAAAAAAAAATCACAAAAAATTGAAATAAATGGTAACGAAAAACAAAACGAACGAAAACGATAATGACTTTTTTTGCAAAAATTCACGAAAAACAGAAATGAAACAAAACGGACCCTCCAAACGACAAATGAAATGCCATTTTTTTAAATTCGTGCCCATCTCTATTAACCACCCAATTTTCCTACAGGAACTCTGGGCAGGCTACAACAAATTACAACATAAAACACCCCATCGGAAAAGCCCCCAATAAAAATCCAGTAACCAAGAAAACAAAGGGATAAATAAAACAGACAACCATATCCATCCATACCACAAGCACATAATTTTCTTTTACCACATGAAAGTGATGGCAGAAACATAACAAGGACAAATTCCTGAGAAGGTGATTTTATTTTGGAAAACTGCAGAACTAGGAAAGCGACTTTTTAAAATAATTGGTTACAGCTACAGAGGCAAGCTCCCAAAAGATGTTCATGATTGCCTTGCTCAAAAGGAACTCTTTACCTTCTTGGTTTTTTTTTTTAATACAGCCATATTTCACTTTTTTGTTCCCCTAACCACAAACATCTGAATGCAGCAGAAGCAGAGTACTGAGCTACATGTTAGAACATATTAAAACTGTATGGAGTGTTCTGTTTCAGCTATTGAGGAAGGCCACATCCCTTTAGCTGTCAAAACAACAACATACAGTAGTTTGAGTTCTGTTGGAAAATGAGGGCGATCATTCCCGATTAGACTGCAGTTGAAAAACAACATAGCAAAACCTTTGCTGTTGGGGAAAGTAGCTAATCAGACATGTCCTAATATTTGTAGCTCATCACTTCCAAACTCTGGGGAATGCCCAAGACAAAATGTGCAGATCTTTTCAAACTGTGGGACTTCAAATTTCATACCAGTGGGTGGGAAAACAAAGGCATCTGCAGAGTATTCTCCTCACGTTACCCACTGATTTCAATGTCATTTTTCAGTCCAGGTCTACATTTTTGTCTAGGTCAGTGTTGGCAAACCTATGGCACGGGTGCCAGAGGTGGCACTTGGAGCCCTTTCTGTGGGCACCTGACATCGCCCCTTCACAACCACCTGTACTCAGGTTAAATTGCTGTACTGGCACTCAGCGAAAAAAAATCAATGGATTTTGAATTGCAGTTTGGGCACTCAGTCTCTAAAAGGTTCGCCATCACTGGTCTAGGTCTACATTTTGATGCTTCCCTTGTAGTGTTAGAACCCTGCTTTCTCCTTTCTCTCTGCTTTCTTTTCCTGGTTTAGCGCCATGGGGGGTATACTGGATGAATTCCCATGGTTGCTTGGGATGATGATGTATTAGACCAATCCATCCAGAAGGCACCCAGTTGGGTAAGGCTAGTCTCATTAAACTATTTGCAATCTGTCTGAGAAGGGAATGAATTGGCAGCGAGGGGTATTGGTGGAGAGAGACCCAGCAAAGGCTTCATGAAACAAAGAATAACGTGCAAAGAGCCAACCTATTCACCCATTCTTTATAAGGTTTAAAGGCAACCACTGATCATCCCCTCAGCGGCTGAAAAGGTACTTCAGGAAAGGCACTGAAAGATTCTTGAAAGGAACCTCATAATGCCTGGGGGGGGGGGGGGAGAACTGTTCTTTTATTTATGATATAGACTGCAGTTCTCTGGTTCTGAGGCTGTGAAATATTAATCTCCATTTCCCTGTACCACAGAGCAGAGTACGGGCACATGCACACATACATGCAGGCACATACAGAGAGTGCCAGTGGAAATATGGAGCAGCTTCCAGATCCTGTTTTATTTTCTAACGAATCTCGTCAGCACTTCAATGGCTGGGTGATTGCTGGCAAGTGGAGAAAAGCTACCCCAAGTTTCCCATCTCTTGTCCGTTCAGTAGGAACATAGGGTGTAGATGCAAGCGGCAACTGGGTGCACTTAAATTAATGAATTAAAAGATTATTTGACTTCAATGTTGCTTAAATGCCTTTATCACACACACACACACCCAAGGGAAGGGCGTTCTCCACAACCTTCTAGACTAGAGCAACAGTGGTCATAGATCTCAGTAATATGGACCTCAATAATAATAAAAGTATCCTTTCCTTTCCACAACAATCACACAAAGCAGGGGAAATCTCTCCCTCTTTCTCCTGCAGCCTAATATGGTAAGGGCAGTGATAAATCACACAGATGTCCCTCACCCATCCACCCCCCCAAGCGTACAACAGGTAATTCATTTAAAGTTAACGACAGCAAATTAATCCCCGAGGCCTCTCATCAAAATTACATCAGTAAAAGCTTTGTCTCAGCACTGCAATTAATAATTGTTAGAAATTAGCTATACAGTTCCTTTTTTGCATTTATATTGAGGCACTCGCCGAAGGGAACTCTCCCAGTGTTGTAATATTGTATTGTGGAGTGTCTGTTCTCCAGGGTGGAAATAAAAGTGAGTGAGTCAAAGGCAGAGCTGGGGGCAACGTGAGGTTTGTAAAAGTATTTAGAAATCTTGTGTGTGTGTGTGTGTGTGTGTGTGTGTGTGTGTGTGTGTGTGTGTGTGTGTGTGTGTAAGGGGAGAATGTTAAAAGGAAGGATGGGGTAATGTCACAAAAACTGTCCCATGGGCATGCACTCAGCTGGCACAGAATAACTAACCTGGTGGAATAATGGTTTGTGATGGCTGAAAAATGACGAAAATTGTGGGCAGCAAGGCAAACCTCTTAAATTATGCCAGGGCTGCATCCGTAAAGTTTGTACCACAAATGCATGTGTTTCAGTTTGTGCCTTTTGCAAAACGTATCTCTATCACACCACATTTTCTGCAAGTAGGATTCAGTTTCTTCAAACAGATTTTTTTTAAAAAAAAGATTGTTTACACCAGTGCTCAGGGCAGTTAAACGTTTGGATAACAAAACTTGTGTTTGCATTTGCTTGATTCTTTGTACTGCTTGAAAAGGTCTTCATTATTATAAGCACTATCGGGGATTTGCATCTGCCACACAGAGGCTTTCAGATGTAACCATAGCAGAATTTGGACTTCCAGTTTGAAGCCCTAGATTAGAAGAACTCTTGTAAAGATGATAGGTGAAGTCCCGTAGGGCATCTATTGCAAAGAGGAGGCAAGCTGTGAAAGTACATCAGGGGTTGGAAGTGCTAGACATCTGCCAGGGCCAAATAGCCACTCAGCAAGTTTGCTAATCTGACAGGATCACTGTGCAACTGGGAAAGAAAAGCCTGCAGTGATCCTGGGAACAATGGATTAAGCAGCTTTCTGATGGAACCCTCTTCCAAATAATTGCTCCAAATAGACAAAATTGAAGGATGTCATTCTAACTTTTCAAAAGACGTTGCTATAAAAGAAGCCTCGAGGTGCAGTGGGTTCAACTGCTGTACTGCATCCAAACTCTGCTTACGACCGGGGGTTCAATCCCAGCTTGCCAGCTCCAGGTTGACTCAGCCTTCAGTCCTTCAGTAAAATGACTACCCAGCTCACAGGAAGGGGTGGGGCAATGTGAATCCTGCATAATTAACTTGTCAACTGCAGAGAGAGTGCTTTAAGTGCTATATAAGATCGCTTCTCGGCCTTATGGCTAAGATCAAGCATAGTACCTGTTCTTATCAGTGCTATATAAGCGGTACACTTTGCTCTTTGCTTCTTTATACAGTACAGTAGGACCCCTGTATCCACTGGTTCTTTATCCACTTATTGAGTTATCCACGGTTGGCAGAGGAAAAGTAAATAAATAATTCAGCAGCTGCAAAGCGAGCTACTGTCACAAAGAGCAGCTGTAAAGCAAGCTACTGTCATAAAACAACAGCCATAATGCAAGCTACTGTCACAAAGAGCAGCTGTAAAGCAAGCTACTGTTACAAAATAGCAGCTGTAAAGCAAGTTACTATCACAAAACAGCAGTTTTGGGGAACATTTTGACGTTCTCTCTTATCCACGGTTTTCATTATCCACGGGAAGGCTTGGTACCAATCCCCAGAGGATACTGGGGTCCTACTGTATATATAAACCCCCTCTTGCAACACTCCACTGAATAAGGCAGCAGTGACACTGTTTTTTTGCAAAAAGAAAAAGAAAAAACTCAGCAACATCAGCTAGAAATGAAAATGAAACAAACTCTCTAGTATGTTCCAGTGTGAATGTTTCATAATACTGTACAGCAAAAGACTTGATCACTGTGTAACATTACATAGCTGGGGGGTACAGGGAGGCATGTGACAAGTAAATAAAGCAAGGTCAAAGAAAAGTTCTATTAGAACTGATGTGACTCACCAAATTTAAACAGAAAATGTTAGTAAACCGGTCTTCATCAAAATGATAGGCTTTAACTAAATTAATGGAAATTATATGAAGTGGATCAGAATACATTAAACTGATGCAGAATATTTTGACTACATAAATGTTGGCAAAAATAACACTTAAAAGCAAATCATACAGGCAGAATCTGTGAACTTACTTCTAGGAAGAATGACTATACTGCAGTGACATACTGACATGTGTATAACTGAGCACCACACAGTTCAATTATGGACTGTTTTGATGCTGTATTATATTAATTGCTAAAAATAATTATCTCATTGTTGCCTACATGTTGGAGGTTTCATCTCAGCTCCGGTGGTCCTTGGGCATTGCAGATTGCTGCTGTGGGGCCTGGGACACCACAGGGGTGTGTGTCACAAAGTTGCAGGTCACACGATATATGTTGTAGCCCTTGCTAAATAATTTATTCCTTGACCTTTCAGAGTGTGATATTAAAGTTCACATGTATGTGTATGTATGAGAAACAGGCCCTGTTTGCTTGTTCTGTGGGAGCTCTTCCTGGCATTTGATTCTGCCGGCCATGTTGTAGTTCCAGACTACATAACGTGATGGGCTTATGAAGTCACATTTTATGATCATGGTGCTTATTGAACTTATGGTCAGTTTCAGGAAGTGATGTTGGAGGGCCCAGTTCAATATCTGGCCATTGGATTATTCCTGCATTCTGTATAGTCTATGTCTAATGTCATTTGCAACCATTGTGTGATCAGGGATTTGGAGTATTTCCTCACCAGTATGTTGATAACATGCAGCTGTATTTCTCCATTTCATCAAATATTCTGCTATGGCCTTAGCATTCTCTCATTCGACATTAGCCAGTCAGATGCAGGTTCCCCTTAAGGCAATATCTGGAAAAGGAACAGAGATCACAGTTTGTGTGTGTGTGTGTGTGT
>JAHTLZ010000348.1:26036404-26067417 GCA_023846285.1 Phrynocephalus versicolor
TGTGTGTGTGTGTGTGTGTGTGTGTGTGTGTGGAGGACAGCTCCCAGAATCTTCTGGAGAGGACTTCTACTCCAAAAGGAATAATTCTTCCCAGCTCAGAAACAGAAGTCCTTGTAAATCTGGAAGTTGAGCCATGGCAACTGGACTTCTTTTCTTGAGAGATTGAAATGTTTTGCTGCTCATCCAAACAGCTTCGTAAGTCTGAGGAAAGCTAGTTGCGAGCCCTCCATTTTATAATTCACTTTGACCTCATGTTACCTTGGGTTCGAGTCTCTGCCTTAGTGTGTTTGTAGGTTTGAAGTAAACAAGGATGTACTGTTTGCCAAAAAAAAAACACAAACACACTAAGGCAGAGACTCGTCCACCCAAAGGACCCAACACCAAAACACAAAAGGAGCAATATAGTATATGCAGTCCAACACAGTGAGGAGTGTGCAGACCTCTACATTGGAGAAACTAAACAGCCATTAAACAGGAGGATGGCCCAACATAGGAGGGGCAACAGCTCAGGACCAGAATCAGCAGTACATCTCCACTTAAAGGACAAAGAGCACTCATTCAAAGATGAGGAGGTACATATATTAGACAGAGAAGATAGGTGGTTTGAGAGAGGGGTCAGGGAAGCCATTCATGTGAGTAATGAAAACCCCTCTCTCAACAGAGGTGAGAGGGCTCAGGCACAGTCTATCTGCTACTTATCAGGCAGTGATTTCAACAATCCCCAGACAAATCAAAATTACTTCACACCACCACCACCAAGGCCATAGCTAACAACCTATACTTTATGGGTTTCAGCACCTTAGGCCATTTCCCACCTAATGGCCTATTGAGCCATCTAACAAGCCTATTCAGGCCACTGTTCTTCTTATGACCCTATTTCAGACCAGGGTGACATGAGGTCAAAGTGAAAATAAAATGGAGGACTAGCAACTAGCTTTCCTCAGACTGATGAAGCTGTTTGGATGAGCAGCGAAGCATTTCAATCTCTCAAGAAAAGAAGTCCACTTGCCATGACTTAACTTCCAGATAAACTCACCTGGATGACTAAGAATCTTCACAGACAAGTCCTTGTAAAGATTCCCTGGGTGACACTTAGTCGGTGGAAAGAAAAATGACAAAGAATGTGTGGCACAGACAGCTAGCATATTCAAATGCTCAGAAGCCACACAAGATGTGTCATATTTTAAGGTGCTAGCAAAACTCTTTGTTGTTTTTCTTTTGCAAAAAAAGGTCAGTGTGATGAATTGTGAAGGAGACAGATGGAAGCTGGAAAGAAGCCTTCACAAGGACTGGCAAACCGCCAGGGAGATACATACTTAAATTAAAATCATAAAAAGAACTTGGGGAGAATGACAAGGTAGAAAAGGTACAAGGCTTTTCCTGAATAATAATTGCTGGGAGCAAGGAACCTTTGTAAATGTTTGGGTTAGAACTTGAAACTACAGTATAATCAGGACAAGACACAGTATCCAAAGGTGACCACCACAACAAAGTTAAAAGAAACCATAA
The DNA here is from genome assembly GCA_023846285.1 of Phrynocephalus versicolor. Classification (NCBI taxonomy): domain Eukaryota; kingdom Metazoa; phylum Chordata; class Lepidosauria; order Squamata; family Agamidae; genus Phrynocephalus; species Phrynocephalus versicolor. The sequence goes on from JAHTLZ010000348.1 coordinate 26,037,914, forward strand.
AATAAACAACAACAGTAAAGCTGTTTTTTACATGCAGAAGAGCACATTAAATTGAATGTATGAGGGTTTTCCGGAGCCAAATTGAATTGTTAGAGTAGTCTGTTGATATTGCTCACATGTGCAAGTGTGCATCTTCAATCCAAGGGAACTTTAAAGCTAGATTAGGAATAATGTAATATCAACATGGAAATAATTTATCTAGTCAAGATACAATGGAGACAGGATGGAAAGAAGATAGTGAAGAAATGTACTGAAGAGATGCCAGGATGACAGATTCTTTATTTTATAAAGTAAGGAGAAAGCTGCTCTCAAAGAAATGGGAAGAAAAACATAACGAGAAGATGAAATAGTAATACAGCTGGGTTCCAGCTAAAGACATTTTAACAACAGTATGCTAATGTTTGTGGAAGAAAAAGCCATGGTCCACATACTGGAAATGTTCAGTATTAGGATCAAGCCATTTATAGTTAGTGTGTTCTGAGTGTTTTTGGACTACAAATCCCAGAATTCTACATTCTTTCATCTGACACACAGACGTGGAACAGCTTCCTTTTTGGAACAGGCATTTCGGCACAGCTCAGCTTATGATACGCCATAAAGTCTTACAGCTTAGTTAGCCCTTTTTCTGAAATGTGCCACCTTTGGGTGTCTGCCCATCAGGTGGCTTTTCCAAAATGGAAAACTCTGAGATTTGTAGTGGAGGCTAAAGCCAAGAAACCAGAAGACTCAGACTTGAAGCTGCAGGTCTCAAGGTACGAGAAAAGATCAGAGTCACCTATACTGTGATATTCCTGATCACTCTGTCTCAATGCAAATATGAACAATGAACAGAGAAGAATGCTAACAACAAAGTCAATTCATTTCATTTGTCTTGTGGTATTGGATGAGAGATTAATAGGAAGACAAGCCGGAATTTTTCTCAGAAGCTAAAATGACTAAATTGAGGATGTAATACTTTAGGCACATAATCACGAAAACAAGACTTGTCATAAAAAATAATGGTAGAAAAAGTGGAAGGCAATAGGAAAAGAGGAAGACTGAACAGACAGATAGATTCACTTGTTAAAAGAAGCCATGGCCTCTGAAGACCTTAGCAGAGCTGTTAAAATAATGATAGAATATTTTATAGGTCACTAATTATAGGGTTGTCATAAGTCAGAAACAATTTGACAGTACATTAACAACAAACATCTCCAGAGATCTACTGATCAGTTTCTTCCCCATCTTTCTCCTCAGAACACGCCTGTGTCTTCAATGGAAATTTAATTCCCTCCCCCCCCCCCCCGCTGCTTATCTGACTGGCCGACTGTGAGACTGAGAGAATAAATTTGTTATTGCATCAGCTTGTCACAACACTGATGCATTTTGCTTGAATGCTAATGGTCTGTCAACAAAACTGACGGATGTTTTGTTACGAAGCTTTGAAATTATTTCCACAAAAAGGCAGCTTGCATCCTTGGTTGTATTTGGGAACCAAGGGAAGTGAAAACCACACCCCATTAAAAGGGGGAAAGTGGCAGCCCAGAGAAATCACCATGAAAGAAAAATATGAGTAAATGGTTCATTTTGAATAAAATGGCAGTCATGGGACATGAAATATATTTTAGAAACTTTGTGTGCTTGTGAAGCTGGCTGAGAAAGTATAGGTCGGTACTAGCACAGATGAAAGGAGAAAATGACACCTTCAGTTGATGTCCTGCCTAGGAAGACACCAAAATAGTACTGAAGAGACTAAAGTGGTTACTTCACGTCCTTCCTCGAGCTGAGGTGAACTTGCCTCCGTGTTGAAATTGGTTTTCAACACGGATCGAGAAGTGTATTGAAAAGATTCCCGAGCTCCAGGACGGGAATCTCTCACCCCACTTGGAGCGCAGTTCAGGGGGCGTGGTCGGGGTGAACTCGGATTGACCCCACAAGGACATGAGGTTCCATTCCTTCGAACTCGGACTAACCCCACAAGGATGTGAGGTTACGTTCCTTCGAACCAGTCTCCAGCGGGGCCACGAACTGCAGTGAAAGGGACGTGAAGTATCAGCCTAACACTTCCACCTTATTTCCTGGCATCAAAAGCAAGTCCACTTTCTTCCCTGGAGTCATGCAAATTATGTACAGTTGTCAGTGGGAGGGAAAGAAGTTGCCCATGTTTTGTGTAATAAAATAAAGGGAATCCAGGCACTGTATATCTCATGACCGTCCACATTGACATTTAGAAGACAAATAGGAGTATAACCATCTTAATTGAAAAGAACATTAAATACAGCTGGTCTTATCAAGTGCTCTTAAAAATTATTCTACAGCAGGACATACCTGTACTATATATTTACATTAGCTGCAGAGGCACAGGATTCGTTAAAGGACTATGGAATTATTACAAAAGAAGAATGAAAAGAACATTTGTACTCTTTCCCCTCTTTTTGCTTCTTTTAATAAAACATAAAATATCTTCAAGCAACTGTATGTATTTAGGCTTAGAAGGTTTGTAATATTAAAACCAGATCTTGCCTCAACCAGTTATTGAAACGTTTCACTGTTTGTTTAGGTGTGATGGCAGCTACTGTGGGAATGATCACACACATCGACATATTGTTCGGTTCAACCAGGCCAGGTCTTCTCTACTAGCCTGGGTGCAAGGCTTTATTGGTTACAATGACCAAGCATCACAAGGGGTGGAGACAGGACCTATGTGCCAGGGGTTGAGTGAGCCGGTGAATTCCTGGGAAGCTTTATCTAGAGTGGCAGGGTCTTGGGCTGGTCACGTAGCTGGGATGTGCAACCTTATCTGAGTGATCACAGGCAGCTTGATTTTTCCTACAAACCCATCTCACAGGCTTCCTGGCTGATCTGGGGGGGGGGGGGGAGATAACAGACCAAGCTGGCTTTCTGAGTAAGTGGCCATGGAATTCATTTCCTTCCATCGGGGGCCTCCCTACTCAGATAGATAGGTTTAATGATTCCCAAAGGCCTCAACCTATGCAGCCAGCTGGGGTACTGTAATCTGCCCCAAGGGGACATCTTTATAAGCTACGTTGCAAAGTAGGCACATGGTTTAAGTGCCCAGACTTGTGGTTTTTTTTTTTACCTCCCCGAGACACTGTCAGCTCTGAGTAGACTGGAGTGTTTAATAATATGGTACCAAGCAGTCTCTTCTCCAACAAGCTTTTCCCTGGTCTAAGCCACCCTAGGACAAGAAGGGTAGTGTAGCTAAGTGGCTATAAAGAGAGTGCCTATCTAGGGAATTATCACATTTATAGTCTTCAGAAAAGTGGAAACAATTGAAACCAAAATATTCATATGCACTTCAAAATGTCTGAGATCCTCAAGTGCATCTTTTCCTGGGCATGAATTCAATTCAGATGGCAGAATGTAAATATGACAAATCATATCACAAGGAACTGTGTTAGCATGTGCTATCATTTCTGCACCCTAAATGATCCATATGCTTGTCTGCCCTCTTTCTCTGGGATTTTGCAAGCCATATCTGCTGAGTGGCATTCACAAACTTCATTTTCTTTTGATTAAACCTTACAATCAGTCTATCAATAATGTTTAAATTATGCCGGATTTTCAGGAAAGATTTCTCAGTGGCCAAATTTACTGCAAGTTAATTTAAAGAGACAGAACATATGTTATATATCAAGTTAATGTTTTGCACGGGACAGATAAGGTAATCATATTACCATTTTGTTGATTATGGTCACTGTTCTTCTAGTGCTAATAATCTCCGTATGAGGTTGAGAGAGAGAAAATATTGCTAATCTCACCAAATTATCACCTTTTCTTATTTTTATTTCTACCGCTAGAAGTGAGTAAGACTATAATGTGCTATTTGAGGTTGCAGTGATGGTAGAGGTGTCTTGACACTTAAAAAAAAAGGGGGGGGTCCACAAAAATAGCTTCACTTGGGGAAAAGAAAAAAGCTTTCTGTGTGTGATATTACAAAAGCGAAGACAGGATTTTCTAGACCAGGGGTGTCCAAACTTTGGCCCTCCAGATGTTTTGGACCACAACTCCCAGAATTCCAAACCTGTATTATCAATGACAAAGGACTGTGGAAGCTGTGGTCCAAAACATCTGGAGGGCTGAAGTTTGAACACCACTGTTCTAGACCAAAAGTTCACAAACTTCACTGGAATGAGCTTGCCAATGTAAGAAAAACAGATCAAACTTCGCCACTCTCTGACAGTGTGCAAGAACAGACCATGGTGCTATCGGTCATCATGTCTTGGATGGCATCAGATCTGGTCTCTCTGCATGGCTCTGAGAAAATTGTGCTCACTGCACAGATGGCAAGCCGAGTTTGTGATGCTCCCCAAAGCCATCAACATCCATGGAACCGCTGAAAATCCTGTTCCAGGACCACCTGGAAGAGAGCTCCAGTGGACCCTTCTTAATTACACTGCAACTCTCTTAATAATGGAAGCAATCACGGGAAAACAAAAAGAGCAGATCGGCTTTGCATAGACTTAGGCATACCTTAAAATTCTGGGAATAGAGGCCTTGGGCAACTAGAAAAGGTTAGGGATTCCCCCTCTCCCCCAAACCCAGTTCAATCGAAAATGATGGAAAACTTGGATCTTGCCTTCCTTTGATGGATCTACTGTCACAGAACAGGGCTTTCACAGTTTTCCATCCCCTCGGCAGCGCCATCCACCTTCTAAACCACTCACAGCAATTGGGGGACGCTTAGAAAATCATAGCCTGTGGAGGGGACAGTTGACAGAAAGCTGTGTGAAGGAAAGGCTAACTTAAAATCCAAGGCCATTCAGAGACAAAATTCTACTTCTGGTCTCAATCAAGCACACTGTGACTGAATTCAGGGTTGTTTCCTTTCCTACTCCTGGCATCCAAAGAAGACTCACATCACAGTCTGGCAACTTCTGATCAAACAGTTCAAGCAACCCTCACATGGTGAGTGCAAACTTCAGTCCTGCTGTATGAGATGCTCACACCTATACAGGTTATTTGTTTCTTTCCAAACGTGTTTACAGGTCAAGATTGTATATTTGCAATTACTGTATTATCTATGAGTCAACATATCAGCAGTACTACTCCATGTACCTAGTCTTGAGCTCTGTGTGGCATTGTCATGATCCTGTCATTGCTATCTTGGGGAAGTTCTGACAGTGCTGTACAACTAAGTTGAAATGGGTTAACAAATTGTGTTCCTCTTAAGCAAGTGTCACAGTGCATTATTACAGTATCTGTCATGATGGTAGACAACTTTTGGGTGGAGAGTAGGCCTGTGTATTGCAAGATAAAGCAGTGAATTTTGGTAGCAGAGTAGGTTGCCAAGGGCTGGGGATTAGGAAGGTTCGTAATTAAATTGAAGGCTCAGTTGTTTGTGTGCTTTCCTATAAGATGCTGCACTTTTGATAGATGTCGTGCTGCTATGGCACCCTTGGTCCCCATCAGTCCTTTGGCGATCTAAATTTTACAGTATTTAGTAAGTAGTCATTAACAGTTCTCCTCATGTGTCACCAATTAAAAGGGACTGATAATTTAAACATTCATTGTTTTATTACTTTTTATCAGCCACCCCCACCACCAATAACTCTTGAAACTTTTGGTTGAAACTAGTTCAGTTTATATATCACTTGAGCTTCCTTAGCATGTTCTGTGATATTTTTAAATAAAAAATTCACGTAGGACTGCAGCCTATAGAATGGTCAGGGACCATGCTGGCTGGGGGATTCTGGGAGATGTAGTCAAAAAAAGTACAGTAACTCTTCCAAGCTCTTTATGTACAGTTCTGTCTTTCTGTAGTACTATGAAGCCTGTGTCTTCTATAGCACGAACATCATGCACCTTTTTGATGTAGCTAATACAGTCGTCCCTTGCCCTTTCACGGTTCATATACTGCGGTCCCGGAATAGCGCAGGTCCGCAGTATATGAAAAAAGGCTCCCTGGGGTAAGGAGGAAAGGCCTTCCCGGGCCCGTCGGAGGCCCCAAAAGTGCTTCCCTGCAAACCAGAAGTGACCTCCAGATCACTAGAAAGCACTTTGGGGGCCTCCGAGGGGCCAGAAAGCCCCCTGCAGGCCCATTCAGGGCAGCACCAGGCCTGGGGTAAGTACAAGAGCCCCCAGAGAGCCTCACAATCCTGACCCAATCCAGCATCCACATATTGCAGATTTTCAATTATTGCGGGTCAGGTCGGGTCCCTAACCCCCGTGATAGGCGGGAGTTTACTGTAACATTAACAGAAGCATTCTCTACCTATCTAAACAGAAGTAAGCTGATTTTGGCAGAGGTCATCCTAAGCAAGTATGTATAGGATTGCAGCCTAAGAATAGAAATTGTGCACCAAGGAAAATGATATGGAGCTCAGACAGCTCATTTTGTTTCCATAATGTTAATAAGCTACTAACATGATTAAATAGGATTTTTTTCCCATTTCACAGAATGAAATTTCCTATACAGCTTCATCAGTACCAACTGCCTGACAGATTCCCCTGTAAAGCTACTGGAGTTTCCAATTAATTCTAACGAGATTAATTTGCTTCTGTCATTATTGAAATGTAAAAACCAAATTAAGCATTGCACACATTGTCGATTGCCAGTCTAGCACTTGAACACATGGAGCTTATCAGCAAGCATGCATTTATTCTTATAGATAAATAAGATGCCACTATCACTGGAAATTAATAATCATTTTGTTTCTTCTCTGAAAAACGGCAGGCGAGTACTTTCAATCGCAGTTTTGTATGGTGCAATTTGAACTACCTTTTTGCATGCCTCAGGCAGCCTTCCCAGCCCCACTGTAATGGGGTAAAATCTGTACAGAAGGACATGACCATCTGGAGAAGTCAGAAGAGATCATATTAATATATGGCCAGAGAAGACCCTAGTCCAGAGGAAGGCCCGGAATAAGGATAATTCTCAAATAAAGATTGGATATGTATTTCCTTTCATTTGCTGAAGTTCCGACTTCATGCAAGCAGTTTAAATCGTAATCCTTCCTTGAAAAGTAATTGTTTGCATTTCTAATTCAAATCTAAAGGTTTGAATCTATCTTCCTGAAGATCTGCTGTTAAAGCTCATTTTATTTAATACGATGAACCTTTGGCACAGAGATGTAAATACATAGGATTTCAGTCATGCTGATCCTGACAAAAGGGGCATTATATGAAGTACAGATATTGCTGTTTTCTGGTATGTATTTTTAGAATGAACTCCTACAGTTCAAGATTTACCACTACAGTATGTCACTGACTAAGGTAATGGAATATGAATAAGCCTCACAGTGTCTCTTTTATGGAGGAGACCGGCTGTTATGGCCTGTTAAGGATTTTCCAGTTGCCATGAGAGATCTTGAGTTATGTGCAACTCTTCCAAAATCAGTTTTGCAAATGCATGTACTATCCTTGAAAGCAACAAACATGTGATTTCAACAAAGAAATTTTTTTCCTGTTCATCATGCAATGGTGAACAAGGCCACAATTTATATCCCCAAATAAAACAGCACAAAGCCAGTAGTGAGAAACAAAAGCAATGAAATAAATACTGGTAAATCATCATGACTTCACCAGATGGAAAAATGCACCTTCTGTACTACCACAAATAAAGAACCTTCAGCACATGTGAGCAACATCCCTACTAAAAACAATACTTAGGAAGCTTCAGCTCAAGAGGTCCACATCACTGACATCAATACCCCTTGCCCAATGTTGCCACCACCTCTGCCAAATTCTTCTGTGAATAGTGCTCCCAAAATCTTGTGCAGGAGACCATGATTTTCTTGAGTGTTGTGTCCTGCCTGGCAAGGTTTCTATGGAGCAGGCATGCCCAAACTTTGGCCCTCCTGATGTTTTGGACCAGAACTCCCAGAATTCCAAGCCTGTATTTCCAATGGCAAAGGACTATGGGAGTTGTGGTCCAAAATTTGGACATGCCCGCTATGGAAGATGAAGGGCAAGGTGACAACCCTCAGCAGGATGAAACCTAGGCAGAAGAGAGACTGGAGGTCCCAGTTGGCAGCCTCCCCCCAGAGACCCAAGAGATTGGGGTAGAGCCTGACCCATTTTCTCCAGCTGATGAGGAGGCATTTGAAGGGGAAGGACACCTCTCCCCCCCCATAAAACCCTCTCAAAGTTTAGAGGGGCTGGGAATGCCTAGGGGTACTATTGGGTGAATTTGGACCACTGGAAAAGCAAAATCTTGTCCACATCTTGCCACTCTTACTCTGATGGAACCAACACTGGGTTTAGTTGTTGAATGGGAGATGTGGGGATTAAACATGGACCCCTAAAACAGATTCATAATTGAGCTTATGTCTGGATATTACTGTAGACTGCAAAGTCGGCAGCTCGGCGGTTCAAATCCCGGGTGCCACGCAGAGGAGCGAGCTCCCGCTGATAACCCCAGCTCTTGCCAACCTAGCAGTTCGAAAGCATGCACAGCACTGGCTCTTCCGGCTTGAATACGGAGATGAGCACCACCCCTAGAGTCAGACACGACTAGCATGCATATGCGGGGGGGGGGCTTTACCTTTACCTGGATATTACATCTAAAATTGCAGGCCACGTTTTTATTCACATTAACGAAGGACATATACGTAGATCTAAACATTTATGCAGCTGCAGCTATTTTAGTTATTCTGCTTATTCTACAAGGCATTTATTGCTATGAAAGAAAGTAACTCAAAGGAAACACTTGTTTAAAAGATAACAGACAATAAGACAGAATATTCAGTTGAGGATGAGGTTGTTTGAGGAAGTGTGAGAGACAGCTCAAGAGGTGGGATCAAGTTTGTTGTGAGGAAAAATGTTGATCGGTGTAATTTATCTAGGTTTTACCGCTGGAAAAATCATTCCAGAGGAGGAATAAGCCAGACGTATTGCTGCATGAATGAACTTACTGTCAACAGAAAGCTCTAAAACCTTATCCAGTGGCAAAGCACTGCTTGCGTCTTGTAACAGCAGGCAGTCAAAGCAACAGGCGAGGGATGCAGAGAGGGGCACTTAGTGACGTGTTGGTTGTCAACAGGATACCGCCACCACCATACATAAGCACTACATCCATTGCCGAGGCTTTAAATCACATAAGCGTGTGTGCCTGCCTGAATAATTTATCTTGATCTCTGTCAGAGAAAGTGCTTCCCTATGGCCTCCATGACGGGCAAAGACGACGGTAAATTAAAAGCAGTTCAGTTATTTCTGAGGCAAGTGTGTTCAGGGAAAAGATGTTTCCCGGAGAAACGACACATTAAAAAGTAGGGGGTGACTGGGGAGAGGGACATAAATGATAGAAAACAGATGACCAGAGGAAGCCTGAGCTTTTCAAACTGACTGGAGAGGTGGAGGGAACATTCGTTTGATCTGCATTAAGTACAAAGTCATCATCATATTATACAGGGAAAGCCTTGACACTCTGAATCCTAATGACAGCTCAGATCTATTCTGCGGCCTTCTACCATTCCTATATATCTGACAGTAACAAGGGCCCAGTTTGAATCCACAACCAGTTTCTGCTTGTGTTCACTCACTAAGTGCCTTCACCTACATTTGAAGTGCAGAGAACATGCAGAGAACGTTGGGGTGGGGAAAATTTCTCTCCTTTGTATAGAACAGGGATGGCGAACTTTTTTGCCACCGAGTGCCCAAACTCGGTGGCAGCAGCAGTGGATGAGATCGGCAGCGGGGAGGGAGAAGGAGGCGAAGGCAGCAAGGGTGATGGAGGGGGTGGGGTCTGGGTGGAAGGGGCAGGGATGGCGGTGGAGGTGGGGTCAGATCGGCGGCGGCAGGGGCGGCAAGGGCGATGGCGGCGGGGGGGTTGGTATTGATGGCAGTGGGGGGTCAGGGGTGGGGCAAGATCGAGGGCAGCAAGGGCGATGGGTCAGAGCGGCAGGGGCGGCAGGAAGGGCAGGGATGGTGGCGGGGTTGGCGGAGGCGGGGTCAGGGGCAGCAAGGGGCGGAGGCAAGGGCGGCGATGGCATTGGCGATGGCAGGGTCAGCCTGGCACCCGACATGCTTCCTGCCCCCCCACTTCCCCCTCTACAAATTCTTCATGGCTGGTCCAGTGGAGGGGGAAGTGGGGGGGCAAGGAGCATGTTGCGTGCCAGGCGAAAGCTCTTTCTGTGCCACCTTTGGCACACATGCCATAGGTTCGCCATCCCTGGTATAGAAGGTTTGGAGAAGGCAAGGAATAGCAGCACAGGGGCGTATCTGAATTTTATTGGTCAAGAGAACACTTTGCATCTCTTGCATGCTCAGATGCAAGATCTTGCAAGAGTTAGGCAAGATCTTGTCCTGCTTGCATGGAGGTTTGTTTATGGCAGTGATTTCTTCCAGTCTCCTTGTTAAAGGCTCCACGTGACTGGTGGGAGGAATGAGCACTTGCCTTGCAGAGATTCAGAGACGTGAAGTGGCAGCAGGAGCTTCTCTCTCTTTCTTAACCAAACCTTTTCACAAATGAGACAAGACTCTCCTTGGTCCTCTGACAGTCTTCCTGTGATGCAATTTGGGGAATGTGGAAAAGCTAGTAGCGAAATGACTAGTTTCTCTAGACTACTTTTGACAACAGCTGTCAAAGCTCTTCTGAATCAAGAGAGAGCTTAGAGAAAGTAGTTAATTTGGACATGGATGGGTGTGATGTCTGCTGTAGGCTTCTACTATCTACCTACATAGGGCTTTGGCATTCACTAGATCTGTGCTGAACATAGAAAACACAAAATCTACACCAGGAAGCTGCCTTAGTCAACACCAATCTAATCCAATACTGGCTGCTTAGTCCTTTGAACTGAATATGCCAGGGGGCAAACCTGAGATCGTCAGTCTGCACAGCAAGTGATCTACATCCAGATGACAGTCTCGGCTTCAAACCAGCATGCAAGACAGAGGATAAGACCGTTCTGTGCAGAAATGGAACTATTTATATTCATGAAATGTGGGGAAATCACGTGGTTCCTTGAAACCCATGGGGTTGCTTGGTCTGCTGCAAGCTTTCTCTTCTTCCCTCCCACCTTCTAACAGCAGAGGGCAAAAGGAAACTTAGCTGAAAGGTAGGAGTTAGGAAAATGGGAGAGAGAATGCCTATTTAATGTCTGAAGGAGTCCGAAGACCATGGGAGCTTATACCAAACAAATGTTGTTAGTCCTTGAACTGCCACAAGACTCTTAGCAGGTTCTGGTGTAAGACAGCACAGGTTAACACAGCCACCCCTCTGGATATCTGGGAATGTATGATGGCCACAGCCGTTCCTACCCTGCAAAACATTCCTCTGTTAAAACCCATAGGCCATTGTCCAAAGCTAGTACTGTATCAAGTTAGCTCTGAAGTTGTCAGCGTCACTGTCAAATTGCATTTCATACATCTGATGCCCCCCCCCACCCACATCTATGTGATCAGATGCAGAACAGGCAGGCTGTCCCTCTGATCAAATGACATGTTAAGAGAAGGGCTTGACCTGAGTGTAGGGCTACCATCACATGTGAAATGGCCAAGGGGGGTGGGGTTGGGGCACAGTCTGGATAGAGGTAATCCAAAATATTTTGCTGTCTGAGCCAGTAGTCAAGGTGAATAAACCCAGGCACATAACAAATGAGACAGAAAGTCATACCATACCATTGTCTCTCCCCATCTGTGGTAGAAAAGCTACAGGAAAAACAAGCCGATTTGCTGACTTTGCATGACTCCCCAAAGCTACTGCCTAAGATGGTGACCGCACTTTGTATAATGGTAGAGCTGCTGTGACTCCGAAGCAGCCACCCTCAATCTGGTATCCTCCATATGTCTTTAGACTACATGTCCTAGCTTTCTTGACGTTTGACCAGTCAAAAAACCAAATTTAAAGATTGCACACTGTATGAATCAACTGGTGTAGACAGTGAACCAAGGGCCAAAAGACTGCAGCCCCATAAACTGACCTGAAGTGAGTTCCATCAGACTCATGACACCCTAAAACTTTAGGACCCAGAGCATCATCATCCGTCCACTAGTCAATTGATGGATCATTTACTTCATGGTGCCATTTTGTTCATTTGACGTAAAAATAACTTGCCATGTTCTGCTTCCCAGTTGACCACATTATCTCACTATACAACAGATCTAGCAAGCAAACACTACACCACTTTAGACGGACCATAGCCACAGTAACAATGCTCTGAAATACATCCTGTCGCTGCAGTGAATTAAGTGTTCTACCACATACATACTGTATATACATACAAACACACACTCACGTGAAAGAACTGAAACAATTTCATGATTTTAATCCTCTTGTTTTGAATTGAATTGCATTGTTGTGTGTTGTTTTGTTTTGGTTAACTGTAGCCATAAACCTCTGAATTAAAAGTGCAGCACAAGGGACAAAGGGGTTAACTTTCCATAGGCCTCATTCCCCTTATTTTGTTCCCCTTCCAATTAAGCTGTTATCTGCCAAAGGAGAAAAGAAAAATATGGCATATCCACTCACTGCACAAACAGTAACTTGGAATTGCTGTGTTGTCTCTTCTGCAGCCACTGCCCAAATTCTCCTCTTGCTTGAAATGGAAGAGGCACCACTGCTGTCCTCATGACTCAGATGCACCCTGCCCTTACTCCACTCTTGTCTGTTTCCTGTTGTACCCACCCATCAGTCCCCTTCCACCACCACCACCACCTTAGAACTGCAGCACTCTGGATCAGCAAGGCACAGGGGGATTCAAACTCTCAACCTTTGGCTTTGCAGCCAGTGACCACTAAGCTATATCCAGCAGTTCCTTTGGCTGTGGCCAACAAGCAGCTCGTCTTGCATGACCACTAGCTGCTCAAAACAATCAGCATACTGTATTTTTAAGAGTGCCAGTCACATGCCAGTCACAACAGGCTCTGCTTTGAAGCAGTTAGCTGCTTTAAGCTGCTGGTGCTTAGGCTGTGATGCTGGCCAGCTGGCTGCCATTGATCTGCAGCAACAAGGGCCGCACTAGCAGCAGCCACGCCAGCTGCCCTGTGAGAGCAAGCAGGGAGGGACATGGAAGGCCGTTACTTCACGTCCTACCTTGTTCCGCCATTACGTTTGTACCGTGACAGCATTGTTCGTGGACATGTGGTTTTGTCCCTGTTCAGTCCCTGTATCCGTTTCCTCACGAGCATGATTACTTGTCTCGTGATAGCTGTTACCTCACGTCCTTGTTCCGTGACAAATTCTGGATTTGTCTTGCTTTCTTAAGCCTTTTTTTAATATCGTAAAAAAAACTTTTTCGATATTTCGATTTACTGGTCTTTCGGGGTTTACCTGTCAATGCTACAGAATTTTCAGTACTTTCTTTAAAAAACATTTGCACTGCATGGTGTTTCCCATAGGGAAAGTAATGTTGAATGCCGCTTCAGCCGCTGATCACTGGGTGGACAGTGGTTGTTGTGTGACAGGCCGTTACTTCACGTCCCTTGTCTCGGAACAGGAATCGGGAACAAAGTGTGACAAGAAAATTCCCCAGCTCAGGGGCAGGTACGGCTTGTCACACTCTGTTCCCGGTTCAGGGGGCGTGGTCGAGACAAGGTTTTGCTGTCACACTATGGACGTGAGGTAAGATTTTTTTGTACCAGTCCCAAGTGGGGCAGCAAGGAGGGACGAACGGGACATGAAGTAACAGCCGAAGTCTGGCAGCTATAGTACCAAGGTAAGTGGTCATAATGGGACTCATACTTTGACACACCTAGCATTCTGCTGCTGAGAGCAGCCACCTCACTCTGCCAGACTGGCCATGTTGCCATCTGTACAACTTCAAAATGACTGACATGTGGTTGTTTGGGGCTAGGACTGCCCCATCTCTGTTGTCCTTCTACAGGCCAGCAAAGACCTTTCTCTTCAAGCAGACTTGTGGTTTGAGAGGTGTTTTAAATGGATCGTTTTCTTCCATTTTAATGTTTGATTTTTTTTCAAATATTGATCTCAATATCATTATAAAACTTGTTTAATTTTTTTAAAAAAATAGTTGTATATTTCTAATTTTAAGCTTTTTAAATACTGTTTTATGATGTAAGCTGCCTTGGGTCCTTTGGGGGAGAAAGGTGGGAAAGAAATATTTTAAATAAATAAATAAGATTTCAACACATGTTTTAATATATTCTGTAACATCACAAGAGGAGCAGGCAACTTGGTCAGCAGTGTGTGTGGGGGGGTCACACTAGAAACACTTGCCTTCATTTTTTTTAAAAAAAATTTTTTTTATCACAAGAACTACAAACTGAATAAGATGAAAGTTTCTATTTCCCTTATCAAAGGTAGCACTAGTGAATTTACACTGAGGATATGAAAAATGAACAAGTGCAAAATATGGTCTGAATCAAAGATGCTAGTTGCTCCCAGAGTAAAAAAAAATATTACTACAGATCCTTCCCCCCATCCCCCAAATCTGGTATGCACAGATGGGAAACGATATAAAAGAAGTTCAGCAACTGAAGAAAGAAGAGATCAAAAGTATTCATAGCATTGGTAAGCTGAGTTGCTGGTATTAAAGAAAAATGCACAAGAGACATGAACAAAGCCTGAAATCTCCCTGGACTCCCCAGCAATTGAGACATCAGGGAGCACTTCAACATAGGTCACCAAATGGCAAACAAATAACTTTGCAAGTGCACAACCAGCCATTTCACATAACTGGCCCGCACAGTGGGTGAGTTCTGATTAGTCCTTGCATTCTGAAGTAATTCCTCTGGTCATCTGTTATTTATTATGCTATTAAAATTGTATCTGTGTGGTTGCAAAAGCATGTTTGCCGTATGGGCTTTGAATGGACAGGCCACATCAATTACGATCTTAGTGTTTGCCATCACACATACACGCAGCCCTGTTTTCCTTCTCCTTGTTAACTTGTTGCTGTTGTGGAAGTACTACTGCCCACATGCTGACCCTTGTTCCATAGAGTGCTGAGGAAGCAAGCCTTCCTTTAGGAAGGAGATATGAGTAATCTTAGGGGACAGATCTTTGATTACATGAGATCCAGGGACTGTGGGTAGCCAGGTGGCAAAGGCACAGCTCATTATCTCTTTCCTAGTCCAAATGCAACTGTAACTTTGGAGGTGACTAGTAGAGATGGGCACAAAACAGTAGTGCTTCGTTTCTTTAGTAGTTTCATTTCATTTTGTTTGTAATGAATTTTTAAAGTAACAAAATGAAACGAAACACTATGCTCCCCTGGGTCCTAGAGGCATCAAAATGGCAGGGAGCTTTCTCAGGCTCTTCCCTGTAAGCCCCTGAAAACTGAGTTGTTAAGGTCCAAAGGGTCCCCTAAGGTCCCCTAGGAAAAATCCTTTCTATTTGGATTCGGAAGCCAAGCCGCAAGCAAGTGATTAGTGCCGTCAGTTAGAATTTTTCCTAGGGCATACTCTTTGGAGCTTCATAACTCAGTCTCCTGAAACCCAAACATCTCCAAATTTGGGGGACTTACAGGGAAGCGCTTGAGGGAGCTAAGCCTGCCATTTCTATGCTAAAACATGGAGTGTGTGATCCATACTTTCGAGTAGTAAAAATATGGATCGCAGCAGCCAGTTTCAGAATGGAAATGGAAGGTTTTGCTTCCTTGATCAACTCCAAATAAGACCCCAAAATTTTGAGACGTTTGGGTTTCAGGGGGCTGAATTATGAAGCTCCAAAGGGGGTCCAGGTAGCTAACTGTAAGAGTGTGTTCAGCGCACAATACCAATATAGTGGTTAAGCTGGTTAATTAGTTAACTAATTAAATGTGTTAATTTGTTAATTTGTAATTCATTACCTAACAAAACAACAAAACAGCATTTTGTTTTTCGTTTCATGCCCATCTTTAGTGACTAGACTTCATACTTAAGGATAGGCATTTATCAATATAGCACACTGCTCTATTATGACCGTTACTTCACGTCCTTTTCGTCCCTCTTTGCTGTCCCACTTGGGACCGGTACGAAAAAAGGTTACTCCACATCCATATCGTGACAGCAGAATCTCGTCCCAACCATGCCCCCTGAACCGGGAACAGAGCGTGACAAGCCATACCTGCCCCTGGGCTGGAGAATTCTGTTGTCACGCTTTGTTCCCAGTTCCTGTTCCGAGACAAAGGACGTGAAGTAACGGCAATGGCTCTTTCCCCCTTTCACTCTAGGAATATTCCAACAACCGAGAAAGCAGACTGGAACTCCTGCACCATGCCAGGCTTGGCTGCCCGACTGTCCCTGCAGGAGAAGGTGTATCTTGAAGAGACAGATGGAGAGCCACTGTCAGGCGTAGGTTCGTCCTCCTCGGGTCCCAGAGGCGGGGGTGAGCTCTCCTTGCCTGCCAGCCAACAGACTGTTGAGTTCAGGTCAAGGGTGTCTCGCCCACCGCCGCCGCTCACCTGTGGCAAGTGGTGAGGGCTCACCCAGCTCTTCCTGCCAGGCTTCCCGAGACAGCTCGCGCACCCACAGTGGGGATTCGAAATATCGAAAACTGGAAGCCTGACAATTAAAAAAAGGCTAAACAAACCCAGGAAAATCCAGTTGTTGTCATGAAACAAGGTCATGAAGTAACAGTTGTCATGAGACAAGTAACCACACCCATGGGTAAACGAAAACAGGGACTGAACAGGTACAAAAATCATGTGACCGCGAACAACGCTGTCACGAAACAAACATACTGTATATACTCGAATATATGTCTAATTTTGGGCTGAAAAGGGCCCCTCGACCTATATTTGGGTCAATACTTTTAGCCACTGAGGCAAGTGCTTGGGTCGGTGTCTAAAAGTCATTTTAAACATCGTGCATCGCTTCTCCTGAACCCCCTCTGCATCACGGGGGAGTGGCGTGCAATGTTTAAAATGACTTTTAGCCACTGATCCAAGCAGTTGCTTCAGTGGCTAAAAGTCAGTTTAAACATCACACACAGCTCGCCCAGCTCACAAAGGAAGAGCTGCCAGGCCCTGCTGCATTTCCCACCCTAGACTTATACTCAAGTCAATAAGTTTCCCCAGTTTGGGGGGTTAAATTAGGGTCCCCAACTTATACTCGGGTCGACTTATACTCGAGTATATATGGTAATCGCGGAATGAAGTAGGACGTGAAGTAACCACCTATGTTGCTGAAATTGATGGTGCTATTTATGTATCCCGGATACCACCCTAAGGAGCTGGTCAGTATGCCTCTGAACTTTGGTCCATATATCTCTTACTTAACTGCAGATCATACTGGGGGATTCCACTCAAGCCTACCAGAGACAGTTACAGGCAGCATCCAGGCACATAAGCTTAGGGATCTCCTTGAAATCAGCTGGTGAATTGCCAGAATGGCTGGTGTGTGTATTTATTTATTTATTTATTTATTTATTTATTTATTTATTTATTTATTCTCTTCATTTCTCCTTAAAATGTACTCAAGGTGGCTCTCATCATTAAAAGACAAATACAGTAAGTATACAAATAGTAAAGAACGTTAAACAAATACCACCCTAAAAATGATAAACATAATAAGTAACATGAAAAGACATTCAAAGCAGGAAAGTACAACCATCCATTTAAAAAACACAGTTAGGCAACCAATGCTTCAAGGAAAGCGTGCCTGAAAAAAGTCTTCACCTGCTTGTGGAAGGACTACAAAGGTGGGACCAGCCTGGCTTCCTGTGGGAAGGAGTTCCAGAATCTGACAGCAGCTACAGAGAAGGCCTTCTCCCATGTCCCCACCAAACACACTTGTAAAGATGATTGGTGACACAATGTACTTAACACCTGAGCAGGCTCATAAAGGGAGACATTGGAGATAGTCTTTGAGATAGCTTAAGCACACGCTGTTTAGGATTTTATGGGCTAGAATAAATATTCTGCATTACGCCTGGAAACAAAGGAGCAGACAATGGTGCTGCTGTGACAGAGAGTTACATGATCCCTGTAACTGTAGTCCAAAACAGTAATGTATTAAAGCTCACCAAATAAAATGGCAGAGGTTGGTTTTCTCCTTAAAAAATTCCAATCACAACACAGCAACATCATTTTGAAAGGTCCCTGACAAAGAACATCATTTCTTCCTTTTCACTTCACAAGACAGACACAGTTTATGATTTAAGAGTCTAGGATGGAGTGGAACGGGAGGTATCTCCCTTCTTCGGGCATACCAAGACACAAGACATTTACTTTTCAGACCCGTGAATTAAGATGTAAAGCACAATCCACCTCTTGTCTTAGCTGGTCTTCTGCTTTCTGTCAACAAGTCAATAGGACCCAGGATTGAACTTTTGAAGATACTGCTTTATCTTGCTTATTTCTTAATCTGCTCATTTCTAACACCAAGTTGTCCAGTTTTTCACTTGCATTTTTTTAAAATAGTGTAATAAAAATATACTTAAACGATGAACAGCATACTAACCACCACCCAGTGGGGTCTTACAATTGAACTCCAAAGAAACTGAAGTTAAAGCATGGTTGTAAAAGGGATCTGTACTTTTTAAAACCACCAGCATACACACAGATGCCTTGATGAAAACACCTTGCCAATCATCAACACGCTTTGTAATTATATCTGGAACTGGGATATGAACAGAGATTTATGCTGTGCTTGGAACATTCGTCAAGGCCTGCTGATTTCCTAGAAAAGCAAAATGATTTTCTCCTCTTCCACAACACACCGTAACAAAAAGCACTATATGGATGTTAGATGATTGAAAGCTGCAAAGCAGGTGAACAGGAAGTCCTCGCCAATCCCTGACTTCACGAGTCAGAAATTTGATCTTGGTTCCCTTCATATGTTCTGTATATATGCAGGATGCTCATGTGTCAAAGCAGGAGTGGGGCCTCAGACTTAGCCACACTTCTAGGGCTCTTTCTCTGCCCAAGTCCTACAAGCCCCTGCCCAACATGTGTGTGTGATGTTTGTCAACGTGGAAACAACTTTTTGCACAAAGGGACACTACTTAGAAATGTTACCTTTGCAATTCAAGGCCACTCTTGACGAATGCTGAATGTTTGCTTGCTTGCTTGCTTGCTTGTTGCCCACTTGTTTGTTTGCCACCATCTTGTATCTTTTAGCCAGCTTTATCTCCTTTGATTATTATGTATATTTTTACAGTTTTACCCTTTGTTGTTCATCGCCCAGAGTTCCCTATGGGAACCTCAGGCGGTCTATAAATGCAAATAATAAATAAAATAAAATAAAATAAAATAAAATAAAATAAGATAAAATACCACCCCCCAGCACACCCAATGCAGCATGAGCAGTCACTTGCAAGAACTGGAATTACAAACATGAAAATTTGTAAACTCTGTGCAGAAGCTGCATATCAGTAGTGAAAAACATCCAACGATTCAGTTATTGGAAGGTATTAGAGTTGGGTGGGGGGGCAGTTGTTGCCATTTATTTTATCCCTAGGACCTTTTGTAGATCCAAAAGGGCTCAAAACGAAAAAACGGGCAAGGTAAGACGCACTTACACAGTAGGAAAAATAGAGTTTGATCCATTGCGTGTTTATCAAATTCAGTTTTCCAGTGAATTTGTGACAGCAGTCAGTCCACATGACAATTGGAAGCAGGGCAGAGATTAGTTAGGTGTTAACATGGTGTTAGCCAGCAATTTCTATTTGATTTCTTCTTTTTCCCTGTTTAGTTCTCTGGTGCCCTAGCAAAACTTTGTTCCGCTACTGAGTTGAAACCCCACCTTTTTTAAGTAACACTGTTTGGGGCAAAGGGGGTGCTTTGTTAAGGAGCACTGACACCCCCATGAGCACCCTTTTGCATCGGGACAGGTAGTCATACTCACAGAAAGTGGACAAAAGCAATGTCAACTAGATCAGAATGAATTTAAACCAACCCTGATGAGGAGGTTGGGATGGGGGAGGGGGAGATAATACCCTACTCAAAATAGGCTTCCTCACATTGAACTTTATGTTGTGTAGTCACTAGGTTTGATTCCAAACTCATTTGTGTCCAATCTGACATAAGATGTGGGGTAAATTGGCTGAAGTAGTTGCCCTTTTCTGTTACTATTTTTAAAAAAAGGACACACCCCTAGCTTATAACAAATATTGTTCTTTGTGGCCCCTAGAGAGCCTGAGAATCCTTTTTAGAAAACAAATATTGGCAAGAGGTTGAGGATGTAAGGGAGAGGGTAGAAAGAGCTAAAGGAAGTTCTTTTGGAGGGGGGGCTGAATGGGGCGCATGGAACACACTTTTCCCACCCCAGTTCCACCTACAACTAGCCGTCCTGTTTATGCAAAGCTGGAGGTAACAAGCAGCCATTGGGTCAGTCAGGGCCAGTGCATCATTTGGACATCTTAATTCATGTGCTGTTCCAGGTTACTCTCTCTCAGCTCACTGAAATCCTGAATGGATTTGCAATGGTATCATTAGATGATATGGGGCATGTTGTGCCACTTGGGGTGGGTGGGTGAAGGGTAAACTGGAAAACAAAAGGTCTGGAAAGAAAGTTGAAACCTTCCCACCCCAAGTGTTTCGGTTTTTGCCCAGAATGTTCTATATACCCTGTTTTTGAACTAAGAAAGAAATTTGGGATCAGCTGCATGCGATGGATCACACATTTTAAACCCTCTATTTATTTATTTATTTATTTATTTATTTATTTATTTATTTATTTATTTATTTATTTATTTATCAGCAAGTTTGATGCATGTGATTCATTCATCATCAGCATAAACAACCCCACACTAGGCATGTCATCACAGATTTAAATTACAGTAATTCAATTCACTGCATTGTCCTGTATGACAAACACCCCATGAAATCACATACCTTGCCATAAAATTACTATTACCATGAACACTACAAACATCTCTGATTTTGAAAGCTGGGTAATGTCACACCTGGTTTACACTTGGGTGGGAGAGCTCCGGGAATATAAAGGGGCTAGGAAAGACTCCTTCCTGAAGCCTGGAACAGCCACTGCCTGTCAAAGCTTCCTGGAATAGACTAGGGCTGCTTTCACACAACCACTAAAATCCACAGCTGACTTTGATGCGGATCACCTCCCGAAGTGGTCACATACTTATGTCGCAGATTGGATGTTCCCATGGTCGTGCTTTGAAAATCCACAACCATCGCAGCAAAGATACCATAACCAGGGGCATAGCTAGGGCTTCCAGAGCCCAGGGCAACAGACAGTTTTGCGCCCCCGTTGCAAAATATAATTTGGATGGTGGGAGGGCAGCAGTGGGGGTGGGTCAGTAGGCAATTTGGCACCATCAATTGCTGAGCCCAGAGCACCCCGCCCCCTTGCCCTCCCCAAGCTACGCCCCTGACAATAACGGGGGTGAAAAGGTTTTGGTGTGGATTTTCCGTGTTCCCACGGATTCGAGTAATGGTTTAAAACCCCATCGGAACAGCAACAAGGATTTTACCACATCAAGACCAGGTACTTTTAAAATGCACTGGGTTGTGCTTAAGTGAGCGTGGTTGCACTTTATATGTATTTTAAAAAAATCACTGCTTGTGGGAAAAAGATTTTATGCTCTGCATCTGTGAGCACTTTGCAGCGGATTTTAGTGGTCTTGTAAAAGCAGTATAGATAAACCAATGGTTTATATACAAGGCAACTTCCTATGTTCCCAAACCAATGAATCAATTTGAGGAGCTTTTATAATGATATCCTGTATGTTTCCATTTCCCTTCAAGATTCACTTTGGGAACACCTGCTGCATGGTAACATTTCATTAACCATGGCTGTGCAGGTGTACTGAAGTCTTTTGCTTGACATTATGTAGTTTGTAAACTGTTGACATTTTACACTCACTGTTTCCCCCTTCCCTGACAGATAAGATTGGATGTGTGCCTCTGCCTGCCTCTCTGTCAATCTGTCTTTGTCCTGTCCTACTGAAAGCAAATGAAAGCAGATTGACATAAGAGGCAGGGACTGGGCAGGAGTCTTTGCTTCGCCTGCCAGTCTACCCGTGTTTTTGGATAATTGCTGAAATGCTCGTTTCATGATGGCTTCTAGGAAAGTACATCCCAAGAAAGATCTCTGGATCTCAGATGCACCTCGCTTAATCTCATTCAGGCTTGGCACTCCTCTCACAAAGCAACAAAGAGTGCCCATTGTACTGCAGAGAATCACAGTTCATTCATGTGTAGCAAGAGTCTTCATGCATCTCATCCAGTATATTCTTCTTCCCTATCAATTCTTGCCCAGATGGGTTAATGATTACTTGTGTGACACCAAAGCAACCTTTACCACTTTTTCACCAGTTGCAAACTAAAATGGGGGGTTCTTTTTGTGAAACCTTTTACTAGCTGTGAAAAGGGCTGCCTGCCCTGTAATATTTTCTTCTACAATACTTTGAAATGGGTCACATCTTACAAGGGAGAGAGGGTCAGTGTCAGAGAGAAAAAAATGCACCCACATACATTGGCGAGGCAATTGTGCCAGTATATAAGAAAATAAGAGCATAAGAACAAAAGAAGTAATCATCCAGTCCTCTAGCCATGCTGGATCATGCTCCCCACATCTTGCTCGGTAATGATTCCTTTCACACCAATGGCCAACAAAACTAACAGCAAGCCAAGGTACAGAGTGTTAGTTTGGGCTATTTGACAGAGAGCATTTTGATGGGTTTGTTTGCCCACACCAGGTAGGGATTGATTGATTGATTGATTGATTGATACATTTCTATACCGCCCATCTTCAAAAAGAACTCTGGGTGGTTTACATCAATATAAAGAAACAGTACAGCAACATGTGCAAACTACCAGTAAAATAATGTTCTCAAATAGAATAAAAAACAAACAAAACAAAACAATGTACCCAGCATCACAACCTGATAAGGGCATAGCAATTGATTAGTGCGCTCTAATATGATAATAGAGTGGTCTTCTGCTACTGCCATTTTTACTATGCTGCCAGGTGCTTGGCAATGTTTCGGCCTACAAAACATGCCTGGGTGCCCATATCCTTACATCCATGAAGCCCGCCACACTTTTCAAATGCTTGAATTGGGTTCACACAATATATTTTGTTCCGAGGCATTTTTTTTAGCTCTTGCCATGCATACCTGGACTTCCTACCAAGACTTCACCATGTATGATCAAGATTTCTCAACATGACATGAAAATGAGACATACATCCCCATTCTCGTTCTTCCCTTCCTCCCCAGATTTTTCATATGTTTTGTGTTCAATTTTGAACAGCTCAATGAATGACTAAATGGGCAGATGCTGGTCTGCTGTGGAGATAGGCAGCTTTGCTCCTTTTGCTGGTCCCTAGAGAACATAAGTGTCAGTGTAAGCTGTCCCAGGGTGTTTCTACCTGCACCTTTCTGGTTCCCTGTCAGGTTTTTTTTAAAAGGTGTGCATTGGATCTCTCTGTTTTGGTTCATTTACAGGCCTTAAATAGATTGTTTAGCCACTGTGTGATACTGGCAAGGAGAAACTTCTTCTGGTCCATGTAGGGGGAGAGGGAAGTAAAGGCTGTTTAAGTGTATTAAAGCAGCCCTGATGTGTTGTACTTTTATGGGAAAAATATTGAACACATCCTCCTGGAAGGAGAGGAGACAGGTGAGATCAAGGAGGTTTCCCCCCCCCCTTTCATTGAGGAAGGTTACTCAAACAGGGTCACTTGAGATGCAAGGACTGCACCCAATGGTACATTGGACACTTCCCTAAGTGAGCCTATTTAGTCCAATCTGTACTGCTCCAATTGAGTTGTCCAGCCAGGATCTTTTGTGGCCTACCAGAAAATCCTGTACAGGAAAGGTGTTATCAGTGCAAGACCTGTAATAATCAATCCTGAACAGCTTGGTTTTATTTCTGGTCTTTTCCAGGTGAATTCTATGCATTAAAAAAGTCATTCTGTGCTGGAACTGTAATTATTGTGCACATATCAGCATTTCTTCCAGAGCACAATAACCAGGAAGTTTCTAAGTGGGAGGAGGGGGAGGAGAAGATAATTCCCTGGAGAAAAGTCTTGGTGAAAAGAGAAAAGGAATGTTGTTTTCCCTTGGTTTCTCTCTGAGAGCAAGAGGCCACAAATTTCACAAGGAATACATACTTGATGTGCTATATAGTCCCACTGTTTAATCAGCTTTCTCTCTGTGACCCCTGACTGGCTAGGTTCACCAAGTGGATATGGAAGAATGCCATGAATGGAGAAGCTATCGAAATGCACCCACTCTTCAAGCAGAATGAGTTTGTCTCTGAAGGAATGGAAATCTCGGGGGCGGGGGAGAGGGGAATGTAGGCAGACAGAGCCTGTTCCAACCTCCTGGGTCCAACCACTGAATCCTACTAGATGTTCGATGGTCAAGATATTGTAGGCACTTGCCAAGTAGAGATGGAAAACACAAGGCATGACCCAAATTCAGGTACATGAGCAGAAATCAACAAGTAAGTCGCTGTTTGGGTGGAAGCACCCAAGAGAGACTGTGGGGAAGAATGCCACTTAACTGCTTTCCTTTCCTTGGTTGCTTAGAGGTTCCTTTCCACTGTTTTCCAAATACTCTTCCACAGATCATAAGGCACAAAGAGGTTGAATCTGCTTAAGTACATACAGCATGGTTATTTACAAAGGATGATCCTTGACTCTAAGGAACGAGTTTACATGTTTTCCCTACAGTTCCATACAGCTCAGAGGAGTTGCACAGTAAACAATCATTTGCAATAAAGCATAACAGGAAATGAACTTTCCTACTAAGTTTTCTCTGTCGCTTGTAATGGGGGAAAGGAAAGATTTGGGAGAGAGATGGACTGTTGAGTACTCTGTCTTCCATCTCTTGGTTTCGCTCCGCTTCTTGCCAACCATTGGGTATCCACCAAGTCAGCATTCGGTCACCACAGAGCATCCTCACACTTCCATAGGCTTGTGTTTGGGAGCATTTCTCCATAATGCAGTGGGTTCGTTGTTGTTGTTGTTGTTGTTGTTGTTGTTGTTGTTGTTGTTGTTGTTGTTGTTGTTGTTGTTGTTGTTTTAGGAGATGGGGTGGCTGCACATACTTGTGCCCAGTCTCACAATAAAGAAATATTGGATTTTCCCTCTGAAGTCTCAATTCATTTTCTGGGAACATTAAATATAAGTTTTTGCATTCAAACCACGAAACAACCCCTATTTCCAACGGAAAGAAGGTTCCCTCAGTTCCTCTAATTTTTATGTCCTGCTCTTTGTCCAAGCCCTCAGTTCCATTTCTCTCCTACCTGGTTTCCATTCCTCTTTCTATGCTAAGTTTTATTTTCTTAACTTTCTCCATCCCCTCCTGCCCCTGAATCCCTGCAAAACTCTTGTCTGCTAATATCTCCCTTCTTGTGCTTGTCTGGAACTGCACTGAGTACACCTGTATAAGAAAGCTTGAATCAGTATTATCAGTATTAGAAGGGGGTTGGGAGTTTGCAACTAAAAGTGTGCTATGTTTCTGCTGAGGATTTCAGCTACTTATACATATTGTGGATAAGTTATTAATAAGGTACAAGGACTAGAATTTCAATGATCTCTTAGACAAGAAGAGTTCTTAGGAAAGATTTGAAGGAAATCAGGAAGGAGATATGGTCACACAGAGGCATTCCGAGAACCACTTTGAAACATAAGGATGAGCAGCAGAAAATGGAAAGAAGGAGCTCTACAGGCATCTAAGGGTTTTAGTGCTAGATGAGTGAAGGTCGCAGGAAAGGAAATGCCATGGACATAAAATCTGACTAGTGATGGGAACAAATACTACATTTTTCATTCTTGTCAGTTCTGACGGTTTTGACAAAAGAGAATACACTGGAAAGGAGCTGTAAAGGCCTATAAAATTCCTCACATCCAGCCAAGAACCCCCCCGGGGGGGGGGAACCCTCTCTCTCTTTTTTGCTTCCAAGTCTTTCTAATTTGAGAAACCTCTATACAGTACAACCCCCGTATCCACTGATTCATTATCCACTGATTCATTATCCACGGATCCATAGAGCAAAAAAGTAAATAAATAATTCAGCAACTGCAAAGCACGGTACTGTCACAAAAAGCTGCTGTAAAACAAGATACTGTTGCAAAACAGCAGCCATAAAACAAAAGCTACTGTCACAAAACAGCAGTTTTTGGGGATTTTGGTGTTCTCTCTTATCCACGGTTTTCATTATCCACGGAAGGCCTGGAACCAATCCCCAGCAGATACTGGGGTCCTACGGTAGTCACCTTTCATTATAAGAAATCACACACACACACACACACACACACACACACACAATGAGAAAGCATGGCTAGAGGACTGGATAATTACTAAGAAGGATGACAACAACTCATCTAGTGCTTCAAATTTGTAATATCCTATTTATGGGCAATATGCATAATTCACATATCATGCAGTTGTGCACAAAACATCATTCCCACTGATGCCAAACTCTACCAAAAGCCTCAGGAAAATCTTCATTCACCTTGCCTGCAATGACAAGAGAAGGAAGGATGTACGTACCCTTCCCAACTTTGCTACTGATAAGAGAGACCAGTTGCCTCTGTTTCAAACACAGAGATATCTTCTGGGCTGAGTGACAATAGTCCTGGCCAAAGACTGCAAAGTAGAAAGATGTGAATGAGGATGGGACTGTGGAGAGAAATTGGCAATGTTTCCCACAGAGGATTTGCCTCCATCAAAGCTAGTCAGAATATTCACAAAGAAGCCAAAAGAAAGAAATGTCAGGTCGAAGCCTTCTTTCATAGATGAGGTTAGGGCTTTTGCTATCTGATTACTGAGAACAGCTACACATTAGGGAGACTTTACACGGGAGTCAGGGATGAGACACAACAGAAAAAATCCTTCTCCCACACTTCCAAGGACTTTTCCCCTGCTGTTTGCATTACTCCTTCAGGAAGCATCTATACCTATTAACAAGTACGATGACGACAATGACAATGATGATGACGACAACAACAACAACAACAACCACAACAACCACAACAACCACAACAACAACAACAAAAGTGTTCTAAAATTGTTTTAGAATCAGATCTGAGGATATGGAACATGCTGGCTCCATCACTCTGTGCGTGAGTGCGTGCATATGCACAAGAGCATAGCTTTGTGAAAAAGAGATACTTCCCTATCTGTGAAGACTAGAGATGTGACTTAAACCCCTGGAATACTCCACTTTACAACGCTACTCTGTATGTGAAGAGGGTAATGTCCACTGGATGAGAAGATGACAGGTAAGCTCCATCACATACAGTGGTGCTTTGTAAGACGGATGTAATTCATTCCATGGGGCAATTCGTTCTACGAAAAATTCATCTTGTGAAGTGCCGTTTCCCATAGGAATGCGTTGGAAACCAATTAATCCATTCCAGAGGGAATGGATTAATAGGTTTTCAACGCATTCCTATGGGAAGGCTGTCCCAAATCCCCTTAATCAACTGACAGCCAAAGGCTGTTCCCTGCAGCTGACAGAGAGCTGATTTTGACAGCTCAAGGCTGTCTGTTGTGGCTGTGTGGAGCAGCTTTCAGCTGCCAGTGATTGAAGGGGTTTAATCCCCAACCCATCAAAGGGGGAGAAAGCTTTTTCCCTTTTTTTGCTGGGTTGGGCAGGGGGAAAGCTTCACTCCTTTTGCTGGCTGTGACTCCCAGTCCCCTCCTCCTTTTCAGGCACCCGAAAGCGGAAAGGAAGAGGGGACAGGCCTGGGGGGAAAGATTCTCTGAGAGCCCCAAAGCAGCTCAGTGTGTCTTTTCCCCAGTGGCTTCAGCAGTGACCCTCGCCCAGTCCTGTCGCCACTGCTTCCCTCACAAATAGCCCAGGCAATGAAACCAAACCTCAGAAGTGGCTGCGGAGGAAACGCACCTCTTGTCTGGCAGCTGCTTCCACGGCTTGGCTCAACTCCATCACCAGGGCTGTTTGTGAGGAAAGCAGCAGCAGCAGGGCTGGCCAAAGATCACTGCATCCCTGCTTGGCCCACCAGGTCGGCATGCGAAATTCAAATGCCTGCCTGGGTTTCCTGACCATGTAGCCCTGATCCATGCGTGCTATACAGTTGGGAAATCTGGGCAAAGAGGAGATGTTGGTGCTTCGATTAAGGGTTTCCCAGTCATATAGCACCCAATGATTGGTGCTACATGGTCAGGAAAGTCAGGCACCATTTGAATTTCACACCCCTTCAGGTTGTGGGTGTGCAAAATTCAAATACCTGCCCGGGTAGGCAAACCACTGTCTTGTGAAAAATGCCTATCCCCAGAAATTCCATTTTTCTTACAAAGAATTCGTCTTACAGGGCATTTGTCTTGCGAGGTACCACTGTAAAAAGGTAAAGGTTCCCCCCCTTGCACATGTGTGCTAGTTGTGTCCAACTCTACGGGCGGTGCTCATCTCCGTATTCAAACCAAAGGTCCAGCGTTGTGCAAGTCCGTGGCCACGTGGCCAGCATGGCTGCAAGGAAACACTGTTTTACCTTCCTGCTTTTTATGGCAGTACCTATTTTTCTACTTGCATTTACATGCTTTCGAACTGCTAAATTGACAGGAGCTGGGGTTATCAGCAGGAGCTCGCTCCGCTGCGTGGCACCCGGGATTCGAACCGCTGAGCTGCTGACTTTGCAGCCAACAGTTTTCGGAGCCTTAGTCCGCTGAGCCACCACTGTAATTGACTCCATTACATAATGCTTGAGTTGGAGTGTGAGCTGGCAGAAAATAAAGCATGTCAAGGCAGAAGTCTTGCTATCTTGTAGAAGCACTGGTTTGCCTTTATTTGTGTTCTGCTTTTTATTTGTAAATGAAACAAAGAACTCAAGGGCAGCATCAGAAGGAAACAAAAAGTAGTAAAAACTGAAAATCATTCCTAGTGCATCCTGCAGTCCCGAGAAAGAGGTGAGCCTGCAATAATCTCGTTCTCCATCCTACTATGAAATTTGCTTTTTGGGGCTGAAAAACAAACACACACAATCCCCCTGAATTAAGGGGACTCACCTGTAGGTGAATAACAACAGTTGGGAACTGAAAAACAATGCCAAATTTCAAGGCGCAGAGAAGGTCAGCAGTAGATATGTAACGAGAGATTAATCAGACATTTGAAATGCAATTGGACACAAGCATACACAACCCAATTACTTAATGTAAAATGAATGATAGTAGCTGATGAAACCAAGGTCAAATATGACTTTCACATGCTCTGAGAAATAGGAAAACAAATCCTTATTGGGAGTGCCTTCTAGCTGGGTGATTCCTGCTCTTTGTACTTTATAAAAGTGTTAGGGTTTTTGTAGCTATGGTAACACTAGCATTCTAGAATGTATTTGTATACAAACTGCTGAACTGCATCTTTCAATTTGAGAGGGAAGCTGCTCTGGCATTCAAAACCTGTGGCAGGGGAACCAATATAGTACCTAAAACAAGAGGAACAAATTAGAATTTATGCTAACATAATTATTCTGAGCAAAGGAAGAGACTTTTTGCAGGAGCTTACTCCTTTGTACCATCTCTCTCCCCCCCCCCACACACACTTTTGTTTGTTCACAGAATGAGCCTGCAAATTCAGTCTTCTTTTAATCTCCTATGTGGCTTTATTCCATTAATAAAATTGGGGCGGGGGCATTAACAAGAAATATATTCAGGTTTTGCTCCACGTAATGTATGAGATCAGAAAGAAAGAAAGAAAGAAAGAAAGAAAGAAAGAAAGAAAGAAAGAAAGAAAGAAAGAAAGAAA
>JAHTLZ010000348.1:26075338-26101824 GCA_023846285.1 Phrynocephalus versicolor
ACACACACACACACACACACACACACACACACACACACACACACACACACACACACCAATACAATTCCAGCCTGCTGGAGACAAAGCTAAATGTTCCCACAGTTGACCCTGTTCTGCGATGCAGAAAACTGCAGATCCCTATTGATAGACTTAAGAGTGTTCTTTGGAAAAAACGCTCTCCAGTAAGCAAGCACAAATAGTTAAATTACGTTTAGGCAGCAGATAAAGAGGCTCCTCCTTGCCAGTGTCAGGATCAAAGGTAGAGGTTTCTCAGCTGCACTGCAGATGCTTGCTGCAGAATGTTTGCCTTGCCAATGAAAAGAAGGTCATTTTCAAGGAAGGTGCTTTTATCTGCCTTGACCTTATTCACTGTATTCACTACACATGCCCATACTTAGATAAAATTCTGTACCTTAACGACACCGAAGGTGTATTTTTGAACTACTGTATAGCAGCAGTGCACTTTCCAAATGTTTTTTTCTTAGCATGAGCAAATTCCCCTTCTGTTTCCTTTAGGGTGATGGATGAAAACCTCAGATGTTTTTATACCACAGTTGCCCAAAAGATCAAACTAGCCCGGGTAATAGGCAGGCATGACTAGCATTCAACAATAAAACAACTGAAGTGGCATACATTCCCTGCCTCTTTGTTGCCTTTCTGTGCTATGAAGTCATTTCTGACTTATGAGAACCCACATTGGGTTTTCAAGATACTTGAGATGTTGACAAATCAGTTTGTCATTGTTTCCTGACTAATGAGTTTCCATGTCCAAACCTGGATACAACCCAGGTCTATCCCTATCCTTTAAGGTGCAACTCTCTTGCTTTCCTGATGTAGACTGAAGGGTTATTACTGTGTAGAGGTACAGTAATACATATGTGTTCTATTTAGAAGGCAGTCAGTAAAGCACAGCATTAATAGGCTCAGACTGCCACTGTGCAGGGTTTAAGGCACTCGGTTTGTAGGATTTAGAGGGTTTGGCATTTATACTTACTAAAATTATCTGTGTTGATCCATTGCTGTGAGGTGAGGTACTGGAAGCATCACTGTTATACCTTTGCTTAGAACCACAGTAATAATGATGAGCTTTCTAAAGTCCTTCATAAACAAAAGACTAGATTTCCCCTCTCTCCAAAACCCACATCTTTCTTAAGGAAGTCCTGAGCAGATCTAACAGAATTTCAGGACCTACCCAGGACTACTATTGCAAAGAAGAAACAGCATCTCTTCTTACATAGCTTATAGGCATCAGATTTAGGGCGCTTTTACACGACCCCTAAGATCCGCTGGTCCCTTAAATTCGGACCAGCGATCTTAGGGGTTTGTCGCTCTTTGTGTGTCTCCACCCTGGCTGCTGGCTGCGTGAGGGAGGGAGGGAAAAAAAGGATGAAAGAAGAAAGCCTTACCTCCCCGGTGCCAGTGGGAGCTGCCGGGCGAGCCGCCGGTGACTTCCTGGTTGCTCTTAAAGGGGCGGGAGGCAAAAAACAAAAACAAAAAGAAGCGAGGAGAGCCCAGCACATCCGCATTAAATATTTTTCACCATCAAAGAGCAGGTACAAGAAAAGTGCAGCTGGGTCGCGCTTAGGTGGGTGGGGTCGCACTTAATTGTCTGCAAACTCCGGACCTGGTGGGGAAACATTTTTAAGGTCCGGAGTTTGCAGCCCTTTGCCGCGGAGCTTAGGGGTCGTGTATAAATGCCCTTAGTTGCTGCACAGCATTGTCCCCGAGTTTCACTTTGTGCGTGCTTGTAATGCACCCCATCAGAAGGCAAGCAGTCCTTGCTGTGTGCTGTTATAAAGAAAACAGGTCAAAGAGACATAGCTCTTTCCCAATTGTGCCCTTCAGAAACAAAATCCTATTATCCTACAAACAATGAATCACACCCAAGTTCAGCTGATATCAAAGAAGCCTACATATACATATATATCAGTGGGCTTTTCTCAGGATCACAGCCTTAGCACTCAGCCTCAGTCTTTGATACACCGGTGTTCAACCCTGGGGAGTAGAAAACAGAATGTTCCAGTTGTTTCAGTTAAGAAGTGTAGAGGTCCTGTATTTTAATGGGGCTTCAATGAAGAAGCCAAGAAGTTTTAATTGCCCCTCCTGTAGATGCATTTACGGGTGCATTTTTGATTCTTACATGTTCCAGAAAATTGTTTGACATGCAATATTCACATAAAGTTTCTTTCTGATTATTGAACTGTTTTGGTAAGAAATGAGACCTAAACTGACCTTGATATAAAGGCCACGAGTGGCCCAGGAGGGATGCTCACTGATGAATCCTAAATGTATAACACCACAACATCCCCTGTGTTGTAGCAGTGCGCACTATGCACGCATATGATGACAACCTTATTGACTTGTAAGAATGACATACCAGAACTTGGCTTGTGAAATAACACCCAGAACCCTTTTGCCAATATGTGCTTCATTAAAGTAAGTCATGTAAGTCTTTGTGACAAATTGCTGCTAATTAAAGAGAGCCTAGTTAGGTTCCTGGACACACAAAATATATGGATTACAACAGATATCTAAAAATGTTTGGACTCAAGGCTTCTTCAAAGCCATGTCTTCTGATATGGATAGTGTGAATGAGCTTTGGATGCTTATTGGTCACTATAATCTTCTTTCCCCTACCCCCAACTTTGAGTAGTAAAAACACTTTTCACATTGCAATATTGTTCTTACTAAGAGACAATTTTTTCAGAAGCTCCACAAGTGAGCTCTGGTGCAAAATTCTTTAGTTGCTTTGACTGATCCACCCAAAGTTCCAATCCTATGTACAGTTTTAAGTGGTACTGAACGCAACCATGGTTTGCTTTTGAGCTTATACAGACACACAGGATTGGACACACCTTGAATATAGGGCTATTTTGGCCATTCCCCATCTTCTATGGGTTCGGAATTATATACTTGTGTGCGTGTGTCATCACTTCAAAACAAACATATAGCAATCCTATTTAAGGGGTGGTTTTACCACTGTCACACCCCCAGTGAGTTTCCATAGCTGAGAACCCTGTTCTCCCAAGTCCTAGTCCTGGTCCGTCATATATTTGGAATCCCATACTTTACATTTATACTTTAAGTAGGGATTGAAATTCTGTTCCTAAATTTGTTCTTCCCATGAAAAACTAACTTCTGTGTCTTTCTCAAAAACTATGGTTTACTTAAATATGGAATAAGCGCTTTCTTCTTACATGCAGCAATGCACATGATAGAGCTAAATGGGTTATTTCACTGATTTTGTTCCACCAGACTATTGGAGAGTGTTGTGTATGTATGTGCTAAGGAAAAAGGCACTGGTTTTTGTGCAAATGAAAAATGTTAATTATATGCAAAAAAAACAACCCCATCCAACCTATCAATGTGTGAAAGTTCTAAATCTTACCCAGTGGGGACAATATTATTGAGATGTTTCTTTCTTAGATTTGTGATACTGTATAGATTTAAATATTTTATATCCTTGCTTTCCATGTTGAACCAGCCTATCTTGTCAAGGTTTTGTCTGGATTTCTCCACATCACTAAGTTTGATGGAGTGCTGCATAGATAATTGTACACACAGTATTTCTATGGTAGACTATGGAGAATGACACACTTGAGCCTAAAGTTTGTTGAACTTGAACTCACTACTATCTGGTGGTGGACAGCAAATTGATCATCTTTCTCAAGCAAATTAGGAACCCATCTACTGTATGATGAACTATTCCCTTTCAAATTGTAATTTAACAGGCGAGTGTTACAAAATATGCTGCATACATGAGAGTTTCAGACTGAAAACCCAATTTGTTATTCTTTATGAGACTGTGATCAGAGCTTGGACTTTAAGAAGTACATCTGTTCCTGTGACTCATTATAGGATTTACACAAATAATCCTTTACTACAGTATTGAAAAAATAGCTCCCAGCATTACTTACTGGGTTGCTTTTTACTTTCTTCTGAAAAAAAACATCTGCTAAGAGAAGGGCTTACTCCCTGAAATTTTTTATCAAAATGCCTTAAAATAACTTTGAATAGCATTTAAAGTAAATGCATCAATTAAATACTATATATGTTCCTAAATATTGCATTAGTTTTAAAATATAACTTTCTTAATGTATTTATTTTGTTAAAAGGGGAACTTGTTTCAATAATTTATTTCCAATTTTGTACTTATGAAATCTGATAGCACTGTAGTTCTTTGTCAAGACTGGAAAAAATTAAGTGGATGGAGATGCCATATCTACCATGTGTGTGATATGACAGAGCAGTGTTTGATGGGAGGGAACAGAAGGGCATGAGGAGCAATGAGCGGAGAATAACAAAAATAACAGATATATGGACAAACTGAGGTTAGCTCCTCATACATTCCTTGACAGGTTATGGGCCCAGTCAACGTTTAAGCCAGCATGCTAAGTGGTTAGAGAAAAGTTTTGAAGTTGCTGAGTTTGGAGCTGAAAGCTGAAAGCTGAAAGGTTTGGTTGATGGAATGGGACTGAAAAATTGTGAAATATATGCTTTAATTGGGATCAGAGACTCAGTTTTGTAATGGGAAAGCTAGTGAAAAAGAAATAGTTCTCAGCAAAGATGCAAAAATAAACTAGATCTTGACCACGAAACAGGAAGAATCCTGCTGGGTCAGAGAAAGGTTCTTCTAGTCATGACTGTTGTTACTATTGATGGTCAGCCAGATCCCTCTTGGAAAACTACAGAAGGGGCATGAAATCAAGAGTCATCTTTCCCTAGAACACCAACCAATGATCCTGCCTGCCTCTGCATCTGGAGGTTCTATGGGTAGACACCAGGCATGATGGCTTGGGTATACTGGGACTTGGACTCCAAAAAGCTAGATTTTCCAAGTTCTGTAGTAACCCTTCACTGAACTATTCTTTGTTATTTTGCCTAATAACTTGAAGGTGCAAATTAAATATGATTAGAGAAGATGAAACTCAGTAACAGAAGCTGCAGGGAACAGGATTCAGATCAAGTGATCAAAAAAAAATTTTGAGAAGAGAATTGGCTGCCACAGCTAAGATACGAAACCCTATTTTAGGGATTGGCAAGGCATTAAGAATATAAGAACATAAGAAGAACCATGCTGGATCAGGCCAAAGGCCCATCTAGTCCAGCTTCCTGTATTTCACAGTGGCCCCACCAGATGCGTCTGGGAGTGCACGAGACTACATATCTGTCTCCTGATACCACTCCCCTGCATCTGGTCCTTGAAGTACCCCGGTTTTAAGCCTGGAGATTATACATCTCCATCATGGTTTGTAACCTGTGATGGACTTTTCCTCCAGGAATCTGTCCAATCCCCTTTTGAAGGCATCCAGGCCAGATGCTATCACCACCTCCTGTGGCAGGGAGTTCCACAGACTAAGAATGGGCTGGGTGAAAAAATATTTTCTTTTGTCTGTTCTTACTCTCCCAGCCCTCAGTTTGAGTGTATTTCCCCAAGTTGTGAGAGGGAGAAGAGTGTCCCTCTATCCATTGTTGGATTATACGTCTCTCAAATCCTAGCCAGGATCGCCAATGATGAGGGAAGATGCAATCCAACAAAATCCGGATGGCTATAAATCCTCCATCTGCACTGAGCAGATTGTTGCCCTAGATGGCCTTATAGGACCCTTCCAACTTCATGATCCTATAATTCCACATGTTCAATATAAGTTGCACTTCATATAGTAATT
Source organism: Phrynocephalus versicolor (assembly GCA_023846285.1). Taxonomy (NCBI): domain Eukaryota; kingdom Metazoa; phylum Chordata; class Lepidosauria; order Squamata; family Agamidae; genus Phrynocephalus; species Phrynocephalus versicolor. The sequence continues at coordinate 26,081,008 of JAHTLZ010000348.1, forward strand.
CATGTTTGCCATCTTTACAATGCGTAGCCTGCATAATTAAATTGTAAACTGCCCAAAGATTGCTTGAAGTGCTGTGGGGCGGTATATAAGCAGAACACTTTGCTTTGCTTTTACATGAATTCTATCATCCTCATGAAGATCTGGATTCTATTTATTCTCAGTGTGCTTTAGGTTTTCATGCATCATCCCTAACAGAATCTCTTGAGATGGATCACCAGGACTAAAAGCTTAGGTGAAGTCTCCATAACTTACACTGCTTCCTTTGTCATTTATATCAAAAGTATGCTTTGCCATGTTTCATTAAAAAAAGCTATGGCTTAGTGTCGAGTAAGATTATTTTTGGTACATTCATAAATTAGCACTCTCATCAAAGATACTTTTATAATTTTTGCCAGAGCAATTAACTTGTTAAATTAAGCTTACATATACATACATTCTCCAGAACTGGTAATTCCTAGCCACATATCTAGTATATTGTGAAAATAAATAAATATTTTCTTTTTAAGGTAGGCACCTGGAGTAGGAACTTGCAATCCATTCCAGTATTCCTGCCCAGAAAACTTCACGGACATGGGGTCACGAAGAGTCAGTCAAGACTGTAACAACACAACACACACATACACACACACACACATCTAATGGGAATCTAATGGGATTATACTGTACATGCTTTGATTATAAAATTAATCAAAGATGGCATTACCATATTGTTCTGCAAGATGGCTTCTAATCAGAAATATGTCGCTACTTATCTGTAACATTCAATTCTTACAAAAATCCTAGCATATGTAAACCAGCAAGATATGGTCCACCAGCTTATTCACTTAGTGGATTCAATTCCAAGCAACCCTCAGCAGTATCAGTCTGATCCTCATATATGCAGATTCCCCCCCCCCCCCAACACACTATTCTAATTACCAGTACTATTTTGGTAGAGGCAAGCCAAATCCAGTAAAGGCTTTTCAAGGCTTTTCAACCAACTGGATTGTTGAAAAGTAGTTCATAGTAATGGTGAGAACAAATCAGGAACCACCTCCCATTATAATTTACTCATTGACACTTTAATGCAGCTGCCTAGCTGCCCTAAGCACATCCAATCTTGCCTGATTTCAAAAGCTAAGCAGGGTCGGCCCTGGTTAGTACTTGGATGGGAGACCACCAGGGAATACCAGGGGCTGTAGGCGCCTGGAGTAGGAACTGGCAAGCCACTCCAGTATTTCTGCCAAGAAAACTCCATGGACATGGGGTCACGAAGAGTCGGTCACAAATGTAACGACACAACACACACACACACACACACACTTTAATGAATAACTTAGTGTGCAACATCAATTCTCCTCTACTGTCATGATAAAAACTGCAGTTATCTAACATGTAGTCATCTCCTATATGAGCACAAAAGGAAGCCATTTCATATGGTTGGTTTATGCTTGCAGTAACATCCACAAGAAACATACTATTCAACAAACATTGGCACCCGGCAGCAGTTGCTCAGAATACTGCTGGGATTTATTATGTTAAGAGAATTGGTCATGTGCTTTTCTTATACGAACATCATTTAAGAATACTAGTTTTTATGCTGTCAGAAGAAAGAAAAGGTAGAATGTACCTGGCACAATTACGCATCTCATATCCTACAGCACTCTTAGGAAAACTTTGTAAAGTTTGTCATAAGATGTTTGTCAGAGGTTCATCGTTTTGAGGATTATGCTATTTCCCAGGAAATTCTGCCTGTGCAATGTATCCCACAGTTCTGCACATTATAGACTTAGAAAGCTCATCAATAGGTTAAAAGGTTGATCTGGCTTCTCTGATTTAAATTTGTAGTGGCCAGATATTGATCATAACCAGCATTCTTTTATACAGAATATTTACTTTCTTTCTTTAACTGCTCACTTTCTCTTGTAGCTTTAATGTTGTCAGATGCCCCTCAATTCCATGTTCTCAAACTTGAATGTGACTTAATTGTACAGGACTGTAATATTGTCCCTCATTACTGTAAGCCACCTTGGGTCCTTCTCCAAGGAAAAAGATGGGGCAAAATATTATAAATAAATAAATAAATAAATCCTCCTCCTTGAGAAAAAAAAGAATGTTATTTGTAACCCTTAAATCAATTCTTCCAACTTTCCCATTTTATCTCCCAGAAACATCTTGGAAAACTTGATCTCCATCTGACATTGATGGCTGAGTAGTGGACTCTTACCACTGCCACGCTGAATGGATGTGACTTTCACCTATGATGTACTCTAAATAAACTGACTATCATATGGGATGCTTTCTAGATCCATTTGATGACAAGTGTTCTGACCTAGTACTCAATCCTTTACCCTTCTAACTCATAATGACTTAACCTTATGTCTTCATTCCAATTCCTTGTTCCATTATTAAAAATCTCTTCTATTTTGTTTCTTGTTCACATCTAAAGGGAAAAATATAAGGTATGGTTTTAATAGTAAGGATGCAGACACATGGTAAGAGGTACATGTTATCCTATGATGTGTTATTTTATGCTATGCTGTGTTGTGTTGTGTTGTTAATTATGTTCTTTAGATAATTAAGTTAGTAGTAGATATAAGAAAACACTATCTGTATTTTGAAAACATTATTTTTGCTCCAATTTTAGTTTAGTTCTTTTCTCAGTTTCTATTAATATTTTGTGAATGCATCTATAAATGATACATTCTTATGCTGTATGCGGGTCTAGAATGAAGGGTGACAATCTACTCTCAAAAACATGGTTAAGATAAAAGTTGTCTTTTGAGCTATACCATAATATATGGTCAGAGGATTTAAACACATAATGAAAAATAGGATTGTTGCTTCTAATCCTTAAATTTAAAAGCATAATGTTCACTGAACTGAATACACTTATGAAATACCCATGATTAAGAATTTGTAAGACTAAATTCCAATTGAAGTCCCCAGCTGAATCAATGAGACTTGGAGCGCTGATTTACCAAATCACCCTTGATCCAACAGGTGTGCATTAATAGTTAGATTCAGCTAACTAGAGCTAAATCAGTTAGCACTTAGAGCGTGAGACCACACTTCTTACACAAATGCAAAGTGAGGGGAGATTCAAATGACCCTGGTGACGACTTTGGCCTAGCAAGTATGAGTGTAAAATGACGGGTTATGAAAAGTGTTTCTTCCTACCCCTTAAATTAGGTTATTTTCCCTTCAGGAAGAGGCAAGAGGCAATGACTACTTGCTAGAATCTTTCAAGGTTATACTCTGCTTGTTTTCTTTCTTGAAATATTGCTTCTTTGTGACAAAATTAGAGAACCCCTAGTTTAGAACAACCCACAAGATGACAATTTTGTTAAACCTGTTTAGCGGGTGTGCATGTGCATTGTGTGAATGTATTTTTTAAAAAACAAAACAAAATGATAACTGTTATTTTTTACAACTGGCCTTCCTCTGAATCAAACTGAACTTGCTTATTCCTGAGGTAGCTCTCGTGAGACAAGGGGGGATGTAACTAAGCTTTTCAATTTGTCTGCACTGGCTTAGTGAAGTGGAAATGTCAAGAGCTGCTTTCACATTCATAAATGAATATGATTAAAGAAGTGTGTACTTGAAATAGAAAAATAAGATTAGATCCAAGTCTTCCAGTTGCTGGACCATCATTGGGAAGAGTATTATACACTGTGGCGAACTCGGAATATGCTGCTTGCTTGGGCTCTGCTACTTTTGGCTGCTTTGTTTACATTCCGCTAACAACTGGCAGCGACCTAGTGACTTTTGTTTCCAAATAAAAGTGCAGCGTCCGACATGTGCGGGACTTCGTAGTCTATATTTTTGGTTCAGTTGTTTCAAAGAATGGCAATCATGGACCTGAAAGAAAAAGAATTGCTGTGCCAGCTTAAATTAAATTGGTCTGAGTCTCTGCCAGGCCCAGTAATTTTGGAAACAAAGCCACCGAGTCTTGCTCAGTATCAGGATTAGAACTGAAAACCACTTTGAAAAAAAGCTATTAAAGCCAGTGTCTAAACTGTCAAATATGTCTGAAGGCCACTCATTGTCATGTACTCATCTAAATAGGGCCAATTCAATAAATGTATTTTTATCTAGTGTTAAATATAATTGACTTATGGACAGGGTGAAGCTTACATAGACACAAAACCAATGGGAAGCTCATGATTTGTTATCTTCGTAATCTAGATATGATTATGTATCTTGTTGTGGTACAGAACAAAATGCCGTAGGTCTTTTTGGCATGAGTTTCAGTATCAACAATTCTGAGTTACGAAAAAAGAAGTTTTAACTCTCATCGCTAATGAAGCAAAAACCTGAACATGTGCAGTGAGGGTGTTGCCTAGAAATCTAAGGGGGGGGGCATCTCATGGGGTGAGAGGCATGGCTTGCTATTTGAAGCCAAGGGCAAAATGGTGCTTCCTACCAATTTCATGCATAGGTGCACTGCAGTGAAAAAGACTCCTCTGTCACATATGAAAGCAGTAGGTTTGCACAGGAGGAGGCACTGGCCCAGAAAGCATTCACAGGTATTTTTTCTACCACTTGGACCATCCAACATCCGTCTTCCAAAGCACCTTACCAAATGGTAGGACTGTCAACGTTCAGCTGACACAGCCTGCGCTTCTCAGGCGGAATGTTTCCATATTCCATTCCTGGCATTTCTAAATATGGAATATTCATTAGTAAGGCTGGGAAAGACTTTTGCTGGAAATACAAGATAACTGCCACTTATCTGGGTAGATGTTATTGGGCATGGTTTTTCTCAGTAAAGGGCAGTATCTCACATCTGACTTCTCTGTACTTATTTAAATTATCCGAGCTTGTTTAAATAGATATCCCTGTTTATTTAACCTGCTAGGTTATATTCCATAGTGTCCCTCATAGTAATTAGGTAGAGGAGATGGGAACAAAATGATTTTTTAATTTGTTTCATTATTCGTTATTCATTTCATTATGGAACAAAACAAATAATGAACAGACCCATCAAAGAAAAATGAAATGAAATGAAAATTTCTGTTTTGTTTGCTTTATTTTTATTTCCCCATAGGAATGCATTAAAGCAATGCATTCCTATGGGGGAAAGTCGGCGGTCCTCCCCCCCCCAACACGGGGAAACCACAGGCTTTTTTCCCCACTGAAGCTACCGCTGATCAGCTGTAGTGCGGGGCTTCGATGAGAAAAAAGTTTTAAAAGCCCACCCTTCCCCCACCCAATTGGGTGCGATTGGGTGGGGGATAAAATAAAAAATAAAAAATGTGCCAACCCAGCCCACTGGCCAGGTGGTCGGCGCAAGTAAAAAAAAAAGTTTTAAAAAAGCGCCAGCCAGGCGCACGGGTTACAATAGATGAAATCCAGGTTTAAGCTAGTGATTGAGGAAAGGCAAGCTGAACCAATATGGTCACTAACATGAACACTTTTTCTGAATACTGCCTAGATCGAAACCCCTGGGTATGTTGTTAGGAGTCAAAATTGACTTGACAGTACCTAATAGAGACAGGCAGGAAACAATAAAATGGTGTTTCATTTCATTTTTCATTTTTAATTCTTCTTGTTTCATTTAAAATGAAAAATGAAACATTTTTTTAAACAAATCATCATTTTGTTTTAAACAAAACAAAAACAATTAAAAACTGAAAAACGAAATGAAACACCATTTTGGCATTTCGTGCCCATCTCTATTAGGTACTGTCAAGTCAATTTTGACTCCTGGCAACATACTAGTTTCTCACTAGACAGTATTCAGAAAAAGTATTCTTATTAATGACAATAGTAGTTCAGCTTGCCTTTCCTCAATCACTAGCTTAAGGCTGGATTTCATCTATTGTAAACTGTCCTGAGGATTATGTGATGTGACGGAACAATGAACTATATGCCTTAAATCATCTAATAAATAGATACAAATGCCATTCACTCAGCGTGCAGCAGCCCTTTAGAAAATCGACTTCCACTGTAGCAGATCTTTGCATGCTCTCACCTCAATCTTGTGTGAGAGAAACAGGGTACTCTGAAAGATATAGGCTGAGAATTTATAATCCTCGAATTTCTTTCAAGATTTGAGAAAGGGAAAGAGGATGTTTCTATGTTTTTGACTGATTGAGACTTAGGTCATATGCTCTGTTTTATATGTGCTTTCTAAAATTAATGACTTTTGTCTTGCTTATATGTGCATGTCCTCTCTGTTTCTCTCTTCTTGATCACTGAAAATTATTCTACTACAATATAATGTTTTCAGGTTGGTGTTCCAAACATAATTATTATTCACATAATACTGTACAACTATTTTATTTATTTATATTTATATTTATATTTATCTGTTTTTATGCTGTTTCTGTCTGTTTTCTAGTCAACATGGGGCACTTGAAAGAGTTAACAGTAACCAGAAATAGCACTCTTAAAACAAACCTAAATTAAATAAAACATCCACCCCCCAAAAAACAGTATCCTAGTGGAAGTTGTAAAGTCTGCTCGTCTAACTGAAGTGGATGTGAACACAATAAGCTCAGTAAGACTTAATTTGAATAAATTTCCTGAGCAGGAAAGGTTACTGGGAGAGTGTGTTGAAGCAAATACACTGAAGATTTTTGCAACACCTTCAAGACCAATGACTTTTATTGCTGATGAGCCGCACACATTGTGGCTATGCATGTTTATAGTGACTAAAAATCAAGGGAGTTGACAAACCAAACAAACTTTTCTTGTAATAAAACTAAGCCTTTTATTGTGGTATGAGCTTTTATTGGCTCTAACCACTGCCTGCCCTGGCCTATGACCTGCTCTGATATCCCTTAAGGAAGATTTTCCACAATTTATTTGTGTGTCTATATTCAGGCCCTAATTCCTGCTACGGTGGGACGAAGACCAGAATCAGGAAATGCCAGACATGTAAATCAAATGTTTTCACTAAACTAATGCAGTCAGAAGATAATTCATAACTCATTCAGTACACGTTTTTGCATTTATTGAATCAGGACCAAAATCCTACTGGTGTACATGTAAGGCTTGCATAATTTGCTGCACTTAATTATAACTAAATGACAAGGATATAAGTACAAGTTTTGTTAATGCCCTAAAACATAAAGAAAAAGGACTACATATATGAGAGGGCTTGGGGAGCCAGAGAGGGCCAAATTTGGTATTTTCACTTTCATTCACATCTATATTTCTACTTTATAATTTTTTACTTTCTCCATGTTTCTTTTATTTTTATTTTCTTCTTTTGGCCATATCTAGAGTTTTAAATCAGAATTTGGGGGGCCTCAGAATTAAGCTCATTCAACCCTCTGCGCTGATCAAATTCAGTTTGCGCAGTTATTCCTGGTACAGAAAAAGATCATGCCTGACAGGTAACTTTGAAAGATACAAGGCCTGTTGGAGGAAAAAGAGCTAGCAATTGTAATATCAACACCATCCTGTCTGAATACAGAAAACTGCTGCTTCCCTTTTGCTCAGCTCTCTGCACAGAGTCATTCTGAGACCACTGAAATGGCTCCATGCAGAGAACCGGGTGAAGGGGGGCAGTGGTTTGTGGCTCCTTCATGGCTCCAGTTTACTCTCCAGCCATGCCGCTTTTAGGATGGCCAAAGCGGTGTGCTGGATAGTAAACTCGGGCTAAAAAGGGGAGGTGGTGGTTTGTGGGTTCCTTCGTAGCCCCAATTTACTCTCCAGCCACACCGCTTTTGGGATACACAGAGCAGTGTTACTGAAGAGTAAACTGGGGCTGCAAACAAGCCCACAAGCGGACACCAATCACCCCTGGCTTTTCCAATGGTGTAGCACAGCGAGGATCAAAGAACAGGGGTGCCACCCTTCAGGAAAGTGAGGATCAAACAGCAGGGGTGCTATCCTTCGGGAAAACAAGGATTGAAGAACAGGGGTGCTACCCTTCAGGAAAGCGAGTTCCAAACAGCAGGTTTCTGAATTTCCCGCAGCCACAGTGAGGGTGCTGTGGCGGCAGGAAGTTCTAAAGTCTGTTCTTTGATCTTCACTTTCCAGAAGTGTAGCACCCGTTGCTACCCTTCAGGAAAGCGAGGATCGAAGAGCAGGTTTTTGAATTTCCCATGGCCATAGTGAGGGTGCTGTGGCCACTGGGAATTCAACAGCTTCTTCAATTCTCGCTTCCCAAAGAGTGCTACCCTTCAAGATCCAGAGGATGGGTCTGGGCCGGGCATGAAGTCCAGAGACTGGACATGGGCCCAGCACAAGTTCTGGAGGTCTTTGCAGCCAGGACCTCCACTGGGTCTAGAGGCCTCTGCGAGGGCCGGAGGCCTCTGCAGCTGAGTATGGAAGCTTCCGCTGGGGTCACGGGTGGGTCCAGCAGCTTCTGTGGCCAGGAACTCTACTGGGTCTGGAAGCCTCCATGAGGACCAGAGGCCTCTGCAGCTGGGTCCAGACACTTCTGCTGGGGCCACAGTGAGTGCCGGAAGTCTGGTGTCTGGAGGTCAGTGGTCCCAATACCAGCAGCGAGGGGCACAAGGCTTCAGTGGCGGCAAGGGGCCGAGCAGTGGTGGTGGAGGGGTGATGGCAGAAGGAGCACCTCCAGGTTTGTTCTGCAAGACAAAAATATCTGAAAATTTTGCTAGTTGATCAAAATACTTGTTAACCAAGTTACTTGAAAACCAAGGGAATTCTGTGGCCTAGCCAAGCATTATTTTCATGAATACTCTTGCTGGGTTGTGAGGGAGTGCTGTATGCATCCAGATGCAGGGGAGTGGTACCAGGAGACAGATATCTAGTCTCGTGTGCTCCCAGATGCATCTGGTGGGGCCATTGTGAGATACAGGAAGCTGGACTAGATGGGCCTTTGGCCTGATCCAGCAGGGCTCTTCTTATGTTCTTATCATACAAATTTGGAGAACAGAGGTCCCTGCTTACTTGTAAATTTTCCATGCCGGTAATAACCCATTGTCCTCTGCAGATTATGGGAAATAAGGGGGGCTAACCACTCCCCTCAAAATCTGATGAGTCTGCCTGTGAAGATAATGCCTGAATAACACTTCTAATTACTAGATAATGGGACTAACAAAAGGATGTTGATATCATTATTGTGGTGGTTCATTGTGAACTTCTCCCAGAAAGTTCTTTTCCTCTCCATATTGTCAGACCAGGTATAGATTTTTTAACAGTCATTCCTCTGACATGCAAATTAACTTTCCTTATTGGTGCTTCTTCTAGGTCAAATCAGCTGATAAAGAAAATGTGTATTTCTTGCTATTCCAGTGGTTTGGCAAACAGTTCTTTTGTACTACAATTACAAATGAAGCCTGTGTTGACCTCCCAATGATTAAATTGCAGAACAAAAGTGAGTTAATTTGCAAAATGTAGAATGGAGTGATTTCTGCTAGGACAATGAGAAATCATTATCAGCACAGCTACTCTGCTTCTAATGAGATCCTAATTGTATTGTCAACAAGTGGCCCCAGGGTTAAGTTCATGGGGGCACCAATGAAAGCACATACAAGATGGCATCCTCAGTGTAGGAAGTATTTAATGTCTTGTTTCTAATGTCACACAAATTTCGAGCGTCACATGAGTTATGTATTTCCTGCACATTATCAGTGAATACACACAAGATTCAAGCCACATAAAGGAAGGTTGCAGAAAATGGGTTTTTTTCTGACTAAACGGGGTACAGACAGCAATTTCTTGCAATTATATTTAGGTTAGTGGAAGGCAGAGTAAATGGAGGTATCAGAGGGAACTTGCGTAAGAAATAGATTTGGCAAGGAAGACAAAGGTTTAAGGGGTACTGTGCGTTTCATTTTCAAAACATATTTCAATTAAAATGTGTAACAGCTGAATGACAACCTACATGTAACTATCACAGAAAAAATGTATTAAACTGTAGTACTTTTTGGTATCATAAAACCAAGAGTAAAAAAAAAGCCATAAAATTTGCAAATCCTATTAACTAGCTATGCTGGCAAAGCATAAACAGTGTGACCATTAGACATGAAATGTCCTAAAAGCGAAGAGATTGTGGTAGATACCATCAGTGGCAGAACTAACACTCAACTGAGAATGTCTTCTTCTTTTTTTACTTGGGGCAATTTGCCTCCAAAGTTTGTCTCCCTTGGCAAAGCAAAGGAAAGATTTGGGCCTTTAAATAACATGCCTTTACATCACTTCACCCGACCTGATGCTCTACCTTCTATGAAACTTATGCATAACCACCGACATCTTGACAAGTATGTCATGCTGTGTGAACATAATACAGGACAGCACAAAATGCATTATAATATGGGTTCTCCCTTACAGAGGGAAACTCAGAGGAAAGGATGAAGATTCTGAGCTGACACTTTAACATGGTGATGCTGTTTTCCATAAATGAAATACAACGTATGAACTTTTCACCTATCATGTTTGTAACAGAGAACTGTCTCCTTCACTGTATGTCATGGCATTGCATAATTTCCAAGGCTATTCTGCAGAAACCAGGTTGGGCAGCTGTAGACAACCTGAGCCTATAACAAGGATCCTCCACCCCAGGAAAACATAGCAGGAAAGGTGGATGCCCCCCCCCGAGCCATTTCATATCAGCATTATATTTACCCATTCCTTTATCAATTTATTGGATTCAATACTGTACATCTAGCAACAAGACTACTCTGGACTGTTTACAAAGAAAAAGATATAGCAGAAGTAACAACTGAATAAAACACCATGGTATAAAAACTACATAAGAAGCAGAATAGAGAGAGAAATAAACAATAAAGATAATAAACAAGTCTAATCTAAGGAAAACAAAAACAGAACAAACAAATAATGGAGAGAACAGCAGAGGCGGTATAGATTTCAAAGCTAAAATATGCCAATTAGAGTTGTGACCTGGACTCATATAGAAAACCTTCCTGAAGAACAAGTTCTTCAGTGTTCATTTAAGTATCCTCAGTGAAGGGAACAGGTGGATGTTAAGGGGCAGTTAGTTCCACAAACAAGGAGCAACCACCGAGAAGACCCGGTTCTTGGGTTCTTTCCTTCTGGATCTCCCTCAGGGTTGGAGCCCTCAGCTGGTTGGCCTGGGACCAGAGAGTGACTCAGGCAGTTCTTGGCAGGAGGTGACACTCTGACAGATACCAAAGTCTGACCTAAACCATTAAGGGCTTTGTATGTTGTTGTCAAAACCTTGAGCTTAATGCTGTTAATCAGGTCCTGCTTTAAAGGCACAAGGATGCATTGGCCAGAAGGCCTGTGGATATATGGACTAAACCAGATATATGGCCTATAGAATGGATTGCTGACCTATGGGATGACCTCCCTATGGAATGGCATCATACACAGCACAACTGATTGGTTCCCTGTTGGCAAAAAGGGCTGAGGATTTATTCATGCCTGGACTTTTGCATGATGGAATGAAAGGAAAAGAATACATGACTGCTTTGGCAACAAGCCTCTGCCTGCCCTAGAAAACAAAGGAGCAGAATGGGCAGGCTACGACCAGAGGCATAGCAAGGATTTGGGGCGCCTGGGGACAAAGTTCGTTTTAGAGCCCCTCCTGCCCCCCCCACCGCATCGCACACACCCAGCAACGGGGCCCCAATCCTACAGGCATGGGGTGGAGGCACGTGCATGCATGTGGGGGTGGGGACAGACAGGTGTTTGTGTCTCTGTGTGTGCCCATGAGTTTGTCTTTAAAATTTGGCACAGATTTCAATTAACACATGATCTTGAGAATGTTTTAGGGGATGATTTTTTAGTGAAAACTTTCTGAACAAAACTGGAGGCAGCAGTATTGCCAAACTAGAAAATATTAACAAAGATGGGCAAGAATGAAACTGGCTTACGTTTATAATATGCTGCCTCCGGTTCTAAAACAGGCTGAAGATGGTTCTGCTTTAACCTGTGTTACCATTAAAAATGAAACAGAAGTTTTAATGGAAACATCACAAAGGAAGAGGAGAGGGTACTTTTCATTCCAGACATTGAGTTATGGGATGTGAAATGAATAACTTCAACATTCCAACTTACAGAGGGAATAAAAGAGGCAATGTAGAAAGAATGGTTACAACACTGTTCAATCATATGTAAAGATTCCTGTGCAGATGGTCCATGACTATTGAGTTTGACTCAAAACTATGTGCAGTGAGCGTGCACATGTGCACTTACTCATGCATGCACATGCACGTACACACACACACACACACACACACACAGAGAGAATGTGCCTGTTCATGCAATATACTGCAGAATCCCCTGCAATGTTGCTCTCCATTATTCACTAGAAAATAAAGCTGAGTGAAAAAGAGGAAAGATGAAAGAACACTATTCTAGCGCATGAACGTAGGTGATGGAAACGTCTTGAGTTGAGGGCACTGGAGGGATTCCTAAGAAGTAAGGCACAGTGACTGTGAAGCTAATTGCCCACAAAGGGCATATCCACACTCAGTCTTTCATATGCATGCCAGAAAGGTAGCGTATTGGCAGAGCACAGTTCAACTCTTTCCCCTGGTGCTTGTACTTCTGATGTAGAAATGCCACAGACACAGCTGCAGTAGTTGCTCTTTCCCCAGATAGAACATTTGTTGCTATTAGGATCTGAACGTCTTCCGTTTACTGCTGTCACTGTGTCCCAGTAATGCTCTGATGAGCATAGTGACCTCCGTATTCCCAATATTTTGTTCGTCTGCAAGTTTAGAGTGCATTTCTTCTGGGTGAGAAGGATTAGCCAGATACTCACCATGGCTTATGGGACGCTGGTGTGTACCCAAAATGCCTTCCACTCTTTGAGGAGGCTCCTTTGATCTCATTTTCAGCAGCTGCTCACTGATTATGGAATGCCCTCCCAAGTGAGACCCGCCTGGCACCAATGTTGATGACATTCCAGCGTCAGGTAAAAACATTCCTGTTCCAGAAGTTTTTTAACTGATTATTGTGGGTCCTGATGGCGATTTTAGTGCAGTGTTTTAATATATTGTATTTATTGTACTTAAATGTTTTATTATTTTAATTTTATTGCAATTTTGAAGTTTTAATTGTCTGAATTGTTTATTTTGATTGTGAGCCGCCCAGAGACATTTGGGTCGTGGGTGGCATACAAGCTAGCTATATAAATAAATAAATAAATAAATAAATAAATAAATAAATAAATAAATAAATAAAAATCAATATTATACTTTGTTTGCATCTTATTTGTATTTTTATATACATCCACACGTTTCAATGGTGTGGTGCTCTGATACAAATACAGACAGAAAGAATTCCCATATGTCTTGCACTACAGTTGGCAACACCTACATTTTCCCTCTCTACTTAATCTGCTACTTCTGGAACTTTAGGAACAGATGCTTCAAAAACCACTTTGTAGCACTGTATCAGTGTTTTGGCACCAAGGAACCCATTAGTCTATATTATGTCAAAGATGCAGCTATTTTTACAGGTGACATAATGTTTCCTTTGTTGTCACGAATTAAGAGACTGAATATTTTGATGGTGTGAAACTTCCAAAGGTGTTTCAAGTTTAAGAAAAAGTGAAGCACTTCAAAAGTGTCTTGCTCTGATGGAAGTATCTGCAAGCAAGCTGAAAAACATTGTCACAAAGCGTTTTCCCCCTTTCTTTTTTTGCATCGAGGCATGAATTCTTAGCTTGGATCAAAGGGACAGTCGAACAGAATTGGCTTGAGCCTTGCTGTATCCTTCTAGCACAGAGATGGGGAATCTTCCCCCCCCCCACTGCCAAGGGCCATTTGGATATTTATAACATCATTCACGGGCTGTGCAAATCAACATAAAAATTAGAGCCCCCAGGGCTGGGTCCACAAAACATCAACACCCACATGTGAGCACCTCCTTTTCCTATAAGCTAATTTCAAGGGATTCCAGACACTTAAGCCACTTCCCTGCATTCCCTGCATCCCTGAGGTTACTGCATGCTGGGAACCCACCCGCCTACCTGCCCTCCAGCCCACCCCTTGGCCCTGCCAGTGTGTGGCCTCATGGCGCTGGCCTGCCTGTCCACCCATTCTCTTTCCCACCAGTTGCATTCTCTTCTTCCACCTCGATCCCCCCTCCAGCCCCAACAACATGGCATCGAAGGCTGCACAAAGGCCAAAGGTAGAGATGAGGCCAGAGGAGGATGGTGGAAAGGAGTGAGTGAGTAGGGAAATGAGCCAGGGGAAAAGGCAGGAAGGTACCTTCGCAAGGCATTGGGGCATAGTGGCAGCTCCTACCTTGCTCCCTTCCCAGCTGGGGCTCTGGCCCCGGTCTTACCAGAGTTTTCTGTGTATATAAATTTCCTGCATATTTTTTTCCAGGCGGTCACGTGGTTTTTAATGTGCAGTTAGTGTTCTCTCTTCTGCGTCGTATTTTCGTATTCTGGTTCGGTCTCTACCTGTCTACTTCACCTTTTGTCCTTCTTTCCGGCTCTAGTTTCCAAGCCTCCGTGGTGTTGAAGGGGAACAACTGAATTTACTGCATATTTTCAGGGTCTTGTCGTGGTTACAAAAGCAAATAAGTAATCATTTTCTAGCGACGTTTCTAAATCCAGCCCCTGGCAGTGGTTTAGGAAACTTCGCTGAAACTGCTGTTCTAGGGGTATGGTCAGCTGGGACCAGAATTTACTTCTCTTCCCGGTTAGCACCCAATCTTTTACTACGCCGTTCGCCACCGGGAAGCTATGCAGAAAACGCTGGTAGGACCGCGGCCTCTGTGTGCCTGCCTCTTGGGGTCTCACGGGGTTGATATGGCTTGCGGGCTGGACATTCCCCAGCCCTGTTCTAGCCGTTACTATTTAAGTTGCCCCCAACACTTCTGTTAGTTTCTCTGCTGATGTAACTAATTTGGGCTGTATTGCCAAAGAAACAAGATAGAGATGAATCTTTTTGCTTTCCCTTGTTTCTGTCATGTTGCTGCTCCATGTGGAATCATCAGGCTACTTCAGTTAGCCTCCTTAAATGCTCAGTTTCTCTCCAGACAGCAATCCATCATCAGAATTGCATTTGCTACCTTCAGGAGGCAGCTTGTTGATGGCCATTTCTCTCCCATTTCTGCTCTCCATTTACAGAGCTTCTACAGTTCAACAAGAGCAAGCAATACCAGAGAAAACAGGGTCTCCATTACTATGGCTATACTTTAACCCTTTCTAGCATTCATACATCATTGCAGCTGCTGTGGTTCTTATAGCAAGAGAAATAATACTACTTACATGCATACATCTTTATACGTCAGATTTCCATAACCCCTGACAACAGCCTTCTCTAAACTGAAGTTCTCTAATCTTTTGGGTTATAACTCCCTTAATATATAAAATAGAAAAATATAAAGAAAAATGAAGCAAACCCCTAACTTGCACTCCCCTTTGAAAACATTTCTGGCTGGCGCAAGGGAAACCTCCATTCCTCTCTCCTTGCTCTGCTTTGGAGGCTGCCTAAGACAGAATGTTCCAGATAATCACCCACAATCCAGCAGGGGAGAGTCACCATTGGTGCATTCATGACCATGTGACCTGGTCCAGTTACTTGTATTGCAAGACACTGCTTATTGATCAAAGCAAAATTTAGAAATGTGTTGCACAACTCTCTTAAACCAAGTTACTCTTAAACCAAGGTATTATTGTATATCATTTGCCAATCTGGAGGCAACAAAGTTTTAACCACTCTTTAAGACATTGCCAGAAGTTCATGATATTTGCACCAAAGAACTTACTTTTCATCCTATTTATAGTTAACTCAGGTGTGTGCAAAGTGCTGCTCATGAGCCATATGGATCCACTCAAGGCCTTACTGGTAATATCATTTGGTGATGGCAATTTGCAGTTACAAAATGCTTTCTTCTTCTACGCTGCAATTCCCATTGCTTCCACATAGTGGAACTGATTATTCATAAGATGGACATGCCACAAGAGCGAAGGATTTCATTACTCTTTTAGATGTGTAATTACAACAGAATTTTAGTCATGATTGTGTGGGTTATTTAATTATCCCTCCTCCCTCTCTCCCTTATTTATTTAGGCCAACCTTTAAACAGAATTTCATGGCCAGAATCCTCTTGCTCAATGATTGGTTCAGCATACCATGAACTCTGGCATGTCACTGCAAAAGGCAGAGGTTCCCCAGCTGTTTTCAAAACTGACACTTGTACAAGGAGGTGCTAGATAAGTCTTTACACATCCAGAAAAAAAAAAGACCTATTGCTCTTGCATTTGATTATTGCATAAGCGGAATGAGGCAAACAAGATTTTGGCCTTAGTTTTTGTTTCTTTAATGGCATAGTGCTAAAAAGAACCATGGCGAAGAACTTCTTCACCCCAATTGTCCATGCAATGCTCCACAGCATAAGCAGTCCAACGTTTTGTTCATGCATTGCCACCCCATGCAGCAGAAATACCGTTAGTTCAAACCAGTGGTTTTTGCTTGCACAACTTCAATTTCAGACCTAAAGCATAATTGTGCTGAAAAAGTGCTGACACTATTCAGGAGAATTCTGACCAATAATAAGAACATAAGAACATAAGAAGAGCCATGCCGGATCAGGCCAGAGTACCAAAATATAAGCATCTTCCAGTCCCATTGCTCACAATGGTAAAGTCAAACTTAGAATGTATCTTATTTTCCAGTGATATGCATGCAAGAACTTTAAAATCAAAACAAGTTTTCAGACCTAGGCAAAATGCAATGTTGTGCAGTATTTCCATTCCAACAATATCTGAAGAGATCTATTTTGTCTAGGTTGGTCAATTCCAAGACAGTGGAAGCAGCAAATAAATCATTTTTCTCTACCACCATTGCTTCGGCATGGAATCACCCAGTGGAGCTTTTCCGAATAGTTAAGAGTCTGCTACATGCTGACCCACAGATGGATAACACATACCACTCTGTAACTGCAAAGACTTTGCACAACACTTTATAGCCAAAATTGTATAAATCCGGTCTGACCTGGATGCTGCTACTGATCCAGAGCCTATAAATAAAACTGTCCCCCTTGCCTGTCCTGTATTAATGGATGGGTTTCAATTCCTACAGCCTGATGATGTGGTCAGGACCCTTGGGGTGATGAGGGCCACCACATGTCTGTTGGACCCTTGCCCTTCCTGGCCCATAAAAGCTGCCAGAGGGGATATGGCAGACTGGTTAAGAAGAACAGTGAATGCCTCCTTGCAACAGGGCAGGATTTCAGCATGCTTAAAGGAAGCAATACTAAAACCACTGTTTAAAAAGCCCTCTTTAGATCCAACAATACCTAACCATTACTGACAGGTATCTAACATCCCATTCTTGGGAAAAGTACTAGAGCAGGTTGTGGCCTCGCAGCTCCAGAGATTTCTGGATAAGGTAAACTACATGAATCCAGCACAATCTGGATTCATGCCTGCTTATGGGACTGAGATGGCATTGGTTGCCTTGGTAGATGACCTATGCAGGGAAATGGAGAGGAGGAATCTGTGTCCCTTTTGGTTTCACTGGGCCTTTCAGCTGCTTTTGACACTATAGACCACGGCATCCTCATGACTCATCTCTCTGAAATGGGATTTGGGGTATTGTCCTACAGTGGCTTCAGTCCTTCCTGCAGGAGAGAATAAAGAAAGTGGTGTTAGAGGACTCATGTTTGACACCACGGCCACTGACCTGTGGGGTAGATCAGTGCTTAGCTTCAATAATGAACTGGATGAGGAGGAAGAAACTGAAACTAAGCCCAGACAAGACAGAGGTGTTTCTGATCAGTTGAAAGGGGGATCAAAGGACAGAGATGCAACCCGTTCTGGATGGGATCCCCCCCAATTGAAAAAAGAGGTACATAGCTTGGGGATGCTCCTGGACTTATCCCTGAGCCAAGATGCCCATTGAATAACCATGGCCAGTTGTGCCCATTTCTTGAGAAACTTGCTGTGGTCACTGTGACACATGCCCTGGAGACATCCCAGCTGGACTACTGTAATGTGATCTATGTGGGGCTACTGATGGAAAGTCTCAGGAAACTACACCGGATCCAAAATGCAGTGGCCAGATTGTTGACTGGAGTGGGTTACAGAGATCATATTGCACCCCTACTAGAGCAGCTCCTCTGGCTGCCAATCAGCTATCAGGCACAATTCAAAGTGCTGACCTTCACCTACAAAGCACTATATGATCTGGGCCCTAGCTACCACAAAGATTGAATCTCACAGTATGAACTGGCTCAGGTGCTAAGGTCATAGGGAGAGGCCTTTTTCTCCATCCTGCCGCCGTCACAGGTGCAGCTCAGAAGAACACAGGAAAGGGCCTTCTCTGTGGCTGCTCCCAGACTTTGGAACTCCCTCCCACAGGAGGCCAGGACTGCCCCATCTCTGCTGTCTTTCCAGAAGCAGGCAAAGACCTTCCTCTTCAAGCAAGCTTTCCCTGAATGATGGACTACCTATTATGTGACTTTTAGATAAATTACCAAGCATGATTGCATTGACTGATTTCATTAAGAACACCAGTTTCCATCCCTCATAATGGATTTTTTTCTTTTTGCATGTGCTTAGCAGCTTTAATGTTACCTTTTAATGTTGTAAGATGCCTCTTCTAATTCCCTGTTCTTAACTTGAATATGTCTTAAATTTTCTGGGCTGTATATTGTCTGTTATTATTGTAAGCCACCTTAGGTCCTTTTCCAAGTGGAAAGGTAGGGTAAAAATATTCAAAATTAATAAATAAAAGAGGTACTGTAGAAATCGTTTTGGTGCTGGGTGTTGATGGACTATATCTTGAACATGGATAACTTTCTTTGTTGCACAGAATCCTGACTTCCAAATTTCTGCAGCACAATTCTTACAACAGGTCTTTAGATATCATATAGCATCAACACTGGGTAGGTATACTAGACCGTCACATTCCATAAGAAGCTGCAGCTTTTTATTTGGATACATGCAGTTGCAAACTCACTAAGTATGCACTTTTAGCATACCTGTTATTCACCTCGAAATGTACCATACAAAACCTATGTGTGTACATTTAGTGACTGAACCATTGAAGTCTCAGATTATTTCTGCCTCTGTCTGCCCCATAATGGAAACATTTTCAGACTGGTAGTGGCAAACCAACTATGCTATTGTATATGGCATCATTTCTTTCTCTCAAAAGATGGAGTGCTATGGAGAGGTGACAGCTTTTTTCTCGAGCTGATTTCTCCTCCAGCCAAAGCTGAGCTGGGCCTCTTTCTGTTATCCAGCAAAACTCAATCCTTCAGAATATGGGAGATCACTTATCTTTAACACATTTAATGGGTCAGTGTCAAGCCCAACTGATTTGGTTTCACTGCTTACTTGTCTACTCCTGTCTTGTTCAATTTGAAATCCATGTTTCACGATTAAAGGCAGTTCTCAAGACACCATACAAGCAGGATCTGCAGAATTCCAGTGAAGGCACAGTCTCCTGAAACTGATATCACGGCAGACTTAGTCAACAGTTCCAGGTGAGGCTCCTGGCAGCACATGGTACCAGGCCTTCAGCTACTCTTGTCTGGTGTTCACTTATATTTAAATTGGATTTGCTTTCACCAGCTTAGAGATAGTTTCAGATGGGAATGTGTGTGTGTGTGTGTGTGTGTGTGTGTTAAATAGAGATGATTTCAGATGGGAATCCTGGTGTGTGTGTGTGTGTGTGTGTGTGTGTGTGTGTGTGTGTGTGTGTGTGTGTGTGTGTGTGTGTGTGTGTGTGTGTGTGTGTGTGTGTCTGTGTGTGTGTGTGTGTGTCTGTGTGTGTGTGTGTTCGCAAAGAAATCCTAATGTGTGAAAAGTTGCAGTTAGCTAGTACATTATAGAGGCAAAAGCCCTGTACCTGAACAGTAGTTAAGCCTTCTGAGGAGGACTATAAGATGACATATCTATGGCACTGCGTACTTCTCCCTCTCCAAATAAATCCACATTAAAGAAAGAAAGAAATAAAGAAACCTCTTGCAACCAACTAAACTAGCCTCAGACCAATCAGTTGCCCAACTCACCTAGGCAGAAAAAGGCTGTGACAAAGATGTGTTATGATTCCAGGGACTGCTCCCACTCTCCTCAGCGTGCCGCAATGACAGACATGTCCTGTTAAGGCAGCACTGGCCCAGTGTGACGGCATATTTAAGAGTTCTGAAATGAACTTGAATCTAGAAGGGCTACTGACACCCAAAAAGGGCCACCTTTCCCTTTAGTGCAAGACTGAGCGCTGACATACATAATCCAAACATACACCTGGAACCTGACTTGGTGCAATTGCTCTTGCTGTGAAGTATCCTTTCAAATGGAAATCCAGGCTTTTTATGTTTGAATCTGGGTTCAAAGTCAACATTCGTGAATAAAATCAGAGGCCACTATTTTGCTCTGCACAGCAGCAAGGCTCAAGCTCCCCCCGCCCCCGCCCCTGGTCTTTTCCCCTCTCAAGATGGAAATGTAGAAAATGAAGAGAAATGTTTTTTCCATTTCCAAGACTGCCTCAGGCATGCTGAAGAACAAAGAAGGAAGCTGGCGCGCCTCTTAAGAGCTGTGAGAAGAACTGCCACCAGTCAGTCTGCTAAGGAGAAGGAAACAAGAGAAACAGCTCATCATTTATAGTGACATGTCTCTAGGTAACCCTTGAGGTGAACAGAAACTGCTTCTCCTCCTCCATGGAATGACTGCTATGAATACCAGAGAAGAAAGGCCTTTGTTTATTTCCAGTGAATGCACTGGCCCTGTACCACAGGCACCGTGGCCTGTTCTGGACAAGCCACTGCCTCAGCTGCAGGAGGCACCTGAAGGAAGTGCGCTGCTTGAAGGACGCAACCATTAAAGGCTACTCCGTACAGTGAACACTTTCATACATCAACGGCGCCCACTAGGAGGAAATTAAAATGCTGGCACATCATGGGAGTGATGGAGAGAAGTCTTTAGCTTGCTCGTCGTGCTTGCCCTCATGAAGCACA
>JAHTLZ010000348.1:26101834-26172273 GCA_023846285.1 Phrynocephalus versicolor
ACATACATACATACATACATACATACATACATACATACATACATACAGTGATCCCCCGCCTATTGAGGGGGTTAAGGACCCGTCCTGTCCATGATAATTGAAAATCCGCGATATGTGGATGCAGGTCAGGTCAGGCCTGGGGGGCCTAACCGAGGGCTCTTGTACTTACCCCCAGCCTGGTGCTGCCCCGAACAGGCCTGCGAGGGCCTTCCCAAGCCTTCTGGAGGCCCCTGGGAAGGCTCTTGCAGGCCCGCTCGGGGCAGCGGCAGTCTTGGGGTAAGCAAGGGAGGCCAGAAACAGCCTTTGGCCCTTACCCCAGTGGGGCTTTTTTCATATACTCTGGTCCCGCAACATAGCGGGACCGCAGTATATGAACTGTGAAAAGGTGGGGGGACCACTGTACATACATATGAGCACCAGATCGGAATTGGCAGTTATAATATTGTAGTCACAGTCCAGTGCAGTCCAGTAATCCAAAAGGCTGACAAAGTGACACGCTGCTCCTTCATGATACAACCTCAAACTCTGAGACAAGTTACCTGCTTCCTTATATGTCAGTGTATGATGCAGTGCTTAGTTAGCAAATTGAACATGGCACATGTGCAAACATGTCACATGATCTGGCAATATGCCAGCTGGAATGACTCATGCTTTTTCCCTTAATCATCCTCCCATCATTTGGAAACGCAATCACATATTTTTTCTGCATATGCTGACAAAGGCTCACTAGCGCTCTGTGTTGTTATTGTTTTTCTACCGGTGTCCCCCAACAATTGCACAGACTTGCTCCAAGAACTGTGCAAGGCTCTCTTGCCCTATATAGAGCTTTCTCTGTGGCTGTTTCTTGTGCACAGTCCGTTTTTGTTACTGCTTCATTATCTGCTTCCTCCAAGGAACTGACAGCAACGTATGTGGTTTTCTCTCCACTTTCTCCTTTGTATACAAGACATCAACCACATTTTCATCATACTGCACATTATTCTTGTCTCCCAGATGGAGTCCCCCAAACCCATCACAATCAACATCTTCTGACATATTCTGTGCAAGTCAAAGAAAACTTATCACTGTACACCATAAATCTCCTCTAATGCCAGTTACTGTATATTTTATTCCTACTAACAAGGCTACTGGTAACAGATTTTTTAAAAGTATTTGTTTACCAGTCTTAATAAATACTGGCATGGGCCCATCGGGTGGCCAGGAGGCCACTTCAGGTCAGTGCCAAGCCTACCGCAAGTCCACTGCAGTCCAGAAGCCCATTCCAGGCATTGTTGGGCTCACAACAAGGCCACTTTCGGTCAGCAACAGGTCAATTTTGCAAGACATTGCAAATTTTTATTAAAAATATTGCTTGTTTTGTGAAACACTCGTAAACCAAAGTACTTGTAGACCGAGGTACTACTGTATATAAGATTGCACCCATTTGTTCATTGAAGGCCCTCTTGAAAAAGAACACCGTGTAAGACAAAGATAATACATTAACGATAATAGATATATTATCATGGGTGGGGGAGAGTATATTAATATTTGATAAACAAGTCAAGCCAAGCAAAGAAAAAAGCCTTCCTAAAGGCCTGCAAAGAAGCTTTCAAATTCTTTGCAAAAGCAGTGCTATCCCCAACATAATGGCGTCCAATGGGTCTCTTTCTATTACTTGTAGAGAGGCTACTATAGTTGTACTTAAAGCTTTGAATTTTAAAAGCAGCACTTTGAATTGGGCTTAAAGGTATGCTGGCAACATTAGCAGTACTCTTCCGTCCCAGCTGATTGATTTCATTATCCCCAGTGCCTCAGTCTTTTCTGGACCAATCCGCCAATTATACTGGTTCTCCTAATGGAGCCAGTGTAAAAATCCAACAGGATCTTCTGCTGTGTTTGAATCTGTTCACTGATAACCAGTTCAAACTCAGCTGCCTTGAGTCCCATTGGTAGGTAAAAAAATAAAATGAATAAAAGAAAATAAATGTGTTGTAGAAGCAGATCAGTATCGGGTGGCCTTATTTCTGCTGTTCCCATCTAGTTCTTCTTTTTTCGGTCCTTGACCACTTGAGATTTGGAAACATTAAGCCTGAAGCAGGCCCAGACATGATTTGGTGGGAACAAGAGCTAATGAGATGGAACACACACTTAATAAGGTTGCTTGCCTGTCGGAGTATTTAATCTGTTCCATGGGCTGATTATTCACAAGCTGCACTACTTGCAAATTACTGTCAATCAGTGTTTGCATATGGGAAAGTTTGGTGGGGCAAAGTTATATAAAATTTTTAAAAAGCATCATCTTGGCACCAAGAACATTATCATCGTGTTTAAGTACTGTACAAGAAACATTGCCTTCAGCAGCAACACAGAGAGACTTAACACAACCTGGGAAAGCTTGGTTCACAAGGGCTGTGGTCACACCTGGGTTTCAATCCTGATCTTCTGAAGGTCCGGCTTTTCCTCTTCTTCCCATCACGTGCTTTAAATGTGGGAGAAGAGGTCTCACGTCAAAATCTGGTTTTTCAATTTTAAAGTGCAGTTCAGCCCCCTTGGCCAGCAGGTGGCGCTAGCACTTGAAAAAAACGGAAGACTTTTCTGGGGGAATTTAATTCTGTGTCGGACTTCCTGTTACTCCGATATGCAGGCAAATTAAAAAAACAGCACCGATCGGCCCCAGGAACAGCCGGTGGGTGCTATGCAAAAAAAAAAATAAAAAGAAACCCGGATCATCAGCGCGGTCCCATGGCATCTGCCTCCTTAAAAGCTGGATTTCAAAAGCGAGGCAAAAATTCCCCAGCCTGGAAAGTAGGTCACAGAAACCTCCCTTAAGGGAGCATTACTGGGTTTTTTTTTCCTTTTTTTTTCAAAAAGCGGGGTGGCCATGAGGACGGTATTTTGGGGCACGATTTATTTAGTAATTTAAACTCTCTTTAAAGGGACATGTGACCGAGCCCAAGGAGGTTCTTGGAAACTGGCCAAAGCATCATGACTTAAACTATTTTTCATTTTACTGATTTCAAGTAGGCTCGAGTATCTCAAGTAGATTATCAATCTGCCTATGACTAAGGATGGGTCTACTGAGAAGTCTTCGAGGACAAGGCTGCATTTCTCAAGACCAATAATGCTCTGTAATGCTCTTAACCCAATATCGCCATTGCTTCTTTCGTTTTTTTACCCCCCCACTCACAAAACTGCATTAATGGCTAGAAATGCTATAGCAAAGACAAAAGCCATATAATGTACATCACTGTTTCCATTTCCATTTGAAGAATAAAATCAAGAAACATACAAATAGCTTAAAAGAAGGGAAACAGAACAATACACAAAGGTCAGATAAGAAAAAAGATTCCAAACCTCTTGGGAGACAGTAATGTTTTTAATTAGAAGATTATCCTGGTGGACAGTAATACATATATTTTAGACAGAAACACTGTGCATATTTTTTTCTATTTCCCCCTTTTTTACATTAACTTGTGAAGAGGAAGTTAAACTTAAGAACCTAAGAAGAGCCATGCTGGATCAGGCCAAAGCCCCAGCTAGTCCAGCTTCCTGTATCTCACAGTGGCCCCACCAAATGTGTCTGGGAGCGTACGAGACTAGATATCTGTCTCCTGATACCACTCCCCTGCATCTGGTCCTTGAAGTACCCTGGTTTAAGCCTGGATATTACACATTTCCATCATATTTTGTATCCTGTGATGGACTTTTCCTCCTGGAATCTGTCCAATCCCCTTTTGAAGGCATCCAGGCCAGATGCCATCACCAGATCCTGTGGCAGGGAGTTCCACAGACTAACAATGTGCTGGGTGAAAAAAAATTCTTTTGTTTATTCTCATTCTCCCAACCCTCAAAGGAAGTTTCTGCCTGACATCAGTAGGGGATAATTGGCAACTCTTCCCCAAAATTATAAGCACAAAAGCGGAGGGGGGGGACTAGTGTAGTTGACTTCAACTTCCTCTTTAATATTCAAGAAAGGATTCCCAGAGTTTATCAGGTCAACAAATTGTCTGGCATTCCAGGGCTTCCTTACGGTACAAATTCTGCAAGACACACAAGAGTTAACAGGGCCAAATAGAGGCTCTTCTTTATATACCATATATACTCAAGTATAAGTTGACCCGAGTATAAGTTGAGGCCCCTAATGTAACCCCCCAAAACTGGGGAAACGTATTGACTCGAGGATAAGTCTAGGGTGGGAAATGCAGCAGGGCCTGGCAGCTCCTCCTTTGTAAGCTGGGAGAGTGGTGTGTGATGTTTAAAATATCTTTTAGCCACTGATGCAAGTGCTTGGGTCAGTGGCTAAAAGACATTTTAAACATCGTGTGCCGCTCGCCTGTGATGCAGAGGGGTGTCATTAGAGGTGGCATGCAATGTTTAAAATGACTTTTAGCCATAGATAACTTGCCTCAGTGGCTAAAAGTATTGACCTGGATACAGGGCCGGCGCGTCCATTAAGGCGAACTAGGCAGTTGCCTAGGGCACCAAAATGGACAGGGGGCACCGCCCTGCCCCCTGTCCGCCCATCCACCGCCCTTGGCCGCCCGCCCTTCGCCCTGCCCCCTGCCGCTGCCGCCCCCCCGCGCCCCCCGCCAGCACCACCCACCACCCACAGCTGCTGCTGCCGGTGCCCCCCGCCGCTGCCAACCGCCACCCCCGCCCCCCGCCGCTGCCGCTGCCTGCCCACCGCCCCACCCCACCGTCGCCTAGGGCACAAAAAAACCTAGTGCCGGCCCTGCCTGCATATAATCCGAGGGCCCCCTTTTTCAGCCCAAAATTAGGGCTGAAAAACTAGGCTTATGTTTGAGTATATACAGTACTCCCTGCCTAATACATGAACTACTCCCCCTCCCCAAAAAAAGAAAAAAATATTCCAGTGTAGGATTCTCCTCCTTCCTTATGAGCAGCCAAACACGCACTCCTATTTATATGCAGTGCATTTTTCCAGGTATTCATCACAATTAGAGTATTCGAAGAAAAATATTATCACTAAGACTTTTGACAACTGAACCCACATAAACTCAGCATGTTGATAAATAACACTGAATGGTAAGATACCATCACTGTTTTCAATAGTGCACACTGTATCAGTGATCTGAAAATATTTGCATAGTTTAGCAGTTTGTGCTGGGGAAAATTTTTCCAAAATGTCACAAACATTTGTATAGCATAATGCTACTCTAATGCTCTTGGACTGTTTGCTTCAGGAAGGATATTAGTTTTCCTACTGTTTTAATTTTTAGTATATATTTGCCGAAGGAAGTGTTCACAGTGCAACCAATTATGATCGAGTACAACTATATTTAAATGCATCTTTCAAATACTCCCCAGAAAACAAATCGAAAAATAATGAACCACATATTTCAAACTGGTCTTCTACAAATTTCAGTTCTTTTGAGTTTCAGCCAGCATTGTCAAGCCTTGAGGTATTTCAGCCATTGGTAATGTGCTTGTGTCTACAATCTGATGACACAAAACTTTTTGCAGATGACATGAAACTTTTCCTGGTGGTAAAAAACAGATTGTGAAGAGTTCCAGAAGGATCTTTCCAAACTGGGGGAATGGGCTGTGAAATGGCAAATGTGTTTCAATGTAGCAAAATGTAAAGTAATGCATATTGGGGTGAAAAAAACAAACTTTATCTATCAACTCATGGGCTCTGAGCTATCCGTGATGGATCAGGAAAGAGATCTTGGTGTGTTGGTGGACAGCTCAATGAAGGTGTCTACCCAATGTGTGGCAGCGGCGAAGAAGGCCAATTTCATGCTAGGGATCATCAAAAAGAGGATTGAAAATAAAACAGCCAACATTATAATGCCATTATACAAAATGATAGTGAGGCCGCACCTGGAGTATTGTGTACAATTCTGGTCACCGCTAGAGTGAGTGTAGCATCTACTAGCACTACACAGGAAAGAGGAAAAAGATGCTTAACCCAAGTGTGCTAATGCCTCTTAGACTAGGAGAACACATAGTTGCTTTTTAATACGTCTGGATTAACTTGATGGCACCCACCCCCACACAAAGACTTTTATCTCATTCACTTACTAACAGAATGTCATACTCTTGACAAAACATCTTTTAAGACTTCAGAAATGTTATTTTAACTTAAAGCTTAATTGCCTGGTTCAATCTAATTAACACTTCTAATTCTATAATCAAATGAACGTATGTGAAGGTTAGCACTTGATAGTAGAGGTGTTCTATGGCTTTCCTTTCAAAACATTTAAAATACACTTGCTTGTTTACTTTTTCTTTGAGCATACAAATGAATAAGAATGAACTAGAGATAGAATCATAGCTACAGCCAGTTTCAAACAGGGCTCAAGCAGGGTTTGGCTGCAAAATATACCCATATCACAAACTAGTTTCACGTAGCTGCTTCTGCATCTAATATTTGGTAACGGAACTGCCATGGCTCATTTTCTTTTATTCCAGGGCGGAGGCAGCGTGGGGGGAAATAGCATTTGTTACATCATCATTTATTTGTAATCCTTCTTTGTCTTCCCAACATTCTCTCCATCTTTTCTCATAGACCAGATTTTTTTTTTGGGGGGGGGGGTTAGAACAATTAAAAAGTAATGTAATGTATGCAGATGTAGTTGCTTTTAGTGGTAAGATTCCACTTTCTTAAGCATTTTGTGATGTAAGCAAATAGCTAATGTAGAAGTTCCTAATTTTGAGTCCCTAGATGTTCTTAGATTGAAACTCCCCAAAGCCTTCACCACTAGCTGTGGCTGCTTAGGATTTTTGGGATTAAAGTCCATCTGGAAACCCAAGGTGGGGGAACCACTGAGCTAAAGGGATATTTGAGACTGAATATTGTAGTGATATTGCATTTAATCTGAATATTATACTGATACTGTTATGAAACTTGTTAAAGCTAAGCCAGTTTCTGGCACATCAGAAGAAGAAGAAGAAATGCTGTAGCTGGGAATCAACAGTAATGAAAAATGGTCATTTCGTGACCATCTCTACTTTGTTTCTCTCTTCACAATGTAATAACTTTCTAGATCTTAAAAAAAGCTACTTGGGGTGGTGGGGCAAGACCTGAAATTTTATGACTACTGCAATCCAAAAAACTAAGTTTTCCAAGCCCTGAAACTAACCAAGATGCACTGCAAAGTTTCGGAGGATGGGAAGGAAAGTTAATTGCATTTGGGTAAAAAACAAACAAAACCAAAAACCAAAAAACAACAACAACAACCCAGGATTGTAAATCAGCTTCAAAACATGAAAGGAATTTGTCTTACACTATGTAGCATTTAACCGTAGTTCTAATTTACATGAAGCAGTGGTTACCCGTGGCTTCCTGATTTATCTTCATCAGGCAAATGAAGGGCTGAGGGGTCAGCACGAACCTGCACAATGCTTGTACATACAGTTGCTTAAGCCCAACTCTTTTGTTTATTTATTATATGCAAATTCAGTTCCAAAGAAGAAGTCCTACAATGTCTTTAAAGCCTTGTATGTTTGTTTTGGCACTGCTTCAAGTCAAGTCAACATCTTTAACAGCTGTTCTCCATGCATCACCAGGTAATGCTGCTCGCCCTCACAAAGCCTTTTTATGTCTCCATGTCAATGAATGCAAGAAAGCACCTCCCATTTTACCATATATCGTGTTTGATACCAGCATTTCATAAGAGGAGGGCGGCAAATGTTTTGCTCATGGGTACTGCTTCTCCTCTTCTTTTGGCGTCACAGCCCCATTTGTTGAAGGATATTGCTTCAATGCTGTTTGATACAGCAACTCACATGATGTTGCTGACACCTGAATCGAAATCCTACAGAATAGAGCATAAACCAAGGAGGACAATGAAAGTAAAGAAGAAAAACGGAAATGATCCTAAGAAGCCAAAGCTGGGGCTAGTAGCAGAGGCGCTCCAGAGCCTGGGGCAACAGTCAGTTTTTGCACACACACCCATTGAAAAATATAATTTGGATGGCGGGTGGAGGGGCAGTGGTGGGGGGGGGGTCAGTAGGCAATTTGGCACCCCCTAATTGCTGACCTCGGGGCACCCCACCCCCTTGCCCTCCCCAAGCTACACCCCTGGCCAGTATCAAACAGCACCAGAAAAAAAGGCCAGGGCCTAGACACGCAAATACATTTTGACTACTGGTTTGCGGAACTTCTTGAAATGTTTACATCAGACAACATTCTGTGCAATCTGATTTGGAGGTGGGGGAGGAGGCAAATACACACCTAGAGAAATTTAGTTGCAGCCTTTTTCCTCAACTGAATCATATTCCATTTATACTGTAGACAGATAGCAGAAAAGTGACCCAAAGGTAGAGGAGGGGATTTTGTTTTGTTCACATGGATTTATGAGCAATCCAGTGGTCTGACACAAATCCTGAAACTGACAATTTACAGGCCTGAGAATTTGGGTTCAATTGGCAGCTTCCCATAGGGGTGGATTAAATGCATAAATCCTATTGTCAATAGAAACGTCTCTGATTTGGTAGATGTACCATCGCGGGGGAGGAGGGAACAATCTAAAGATTAAAGCTTTATCTCCCTTAGATGTTGTGGGGGCGGGGAGAATATGCTCATAGAATATGCTCAAGCTTTCCCTGAATGAGGGACTACCTGCTATGTGACTTGTATATGGATTACCATAAACGATTTGCATTGACTGATTTCATAAGAACACCAGTGTTTTCCATGTCACTTTCCACCCTTCCTAATGGATTTTTTTCTTTTCTTTTTGCATGCTCTTTCTAGCTTTAATGTTACCTTTTAATGTTCTAAAATGCCCCTTCTAATTCCCTGTTCTTAATTGAATATGCCTTAATTTTTTCTGGGCTGTATATTGTCCCTCATTGTAAGCCACCTTAGGTCCTTTTCAAAGGGGAATGGTGGGGTAAAAATATTCAAAATAAATAAATAAATACAATAAATAGGTAATATGTGAAGGAGACTCAGATTTGCTGCTTTAAGTAAAACCCCTTTGACGTGTACAGTGCTACAGAAAACACAAAACCACACTAAAGGCATTGTACTAGCCAGTTTTAGAGACAATCTGAGCCCCATTCAGGCATTTTAAAAAGCACATCTACTGCTACTACCTGCACCTTATAGTGAGTGTCTTGAGGAGGAGCCTTCGCTGTAACTGTGGAAGCTGCGCACGAGCTGGGATGCAAAACCAATTTGAATTACTTGCAGAACCTTTTCAGACAATTGCTTTCACTTTCATCCCAAGTACTGTACCTATGGTTCATCCATATTCACTTTCATTTGGATCAAACATGGATTCTCCTAATGCATCATGTCTTCCCTTTTTAATCTCTTTGATTAGGATTAAAAAGCATAACCATCCCACCACTAGCTGATACATTTTAGGTAGCAGGAAAATGGTACAGTACTGTAAAAGTGCTGAAACTAATTAGGGCTCCAGATTGGCCAGTGTTCAGCTGCAAGACCACCTGGGTATCTTGTGTCCACCATCTGAGAGACATGTTAGAACACAGAGCCAACAACATGAGGGCGGGGAAAGCAAGTAATGACTTCACTTCATTTGAACACTCATTAAATATGTTTGTTTTCGAATGGCCGAGTCAGCTCAAAGACATTGGATTACCTGAGGCCAAACAACAAGGCTTTGAGATGTACTGCCCCCTAAAGTCCTTCTTGTCCTTCTATCATCACATCAGGAAAGATCATGCTCTTCAGCCAGGCTTTTAAGAAGTATGTTTTCTCAGAAATGCTGGTTATTTACTTACAAGTTTTTAAATGTTTTACAATTCCTTTTGTACTTGATTTATTTTAATCTGAAAGTCTGCTTAATTTATCGATCAAGTGTTTTAACTTTGCTGTTTTGTTTGTTTTGAACCATCTTGGGTCCCCAATAGAGATGGGCACGACTTGAACGAAATTCTCGTTTCCGTTTCCGTTACGGAACGGAAAAGGAAACGACAATTACTCTGCCAGAACTCGAACTCGAACCGACTAAAGAAAAATTGGGTCTGATTTGTCGTTGTCGTTCCTGGCATCGCGGCGATCCCGCGATGCCAAGCAGCACAGAAAAAAAGTTTTAAAAGTTAAAAAAAAAACCCCGATTCCCGGGCAAAAAGCAGGCAAAAATATGCCTGCCTGAGTGAGGGCTCAGGGCACCTACCAGAGGGGTGGTTGACCCCCCCTCTCCTGTCCTGGGCTGCTCTGGTGGTGGGGGAAATCCTCGTTGTAGTCGCTCGCAACAAGCCGGACTCGCCGCCGGCCGCCGCAATTCAAGCGGCACAGAAAAAAAGTTTTAAAACCCCCGATTCCCGGGCCCAAAAGCAGGTGAAAATATGCCTGCCTGAGTGAGGGCTCAGGGCAGGGCACCTACCAGAGGGGTGGTTTCTGGGGGGGTGTCCCTGGCCTCCCCCCTCTCCTGTCCTGGGCTGCTCTGGTGGGGGAAATCCTCGTCGTCTCGCAGTCGCTCGCAAGTCGCAACAAGCACTGGACTCGCCACCAGCCGCCGCAATTCAAGCGGCACAGAAAAAAGTTTTAACCCCCCCGCCGCCCCAATTCCCGGCCCAAAAAGCAGGCGTAAATATGCCTGCCTGAGTGAGGGCACCTACCAGAGGAGGGGTGGTTTCTGCGGGGGGACCGGCCTCCCCCCCTCTTCTGTCCTCCTGGGCTGCTCTCGTCTCGCCATGCCATGCGGTGCGGGCAGGGGATCGAAAATGGGGCGGCGACCGCAATATTTTTTTTGAAATCGTGGTCCAAAAAACAAAAACACACAAGCCAACACAAGCACCACAGAAACATGCGGAAATTGCTATTTTAAAACTGTCAGAATTTTTACAGTAGCAGTGGGTTTTTCTTGCAACAAAATGTCTCCTCTGTCCTCTCTCCATTGATTTTATTTTATTTTATTTTATTTTATTTTATTTTTTTACACCTGCGCAATGATGGGCTGGCCATGGGAGTGACCATGCAAATTTTTGGAGCCATTCCACCAATCGCATGGCCACTTGGCCAGGTTGACCACAGAGACTTCTGGGATGTGCCAATCGGGCATAAAAAGCCCAGTAACCGTAGCCCGAACCCGAACCCAAAGCCTAACCCGAAACCATACGCCAGTACACTGTCCTTCTAAGTGGGTCAGAGAGGCACCCAGAGGTGCACCCCAATACTCACCCTAACCTCACCCGTAGCTAGCCTAACCCTAGCCCTTGCGCTAACCCGTCTTAACCCTAAGCCAGATCTACTTGCACTGCACTACACGCAAGTACCTTTCCCTTCTTAGTGAGACGCAGCGGGTGCAGAGAGTCCACCAGTCTGGCTCTGGGTGACTCCTGCAGGCTCGGCTCGGCAGCATGTGTGACATGCAAACCATGCCCCCGAGGCCTGACTGATGCAGGGAAGGCACCCCTAAAAGAGGGGTGCCTCTGCCAGTCTGCTGCGTCTGCAACTTGGTATGCATATCCATATGGCTATGCATGCCCTTTTGCAGCGGGTGAGGATAGGAGGCACCCACGGGTGCCTCCAGGAGCCCGCTTTCCCTTTATAGAGGGCCAGAGGAGGCACCCACCCCACAGAGGTTCCTCCAGGAGCCCGCTACCCTCCCCAAACCAGTATAACAAATGACGAAAAAAATGACACCACGAAACGACAAATTTTTGCAAAACGGAAACAAGCCGAAACGGACCCATCCCGAAAAACGATAACTCGGAAAAAAAATGTTCCTGGTCGTGCCCATCTCTAGTCCCCAATGAGGAGAAAGGAGGCATGGTAACAATTTAAATTAATATAATAAAACTCATGGAACCCTACACCCATTTGTCAGGATATATATACAGTGGTCCCCCGCCATTTCACAGTTCATATACTGCGGTCCCGGTATATTGCGGGACTGCAATAGATGAAAGGCAAGGCCCCCTGGGGTAAGCTGCTTGGGCCTGTTTGAGGCCTCCTGCACTTACCCCAGGCCTGGCATCTAGAAGTTACTTCTGAAAAAAAAAGGAAGTGACTTCCAGATTGCTGGAAACCACTTCTGGGGACACCGACAGGCTACCTGGGCTGTCGGAGACCCCAGAAGTGGTTTATAGCGAACCAGAAGTGATTTCCAGATCACTGGAAGCCAGTTCTGGGGCTCTGAGGGCCTGGGAAGCCCATCAGAGTCTTGTTCAAGGCAGCGCCAGGCCTCAGGTAAGTTTAGGAAGCCCCAGAAAGCCCCCCCAGTCCCGACCCGACCCAGCATCTGCATATCACAGATTTTCCATTATTGCGGGTAGGGTAGGGTCCGTAACCCCTGCAATAGGTGGGGGATTACTGTAATAGATAAACCCAGCCTGGACAGTTAGAGGTGGTGGATAGCTCTTTTACTTCCACTTGGGACAGTCTTTTTGTAATTAAACTTCAAAGCTTAGATTTTACTCTCAGCTCTTTTGCAGATATTGAACTTAACAGAGCTCATTGGATCATAAAGACAAGATTGCTGGAAGTAGAAACTTAGTCACTTACGTCTAGTCTTAATTCAGTCTGCTGCCCATGTTATTTTAATTCCCCCCCCAAAAAAAAAATAAGAGGCGTGCCTTTATGTTAGCTAGATTTAACATTTTCCTTCTTCAGTTTTGTCTGGAAGATATCACAATATTCCCCCTTGCTCAGAGGAGTTGTAACTTTTGCCACTTAGAACCCGACCGTCTCCCACATCTTGTGTCATCGTCCGGCACACAATAAGCTACGCAAACTCTTCTTGGAGCAAATCGTCTTTGATTTCCCAGGCCCTTCTGAAGGATATACGGCAGGGGTGCCCAAACGTTTTGTAAGGAGGGCCAGATTTGGTGGCTGAAAATGTGTCAGGGGCCGGTTGCTCCCCGACCCTGCCACCCCACAGCAAGCCCTACCCACTGACCCCTTGCAACCGCACCCACAGGAAGGAAGGAGGGGACCAAGGGAGGGAGGGAGGGAGGTGGAAACCAAGAGAGGAAGGAAGGAAGGTGGGGAACAAGGGAGGGAGGAAAGAAGGAAGGTGGGGACCAAAGGAAGCACAGGGAGCTATGGCCACCGCAGGGGAATGTGTGGGTGAAGGAAGGGGAGGGAGGGGAGGGTCAGCCAGCCGCGCGCCACTCAGAATGGCCTGACAGGCCGGAATTGGCCCCCGGGCTGGACTTTGGGCAGGCCTGATATACGGGCTTTCTCCTTCAGGACAATTCTGAACTAGTCACTGCTCTGGTAGCTGAATTTCTAACAGCTGTATTTTTTTACAGCTGTATTTTTTTTTAAAAAAAGAGCAACCCTCTTTGAACTTTAGTTAGACAAATTGATGAGATTTATTTTATAAGGTTCTGTGTAACTGTTTAGTCTTTATTTGTGCACTTAACTTTGTTTTAATGCCATTAAAGGTTTATGGAATGGAAAATGGAAATGGAACTCAGTGGTTTAGGCCTCTGGCTGCTGGACCAGAGGTTGGGAATTCGATTTCCCCCCTGAGCCTCCTTGGCCAAATCTGGACACAATGATCCTCATAGGGTCCCTTCCAGCTCTGGAGTTCTAAGATTATTATTTTAAGGCAGCAAACCCCACAAATGCCTCTCTTCCACAGTGCTGTACTAGAAATATACAAAAACCATGATGGAAATGTGTAATCTCCAGGCTTAAACCGGGGGGAGGGGGGGGGTACTTCAAGGATCAGATGCAGGGGAGTGGTATCAGGAGACAGATATCTAGTCTCGAGTTCTCCTAGAGGCATCTGGTGGGGCCGCTGTGAGATACTCGAAGCTGGACTAGATGGGCCTTTGGCCTGATCGAGTATGCCTCTTCTTATGTTCTTATGTTCACATCAAAGAAAAGGAAAAGAGCATAAAGTTGAATGGTTCACAATTTCTTCTCCTTCCGTTACATCCCAAGTCTATTGCCGCTCTGCCTATTTACAGGTGGAACTAAGCCCACTAGAGGACACTGATCGTGATATCTGCTCCCGATCTTATCTTTAAATAATTTGTCATGAGATAAGACTGTTCCCATCCCCGCTGCTGCCCCACTCTCCCATCTGTGCATGGAAGAGTCTCACACCATACATCTTTGTCATGCATATGGTTGTAAAGTGATTCATTCATACTGCTTTATGGTGGGTGCGAACCTTTTGTCTGTTTCACTGTAGTTATTTTCAGAAAGCAAAATATTTTGCCTTCTTTTTTTCATGCCCTACTGTAAATAAAGCACCCTTATAGTAAAGATATAGTGAGTCTGGAAAACCATGATTTGCTGTAATTGCACAGGTCATGCGATATTGCTTCAAGTTAGATGCGATTAGAGGCCTGTGGGATGTTCATGATTATCCACTGCAGTTACCAGTCACAGGATTCTCCATTTATCCACTAACTGAATGAATTGGTAGAACTGAACATAAGAACATAAGAACTGGTTTATTTAAGGAGCAGACTGTTGTTGTTGCCTTTTTCTCTATTTCTGTCATAAGTTTGTTCTTTTTCAGATGGGTATGGAAGTAACATGTTATTTTTAACTTCATAACCATTACTCATCACTTTAAAAAATAAAGCAATGTTTGACTAAAAAAATAAAACAATGTTCTGTTATAACAAAAACATGGGGAGGGTAAGCAAATTAATCCCTACTACTCACTAGCACCTATTATAACTATGCAATGTGTCTCAACCATTGGCTGTATTTTAATGCCCATATGTGCTAAGGTTTAAAATAAACATGTCAAAGTCTGGAAAGTAATGGTGAACAGTATCGGAATCCTACCTTAAACAGCATTTTATATTTTATATATTTTGCTCAGTGTTTCATGCCAGAATGTCTTTGAGTAGACATATAGGCACTCCCAAAATTTGTGGCATCCTTGACTCTGTGGATTCAGTCAGTATGTTTCCCTTATCCGAGGTTTCATCTGGCACCCTATAGTGGCCAGTCCTGTTAATGCATGGTAAAATATTTTTTCTGGGGTTTTGTCCCCCTTTACTATGCTATATATTTAGCATTTGCTATTATCCACAGATTTCAGTATCCACGGGGGGAATCGATGCCCCTTGGATACAGGGGTTCTCCTCTACTGGCAATATCCTACCACAGCAAAGAAGTGGACAATCATCCTGTCTAGCATAGCAAGGAATGCAACTAAAAGAAAACTAAAGGCAGACACCAGCCCAGTTCTCTTCTCCTAACAAAGTACAAATGCACATCTGTGTGAAGCAGAGTTGAGAACTTGCTTTTTGGGCTACAAATCCTATGCTGTCTTGGAGATCTGGAATGTTTTAATCCAAATAAGTACATGTATTACTACAATTGCTCTTCAGCTTACTCGTACTACTGAATGAGCGAAGTACAATGAAGATACGACTATTATATTTACTACAGAGAAGTTACTACTATTATATTTCCTGATTAAGTGATAGAAGGAAAGCTGAGCACTGTGTCAACAATAAGCTTTCTTTACATGCATTCTATCAAGGGCCAAAATCCTGTGGATTAAAGTATGCCCGTGTAATGCAGATGACATCATCCAGGACAGAAAGCTACCTGAAATCAAAGAGTTTCTTTTCCAGTGCCAACATTTACACTGCTCACATGCAATCAGGCTCATTCTGCGTGACCCTTGTAAGCCCCCAGACAGACAAAAGAACTCTTTAATTATTTCCTATTGCATGCCAAGGTGCACAACTGCTTTGCAAGATAAAATACAACCCCCATGTGTTAATTAGTGGCCATTTGCTATTGCAATAAATTTGGCTTTATATGATGCTTTATATTCTCAGTTCTAGTATAAAGCACGGAATTGGTGATTTTAATCAGGGTACTAAAAATAAGCATTTGAAACATAGATTAATTGCAGGATGCTAAGAGTATTTTGCATCAAGATGGTGGCCAGTGAAGAAGTGAATATAGACCAAGAAACTATGAAACACATAAAACGTAGAAAGCTAGAATATTTCAGTCATGTAATGAGAAATGAAAATTACGTATCATTACATCTGATCATTGTGATAGAAAAACAAGCCCAGACAGAGGAAGAACCTCCTGTAAAACAGAAGGTCACTGTTTAGAGCTGCTGCACCCAAAGTCAGTGTAACCAAGATGACATCCAACCTCTCGTAGGAAAGGAAGGAGAAGAACAAAAAGGTCACTGCATTTGCAAGAAATAAATATAATGGTATCACATTTCAAAGTACTGTACTGTACAATGTCTCTTATGCCCTTCCTAGTTTAATTCAGGCTCTCTCTGCTGCTCCCCTTTTTGTAAGGAGGGCATACAGGGATGCTACAGGGACAGCCTGATCAAGGTTGAGAGTACAAATGTAGTAGATGCCTGAAATGGCCATAGAAGACATTGTCCTGCCTAAATGTCTGAGGTTCAACATTGCTGCAGAACTGGAGCTGACCAGATACAGAAGGATATTTCTAGAGGGGGACTGACACCATTTCAGTATTGGCATGTGTAGCAATGTTTATCGGCATTCACTGTGAAAACAGCAGTGAGTTGCTTCGTACAGATAGCTGTCTGTCCACATTTCCTTTTGTCTGAGATAAAACACAACCCTAAAGAACTTTTTAAAGCTGTTTCAAGCGGTTCTCTATAATTCCATAATTCCTCTTCAACGTAAAGTGTGTTTTGTCCCCTGAATCCTCCTAAGCAATAGGCAGTGAAATTCCCTACATGTTTTGGAGCCGAAAGACATTACGGATTATGGTGATCATGTATGAAACATTCACCCTCCTTAAGAGAAGGAAATGTATATAAAAACATTATAAATAAAGATAGAATTGAAATATAAACATGAAAAACATACCTTGCAACTCAATTAAATGTAATAAGTAAATATGCAAATATCCGTATACTGTACATTCCCTAGCCATACCATATATTTTATTCTATAGGTATTTTAAATAAATATTTTTCTATAGATATTTTAAATACTTTATCTCAAATATACTAGCTTCCCCAGATAGTTTAGAATCATCAGTACTTGCTTATAAAATGTTTCTTTTTACATGTTTCTGGGAAATCCAAATGTTGATTGCTTAAATGCTGTTGTATCATTTTCTTGCACTTAAGCAGTGGGAAACAAGAGCATTTTTCACTTTTGGAATCTACAAGAAACATTTTTGGAATCTAGAAGGAGTATCTCCCACCTCGAAACAGGGTGAGATTAATCCTAGCTCATCACCTCCTCTTCTCTTTCCTCTGTCCATTCAGTTTTTTATATGTTCAGTCTGTGTCATCTGCTCTTAAGGGTTAACTGTAAGTTGTTTTTTAATCCTTTTACCTTTATCATTATATTTGTTGTAACCACCCAGAGTAGTGCCTTCGCACTAATGGGAGTGGGATATAAATAGGAGAAAATAAATAAGTAATCTGCATGGGCTAATCAATTTTTCAGGGGCTGAATCTTATAATATCCCTGTGTTGGTCAGACATATTGAAATCAGCAGAACTTAATTGTATTATGGTTAACACATCCCATTCATTTCAAGGAGTCTAGCCTAGCTGAAACTAGCATGGAATATTGCCCATTATCATACAGCCTCCTTTCACGAGAATGGCTCACCTCCTTGAATCTACTGTTCCATATCCTACCTGCTGGTTGGGAGATAGAATATTGGGAAGTTGCAGAACCATTCCAGAACCACCTAATTTGAAGTGCTGATAACTTGATAGCATAAGGCAGCAAGGCAGAATGCCATGTCTGGATCAATGGAAGAGAGAGAGAGACAGAGAGCTAAAATCTGAAGTAGAGATGGGCACGAAACAAACATTTTTTTGTTTTCGTTTCCATTTTTTCATTTCATTACGTAACAAAACGACAAACGAATTTTGTCTCTAAAATGAAACGAAACGAACAGAAACACCGGAAATTTTGTCGTGCGTTTCGTTTCCGTTACTGCAATATGAGTGAATTGCTTAAAATCCTAAAAAAAAAATCACAAAAATTGAAATAAATGGTAACGAAATGGTAATAAATGAACGAAAATGAAAACAATTTTTTGCAAAAATTCACAAAAAACGGAAACGAACCGAAACGGACCCTCCAAATGACAAATGACAAACGAAATGCCATTTTTTTTATTCGTGCACCTCTCTAATCTGAAGCGGCACTTCTCAAGGCAGTCATTCACAGCCTGGCTCAACCCAGCTTGAAATATTATTTCTGCTCAGTCCCATTACAACGAAGTCCTTAGGCTGGCAGTGGTTTCCTATGAAAAACACTCCTGGTGTAAAATATGAAACAAGGAAGGAGTGATATTGTACAAGCAGCATGTCTGCAATGGGGGGAGAGCCCCACCCGCGCTATCAGTTTAATTCCTATAGGTCTTTTCCAGCCTAAAAACAAAAATGACAAGCTGCTGGTTCCTCAGCAGAACCGTGTTCCTCTCCAGAATTCAATTTTCATGGATTACTTAAATTCCGAGGTACCCTTTTTCATCCTTGATCCACCCTGTGCATTTCTTGCACTCTGCCCTGAAAGGTCAGCAAATTTCATCTGGCACCCAGCCAGCCCCTACCAAGAAAGAAGTGGCATTTTCCGACACAGCAGGGAGTAGGGCATTTTCCTCCAGCCCTGGCTTCCCCTGTGCATCCTCAAATCTGCTCTTGGGTGCTGGGAACCCTCTGGAGCAGATTCCAGAGGGAAGCTGGGGTGTTGTACCCCAAAGGAGAGGAGGAGGCAAAACCCATTATGGTGTCAGTATTTCACCGAATACCTAAAAGTTCATACCTGGATTATTTCTAGCTAAAGAGAAAATAAACAAGCTTTTTTCACTAGCATACTAAAAACCACCGCCTTCCTGTTTTTTTTAACCAAATGAAACTTGGAGCCACTGTATGTCAATGTCCCAAATTAAATGAAAAGTACAAAAAATATATAAAAAAGCAAAAGAAGATATTCTAAGACAAAACAGTGTAGCTCCATGGGGAATATATTTTTCTCCATCTGAATATAATATCAGAGAAACTTGAATCTGAATATTGTACTTATATTATATTATGACACTTATTAAAACTAAGCCAGTTTCTGGCAGATCAGAAGAAAAAAACACTGTAGAGCTGAGAACCAGTGAGAATTGAACAGCAGCCCCCAAAATATTTAACTACAGCTATAAATTTACAGTAAATGTAAATGTGATTCCCAGTGTGGTATAGAGGATAGAGAGACAGACTAGGACTCTGAAGAACAGGGTTTGAAACTTCACTCAGCCATGGAATCTCAATGGGGAAATGGAACTGTTAAAACACTCCTTAAATATCTCACTTACTTTGAAAGTGAGTCACTGTAAGTAGGTTTTGATTTGACAGCGCACAACAGACATACACAAATGTAAATGCTTATCCTTTTCTCTCTCAACAAGTAAAAGCATAAACATTTTCTTGGAGGTCACAACAGTTTGGTGCAAATACTTGTAAATTATTCAATATTGCATCATTTCAAGGAAGAAAATTATGAAAGAAATATTGAAGGAACTGTGACGGAAATATTGATAAAATAAATGGCAGTACAAAGTGAGGGAGATCTATGAAAATGCTGCAATCAATCTTTGCTTCACACATGAAACAGAAGTGTCAATGTCCTTACCAGACTTTTAGAAGAGTCAGTGCTGGAAGAATAGCAGAACTGGACATGTTGGAGTTAATTGGTACTAAACAAATTATCATTACTCCAGCACACACTAATACTACTTCTGTGTTGAAACCCTGCTGCTCAATTTTGGATGCAAAAAAAAAATGATATTTCCTTCATATGGTTCATAAAAACAACTCTTACCTTGCAAGCTTGTGTGTGTGTGTGTGTGTGTGTGTTTTGCTCCCAATATTATTTCCCTCATCATTCCCCACATTATTTGCTGCTGCCTTTCTATTATTTTAATGGGAAAGATATCTCACTAGGTTAGCAGTGAGCAATTCGACAGGTCCACAGCCTAATTTCTCCCTTTTCTAGCAAGAGGCCGACAAACAAAACAAAAAAAAGTTCCCCAAAAGAAAATACGTGTTTGAAATGCTTGCAGGGTTTTGCTTTTGTTCCGCAGCTTACAGCTGAAATTCACTGGCACAGTTTTCTGCCAGTTTTATTAGTGGGTTGTTGTTTTTTTTGTGGGGGTGTATACAAAAGCAGCCTTGGGAGC
The DNA here is from genome assembly GCA_023846285.1 of Phrynocephalus versicolor. Lineage (NCBI taxonomy): Eukaryota > Metazoa > Chordata > Lepidosauria > Squamata > Agamidae > Phrynocephalus > Phrynocephalus versicolor. Next base: position 26,121,882 of record JAHTLZ010000348.1, read on the forward strand.
CCTATGAAGCTTACATGTTGCCCACCTATGTACTATGCCACCTAACAACCAACATAGGTGGCATGGCATGGTGGTCTTACAACACTGTATATTCCACCTGGTCTGGCTACCTGATGACAGTAGTAAGGGCAAACCAAGTACAGTGGTACCTTGTATAAAGGAATTAATGCGTTCCAAATGAAATTATGTTAAGCAAATCTTCCTTTATACAAATTCCCATAGGAATGCATTGAAAACAGAGTAATTCGGTTTTTATGTTGTACGAATTCTCCCCATGGGCAATTATGTTAAGCAAATTTCCCCTATCTCCAGAATTCTTTATGTTGTACAAATTTTATGTTATACGAGCTGTTTGTTATACAAGGGTCCATTGTAATTTAAAAAAATTATTTCAGCTGCCCTCTTAGTGGAAGCTGTAGGATGAATAAAAACTTCTGGCCTTCACAGAAAACAAGGTTGGTGATCCTTATTACACTGTGTGGAAAATGTTATGGTCCAGTTCTAAGCTATAATACAGACCCCTTGCCCTAGCCCTCCCTAGTGACACGCAACTGAACATGACAAAAATAAAAAAAGGCTGTGTGTTTTCTGAAACATTAGAAATGCTGGAGCAGGTGATACCTTCATTACAACATTTTTAAAACAGTTGGGCAAACAAAGGAATTAGAAAGCAGACTACATGTAATGTAAGGGCTGAATACTGTACTTAATTTGTATCCACACTGGAACCTACATATCCCTACACATTATTCCCCGAACAGATAAAAACTGGGAACAATGGCCTGGTTGCATTGACACTGAATTAACCGCAACACCATCCTAAATACACTTGATTTCATTTGAGTTAAACACCTAAATGGGGTCAGGCCAGGTTAGCAGTTAGAATGGGAAACCATCAGGTAGTGACTTGGAAAGAGAATTCTGTGTAAACTGCTAAGGAGCTCAAAGTCTGAGTATCAGGCAATGTCTTAAGTTGCAAAAGGGGAAGCATTTTTTCTCTGCCTCATGACACATTTTCCTTTGTGAAGAGATTCACACTGGCTGAAATTCTCTTGCTTAGCTAAGTAAGCCACACTAGATCACTGAGGATTTGGTGAGACCACTTTTGTATGTTCCATTGATTCGAATGGGCCTACACTAGTTGCAGCTTACTACACTAAAGTAAATCACAAGTAGATGAGGTCCATTTGAATCAAGGGTACTTACTGTATAGAGAGGTGACTCACCATGTCCCCACTGAATCAGTATGACTTATTATTAGAGATGGGCACGACTTAGCGGTATTTTCGTTTTCGTTTTCGTTTTTTGTTTCCGTTACGTAACGAAACGAAAAACGAAAAACGGCTCAGAACTGGAACGAAAACGGAAACGAAACGACTAATTTCGAGCCAATTTTTGTTTTTCGTTACTGGAAAAGCACATAATGGAGCTAAATGGGAAGAAACGAAAAAAATCGTTTTCGTTTTCATTTTTTCGTTTTCGTTACGTAACGAAACGAAAACGAAAAATTTTGAAATTAGCTCACGAAAACAGAAACGAGCCGAAACGGACCCCTAGCCGAAAACGAAAACGAAAACGAACAATTTTTCTGAGTCGTGCCCATCTCTACTTATTATATTAAGCAACAGAATTTCAGCTGATGTCCTTTCAGGTTGGTTTAGTCTGCTCAAGGTATCGACTCCAACACAACAGCTTTTGTGTGTGTGTGTGTTGTGTCGTTACAGTCGTTACCGACTCTTCGTGACTCCATATCCATGGAGTTTTCTTGGCAGGAATACTGGAGTGGTTTGCCAGTTCCTACTCCAGGCGCCTACAGCACCTGGTATTCCTTGGAGGTCTCCCATCCAAGTACTAACCAGGGCCGACCCTGCTTAGCCTCTCAAATCGGGCGAGATCGGATGTGCTTAGGGCATCTAGGCAGCACAACAGCTTTTATTTCCATTTTAATCCACGCTTTGTAGAGTTCTACTTGGATAAAATACTTCCTGCTGCCGTAATGGCCTTAAAATGTGATGAGATGAAGCCAAGAAACACACTGTTACCCATACCCTCCAGTGGTCATAAAACACTAGACTGGAAGGGGGTGGTGGAATTCCTTGCCCTTTCAGGCAGGTAAAATAACAAAGCATAAGGCAAGGCTTGTAAGGTGCCTCAATGGCATGACTGAATAGTAAGGCTTGCTTTAATGTACGCATTGATTATCAGGATTTTGGTTTTAATTGAACAAGCATACTCACCAGCACTACCATGGAGGCCGCCGAGAGGCATCTACAAAAAAGAAGAAGCAGAAAACAATGCAGAATAAGCCACCATCAGGTGTGGAAAGGCTTCTTTTTGTTTGTTTGCTTGCTTGCTTGCTTGTTTTCCTCCTACTGTCAGAAATATCCTTTTCATAAGGACTACTCGCAACATCCAGTACCAACTTTTTTTGTCCACATGTTGGTTACTCTGGCTTACGTCCCTTGCCTTCAGAAATATCACACGGCTAAGAGAGGCCCCTTTTCTAACCAACGTACATTTTTTCCCTCTGCACCAGGAGTGTCAAGATTATGCTCCATACACTTATTTGAGAACAATGGGATAATGGAGGGAAGTGCTTTAAAATGGGGGGGGGGGTCGCTGCCAGCTCCGCTGAAGCTGGATTAGCACTGCCAGTAGCACTTCAGCTGTAACTTTACAATATTAAAGGCTCCCCAAACACCCACAAAAATTACGGCTGGGAATAAATTTTCTTCCAGTTCTAAAGGGGTAAGGGGAGAAGTTTTGAATTTAATTAAAATAAAGATTAATGGAGCTGGGTGATGACACAATTGCCATTTACCAAGTGTAGCTGCACCAACTGGATTTCAGCCATGGAAATGAGTAACAGGGACAAATTACTTGAAGTAATTTTCAAAAGTCTGGCATTTCTAGAAAGCTGGAAAGGCTGCTGGGACAAGGGGGGGGGTTAGCTCAGTGATTGGATGTGCTATGAGGGGAATTCTGGGAACTGTCCAAAAACACAGAAGCAAATATCCTTCGAGGAGGAAGTGGCATCCATTTCCCACCTGACAAGTGGCAGATGTCTCAATGTGGAGTCAAGCTATTGGCTGAGCCTTCAAAAAGGCCCATCATCATAGTAACACGAGACTGTGCCCCTTGCATAAGTGTGGCCATTGTGCAAGCAGTGAGCTGTGTAGAAAAAAATCCACACTCTGCTTGTCTATGCAGCATATTCCTGCATTCCAGTACTACACTGGTGGCATTTTCGGTTCAGAAGAAGCTCACTAGGATATTGACAAGCAACTATGGCAAATTAACTATTTCAAGCCCTAGATAAACTGGCCCTAACTCAATTCTCCCTCCCTCTCTCTCTCTCTCTCTCTCTCTCTCTCTCTATCTATCTATCTATCTATAGATTTATAAACTGCACTGATCTTCCCAAGGGAACTCTGGGTGGTGTATAAACAAAGCAAACAACAATTAAAAACACCCCAATACAAATCAAAAAGAAACATACCAAAAGAGGAAGAAAAAATTCTTCAAGAGTAATATCATTATTTGTTAGTGTTTAGGTACCATAAAGCTTGAGGGTGGGGGGTTGGCATAAAAGACTACATTGTTACCACTGGAAGGCAGCTTTTCCCTTGCAAGTAGAGATGGGCACGACTTAGCGGTATTTCCGTTTCTGTTTCCGTTACTCGGTTCCGTTACTCTACGGAAACGGTAACGGGAATTACTCCGCCAGACTTCGAGCTCGAACCGACGAACGAACAATTTGGTCTGATTTGTCGTGCTCGTTACTTGCATCGCGCGATCGCGCGCGATGCCAAGCGGCACAGAAAAAAAGTTTTTAAAAGTTAAAAAACCCGGTTCCCGGCCAAAAAGCAGGTGGAAATATGCCTGCCGTGCCTCAGGGCACCTACCAGAGGGGTGGTTTCTGGAGGTCCCCGGCCTCCCCCCCCTCCTCCCTCCTGGGCTGCTCTGGTGGGACTCGCCGCAGGCTCGCAGCAGCAACAAGCCGCACGGCACGAGTCTCGCCGCCGGCTCAAGCGGCACGGACGGCACAGGAAAAAACTTTTAAACTCTCCCCCCACTCATTCCCGCACGGCACGAGTCTCGCCGCCGGCTCAAGCGGCACGGACGGCACAGGAAAAAACTTTTAAACTCTCCCCCCACCCATTCCCGGGCCAAAAAGCAGACGGAAAATGCCTGCTTGACTAAGGGCGCAGGGCACCTACCGGAGGGATTGTTTCTGGAGGGGTGGTCCCGCCTCCCCCCCATCCTGGGCAGCCGGACTCGAGTTGCCATGCCATGCGGTGCGGGCGGGGGATCCAAAATGGGGCGGCGAACGCAATATTGTTTTTGAAATCGTGGTCCAAAAACGCACAAGCACAACAGAAACACGCGGAAATTTATAAACTGCCAGATTTTTCACAGTAGCAGTGGGTTTTTTCTTGCAACAAAATGTCTCTCCTCTCCTCCTCTGTCCTCCATTGATTTTATTTTATTTTCTTTTATTTACACCTGCGCAATGATGGGCTGGCCGAGTGGCCATGGCCAGCCATGTGGGAGGGGACGACCATGCAAATTTTTGGAGCCATCCCACCAATCGCATGGCCACTTGGCCACTGAGACTTCTGGGATGTGCCAAAAAGCCCCCTAAAACCTGCCCTAGCCCCCTAACCCCCTAACCCTAATCCTTGACTCCTTACCCATACGTCACAGACTGTCTTCTTAGTGGGTCAGAGAGGCACCCAGAGGTGCAACCCAATAGCCCACCGTAACCTTACCCGTCATTAGCCTAACCCTAGCCTTTGCACTAAGCCACCTTAGCCCATAGCCAGATCTACTTGCATTGCACTACACACGCAAGTACGATTCCCTTCCTTGTGGGACATGGCAGGTGCGACACGCTCGTACCAGGGGATCAGGTACTTGAGCAGGTCTCTGCCTGCAAATGGTATGCATAGCCATATGGTTATGCATGCCATTTTGCAGCAGCAGCAGGTGAGGAGGGGAGACCCCCATGTTGAGGGGTCTCTTGGAGCCTGCTGCTGCTGTCCCTTCCTAGTGGGTGAGGATAGGAGGCACCCACGGGTGCCTCCAGGAGCCCACTTTCCCTTTATAGCGGGCCGGCGGAGGCACCCACCCCACAGAGGTGCCTCCAGGAGCCCACTACCCCCCAAAAAAACCAGTATAACGATAACGAAAAAACGAAAAAACGAACCGACTAATTTTTGCGAATTTTCGCGAAAAACGGAAACGAGCCGACACAGGCTGCCTCCGACACACGACAACTCGAAAATGTAATTTTCCCGAGTCGTGCCCATCTCTACTTGCAAGTATCAGGTATTATACATTTTTCACTCCTTCCATTTTCTCTTCTACTTTTGTAGCATCTGTTTAATTCTCTAGACTAGATCAAAATGTCCAGAGGTATGGGGCATTTTGTACTTTATGTACTGTACCTACCACCATTCCTTACGTTTGGTGGTGCAGACTAGGCCTCTAGGCATTGTAATATAAAAGAACTGAAGTTTGTTAAGGTGGGGGGAAATTTAAGCATGGCATCACATCATGCTTTTCCCATTTAACTAATGACATAGGCACATTAGACTGATACATTTTCAATTTACTTAGCCTCCAGATTTTAGGGAGCCGCTAATAAAATTATCTCAATATTTCTTAACAGTGTCTTGTTTAAAACTGCCAAGGGGGAGTGGACATTTGAAATCTTCTCTCTTTAGCTAATAATCTGGAGTGCTAAACACAATTCCTACCTCTGTCTACTACACCACCTTTGCCTTAATTAAACCTCTGTGTAGACCAGTGGTTCCCAACCTCGCACATCCCAGGTGTTCTTGGACTGCAATTCCCAGAAGCCTTCACTACCAGGCCAAGCAGGCCAGGGTTTCTAGAAGTTGCAGTCCAAGAACACATGGGTTTCCCAAGCTTAATGGGAACCATTGGTACACAGCAAAAGAGTATTGAACTCAGAAGAGTATCGAATATCCTCTGTATGTTTTGGACTAGAATTCCTTCCTTGCAATTGTCCATGGTGTCTGGGATTTCTGGGAGATGAGATCTAGACCATCTGGAGGGGCAATGTTTCCGTAGCCCTAGTGTAGAGGAAGATAATCCCATCTATAAGGAATGCTTTAAGCAATTTTGAATGCCATTCTGATTAAAGAAAGATAGGACCCTGACTTACCAGGGTCCTGCATTGATGCCGGGGCGGCTCTGGAGTGGGAGTGGCAGTGGTAATGGCGTCTGCCACGTGGAGCCACCAGCAAGGAAGAAAGAGACCCGGATGTAGCCAGCTGAAGTGATTGGCCCGTGGAATGCAGGGGGGCAGGACTGCCGGCTCCAAGGAAGGAGGTGGAATGACATCACAGCTGTGCGACATCAAGGGTTAAAAAGAGGAGGCGGGCCGGAAGGAGCTCAGTCCCACTGAAGTAGCAATACCCAACCCTCCCTCCCAGTTTGTTAATGTTAGAGTTCAGTTGCTGTATATTGTTTGTTTGTCACAACAATTGGCATTTTTTTCAGGCATTGGGATGGATTCAATGGCTTTCGGAAGGCAGGCAGTAGCCTGCTGGTGGACTTCAAAGGAAAACCGGTGGTGAGGGGGCGGGAAGGTGAGGCGTCCCAGCTCGGGGAGACGCCTGTAACCCCCCCCCCCTCAAGGTGCGATGCCATGATGTGGCCTACGTCCGCATGGCATCTGGGATCCCACCTGGGAGTTTACTTGTTGGGAACGTTGTCATCGTGGGCAAACGGTGCCCTCGATGGTTGTATCCATCTCCAATGCCTAGTCAGATAACTGCTGCTGTTACCAATAAAGTTGTGGCCTTTTGTATTCCATAACATGTTTGATTGTGTCATTTGTATAGACGGAAGAAGGCTTAGCTATAGGCCATCAAACTGCTGACTACTGTGACTCATGCAGGCCAAATCACAACTGAGTCCTGAGCAATGATCAGTTTATATTATAAGGGATGGGGGAGTATATGCTCCAAAATTCTTCCCCAGCTGTCAATGAAATAAGACCTCTGCGCTGCTTGCCTTTGTGCTCCTATAATTCCCAGTGAGTTGCATAGTGGGTGAATGTGTGGTGATAAAAGCTGCTGGGTGGGCTTCTCATTCTGGAACACTAGTGTCACAATACATTGTGATCGGAGTATGAAAAGGCCTTGATTTTCTAATGGGCCCGAAGGAAAAAAAAGAAAACTTAAAGAAGAAAAAAAGAAAGACAAAAAAGACAGCTTAGTAGAAATTTCTCCCTATTTCTGCAACTGGGACAATGATTAGGGCGATGGGTTTTTGTTCAGATGCATAGTCCAACAATACTGCCTTTTCAGCTGAAAGGCACTAGAAATTTCTTATTGAAAAGACACTGCGGTTAGAGAGGTTTAGGGAGTTTTGAAATGAACATACGCAAAATGGTGTGAAGTACTTTGGATAGATTTTCAGAGTTCTTTCACACAATAGACTGAGGGAAATATTAACTTAAGAGGAAGTTCAGGAGTGCAACTGAGTGACACATGTTTAATGAACATGTTTGTCACAGTCATATATGTGTATTTGGGTTCAGTGATGCACACCTTGAACAGTGTTGTGTGTCAGCCCTTAGGAACACTTTCTGCTACTCAATCTATGCCTATGCTAAGAAAAGGAGACTATAAAACTCACCCTTTGCTTTCAGGTCAGATCATATGTGACGATACTTTGGTGTACTTTGCCCATGGTGCTTTCCACCATGTTACATCCTACTATATCCATGGTCTATTCCAATGTTTCCTAAATTGTGCCTCATGGCACCACAGGATGCCAGGAAAGAAAGCCAGGGGTGCCGTGGAATCCTCTAATCCTTCCCTTTCTGTTAACCAAAGTATTCGACAGCACTTACTTCAGTTTCTATGGTGTCTGTGCATGGTGCAGAAAGGGAGCCCTGGCCCAGTCTTGCCAAAGGACTGGCTTTCCTGCCCTCCTGTTCACAAGGGAGCCTTTACTGCCCACTCCCTGGGGGAAAAATGCCCTTCTGTAATTAAAATTGTAAACTGCCCAGAGACTACTTAAAGTGGTATGGGGCGGTATATAAGCAGAACACTTTGCTTCTTCATTTTTCCAGGTGCTGCTTTCACTGGAAAATTCAAGCCCTGAGTGCTTGAAGCCGCCTGTACTTGGCCTAGTCTCTGGTTTCACCTAGTGACCATTCATGGTAATACACCTTGGCAAGATGTGGTCATATGTTTTTTCATTTCATTTTTCAGACAACAGATAAATGAAACTGTGGTGGATACTGATCCTGTGGATATGACATTTCTCCAGTACTGGGGAGCTGCGGTCATTTGGCCAGTAAGTCAAGGGCACCAGGAATCTAAAAAGGTTTGGGAACCATGCAAGCTCTTTCATTCATCTTAATATATCTTAATACTTTATAGGACATATTTCCTCTTGTAAGTGGAACCACCTCCATCTTTAGTTCTATTTACTTTCTGCTGTTTCTCAAATCCCATGTAAAACTGTTCTAGCTTCTATATAGCACATAATGAAGAAATTCTGCTATGTTATGTATAAAAGCTGTGAGGAAGCTCAGTATATCTTTTACTGTAACGTGCTAAGAAAAACTTAAGCATATAACTTTATGGGAAAAGTAGAACAAAAATCTACATAAGTCATTTCATTTTATTTTGCCCTGAAGATAAAAAGTAAACAAAAGCTAGACAATACATGTTAATATTTAAATGTAGGGGAATGTTTGTCTGTGATAACACAAGTGTGGATTCAGCACATGGCAGGGGGTATTATGTTCTCTTCTGCTACTAATTTCCTGTTTCAATCTGAAGAATTTTTTTATAAAGTCTCACATTTTTCTTCCATACCTTGGGAAGACAAACAAACAACACCTGAAACCACTTTGAAGAAATCTCACTGAACTCAGCATGGCATCATGGCAATAACTTATCCCCATGTTTCCTTTTCAAAAAGGTGATTTTAAAAAGTCCAGTGTAAAACAAACAATAGTTTTCTTTTCTAGAAAGTAGTTTTTAAAATCATTCGGAGATAACTAGAAATGTCCTCCCACTGTTGTTATGTCTCTTTTGAATTTGCTTTGTAAACATACTGGCCCTGGGTTCTATGTAATATAGAGTCTTTATCTCCTGCACCACTTTGCTAGTTAAGATATTTCTAGACATGGCATCTCTGGGATACCCTCCAGACAGCAGGTTGAAACAGTGTAGTTATAAGATGACTTTGGAAAAAAAATGTTTAAGAAGAAAAAGAACTATGTGAAAAGAAACCTGTGCATGCATCAATTTCCCAGCCTTAGTTTTCAGATCAGTTTTAAATTTGAAGATATAGGTTGTTCTGTCCTGTTCAATCTCTGCATAGGTATGATCTGAGAAAGGAAATAATTTTGTTGGATTTGTCATAAAGAAAAATATCATTTTGCACCCCTGAAACTCAGAATAAAGTATCAGCACATTTTAAGAGAGATCCACAAAATTGTGAGTTTTATAGGGCATTTCCAAGAATTAAACTTTGCATGAAGCAATGGGCATGAATGAAAATATGAATGTCTAAAAGGCATGTAACTGAAAAAAGAATGCATTCAAACATACAGTCAATTGGGAAGGGTTGCTTGCAATGTAGAAATACACATGAATACATGTGGGGGAAATGTACAAAAATTTCAATGTAAATAGAAAACACCAAGTCTTATAATCTGATACAAAAGGAGGATGGGATGAAAATGCATAGGGGATTCTGAAAATCTCAGTGAAATACAAGATTTCGTTATGCAAAGATTTTCAATGATTACGCTATTCTGGTACCTATAATATAGACCTATATCTCGAATTCATCCGGATTCAGTCTGTGAGGGTACGAGGTTTTTTTTACCATGATTCTCATTCAAAATTTGACTGAAATTATTGTTCAGTACATTTATCTAAACCAAACAGAATTCATTTCATGTAGTCATTTGTCAGAAAATACATGAAATGCTAACTACAGGTCTTATAAATGAAGCAGAAATGGAGAGATTCCTAGACAAGTCTGTAATTTGGAACAGAGAAGGTATTTGATTGTGTTGAAATGACTTCTCAATACCTGAAAACAGTTTTGGTCAAAAAATTCTTTAATATTCCCATACTGAAGTACCCAGGTCTTCAAGTAATTGTTAATTATCATAACTTAAGTCTTTTCGGGTGCAAAGGGAAGAAGATCAGATGCCTATTATTCTCCTTAAACTATATTTGCACAGCTGATAAATCCTTTATCAGCACTTCATCAGTTGTTATGTGTTCTCAAGTCACCTCCAACTTCAGGAAAATCTTGACACTTCATCATCAGTTGTTTATCAGCACTTCATCAGTTGTTATGTGTTCTCAAGTCACCTCCAACTTCAGGAAAATCTTGACAAAGATTGTGATGTGTGCAATTTTAAAGGGGTGGTTAACAATTTCCACTCCTTCCTCTCTCCATAAACCTGCACAGAAAAATAGGGATCTAAAGTCCCCGGAGAATCAAGTACAGTGGACCCTCGAATAACAAATGGTTGGTATAACATAAAATCTGGACAACATAAAAAAATTCAAGAGATAGGGGAAATTTGCTTAACATAATTGGCTATGGGGCAAATCAGTACAACATAAAATTGTCACAATTAGGGACTACTCTGTTTTCAATGCATTCCTATCGGAAATTTATATAAAGGAAAATATGCTTAACATAATTTCATTTGGAACGAATTAATTCCTTTATACAAGGTACCACTGTATTCTGATTCCTAGTCTGAAATTCCCTGTCTACACTATCCTAGTTTCCAATATCAACAGAGCAGAGTAGTCATAGTTAAAAAAAATCCTGTCTATTCTAAACAATACATGATATATTCCAAATAATTCAGTTTCATTCACCTACTGTAACCCTGGCCAGATAGAGCAGGCTCTTGTCATATTTTATTTGGTCAGAACAGAAGTCATGGTTGAGGTAACAAACATATCTCTGGTCCCAGATAAAATATCTTGTAGTTCTAAATGTGGAATTAGCAACTGCTCAGATCACCATTTCAATATGATTAATGCATCCCTGTTTAAAGGACCAGGGGATGCTTAAAAACAATCCATGGGCAATTACTTCTTCAGTGACTTCTTTTGGGTCGTAATCAGTGACAGACCTAATATTGGGCACTTCCTGATAAGTGGCACTGAAGGTGCAACTAGACAGCCAAATTATTCTGGCTTGCTTCAGTATTAGATTGTGCTAAATACAGTAGCTCATGACTTAACAACGGACACAACAAGATGCAGGCAGGCATTCTGGTTTGCAATTGTGTATATGTCATGTGGTCACCAGAAAAAGAAGTGAACCAGCTGAACCTGGACCAAACTGTGGGGAAAATGCCCATCTGATCATACTCTACAGCAGGCCTGCCCAACAAGTAGCCCGTGGGCTACTGGTAGCCCGTGAAGGGTTCAAAAGTAGCCCGCCGGCCATCAATAAAAAAGTGAGGGGATAAGTTCTCCACCCCTCCCTCCCCCACCCCAAGGACCACCACTGTCCCAGCAAAGTTCTGGGTCTGTTAGCCCACTGTGTCAGCCGAGTGAGGCAGTTCAAGGGCCATGGCGCACTGAACTATGTTCCCTCCAGAACAGATTAATTGGTTCTTAATGCATTCCTATGGGAAACCGCTGCTCTACTTACAAAAGTTTTTACTTATGAGCATGTGTTCAGAACGGATAAAATTCATAAGTAGAGGTTTTAGTGTAGTAGCCCTCCGACACTTTGGGCCGGAAAAAGTAGACCTTGGCCTATTCAAAGTTGAACAGCCCTGCTCTACAGTATTGTGCTATTGCACCCAATCATTTATAAAAGGCACCAAATTGTAAGTACGGTACTGTAGATTGCTATTTTGTCCTTTGGGTAACAAGACACACAGAACATCACTGCATAGATGGCAATTATGTTACCTCATATATGATCACTGCTTGCACAAGGCAAATAACATCGGTCCCACATCATTATGCTAACTGGGCTCTTTGTTCTTTTGACATTCAGTAGCACCTGAACCACTATATTTTCTTGGGAACAATGGCAGGGGAAATGGTTTCTTATCTATTTTCATTAATGTCAGTGCTGCAGCACATAAAAATTTCCAAAGGTTTTTGTACTTAAATATCAGTTAAAATCTATAGGCTGTTGCATTTACTTGATAAAAGGGAGCTTTTATAATACCCAATATTGAAAAAATCTTACCAGTCAAGGTGTAGCGCCTGTGATACTGTCATTTTCTTAGCCAGATTCATATTATGGTTGAATTGAAATACCCAGTAATTGCTTCTGAATTCTCTTGAAAATGCTTCAACTGAAGGTCTGAAACTATTTGTACAGCCTCCAAATTCCATTTTTAGAAGCTAAGCATTCCTTTTTAGAATTACAAGAGAGTGACTTAGGTAGGCCTTGGAAGGTTACTGATTGCTTATTTGGTAATGTTTTCAATATTTTTGATCAATACTAAAATCCAGGCAACACAACACAATATACCTGTATTTTTTTAGTACATAAGACACCCCATGTGTTAGATAACCCCACATTTTCAACCCAAAATTGCAGTTTCACAACCACACAGTTCTCTCCTCAGTTTACCTTTGTGTATATGATATTCCTCAAGTTTTAGTCTAACAATTTTAGACAAAAATATAGTCTTATACATGGGAAAATACTCTACTTGATAGTGGTACATTGCAGGTGTAAGCGTCACTAAACCAACTACCATTTAGATTCACTGGATGACATCAGATGTAAACTAAGCTAGTATTAAAATAATAATTACATACCATCAAGTCAATGTTCAGTGTTTTCTAGATTGTGAGTACAGCGCTACCTCTGATAATGAATCTAATTCGTTCCCAGAGGCAATTTGTTATCAGAAAAAATTGTTATTCAAAACTCAGTTTCCCATTGAAATGAATGAGAAACTGATTAATCCATTCCGAAGCTTCGGAGCTCCCGCCCACCCATCCGCCATCAAGATTGGCGGCGGGGAAAGGAAAGCTACCCATGCCTCTCCTCCACCTGCGGGTGCACTTGCCTTTCCCTCCACCACCACCCTCCTCGCCCAGCCTCCATCTCTGCCACTTCCTCCCTCATCTCACCCGACCCCCACCTCTGCTGGTCCTCCTCCTCCTCCTCTCACTGGGCACCCCGCCAGCAATCGGAGCTGTGCACCACCACCACTGCCACTGCCTCCCCATCTCGCATGGCCCCCACCTCTGCTGCCTCCACCGCCACCACTGCCGGAATCCAGGAGCTGGTGAGAGTCGGGAACAATAGGGAGGGAGCACGGGCCAGGGAAAGCTCTATTGAAAGGCTGGGCTGAGGGGGTGGCTCTGGCCCACTGGGGAAAGTGCCCCTGGCTGGAGCTGACGGGGGGCTGGAAATTATCATTCGTTATCTGAAAAATTCATTATCAGGGGCATTCGTTATCTGAGGTAGTACTGTATTTATAAGTGGTTTGCCATGCCTTTTTTCTGCGGGCATCCTGGGAGTGTGTAGCTGGTCCGTGGCCACACAGGTTGGCTCTTCTGGGTAGCACAGTGAGGGACCGCACTGCCAACCTCTGGCCCCACTGCCAGGTAAACTTACTGAGCTATCTGGCCAGCTAATCTAGTATTGCAAGAGGGAAAAAAACATTTTTCAACATCATCCATCCTTGTATATACTTCTGTTACCATAAATGGAAAAGGCTTAACTTCACATCTCCATTCACACACAGTGCTGTAGTCCAAAAGCACACAACTGCACACCTCTAGTAGAAGGCCTGACTGCTGAGAGGTCTAATACTGAGAAGACTAAGTGCTATGAATTTGGAAGGGAAAGGAATCTAAAAAATTTTTTTGAATAATTTTAGATGATAATGCTTTCTGCCTGAGCGTGTATAGACGTTACTACAAAGAGAGAGTGAAACCATCCTTCTATCTGCTTTTTCTGCCTTTTGAGCCATGAATGTATTAGCGCGCTTGTGGGATTGCTGCCACATGATCCTATTAATGCTCAAAGCTTGATTATTCGTGCAGGAAACGATTAATTTTTGTTTTAAGTCACAAAATTACCTACCAGGTTCAATACTGCCTGGTCCAGCTGTGGGGGGGGGGTGGCGCCACTGGCCAGGCACTCTACGGAGGGCTCTGAATTTCCGCTCAGGTGGTACCTGACTGGCCTGTGGCAGCGGAGGTGGCGGCAGCGGCAGGCACTGGTGGTGAAGTTTTATTTTTAATTTCCCCCTTCCTTGCCCCTCCCCGCTGATTACCAACCACAGATAACTGAATCCGCGGTTAGTGAACCAGTGGATAAGGGGTTATACTGTATTTCAATGACCAGAGAAGGAATGTGGGGTACAACACCCCAAAATCAAAAATATAAAACTAGAAATTGGCCAAACATTTATTTTATTACATGAGCCCATTGACATTTGTAGTGCATCTAGTGAAAGTGGATGTGTTTTTTCTGCTCTTAAATAATGTCATCAGCCTTATTTACTACTATTACTAACTACAGGAACTATGGATATGGTTACAATTGAAAAAAAGACCTGTGGTTGAATTGATTTTAGCATGTTTTCAATCATTGTAAAATAAAGAATGCACAATGCAGATGGAAGGGCAGATTGTTCTGAAAAGAAATTGGGTTTTGTTTTGTTTTAAGCAGCAGTGAGTTTGTTTGTTTTTTACTCTTCCACTAGATGGTCATTTATTTTAACTCAAATGTTGATTCAATTTAAATTCTAGTGATTCGCCATATGTGAATACCGCTGTCAGCATAAATTTTTCACCAGTTTGTTTAGTCTGCCTTTTTGAATGACAATTACATTTGTATCATATCAGACTGTTGTGTTCCTGCATTTTAGAGTCACCGCCCGCACACACACACAATATTTGACTTTACCACTTAGGCATGGATTCACAGGCAGCTTGGCAAGGGGGAGTCGTTTGTTTGGGATTTTGGGAGGGAAAGAGAGAGGAAATAAAAGGGGAGGAGAAGGGGATGGGTAAAAAAATAAATAAACCTCAGCTGGTGTGTAGTTTCAAATAATTCTTTTCCTGTCCCTCCCTCTCTTTTCTCTTTTCTGCTTCCTCCAACCAGCAATGTTACAAAGCCAATGAGCTGTTATTTTGGGGGTGGGGGTGGAGTAACCATCGTTCTACTGCTATGCCATTCAGAAATATTAAAGAAACAAATAAAAGATTACCACAGAGGCACTCCAAGACTGCCATGTAAACATTGTGTTTGGAAGGTGTCATGCAATGATTTAAATAAACATGATTTAAATTGTAAGTGTAGTCTCTGGCATCACTAAACACTTCCAGAATAAAAGTTTCCCGAAGCGAACACACACAGCAATTCAAAAGCAACATGATTGTCATGTGACTTTAAATCAGTTTCAATAGTATTGCACATATTCCAAGGCATTACAGCAGTGGTGTCCAAACTTTGGCCCTCCAGATGTTTTGGACCACAACTCCCACAGTCCTTTGTCATTGGCATCCACATGACACTGGTGCTAGATGGCAGTGTATAGGCAGTATATTTCTTTTATTACACTTTATATTACACTATACATACACTTTGAATTTCCCAGTTTGGTCCCAGGCAGTATTATATATATAAATAAACAAATCCTACCTCAACAATTCCATCATTGAGAATGGCATGGCACACACTGACATTATTGCTTCAATATTAATCCATTTTCAGATGCCTAATTAATATTGTGGGGAACAAGATGAATGGAGTGAAAAAATGGACCGATCTATATTGCTTAATCAGTGGAAGATGGCATTAACTAGTATACCTCATAGATGTATGGATCTTAAGCTACTGTATGGACGCTTTTACACGACCCCTAAAATCCGAGGCAAAGGGCTCCCAGATGCGGAGCTTAAAATTGTTTCCCCACCAGCTTCGGACTTTAAAGAAAATTAAGTGCGGCCACGCCCACCTAAGCGCATCCCAGCGCATTTTCCAAGTACCTGGTCTCCTAAGGTGAAAAACTTCTGATGCGGATGTAAAGCAGTGAGTGCCGGGCTCTCCTCGCCTTGTGTTTGTTTTTTGCCCCCTGCCCCTTTAAGAGATCTTAAGAGACTGAAATGCTTGCTTCCGGGACTGCGACCCGGCAGACGGAGGTGAGCCTGTATTTTTTCCTCCCTCCCCTCACGCAGACGGGGGCAATGGCGTGCGGAGGGGTGGGAACACAGGAAGAGCGACAAACTCCCAAGATCTCTGGTCCGAATTTAAGTGGCCAGTGGATTTTAGGGGTCATGTAAAAGTGCCCATAGTGTGCCAACAAAAAATCTTTTGAGTAAACTGGATACCACAATGCCTTTTTAGGAAATGTGTGGGCCATTTACCCAAGTACTGGTGATTTAACTCCTGCTGCATCTCACAGACAGATGCTACAGTCGTGTACTGTATGTATGTTATAAGCTTATTTTGAGAAGCTAATGTTTACATTAATTTTGTCTTTGACCACTCTTTGATCTTCACTTAGTCTTATATAGTCATAAATTACAGTACTTATCTGCTTCTTGGGGATTAACCACCAGCCAGCGTAAATGAACTTTCTGTGCTCTTACTGTTTGTAAAATACTTTTATTACAGCGCGGGAAAGATAAATGCTATACCTGTGCCCACTAACTTAGTGGCCAGAGGACTGTACAGCATTATCACCGCATGTTATATACAACAACTATACATGGATTTATTTTAAATATTGGGAAGCCTTTTATAAAAGCATTGTGTATTCTCTTTGTCTCTTGAAAAAAGTATTACTGTGTTTCTCCGTTTTATTGTATCACCTTCTCAGCAGCTGTGTTCTTTGTTTTCTTAAATTTTATCAATAAAAATATGAGGGGCCAGATAAAAATAATGGACTGAGAGACAGAAGACTTTATTAGGTGTAAGAGAATAGCAGCTACATAACAAGAGTTAAATTATAGACATATTATTTTCATTCATTTTTGACATGCAGTAGCTTTCGTGCAGTAACACACAGTACTTAGCCCTTTAACAAACATCTCGAGACAGGGATGGGGAAACCTTAGAAAGGTGCCGCCATTTATATATCCCCACAAAGTCTCACTGATCATGATGGCTAGGGGTTATAAGGGTTTGTACTCTAATCAGTGGCTCTCAACCTGAGGGTCCCCAGATGTTCCTGGACTACAACTCCCAGAAATCCCTTCAAGCAGAGAGTGGTGGAGGGTTCTGGGAGTTGCAGTCTAGGAACATCTGGGGACCCACAGGTTGAGAGCCACTGCTCTAAATGATCTGGAAGACACCAGATTGTGCACACTTGAAGTAGACAACACTGAGATAGGTGAGTGTAAAGAGGTATGCCTTGTCTGAGGGAATGGGAGCCACAAACAATACCCCTATGCCATTCATCATGAAGAAGAAGATTAGGAATCAGCAACCAACCAAACCAAAAAACATTTGTTAGGAATTAACTCCACAACTCATAGATCTCATCATTTTACTAGTAATAGAACTTGTTTTAATCCACCTCCTAGTCTCTGTAGAGGGAATGGAGGTAGGTAACCTTCATCACTCCCCAAACCCAAACAGTCTACCAAATAGTCAAGTCTTACATATTTCCAGGCTCCCTTCAGAGATGTCATGCCAGCAACCATAGGCATCTGAATTGCCTCTCATATTGCAAATGACTTTGCTGAGTCAGTCAGAAGAACCTCTGTGTTTGCTGGGCCTTCATTCTTAACCTCAGGCATACTTGGCCAGGTCTCAGTCTTGCCTGCTTCCATAGGGTCCTGGATTATCAGCCCCTTCAGCAATGTGTTGGGGAGGACTACCTTGTGGTGCTGCAAAGCCAGCATACAACATGGATTCCTACTCTCCTCCAATCTACTCTGGGGCATCCTTTTAATCTTTAGTTTTACTTTTCTCACAAATTGCTTCCAGCTCCTTCTCTGTTTCCTTTTTAGTCTCTTATTGGCGAGAGACTTCCTTGGTGGGATTTTTCCATCCTTCCTTGTTTTCTCTCCTTTTCTCATCTCTCTTGCCCTTTGGCACCTGAGGAGGGTTCAACCTAGGCCGAGGGCAATGCTTGGGAGATGATATTCACCTCATGCCTACCAAGTATCCTGGGCAGGGACCCACTGGGAGCCATTGGGACCCAATGGTAGACTCTTGCTGAGTGTCCAAACTCAGCCACTCAGATTCAGTCTAAGACAATGGAAAATATTTTAATAAAATATCTTAAAATATAGTTCACAGCAGAGATACTCCTGCTCCAAAGCAAGAAAAGAGAGACACAAAAAAGTTTGGGACAGTGTTGCATTTAAGGGTATTGTGCAGTTAATTCAGTGTTTTGTATAAGACACACTAAAATTTTGAAGACTGGTCACTCATGCCTTTGTTGCACCATGCCTTTTACCTCAGATGCCTGGCATCCCTTCAATCTCCCCCAAACAGGTTAAGAAAACTGAGAATGTTTAAATTGCAGATGACTAGAGTTCCATAGTTTTATTACAGTGCTATTGTTGGCTATTGAATCCTATTAGCATCTATTTGAGGGGGAAATGCAGTCTGGCTCAAATTAGTATTCAAAAATCTGTAAATAAATGTTTAAACAAAGTGATTATTAACAGCTGATTCAGTCATTAAATGGGAGGTTCCTACCGAAGAGTGGGATTTGGCATTGAATCTATGAGACGTAAGTGCTTGACTGGGGTGCCTGAAGATCTAAAAATAGCCATGAATGTCTCTGACCTGCACAACAGTGTTGAATATCAGCAATTAAGATTTCTAGGATCTAACAAGCAGGATTTTTCCCCACCTTGCATTTCTGTGGGTGAATAAATTTCCAAACAGCAATTTTCAGTTGCAAAAAATGATCAAGACTGCTTCACAAACTGATTCACAGTACAGCTCGGGGGGAAATGTCTTGGGAATAAGCCAATTTAAGGACAGTATTTTCACACTATTATGTTACAGAAGTAGAATGGGCATGCACATAAAACATATTATAAATAATGCATTTTAAGAATCCAGTGGAGACGTTGTTTAGCATTAAAGTTTCCTAATCTTTGCCAGGGAGCCTTCTGACCTGCAGTTCTCTGCTCCATATACCATTCTGTTCCACATACAGTGGCCCCCCGCCCTTCCGCGGTTCATATATTGTGGTCCCGCTATATTGCGGGCCTGCAGTATATGAAAAAGGCCCCCTAGGGTAAGGGAGGAAGTCCTGCTTCACGCCTTCCATACTTACCACAGGACTAGAGCTGCCCCGAACATGCCTGTGAGGCCCTACCTGGGCCTTCTGGAGGTCCCAAAAGGGCCTCCCTGCAAACCGGAAGTGACTTCCGGATTGCTGAAAATCATTTCTGAGGCCTCCGAGAGCCTTTCTAGGCCTGTCGGAGGCCTCAGAAATGATTTCCGGTTTACTGGAAAGTACAAGAGCCCCCAGCTAGGTCCCCCAGGCCTGACTCAACCTGCATCTGCATATCACGGATTTTCAATTATCGTGGGTCAGGTCAGGTCCCTAACCCCAGTGATAGGTGGGGGATCATTGTATCATCTAGCTCTCAGGAACAGCTTTTTCGGAAGTGAGAAGGAAAATGACTGGCGAAAACTGGACATTTCTGTTTGCACAAAGTAGCATAAAGCCTTAAATGTAAAGCAACCTCTCACTTTAATTAACATATTGTGAATTGTGGTCTTCCAGTGTCAGATGCAGGAATCTAACTACAAAGTAGTTTTTTGCTACACAAACTTTATTTTGAGAATTACTGAATTTCTTGATAAAGTTATCAAAAAAGGGTGGTCATGGTTGATTATTTTAGTGTGCTCTCATTCATTGACATAACAGTGGTTTCAGCATAATAAGTGCCAAATATACTGTAACTTTTCCGCTATTTGCAGTCTGAAATAAGCAAAAGCCAATAATAAGCAAAAGATTAAACTATTGTTCAAGGAACACTAGGAACTCTTACATCCGAAATACTTCTGAGGATAACATGAAAATGAACACTTATGCCCACGATTAGCCATGTTTGAAAAAACAGAAGGTATTATCTGCCAAATAAACCAAATAAAACCCTGTCCATGTGAGTTTATGAGTGATTCCAGGCTGTGAATCAAATCACAGCAAAGGTGAATCATTCCAATTCAGCTCTCCAGTGCAATCACCCTTTCTCTCTTCTCTTAAATCCAGAATAACTGTACTTTGGAGGAGGAAGGACACGATGAGATCCCTTTTCCAAGTGGAAATCGCACCACTGCCAACACAAGAATGCTTATTTTCATGTGTGAAAGAAACAGAACAATGATTGTACTTGATATGTTAGACTTTTTTTATTGATTGTACCTGCCTTCTCATTCCTGTACTTAGGAAGTAATGAGAGTGCTCCTTATACCTGACATATGCTGGTATTGACCCATAAGGTTCACACACATAATATCTTAAATGTGTAGATTTACATTGCAAATTGCAAAACTGCATCAGTCATGTTCAAAGCTACATATATTGGAAATTATAAGTTTAGTAAAGATAAAGGTTCCCCCCGCACATGCTTGCTAGTCATGTCCGACTCCAGGGGCGGTGTTCATCTCTGTTTTCAAGCCAAAGAGACAGTGTTGTGTAAGTCTGTGGCGAGTGGCCATAAGGCTGGCAAGGCATTTCTGCGCACGGAACACTGTTTACCTTTCTGTTTTTTATGGCGGTACCTATTTATCTACTTGCATTTGCATGCTTTCGAACTGCTATGTTGCCAGGAGCTGGGGTTAATAACGGGAATTTGTTCCACTGCATGGCACCCGGGATTTGAACCGCCGAGCTGCCAACTCTGCAGCTGACATTTTAAGCTCTCTAGTCCACTGAGCCACCACACCCCCTCAGTTTACTTCCTAATGAAACACTGGACCCATCTGTGGGCCACCAGGTATGTCAGAGCCGCAAGATGCCAGCAGTTAAGAAAGGAGGACAACGTGAGAAAGAGGATACCCATCTTAAAGAATTCGAAGTGCCTAATTCAAAGAACTCTTTCAGTTGAAAGAGAGCTTTCTCTAATCCAGCCAGACTTGCACTATAGTGAATAGCCCCTAAAGGAAGCATCCAGTGATCAGGACAAATTATTTTCAAATGTAATTCAGCAATGCTAATTTAAACTAAGACCTGAATATGACTATATTCATATGGGTAGAGGCTTGAATAAAAATTGAAGGCCTGTGCTGTAAGCAACTTTATATTATGCTATTGAAGCTTAAATTGCAATAAGCACAACATATGCCTTTATTTACTGAATTATGTCTATTTCAAAAAGGGAGGATTATGATGTTCCAAACACATTTTTTTTCTGCTCAGTTTGTATATTCACCATTCAAAGCTTTAATCTCCTTGAAGCACTGAATGCTCATTTAACAATTCAGAGTTTCCTTTAGACTTGGAAATTAAACAAATAAGGCTCTGGTCTAATGATTTCTAAACAATAACGCTCTCATGGTAATGAAAGGTTTTAATATTTGCAGTGCTGGAAAAGACCACTGTTTACTATTAAGCTAAAAGCCTTTGTGAGTTAAAACTTCAAGTAACCCACATGTTTGCTGAAAACTTTTTCTATGAGAACCAATGTGAAGAAAAGGATCTGATCCCAATGTCCATCAAATGACTTCCATTTTCTGGGGTACATTGTTACGGACAGTCAGTACTTAAAAGTAGGGATGTGGAGCAGGGCAAATGGATTGTAGGGTGGAATTTATTTTATTTATTTATTTTGAATATTTTTACCCTGCCTTTCCCCTTGGAAAAGGACCCAAGGTGGCTTACATTAATGAGAGATAATAGAAGAACATTTATGACATATTCAAGTTAAGAACAAGGAATTAGAAGGGGCATCTTAGAACATTGAAAGGTAACATTTGAGTTACAAAAAACACACAAAAATAAAAGAAAAAGGGAAGTAACATGGAAAACACTGGTGTTCTTATGAAATCAATCAATGTAATCATGTATGGTAATCCAAGTAAAGTTACATAGTAGGAAGTCCCTCATTCAGGGAAAGCTAGCCTGAAGAGGAAGGTCTTTGCCTGCTTCCTGAAAGACAGCAGAGACGGGGCAGTCGTGGCCTCCAGCGGGAGGGAGTTCCAAAGTCTGGGAGCAGCAACAGAGAAGGCCCTTTCATGTGTTCTTTTGAGGCGCACCTGTGAAAGTGGTGTTATGGAGAGAAAGGCCTCTCCTGATGACCTTAGCACCCGAGCCTGTTCATACCGTGATATTTGAGGACCTGGACCATTTTGTGCTTTGTAAGTTAAGGTCAGCATCTTGAATTGTGCCAGGTAGGTGACTGGCAGCCAGTGGAGTTGCTTTAGTATGGGTGCAATGTGATCTCTGTAACCCATCCCCGGCAGCAATCTGGCTGCTGTGTTTTGGACCCGTTGAAGTTTCCTGAAACTTTCCATCGGCAGCCCCACATAGAGCGCATATGAAAATAAATAAGAAATAGCTTGACCATACAAGAGGTAGTTAATACAGGAACAGCTAGCAGATAGCATATGTATAAGTGCACATATACACACATATGCACATATGTACCAATGCACCTACACATGTGCATACATGAGTACAAATTAAATGTAAGAGAAGAGATATCTGCAATGCTATGTGCTCATCTTCATAAGGGAATCCTCAGATGAGCACAGACACTGTAACTGAAGATGGCTGGAGCCTGTTAAGCCTTGGTCTCCCTGTTGGGATAAGTCAACAAAATACCCTGTGTCCTGGTTTGTGAAAAAAGGAATGGTGCCCGTTCCTTGCAACAAAAAGAAAGTGATAGGGATGGCAGTGGAGGAGGGGGAGGAGAGGGGGAGTAGCAGGAGACAGAGGAGGCAATAGCTGTGAAAGGAGGAGTTAGAGACACAGATTGCCCAGAATCCAAAGTAAAGTTCTATATCTACCTACTGAGAAGCAAAGACCACTGAGTTCAATGGACCTTACTCTCAAGTGAGTAGTGATTGGACTGCAACCTAAGGCTGCTCTTCTGGAAGCTGTCCTAATCCATCATTTCTGTGAATTTCTGGCAGTTCTGATCAAGTGGTAAGCTGAGGAACTGTAGATGTCACTTTGATGTAAAAACAAACTTGGAAAAGCAAGCCAGCCAGCAAGCAAACAAACAAAACAGTATTCAGGGACCACTGATATTTCACCAGTGGTTTACCACTGCCAGCCAGCTTACAACTGAGACTTTGAAACTAAGTCTCCCGCCCCTAAGTCCATTACACCAGAGTGGGTCTCAGAGATAGAGACAGAGACAGATAAAATAAAATAAATATTTCCCAGATGTAGTGTTTTTTGTTTTTGGCCAAACACTAATGGAACTGGAGCAAGTAGGTATCTTTAATAAGTAATGTATAATATCTGTTGTTAAGTACTCCAGGCAAACCTTTCTCTGGATTCCCTACTTGTATTCACGTGGAGCCACAGGGGCAGCAAATTGCTTTTCATATGCCTGCATTCCATTGCGGTCATATATCAATTTCTCTACAGTCACTTTACACTCAGATCAAACAAGTTGCAGACATGTTCATTCAATGTGATCATCCTTCCTTCCTGATGGGGATATTCTGCATGAATGAATGCATGCCTACATAATCAGGATCCCAACAGTTCATGCAGTACTGGGGGTCCAATAACTGGCACAGAAAGTTTAAGAACTGTTGCAATTTCTTGCATACAGATCCAGAAATAACTGTGGTTGATATGGTGCCACTGTCTTCATGCAGAATTATCAGGAAGCAAGGCATTGTAGAATTAAGCTCATCTGTCTGCTTCATTCACTATTGATAACTCAATTATATACTGGAAAAAAATGGAATTACCAACCAAAAACTCAGTGAATAAGCCATATCCTGTTCAGGCAAATCAAAGCACTGCTTTCCCCAACACATCTAAATGATCTTATGAGTTGAAACAAATGCTATGAAATTAAACTACTGGGACCAGCTATTCATAGCATGTTGATCTCTCCATGGGATTACATTACAGTACCAGAGTTTCTTCTGCATACCATAGTTTCTTCTGCATTCAAACAAACCACTGTAAAATGCTGCACAGATATTTAGACTTGCTTGTCTAATATTTTTGGATTAGACTCCTTCATTATCATCATTTGGTATACATAAATTTCCACTTTTAAAAAAATCAGCAAAATATCCTTTAAGCATTCAACAGAGAGATGGAATTAAAAACTGTGTCAGAATGTAGATATATTCCATACCACTATTTATCAGAAATTTCGCTCTTTTGTTTGATAACCATACATATATTTCTGAATGACTGCAATGATGAAAGGTAACTCAATATAAGAATACCCCCATCAAGACTAATTCTTCTTCTTCAGATAAATAAAATACACTGCAGGTAAAGAAAATGCCAACAGTTATAATGGAACAATTAGCAACCCAGCTCTAACCATCCTTATAGTACACTTGCCAATATGAATGGGATAAATTAGTCAAAAAAAAAATCAGACTCTAAAGATGCCTGAATCTGGATCCCACAATGTGTCTTAATAGTTTGTAAATTTTTCACATGTGGGTGCTATCCCACAGCCAGAAAACCCGAATCAAAGTAAAATGCGGATTTCCCCCTGGAATGGTCACGTGGTTGAAAATGTTGTTCCTGTGTCCCCACGGGTGCAGTTTAAAGAACCGCATCTTTTGTGTTCCCACTAGTGGGAACTGCAACACAGCAGAATGAAAAGGTTTTGATGCAGATTTTCTGAGTCCCCACAGACTCAAGTACCGGTTATAAATCTGCATCGGAACTGAGACAAGCGTTGTGCCACCTCAAGACCAGGTACTTGCAAAACTCGCTGGGTCACACTTAAGTGGGTAATTGGTCACATTTTTCCCTTTAAAGTCTGGTGGTCATGGGGACACAATTTTATTAACCACATCCTCAAGCAGTTTGAAGCAGTGTTTAGTGGTCGTGGGATAGCAGCCTGTGTCTCCTTGACAGGGGACGGACTCAAGTATCCCTTCCGGCTTTGCAGTTCAAAGATATTATCATGATCATTATTAAAAAGGCCAAAAGTAAAAGGCCAAAAAATCCCTGTCATCCACTGGGTCAAAGTTTAGGTAACCTTATTATTTAAGTCTATTATACGGAAAGTGAGAGAGAATACCTTTAAAATACTGAATCACCAGCTCTTGAATACAGCTAAAAAGGTCTGTACATGAGAAAGCACTTTCAATAGAATGTCGGAGAAAGAGTGGTCAAAGTGGCTCCTTGCCTGCAAAGACAGATTGGCTACTCTAAAATCTCAGGAGGTATTTACTAGATGAAACCAAAAACAAAAATAAGAAGACAAAAATGTTGTGACACCTTAAAGACTAACTGCTATATTTTAATGTGAACTTTTTGTGGACAAGTTCATTTCCTGGAGACATATAGTTAATGTTCGCACAATCATTACTGGAGAAAATATTGCCTACTATTAGCCATTTACTATTGTTGTTATCATTTGTAGAGGGTAATAAAACTCTACTACATAGAGAAAGAATGAGCATGACGTTAGTAGTGACTCATTTGGAGATAGAAAAATACTGGAAAATGTTGAAGGATATGAATACAAGGGCTTGGATGAACTGAGGGACTGAAAAAGGATAAACTTAAAAGAATAAGAAACAAGATGCAAGTTTATGAAAACATGGTATGCT
The DNA here is from genome assembly GCA_023846285.1 of Phrynocephalus versicolor. Classification (NCBI taxonomy): domain Eukaryota; kingdom Metazoa; phylum Chordata; class Lepidosauria; order Squamata; family Agamidae; genus Phrynocephalus; species Phrynocephalus versicolor. The sequence goes on from JAHTLZ010000348.1 coordinate 26,147,601, forward strand.
CTTTATTCTTTACGCAAATGGAGAGTCCTCCTCCATATGAGCAGTTGGTAAGGTTTTGGAAAGATTTTTTTTAGTGTGACAAAGGCTCACATTTTTAGATGCAGAAAAGAAAATGTTTTTAGACAGAAATTTGCCTTAGGATCAGGAATTAAAGCTTTTTTGTCTGTTATAATGCAATACAGCAGACAGACAATATGTTGTATTATATTTGTCTTGAAATGAAATTAAAAAAATATTTACACACATACACACAAACATGGATTAGCTACTTGGTATAAATTCAAGTCTTGGATTGTAATGTTGTTTTATAATTCTGATGTTTTTTATTTTAATTATCATCTACTGTATGTTTGTTATTCTGTTTTATTATTTGTCTTAAAATTCTGTAAATTGCCCAGAGTGGCTTTTACACCAGACGGTAGGGTATATACGTCAAAATAAATAAATAAATAAATAAATAAATAAATAAATAAATAAATAAATAAATAAATATGCTTCAAGTTGTTGCTGTCTGTATCAGCATTTACTATATCACAGAGTAAATGTTTATATACAGACTTTCCCATATATACACAGACTTGCCTTCTAAACTAGCTGACCCGATGCAGAATGCTATCACCTACAATGTGGCAGTTGTTAAACAGGTAGCTCTAGATAATTCACTCTTTTTTTAGTCCTGTGAGAAATACAAGCAGCCACTTTTCACACTTTTAAGAATCTCCAGAGGACACAGTCACCAGATGCAAAAGCTGCCAAGAAATCAGATGTCTATCCAACAAAAAGAAATTGTTAGAACCTACACAGATAATGTTCTTACAAAATCTTCAGATTCACATCTTCAGAGGGCATTAACCTAGGAAAAGGATTACCACCATCCTTCTTCAGTTCTGTGAAATTGCTAAATAATTGTGTCCAAAGATGTATGTCTTTCTCATAATTCTGGACAAGGCACCATTAGGGTAAAAGACACTCGGTCATTATTCACTGAGAAGCACTATAGTCCAATTATCTTATAAAGAGATAGGGAGAGTTATTTTCTACTATTTCCAAATATAATGTGAAGACATTATTGGATATGAGTATGAATGGTTTGGGTTGCTAATGGAATAGCCAATTAACATGGCCTGGTCTCACAAGGCAGTTAAATGGCAGGTCTCCTGAAGCATACTTGGCAGCTCTATATCAGATATTCCAGGCATTACCTTCAGAAGAATCCTTAGCTGAACCCTACCTGGACCTCACCAATTTGTAACTCCTTCATAACTGCTGGAATACAATCCAGAGAAGCATTATTTTTCAGAAAATCACAACTAGGAAAAAATAACACAGGCCTCTGCCCCAAGGAGTTACCCAAAGTCCAATATTTAATCCCAACTGTGTTAACACAGTTACAGAAGTACCACTGATCCACTGGATCTACTCTAGTTGAGATTAACAGGAGAATCAAGCCTTGTGTTTCTTCAGAGGCAGGAGATAGAGAAAGTGTAACAGTAAAGAAGTGCCTGTGTGTGTCAATAGCTTCCGATTCATTTTGGTGTAAATGATGTTGTTATCATCCTCAGGGAAATTTTTCAGCTATTTTCAGATAAGTGTGGCGGTATTCTCAGGAGAAAATGGGCAAAACCCTTGCTGCAGTCTGGAGGTCTTTTGTACATACCTGAACTAGCTACGTTGCTAACTATATTCTTAATGTTTTGAAGAGAACAGGGTTATTTTATTAACTTGGCTGAGATTTCTGACCTACTTTTCAATTTCTGAGCCTCCTTTAAAGACAATACGGTAAAATAATAGCAAAACAGCAGCAGTTTGAAACCAAGGAGAGGAACTTTGGCTACTCCAGTGGTTCTCAACCTGTAGGTCCCCAGATGTTCCTGGGCTGCAACTCCCAGAAACCCCTTCCAGTACATAGAGTGGTGGAGGCTTCTGGGAGTTGCAGTCCAGGAACATCTGGGGACCCACAGGTTGAAAACCACTGGGCTACTCAAAGCCTGGAAAAATCATTTTAGAAATAGACCTTTATATCAAAAAATATACATTTTATTAGTACCTTGGAAAAGTAAAATGCACCACTACAGAGAAAGCTTTCTCTCTTCTAGCCATCCACCTCTTTCAAAGGGCTGACAGATGGGGGCGGAGAGAGTGACACATCATATGGGGAGTAATGACCCTTCTGTGTTGCAATGAATGGAGATGAATGAAGTGAGAGGGGAAACAGGTGAATTACATTTTTTTGTTTATCTTATTTATTCAGGAACAAATTTGTTTGGAAAGAAAACTATAAATTGATTTACTTATAGACAAAGTGGTCATAAATATGTGTCATAGTGTTGATTCTTGGTTACAATAGAGAGAGCAGAGTATTTTTTTAGTCCCCCCCCCTCTGATTTAGTTAAAGTTAAATAACTGATATAGATATAGTATATCAAAATAAAGCACAAGAAATAACCATATATCCCCCATTGTTAAAAGTGTGTTAAATCACTGTGTACATTATATATTGCATACACGCTGTACACATGATTGAGTGCAAAGTAAGATTCATGGTTGAGACCATTTTCTGGTTATTTATTTTCACTCCATTGCAATTCTACTTTAAAGAAATCAAATCAAATATAAATATAAATTTTTAAAAACTCAAATTAGAAATCCATTGACTCTTAACTAGTTTGGTAACACTACGTACTCATATATTAATGGCTGCTGTGAATTGGAAGAATCTCATTGCTAATTAAAAGTATTATACAATCATGTCTGGGAATATAAATAAATTAGTGGAATATGACAAAATTAGCTGCAGTAATGAACTATTTGCTGCCTTTTCACTAGAATAGCAAATGGCATGTCATTTATATGCATGCAAAACAAGTAGTTCCACTCTTAGAATGCAAATTTATTATGCCAACATGAAAACTTGTTCTTATTTTCAAATTGCCACAGAGAATAATCCCATAGCCATAATGTCTATCCCAGTGGTTCCCAAAGTGGTCCATATAGATGATCTATTTTGACTTGTCGGGGGGTCTATGACAGTGAGAGAAAAATTGGGGGCCAACAGGGATCCCATTTAGGCAGACCACCATCAACATTTAGGCGTTCTGCAAATGTCTTACATCTAACACAAATTGTTTTGGCGCCATTTTTGAAAGTTTTTGAAGCAATTTTTGGACATTTTAAAACTTTTTTGGTGCACTTCTCAAGTGGTGCAATGGTAGGGACCTGATCCTTGTGGTGTGCATACCTTTAAAGTCCATTTTGCATTGTGTGTGCGGGGTGGGGGAATTGCATCATTTTTCGGAACTTGATCCTCTCCATGTGCATGTATTTAAAGTCCGTTTTGCAAAGGTTGTGGACCCGTGTTTTGCAGCCACATGACAGGTATTTGTACCCAAATCATGGCTGTTTGAAATTCAAATCAACTATAATTACAGTCATACCTTGGTTAACAAGTAACTTGGTTTATGAGCATTTTGATTAACGAGCAAAAATTTCTAAACATTTTTGCCTTATTAACGAGCAGTGTCTTGATATACCAGCACTCTCATGTGTGTCACATAATCAAAAGTGCTCTAAGCCAATGGCAGATCTCCATCTCTTCCCCCTCCTGCTGGAAGTGGGTGACTGTTTCAATTTCTGTTTCAGGCAACAGCCGCAGCAGAGTTGAAGGAAGGGTGACAGGCTCAGTAAAGGTACAAACAGTTGCCACCTGCATCAACTCCTGTCCCAAAAGAGGCCAAATCTGTGGGGCCTCTCCACACCATTCCTGCCACCACCACTGCAACCAGGACACACCCACCCCCATCACCCCTGGGCGAGCGATGGAGGGGAATCGGGTCTGCTGCCACCGCTCGCCGGAGCTGTGCCAAACCTTCTTGGAGCATCCACAGCGAGTGATGGAGGGGGGTTGGGCTCGCTGTGGCGGTGCCAAGATTTCTTGGAATAGCCGTGGCGAGAGACGGAGGAGAATCCGGTCCGCCATTACTGCTCACCTGGGCTACTCAAAGAAGTCTTGGAGCAGCCGGGCAAGCGATGGTAGCAGATTAGATCCACCACCGAGCTGGAGCCTGGGTCTTGGGGAAGGGAAGAAAAGGTTTTAAAAGCCCAGGCTTTTTAAACTTCCCCCCCCCCTTCCCCACACCCCGGGCTCCAGCTCATTGGGGCTGGGGTGGGGAAATAAAGGTTTTTCTCCCCCAAGCCAGCGCGAACCAGATGGAGCCCCAGCATGTACTGTGGTCCCGTGATATTACGGGACCGCAGTACATGAACCGCAAAATTGCGGGGCGTTACTGTAGAGCACATTCCGCCACTAGGTATCTAAACCATGGTTTGGACGTGGAAGTCTAGCCAACTTCTTTTGTGAGTTTTGGCATTTTGTGTGTATAATATGTCATCTATGGGACCCCAGAACGAATCATCTGAGCTTCCCTTATTTCGTATGGAGAAATTTGCATTTATATAGGAATGCTTTGGTTTACAAGCATGTTTCAGGAACCGATTATCCTTGTAAACCATGGTATTATTGTACTAGAATCCCAACAGCAGAGACGGAGGGTATTCTGTCTTCCCCAAATGCATTGCTGTATATTTCCCCACAGAAGTGAATGAAATCCACCCCCTGACAAGAAGGGGTGGCTACCTGGCCCAGCCCATGTCTACATGCTTTCTCCTACCTGTGTACTTCTGCTCTCTTTACACCCCTCTCTCTCTGAATCTCAATCTTTAGATCACAATTCCCAGAATTCAAAGCCACTGGGTTGTGCTGACTAGAGGATTCTGGGAGTTGACATGACTTTGTTTCCCCTCCAACCTTAGTTTTTTACTTAGTTTTTTTATGGTCACTGACAAAAAACAATAAAAACAGAAAGACACATTGAAGACATTTATCATGAGCTCTCTCTCATAGACACAATACATCTCTTGCGATACACAAAGCCCAGTATTTAGGGCTTTAGGAGACTGATTGCCCAAACTGTGATTCAAAACCCACTTAATTTTCACAAAGTGCCAATACATCAATCTAACCTGAATAAAGTGATACCCCAGGTTATAAAAGCTTTGGGTGCCAGCCTTTGGGAAAGCAAGGTTCAAAGAAAAGGCTTTTGAATTTTCCGGGGCCACAGCACCATCGCTGTTCTTCGATCCTCGCTTTCCTGAAGGGTGCAACCTTTTAGGAAAGTGAGGATCGAAGACCAGGAGTGCTACTCTTTGGGAAAGTGAGGTTCAAAGATCAGGCTTTTGAATTTCTTGTGGCTACAGTTTCCTTGCTGTGGCTGTGGGAAATTTAAAAAACTGCTCTTTGATCCTTGCTTTCCTGAAGAGTAGCACCCTATCCAGAAAGCCGGAGGGAGTGGTGGTGGCTTGTGGGCTCGTTCATAGCCCCATTTTACTCTCCAGCCACCCAAAAAAGCAAAGCAAAGTGTTCCGCTTATATGCCGCCCCATACCACTTCAAGTAGTCCCTGGGCGGTTTACAATTTAATTACAGTATGCAGGCTAGACATTGCCCCCCCAAACAAGCTGGGTACTCATTTTACTGACCTCAGAAGTATGGAAGGCTGAGTCAACCATGAGCCTGCTACCTGAGATTGAACCCCAGGTCATAAGCACAGTTTTAGCTGCAGTACAGGCATTTAACAACTGCACCATGAGGCTCCTGACTTGAGAGTAAACTGGGGCTACAAATGAGCCCACAAGCTGCTGCCGCCCCATTGCCCAGCTCTCTGCATGGAGCACAATGTCAGAAGGAGAAGTGCCATGGCTGTGAGGGGGTGATGCTGCATGCCCACAGAAAGGGTTCCGTGTGCCACCTTTGGCACCCATGCCATAGATTCGCCAACATTGATTTAGGCCATAGGTTTATAGTTTATTTATGTATTTCTTCAGAAATGTACATTTAACCTCAAGGCAGTGAGCCTAGCAGAGTTCCAGGTGATTTCTTTGTCCCAGACCTACATAGTGTTAGTGAGGATGCAATCAAATGGCTAGAGAGACACATGCCTGATCTCCCCAGAAAGGGTTGCTTTAATGGAAGATTTCTTCTCTTAAAACCTAAGCATTAAAAGTCCTACAGCTGGATCAAAAAGGTCCATGTTGAGCACAGACTGGGGTCAGGTTGGAGGGCATTTCCCTGTACCATATATGGTCAAAAGTTATGTGTTTTCCCCATAACACAGATTGTGCAGGACTGCTCCATAAGCAGATGTAATTATGATCTATTTTCCAATTTGCCTGTATCATGTATGCTCAGAATATGCTATGGGACTATTTATTAATCACTGCAAAACAGATTACTGGATTTCATAGTACGTAGACAATAAGTAACTGAAGACCAAAAAGCCCCCCCCCTCCACACACACTCCATTATGCACACAGCACAAGTACCAAGTTATTATGCCTTTTGCCAAACCCATAACCCATTGGTACAGGACATGTTTTGCATGCAATCTGTAGCTCAATTTTAGGGAGCCTGCAGGACGTTTTTGGAAAGACTGCTGTCTAAAACCCCGGAGAGTGTGTGCAGATAATTAATACCAACGGTCTGTTGCAGTATATTCAGCCTCCTTTTGTTGCTACATGGGCACTCCCAGATCTCTTTTCCTTGCCCTCATCTATAAAAAGAGCTTCTCGACTCAGAAAGGTTGGCTGGAGAAGATTAAAAGCAAAGAGGTGTCCCTGTTGCACAATCCATTCTGCATTCCCAATCAATACAGCTCAAAGCAGCATGAGAAAGAAAGAAACTAGTTCAGACTGTGTTAACGCAATTGCCATCTAACATCCCAGCAGGCAAAGCTGAGTGAAATTAATTGAATTGACTGTTGTTACCCACGGCTGGCTATATGGCTGTCTTAGCCTGATGCACTCACTAAAGCCCAATGGGTGCAAAATAAAAAAAAAAAACCCAGTCCCATGGGGTATTTTAGAGCATTTATTATGTATCCCACCTTCACACACAGAGAGAGACACACACGTACACAGAGTGCCAACATTACTTCCAGAAGCTATTCTTTAAATAAATGTATCTTAACCTACTTTGCATCTCCTTTTGTGGTAACACCACAATGTTGATACAGGTTTTTTTCAGTCGAAGAAAGGATTGTGGATCTGGCTTCACATATTCCCAAAAGTCCAATTCATATTTTTTTTTCTACTCAGATTAACTTGACACTGCGAGTTGCCTTACTAATGTCTATAAAATTAAAAACTGTTTTTTTGTTTATTTCGTGAAGTATTTATTATAACCTAACACTGTCTTCTAAGACAGTGACCAATAAAGGTATCGCCTAGTCTACTTATGGAATTGTCTTCTAAGACTGTATCCATTGTTAGACCTTCACTAAAGCAAAAGCAAAATCCAGCACAAAAGGTGGAGGAGGAAATCCCTTACGAGTTTGAATTATTTATTTATTTATTAGGTTGGTGAGGAGCACCAACCTTTATTACTGGCATGGTGACAAAATGCTGAAGTTGTCAGCACCCCCAGAGAGCCCTCCCCCATAAGTTCTTCCTAGCAACCTAGAGACTCCAGACCTGCAGAAAAGCTTCCTTTGACTCTCCTCTACGATCGCTCCTCATTTGGTGAAGGTTGGGTTTTCCCATACAAGTTGCTAAAGGGCATTATGCTGCCCCCCACCAGCAAATATGACTGAATAAATACTTTCACAAATCCTTGGCATGCTGTAGAATTAGACAGTTGGTTTTAGGTATATCTGGTGCCATTCTACATATGGCTGTATAACTCAGATGCCTAAAGCCCAATCTTCACCAAACCTAGAGGGATTGTACAGGAGAGTTGGGAGAAGCCTTTCTACAATTTTGGTGATTCAAAGTGCCTGGGGGCAACTTTCCTGAGGTGGCCCTTGATGAAGGTACATAGATTGGACAACCAAACCTTAAAATTCACTAAACTTCCAGGGCTTGTGGAAGGGAATCAGAGGAAGCATCCATGTGAATTTGGGGGCTCTAAATGCCAGTGAGGCTTTTTATATATTTCAAAGGGAAGACAAATCTCTCTCTCTCTCTCTCTCTCTCTCTCTCTCTCTCTCTCTCTCTCTCTCTCTCTATCTATCTATCTATCTATCTATCTATCTATCTATCTATCTATCTCGCTTATATGCCACCCACTACCCAAAGGTCTCTAGGAGGCTTACAATTAAAATAAACAATTCAAATAATTCAAACATTATAATGCCTATAAAATTAAAATGATAAAAACCTTTAAATACAATAAATACAATACACAAAAATGATACACCAAAACTGCCTTCAGGGCCCATAATCAATGTTATATCGGTTAAAAAACTTCTGGAACAGGATGGTTTTTACCTGGCGCTGAAATTTCATCAACGTTGGCACCAGGTGGGTCTCACTTGGGAGGACATTCTATCATATGGGCAGCTGCTGAAAAGGCCCTATACCTACAAGCCATCCTTTTCACCTCCTTGGGGGATTGCTGGGTAGGTTCATATGGAAGGAAGTGGTCCTTCGGGTATCTAGGTATCTAGATTTGTCAATTAATTGCAAGAAAGTCAATTCATCAATTTGCCTGATAAATCACAAATTGTGACAAATCACCATTTTAAAATCCTTCCTCATCCCTAAACAGAACTGCAAAAAAGACAGTAATCTCCTCCCTCCTCAGCACCAGTCCAGCTGGCCTTTGAACAGAGTTCAAAGTAAAGAGTAACGTTATGTTCTCCTGTAATATGATGTTCTGAAACAATCAGCATTTTAATCACAATGCTACACTTTCCGCTTCCACTCATGATACTGAAGCAAACTGTTAAGTGCCAGAGGTCCGCTACCAGGCCTTGGCCTCTACTGCTCTGTAAGAAAATTATTTGGCTCATCCAATGAAGCTTGGTTTCCTTAACATTAATCAAAATAAGTTGCTTGCAAGAAGTACTGAGAGTTATAGACATGATATGGCATGCTGGTAAATATCAAAGCTAGTGATATTACTATTACTGTTACTATTACTAGTGATGCTATTACTGTTAGAATTCAGTTATTTGATAAAACAAAGAGTTAAACTTATAAAAATTCACAGCAGATAACAACAGAGTGAGCAGAAATTCCATATAGAATGAAAAACAATAGTTTCCTCTAATTATCTAGTCCAACATAATTGACTTTCCTTATTGTCTACTGACCTGATCACCAACATTTACCTCTTCCTTGCTGTCTTTCTTAACTCCCTCTGTTGCTATTAATTCTTTCCCTTGTCCAAGAGGCACACACATGTGGGTTCAGATCAACTTCAACTGCTCATCATGATGCTGATGACAATGATGACAACAATGATGACGATCAATCTCACACCCCATCTCATGCCTACCCTCACAGGAGCCAAAGGTGTCTCCAAGTCTTCATAGAAACATACAACAGTGGAGTCTTGTATAACAAACTTTTTGTATAACATAAAATCTGAACAACATAAAAACATTCTGGAGATAGGGGAAATTTGTTTAACAGAATTGTCTATGGGGTGAATCCGTACAGCATAAAAATGTTCCCGGTTAGGGACTACTCAGTTTTCAACGCATTCCTATGGGAAATTTGTATAAAGGAAAATTTGCTTAACATAATTTCATTTGGAATGAATTAATCCCTTTGTACATGGTACCACTGTAATCCACTTTATCTATACACTACATGGAATACTAATAGTAATCCAAAGACCACCCAAGGCTGCAGTTAGATGAAGTAGATACAGTCCTCCCTTACAGACATATACTGTGTGGAAATCTAAAACCACCCCTGGTTCTCAGTAGCAGTTTTACTGTGGCCCTGATACTATTTAATTTTCTCTATTATTTGTAAAAGGAAAACTCCAGCTAAAAAACATAACTACAGAAAATCTTCTGATTCCCCCCCCCCAAAAAAAAATTGTAGGTAAATAAAACAGATATAACAGGCTGTGCTGTTGCCATGTGCCATCAAGTTTCTTCTGCCTCATGGATAAATTAATGGCCTCCAGAAAATGCATTCATTAAGAGCCTTCCGAGAGACTGGCAATCTACATGTCCGATATTTCCTTTATTGAGTCAAACCATCAGTCATCTTTTTCTGCTACCTACCATTTTCCTTGGAGTCACTTTTCCAATAAATCTTATCTTCTCCCAGGGCTTGCTAGTTCTCATAAATTCCTTCTTCAGATTTCTTATCATGTTGAAATGAGCGTGAAGGAACTACATATGATGAAAACCTCAGTAACTACACACTAAAAATGAGGCACTCCTATATATTTTCTTTGTAACATGTCCTAACCTCATGCCTTTATGTACACCGAAAATGTGAGTGCATATGCAGAATGGTGCCAGCTACACCAAAAATCAACTGTCTGAACCTAGAGCATGCTAAAGATTTGTAAAAGTATTTATTCAGCCATATTTTCTGTCCATATAGTTATTATATTACTTCAACCCACACTGAAGTCCAAATATGCTGAAGAAAGGGCAAAATTTCCAGATGCCAAAGGTTATCTAACAAATAAAATACTGTGTCTGATAGTATATTTGCAAAGTGAGCAATCATCAGCACTTCTCCCTGTTTCTCTTATCAGATAAAGCTCAGTGAAAGAGTATGTTTCCACATGCAAACTGTTCAATCCTTGGGAAATACCTCTACTTTAAACCCTGGAGAGGGAGAGGGAGAGAGAGAGAAAGAGAGAGCGCACGCTATTGCTAGCCAGTGTGGCAAAAGGTGAGAAAACCATGGCCTTTTGGTCAAGGTCAGACTTGATTTACCATTCTATAAGCCAGAGCATAGAGAGAACTCCTAGTTCCCTGAGCTCCTTGCCCTCTGGAGATGCCGACCACTGAGTCTGGTGAAACGTCAGGAAGAAAAACTTCCAGAGCAGAGCCAAACAGCCTGAAAAACTTACAACAGCTATCAGATCCCACCTGTGAAAACCTTAGAGAATACATCTTTGATATAAATTAAGACTGGATTTGAATACAGAAGTTGTCAATAGTTATTTTCCCCTGGTGGCATATCATATATCTGGTACAAAGTTTCAATTTACTTCACTGAATTCATTGATTTTATAATGGAGAGGGTGTACATCTCCTTGGGTGTGCACTGCTATTTGTCAGCTACATGTGATTCAGGAGGCATGTGCAACAGGAGAGATTTGAAACACAACACCACTGTGAAGGAAGATGTTCTGCGCAGACAAGGCATGTGGCCAGACCAGATAATGCTTAAATGAGATGTAGTGACTTTAAAATGCAGGAACACACTCTTAGCTATGTAGCAGCAACAAAAGCTTGCTCTTTTATACTTGTTCTTGTTTTCTGTTTGAAAATAAAGGTGTTTTTCAGTAAAAAACAAATATTATATGACAGGGGAAACCTAGGAAACAGCAGGTTGATCCCTATCTATTAATGCTACAGACTGTTTGATGAAGCAGATTGGTGGGACATTCAGGGCAGACAAGAAGGATTATTTTTTGCACTCACAATCCAGATTATGGTATTCACAGCCACCAGAAGTGATTACGGCCATCAGCTGAGACAGCTTTAAGCAGAAATGAGACCTGTTGCTAAATGATAAAGTTATCATCAAAGGTCACTTACTTAGTACTTCCAATTATGATGGCCACCTATTATTTCCAGCTGATTAAGCAACATGCCTGTTATAGTAACTGGTTGGGCACAACCGTGAGAAAGACTTATGGGGCCTTTGGACTGACTCAGCAGGACCTTCCTTAGTTCTGATTGTTCCATATAGCCTATCTTGCACCCCAGTGTGTGTTACAACACTAATAATGAGCCTGTTAATTGAGCACTTACCTTTTAAAAAATTGTGCCATCTACACAGAGGAGCTCAAGAAAACTGCAAAAACTAGAGAAACATGAATTTCAAAAAAAAAAAAAAGGAATTGGAAGTATGTATAAATTCAACACATCCATACGAACGAAAATAAGATATAAAATCTAGGCTCTGTGTACATGTGTGAACTGGATGTTATGAAATAGCTCTCCATGTAATATCCATTGTAGGTACTTATCATCTAAATGTAACTAATAAGAGCTCGGAAGAGTTAAATTTTGACCTACAACTCCCAGAATCCTCATGGGAATGCTGGCAAATATACAGTAATCTAAAATTCAATTTTTTGAACTCTGGTAACAATAGACTGACAGAATCATAAGTTTCAGTGTTAAAAAAGTACCAGGCCATACAGTTAGAATATCCACTGAATCCTACTGTTTATAAGATTATAATGATGACATTGTTTTGTTTTAAAAGAGTAAGTTCTCTGAGTCAACTCTAAAAGGAGAGACTTCAAAAAAATGAGAAATTGTGCCATTTTATTAACACTGCATGTTTTTCAGGTTGTTCCATTCTATCAAGAGAATCTTTTTGTTTTGTTTTTTAAAAAAAAAAACAATCCCCCCCAAAACCAGTGCATTTCACAAATAGAAGAGTAGTTCTTGTAACGTATCTTAGTTCTTGCAACCTATCTTACGGTAATGACAGTCCTGTTTAAAGGATATCAGGAACAATCACTTCCCTATCAAACTTTGATGTGTCATATCCTGTGCTACAAATGTAATGATCATATTCTCAATGAGACCAACAACAATCAACTTACCGTGTTTCCCCAAAAATAAGACACTGTCTTATATTTATTTTTTCTCAAGAAGACACACTAGGGCTTATTTTCAGGGGATGTCTTACTTTTATTAAGTATAATATGCTTGAATGTCAGCCCTGCACACAACCATAGCCATGGCCATCACTAGGTCTTATTATCAGGGTAGGGCTTATATTTAACAAATGCATAGAAATCCTGCTAGGCCTTGTTTTTTGGGGAGGTCTTATTTTCGGGGAAACAGGGTAGTTTCTTAGGTGGTTACTTCACGTCCTTCCTCGAGCCGAGGTGAACTTGCCTCCGTGTTGAAATCGGTTTTCAACACGGATCAAGAAGTGGATTGAAAAGATTCCTGAGCTCCAGGATGGGAATCTCTCACCCCGCTTGGAGCGCAGTTCAGGGGGCGTGGTCAGGGTGAATTCGGATTGATCCCACAAGGACGTGAGGTTCCGTTCCTTTGAACTCGGATTGACCCCCAAGGACGTGAGGTTACGTTCCTTCGAACTCGGATTGACCCCACAAGGACGTGAGGTTACGTTCCTTCGAACTGGTCTCCAGTGGGGCCACGAACTGCAGCGAGAGGGACGTGAAATATTAGCCATAGTTGCTAGAAAGTTGATGGTGCAATTTGAGATGAGAGGGAAATAAAAACACATCCCACCATTGACTATAGCAATGGCAATACCTTATCTTATGGTGTAGTATTGCTGATGTTTTGTGATCAAATAACTGTTTTTCTTCATTTTAAACACCTTCTTGAAAAAAATATCCTGTTCTAGTTTCTTGCAAAGACTTATTTAAAGAAAACTGTGTTTTCACAATAACAACCTTTATTACATTTCTCACACAAATAGAAAACATTTCATTTTCTTGAGTGTTTTCTCTTTGTAAAAGCTAGGTAACTTAAAGATTGACTAATTTAACCACCACCAGTTACCGAAAGCTCATGCAGTTGTGAACAATTTTATATGTTTAATCTGAATGTGATGCAAAAAAACAAGCCATTTTAAAAAGTGTGATAAAGTAATCCTAGTTGCACAACAATATGGATGAATTTGACCCTACAAAAGACAACGTATCTAAATGTTACATACTATTGTTAACATTTCATCACGTAGCATCTAAAATAAATCCACCTACTAAGAATTAGCATTACATTTTCAATCTCCTCTTCTTCAATCCCCTTCCCCAAGCCCCAGGCCCCAGATGATTGGCGCTGGGGTTGTGAAACAAAATGTTTTTCTCCCCCACCCCAGCGCCAATCAGCTGGAGCCCGGGGCATGGGGAAGCGGGGGGGAGTTTAAAAAGCCTGGGCTTTTAAAACCTTTTTTCCCCTTCCCCAAGCCCTGGGCTCCAGCTGACTGATGCTGGGGTAGGGAAATAAAGGTTTTTCTCCCCCACCCCAGCACCAATCAGCTGGATCCTGGGGTTTCCCTCTATGGAGGCATCGTGTGCTGCTCCCCCACACCTAGGGGTCAGGAGAAGTAGTGTGCGATGTTTATAATGTGCTTAAGCAATGGAGCCAAGCGCTTGGCTCCATTGCTTAAACACATTTTAAACATCGCACAACGCTTCTCTGGGCCCCTGGGGTGCGGGAGAGCAGCACTCAAGGTTTAAAATTTCTTTAAGCAATGGAGCCAGCTTGGCTTAAACATTTAAACATCACGGGCGCCCCCCCCCCAGTCCTGCAATCATTGAAAATCTGCAATATGTGGATGCAGGTCAGGTCAGTCCCTGAGCCTCGCGGTAAACCGGGGGGGGTGTTACTGTAGCACACATGTGCAGGGGGTACCTTTACCTTTTCCTTTTAAACAAAACTGACAATAGCCTGGGTGTCTAGCAGTGGAGCCAGGGGGGTTAAATTTGATTCCCCACTATGTTACCTTGAGAGGGACTGGACTCAATGAACCATAGGGTCACTTCCAGCTCTGCAGTTCCAAGGTTATCATTATTATTATTAAAAACAACAAATACAATAAAAGGGACAAGAACACCCTAAAGACTATTTGCTATATTTTAATGTGAGCTTTGATGACCAAGTCCACTTCTTCAGAAATGAAAGAGACCAGGTGAGAACACACAAAAATGGACAAACTGACAATGATTTATTAGTAAAGGCATAGGACTACCAGCCTTGAATAATTGCAGTTATCAATCTATGAGCCTACAACAGAACAGTAGCACTGTTGATACAAATGGAAAACTGGGCATCTGTGTAGAATTTCAAACATAGTAATGATTTGGGAATCTTTGGATGAGTGGGTCTCCAGCATCCTCATATACCTTATCTCATCTAAAGAATATTCAGAAAGATGGAAATGTTCGCAAACGGGCTTTTGTGAGCTGCCATTTCTGATGTCAGATTTATCTCCATTAAGTTCTTTTTCATAGATATTGTCTTGTTTGTCCTTCGTAGAGTGCAGAAGAGAATTACTGACAAAGTATAGCATAGATGTTAGCAGAGGAACAAGTAAACACATCCTTGACATTATGCACATTGGGGCCTGCAATTTGGTTGTAAGAGTATATGTGGGGACAGAACTGACACTTGGCTTTTGTAGCAGGGTTTAGTCCCCACCTCTGTATCAGTGTTGCATGGTCTGCTGTGTGTCAACAGAGATTGGGAGGTGGTCTGTAAACAAGTATGGGCCTGCTTCCACGGGCTTGGAGAAGTCACATATTCTTGTCAAAAACAGGCTAAAGATTATTTATGATGGATATGAGCTGTCTCAGTTGGTAGCTGAAGGTAACAATAGTATTTGGTCATTTTCGCTTCTGACCCTGTCTTACAGCAGGTTACTTCTGGCTGTTTTTCTTGCCCAGTTACTTTGTTCTTTATCTATAACCTGAGACATGCCTTTTGTAGAACCCTGAGTTTGGCATTATTATTAATTTTCATTAAAAGTCATTAAGCTTTTCTTTCTTTCTTGGGATCATACATCTGAGCATCCAGAAAGATAACAACTTCAAAAGTTCATTACTGATTAAGTAAAATTGTGATATTCCATTCCATCTGGATAAAAGCAGGGCACATTTCATTAGGAAAGGACTTTAAGATTGCTGTTTTTAAAACAGGCTA
Organism: Phrynocephalus versicolor; assembly: GCA_023846285.1. NCBI lineage: Eukaryota > Metazoa > Chordata > Lepidosauria > Squamata > Agamidae > Phrynocephalus > Phrynocephalus versicolor. Next base: position 26,163,274 of record JAHTLZ010000348.1, read on the forward strand.
TTTGCGGATACATTTCAAAAATTCTCCAGTTCATCATGTCTGCTAATGTGACTACTAAGCAGGAGTTTCTGGAAACATTGTAGATGAAGCACATAAAACATAAGTCAGAGGAAAACAATAGATAATTTCAATATTCTTAAAGCATTTGATTGCCTGGAATGGTCAACACTAAAAATTATAATAAAAATATTAGGTTTTGGTGAGCAACTGAAAGCTATGATGAATCAATTATATTCTGATAGTATTGCACAAATGTTAGTAAATTATGGAGCAACAGAATATATCCCTGGGCCATGATAGTAGACAATGATGTTTCTCCTTTCCCTAGTTCTGTTTGCTTTGGTTATAGAATTTTTGGCAAATGTTATTAGGGAGGATAAGTTAATTTGTGGTGTAGGTTTTAAAGATGCAGTAAAGATTAGTTTATTTGCTGATGATACTTTATTAATAATAGAAAACCCATTAATGGTTATGCATAGGGTAAAATTATATTTGAAAGAATTCAGTGAGATAGCAGAGTTACAGATAAATTGGAGCAAATCAGAAATGATGTTGTTCAATGATGACAGAGAAGAAGAAGAGTTAATTAGGAAACATTTGATGCTAATATTGAAAGAGTTATTAAATATTTAGGTATAAATATTCCAAAGAACTTAGAATGTCTGAAATCTAAACAAGTTGAAACAAGAAATTAAAAATAAATTAGATGCTGTTAGGAAGATTAGATGCTCATAGCTTGATTGCAGTATGCAAAATGAAGATATTGCCTAAGATCAATTTTTAATTTAGGATGTTTCCAATAAAGATAACTGAAGAAGAGTTGAAATATTGGCAAAATATTATTAATAAATGTTGTAATGGAGATAAAAGGGTAAGAAAAAATAAGAAATGATTACGTCTCATTCCCACAAGCTAGTCTCCTCTTCATTTCTTGTGTATTTATATGCACATATAAAGCACCACCATTGCTGAGATTTAATGGAAGAGGAAAAAACCTCTGCAACCAGTAGCCTTCCATATGAACAATGAACTAAAAAAAATGTTGTGGTGGTTCACATTTGTTCTAATGTAACTTTATATACTCTTGGAAAAGAAATCAAGCTGATAGCAATCAGGGTGGGTCATTGGAATGGCCATGTGATTTCTGTTGAGAAGTTTGCCTACTAAGTGAATGAGAGAAAACACACTGGTCAAAGAGAGCACCAATGAAATCATCTGGGGCAAGGCAGTTACAAAGGCCATAAAAATGAAATTAACTAGAGAGAAAAATATACAGGAATTTGGAAGCCCACCTGAGAAGAAAGAATTTGAATTGTTCATTGAGGTTCTGCATAGTAGAGAGGGAAAGTTTGAATTCCACAGGAGAAATAAATAAAACTAAGCTAGAATAAAAGATTGCTTATTATATTTTGAAAAAATTAACAAAATGTTGACAACTGTCTTTACCAGCTGAAGGAAAGTCTAAAGTTTACTGAGTAACCCTCACAGAAAGTACATTGCCTAGATGACACATGTTAAACTAATAAACACTTATTTTTTATTTATACTGACCTGTCTGGAAAGAACTTTGTATAACCCTAGAGGTGATGTCAAAGCAGAGTCTATTTGTTGGTGGCAGCAGAAGATTTTATTCCATTTTCCAACACAATTTTCACTTGTGGAAACCTAATCAAGCCAGTGAAAGCGAAACACCAGTCTTGTTAGACTTCATATTCTCTTATAGAGAAATAATCGAGGCTTGTAAGAGGGGTGCTTGCCACAGTTGTGTTAAATGTGTTTTCATTAAATTGAGATTATTTCATACTCTGTAAGGTTTTGGAATGGAAGGTAGTGCTGAATAATTTGATTGATGCATGTCATCATAAGAATTATCCCAGAGCAAAATTACTTTGATCTGAAATGCTACATAACCACTGGGCTATGCAGAGCATCTTTACTCATTTCATATGACAGAACTGTTCAGAATTAAGAACGAAGAGGCTACTCTAAACATGCCAGATCTTGGATGAGTTCTTAAAAGCTTGGTCCGTTTCTACTGCAGATAAAAGAAGATGGGAAGAGTTCAAGGAAGGCAACACGGGTAGAGAAAGTGGGGATCAGTTAGACCAGGCATGTCCAAACTTCGGCCCTCCAGATGTTTTGGATGCAACTCCCACAGTCCTTTGCCATTGGCAATCTAAGTTTAAAATTCTGGGAGTTGTGGTCCAAAACATCAGGAGGGCCGAAGTTTGGCCATGCCTGAGGTAGATAGTCAGGGAGGGCAGGGTGGCAAAGCGAGAATTGCCTGCTCAGACTGTGAAGCAGTCTTTGACAGCAGTGCTTGGCGTTTCACAATTATCTTATAAGGTCACCTGGCTATTCTGGCTGGGAGTGAAACTTCTAAAGCCCCTAGCAGATGTTATAGATGCTGATCCTGTGAACATACTTAGCAAAGAATGACCCTCACCATTCCATGTCACCATGATCACTTTCCACGTCTGAGAGAATATAACAACAGGATGAAGTCATTCATAATGAAACAGTGGGAGATATTCTGGAAGCCATAACTGACCATTGCTGAGTTATGGGTGGCTTGAATATTAGCATTATAGTCATAAAGCCCAAATATAGATGTGTAGTGCACACTGCACAGCTTTTCTCTCTATTTTTTCCTAAGGGCTCAAAAGCATTTGCAGAGTCCCCTTTGTCTGGAGATTTAGGAGGCCACAACTTTTCTCCCTCCTATTTTCCTAATCCAAAGTGAACCGGCACATCTGCAGAGGGGGAAATCCTCCCTATATTTCAATACATTTTTCCCTCATTGCAAAATGCAGAAGGAGTTAGAGGTGCCTGTATGTATGTCTCTGCTCTCTACCGGATTTTACTCTGCCCTTACAGTATTTAAATAAATTGGATGATCTCGATCAGTCAGGAGAAACTGAAGCTTCAAAGTATCTTGAAGCAACACTGAAACGGGGCCCAATGGTTTCTTATATGTCGCCTCAGAAAGCCTGTCCAAGATTGGATTCATAGGGTCCATCTGGATGTATAAAAAAGCCTTAGGATAATTTCAGTTTAAGAGCTTGCAAACAACATGAATATGCTTCGTAACTGTACTGTTAGGCCAGTTTCACAGTAGGAAAAACTCCTGGGTGAACTCAAACTCTAATCCTTTGCCAATGTAGGAAATTCATTAATATCACATTTGTGCTACAAGGGAAGTTTGGATATTGTTTTTAAGGCCTAAATGCAACTTCTTGCTGATCTTAGCAACTCGGTATCAGTCCCTTCCATCTCCCTGCATTCCCCCCTTTTCCTGTTCAAAATAGGCTTCAGAGGGGTTTCCAGCCATTCAGTGTCAGTTTGGGTGGGTGGGTGGGTGGGTGGGTGGTGATCTGTGGGGTTGCATCACGTGCAGAAGTTCAACACAGACTATGGAAACTTCTCCCTCTTATGAGCATTTTTCCCAAGCTACCTTCCCATTATTTTTAAGGAGCTTGTCTCGGTGGCTAAAAGTCATTTTAAACATTGCACGCCACTCCTCCATGATGCGGGGGGGGGGTCAGGAGAAGCGGCGCACGATGTTTAAAATGACTTCTAGTCACTGACCCAAGCACTTGCCTCAGTGGCTAAAAGTCATTTTAAACATCGCACGCTGCTCCCCCGTGATGCTGAGGGGGATCAGGAGAAGCGGCACACGATGTTTAAAATGACTTTTAGCCACCAACCCAAGCACTTGCCTTGGTGGCTAAAAGTCATTTTAAACATTGCATGGTGCTCCCCCTGATGCTGAGGTGGATCAGGAGAAGCGGCGCACGATGTTTAAAATGACTTTTAGCCACTGACCCAAGCACTTGCCTTGGTGGCTAAAAGTCATTTTAAACATTGCACGCCACTCTCCCACAATGCGTGTGTGTGGGGGGGTGTCAGGAGAAGCGGCGCACGATGTTTAAAATGACTTTAGCCACCAACCCAAGCACTTGCCTCAGTGGCTAAAAGTACTGACCCGAATATATGTCGAGGGCCCCTTTTATCAGCCCAAAATTAGGCCTGAAAAACTAAACTTATATTTGAGTATATACAGTAAGTTGTATACACTCAAGTATATACACCACAGCTCTCTACCATGCTGGAAGAGCTGTCGAAAAAGGGCTGCACGCCCAGCCTTTTGCAAGTATATACTTTGATGACACTCCAAGCATTGTAGACCCCTTTTAGTCTCAAAATCTAGAATGATCTTGGGAGAGAACAGGTAACCTTTTCAGCTACAACAGCAATACTGGATATACAACACAGTTGCAAAAGACATTCACTTCTTTAAAAATTAAAAAAAAACTCCTCTGGTTTATGAATACGGCATATTAAACGTCCATATCCATGATTCAACCCCCCCCCCCAGAAAATGGCCTGCAAGCACAATATTGTGAAGCAATATTCGGCCATATCCTGGAGTTTCAACTTGTGATGCACAGTATTTATTTATTTATTCATAAAAAATAAGGAGCTTTTTTGTTTTGGTTGGGTTTTTGCAGAACTGAATTTCCTGGCTTTTTAAATCAGACGTTTAAGTACATTTACACTACACACAAACTCCAAGAGAAACTTCCCTCAGGTGAAATTGCCCAGTGCTAGAGGATCCCAGAAGATTAGGACATCATCTATGCTAGAGATGGGCTTTTCATTTTGGAAGTGGTCAGCTTCCGAAACAAAACACGGGAGTCCCGCTGACATTCGGAACTGGAGGAACAAAATCAACCAATCCCTTACCATGTGCGGGGCTCGAGCGGGACGCAACTCCAAAGAAGTAGAACATAAGAAAATAAGAAGAGCCATGCTGGTTCAGGCCAAAGGCCCATCTAGTCCAGCTTCCTGTATCTCACAGTGGCCCCACCAAATGCACCTGGGAGCGCATGAGACTAGATATCTGTCTCCTGATACCACCCACCTGTATCTGGTCTTTGACTAACCCGGTTTTAAGTCTGGAAATTACACGTGTCCATCATGGTTTGTAACCTGTGATGGACTTTTCCTCCAGGACTCTGTCCAATCCCCTTTTGAAGGCATCCAGACCAGATGCCATCACCACATCCTGTGGCAGGGAGTTCCACAGACTAACAACATGCTGGGTGAAAAAAATATTTTCTTTAATCTGTTCTTACTCTCCCAGCCCTCAATTTGAGTGGCTGTCCCCTAGTTCTGGTATTTTGTGAGAGGGAGAAGAGTGTCCCTCTATCCACTTTACTCATGTCCTGCATTATTTTGTACGTCTCAATCATATCCCCCCCTCAGGCGCCTTTTTTCCAGACTAAAGAGCCCCAAATGTTTTAGCCTTTCCTCATAAGGGAGATCGCCCAGCCCAGTAATCATTTTAGTCGCTCTCTTCTGCACCTTTTCCAGTTCCACTATGTCTTTTTTGAGATGCGGTGACCAGAATTGTTCACAATACTCCAGGTGTGGCCTTACTATCATTTTGTATAATGGCATTATAATGTTGGCTGTTTTATTTTAAAGACTCCGATGCGTCAACTTTCTTTCTCCCTGACCCTGGCCAATCAGAAACTGTGCAGGGAAATGCATCATCCCGCCTCCCTGTATGATTGATCAGCACATCTAGTGGTGAAGGCTTCTGGGAGCTGCAGTCCAAGAACAGTGCTTGGGAACCACTGACCTGAAATGCCAGTTGTCTTAGCTAAACTTTTAAAATTTCTGTTTCTTTCAAATAGCTAATTTCCTGAGCTATTTTCTGTAAAGATGTGCTCTCCAAGTTGTTTGTTTGAAGTAGATAATGAAAATAACAGCTGATAAGGTAACTAAAATCTACAACAAATTACGTATAAGTTGAGGCTTCCCTCATTAAATCTACTCTGACTAGATCTAAGAACAAAGAGGTAATTTAATGGTAAATGTAGCCCTGATTAGATTTTTCACCTACCCATACAGGGATTTACAATCTAAGTACATTTCCTGCCATATTGGGTCATTGAGAATAGGAGTAGAACTGAAAATTAAATCTGATGGAATCCTTAAGGGTATGAACTAACTATTGAGTAGATGAATGTGAAAAGTAATGTCTTTCAGAAACCAATACAATTACTATCTGCTAATTGGAATCCCTCTTCTTGACTCCTGGACATTGTTGGAAGCAGTCAGAAATCGGCTCTTTGTAATGATGAGTATCAACAGTTAACATATCCAATCATTCTGATGTGATTGTTTCATCAGATTCAATGTCTGTGTCATGATAGGTTGCTGTCTAGAAGCTTGTGATAACACTGAAAATCAAGATCAGGCGGTAAATTCTTTCCCTTGATGGGAACAAGAGGCTTTGCATCATACTTGTGTATGACTTTGTATGTGCTGCACATTAAACTTGAGCTGACCAAAATCAGGAGTGTTTTAAATGACAAGCAAAATCATGTATACAGTATTTAAATAATAGTTTCCTTAGTTCACTGCTGTGCGCCTTGAATTTAGTAAACGGCATATAGGATTTCTAAGCTAGTTGGCAGGAATAATGTTCTCTCTTTTTTCTAACTATGAATGGCACTTTTCCTCTCCTGTGTTTTTATTGATCCAGGTATGCTGACTTGTTTACAGACCTAGCTGTCAGGATTTCATTTACAGAACTACCGGCTTCACACCAACTGCTGCTAGACTGTTTTCTGCTTGATAGCAAGAGCCTGCAAGTTCTTCCATTGACATCATTTCAATATAGTGCCCCAAGTTGTTCTAATAGTCAAGACTCTAGAGACAGAAAAATAGCTATTTCGCACTGAAGTGCCAATTCAGAAAAGAGACGGTAAACTAAAAGCAGAGCAGTATTTAACCTGATTTCATTCACTTTTGAAGTGAATACCTATAATACGCTTTATTTAAAGTCTCTCTCTCTCTCTCTCTCTCTCTGTGGGTGCTTTCTCAGTTGCTGAGGTTGGTTACCTTTGCCTATCTCTCACTGTAAGGATCACTTATTACCTATTAAAGCTCAGCCAGTCTCCATTATTGCTCATCCAATAAACCAATCTTTTATGTCCACTGTGTTTACCCTCAATCTTCCTTTCAATGACATATTGCAGGGATGGCGAACCTATGGCATGCGTGCCAAAGGTGGCACGGAAAGAGCTTTTGCCTGGCATGCGACATGCTCCTTGCCCCCCCTTCCCCCTCCACTGGACCAGCCATGAGGAATTTGTGGAGGGGGAAGTGGGGGGGGGGCAGGGAGCACGTCGGGTGCCAGGCCAGCCCTGCTGCCACCATTGCCATTGCTGCCATTGCTGCCACCCCCTGCCAATCCTGACCCCACCTCTGCCAACCCTGCCGCCAAGACCAACCCCATCCCTGCCCCTCCCACCACTGCCGCCGCTAACCCTGACCCCGTCACCCTTGCTGCCCTCAACCTCGCCCTACTCCTGGCCCCCCGCTGCCACCGATCCCAACCCCCCACCACCCCCGTCCCCATCGCCCTTGCCGCCCCTGCTGCTGCCAACCCAAGCCCGCCTCTGCCGCCATTACTGCTGCCATCCCTGCCCCTACCACCGACGACAACGATGACCCTGACCCCGCCCCCTCCGGCACCCCTGGGGGCCTTGCCCCCCCTCCCCCCCCCGTGCTGTCGCCAATCTCGACCGCTGCCGCTGCTGCCGCTGCCAAGTTTGGGCACTCAGTGGCAAAAAGGTTCGCCATCCCTGACATATTGCAATATATAGTAATCCCCCACTTATCATGGGGGTTAGGGACCCGACCCGATCCGCGATAAAGGAAAATCCACGATATGTGGATGCTCGGTCGGGTCGGGACCAGGAGGCCTGTTTGGGGCCTCCTACACTTACCTTAGGCCTGGCACTGCCCCAAACGAGCCTCCAACGGGGTTCCCAGGCCTGTCGGAGGCCCCAGAAGTGGTTTGGGGTGATCCAGGAGGCACTTCCATTTTTTCAGAAGCCACTTCCAGTTCGCCAGAAACTACTGGGAAGTCCAATGGAGGCCTGCTTGGGGCAGCACCAGGCCTGGAGGCTCCAGACAGGCCCACACAGTTTGCCTCATGGGGTCTTGCCTTCATATACTGCAGTCCCACGATACACTGGGACCACAGTATATGAACCGCAAAATGGCTGTATTTTATTTGTCATGAGATATGCATCTGAAATTTGAGAGCTTGCATATCTTAATCAATCCTATTTCTTTCCCATAAAATACCTCAACATACTTATTTTATCATTCAAAGGATGCAAAGTATTTTTCTATATGTCCACATTTCAAAAATATGGACTTAACCAAGCATCTCCTTCTTAATGGTCCAAACCTTACATCCATGGGGGTGGGGGAGTTTTTTTGATAATATATATCATTTTAACATCTTCAATCTGCATCAAATATATACTAAACTATTCTTTACATAGAATTTTCTTTGACTTCATATAGGTTCTGACTATTTCAATTATTTGCTTTCCTTCTGTATTGCGATCTATGTTGTTACTAAATGTATATATGCATATATGTCAACTTGGTCTACTGTTTGCATGAGTTGTTACACATAATATTGATATTGATCTTATTCCTACTTACGCTATTATTTTTGGCAGGGTTTGGGGCATTGACAATCCCCATGTTGTTACTTTCTTCTATGGCCTGATCTAACTGTATTTGAAGGTCATTTGAGCTTCTGGCTATCAGTACTGTCTCATTGGCATATTTTGGGGAATTTATGCTACCATTTACTTTAATGCTCTCAGATCTTGTTGTAGGAGCATCTTACATAGACAAAACTGGCAATAAAACACATTTTGAAGAGGCTCCTCTTCAGCTTTGTACTTCGTCTGCCAATACTCCATACATTTTAGCCATTTGGTCCCATTTTAAGTACTTTCTTATACATATATCCTTTCCATCAACATATGTGCAACATTTCTATTAAAATTATTTGGAATTCTAGTGAATGCATTGCAAAGTCCATGAACTGCATATAAAGAGTTCTTCTTCTTCTTCTTCTTCTTCTTCTTCTTCTTCTTCTTCTTCTTCTTCTTCTTC
>JAHTLZ010000348.1:26172283-26200646 GCA_023846285.1 Phrynocephalus versicolor
TCTTCTTCTTCTTCTTCTTCTTCTTCTTCTTCTTCTTCTTCTTCTTCATCATCATCATCATCATCATCTTAGAGCTGGAAAGAACCGTAAGGATCATCAAGTCCAGCTCTGTGAAATGTGGGCTGGACTTCATGACCCATAGGGTTCTTTCCACAGTGTAGAATCAAACTCCCACCTAACGCACCAAGCTATTTAGTAGTCCATACATCTAGTGCTAGCTGCACGCTTCCTTTCTGGGTGGGAAGTGAAGGTGGAGCCAGACTTATACTAGTCCTTAAAGCCCTCCTAGATAGGCCATTTTACCATGTCAGCCAGATTTAAGGAGCCATGAGTCTGTCAAGCAGAATCCCCAAAATGAAGAATTATGTACGTTGTAGTTCAAATATCAAAAGCATTCATGCTAACTGGCATGAGCTATTTGGGTAATGTATAATTCTCCTATTTCCATTGGTCATTACCATCAATTGCAAAGCTGTGCCTTTACTACCTGTACAAGATTTAAGTATGCTGTGGAACTTAAAGCTTTGCTCAGGAGAACAGTATATACCAAATTGCTCATCTCATTTGTGATTTAATCTGGGGGGGGTGACCTTTTGGTCTACTCTGTCCTGTTCATACCCTGTGTCCACTGCTGCTACTTCTGTGGCAGGGAGAGGGGGGAAGTTGCTTGCCTTTCTCCATCTTTTCCCTTCTGATCTTGATGTGAAACACTACAAGACCAAAGTGTACAGGAAGTCTTGGTGCAGAGTTTTCCAAGGAACCCTAGGCACACTGCTCCATGAACAGGCAATACTCCGGAGGTGGGAGAGAGGCGGAATTCACCTTCACTCCTTCGCCTTCATTCTAGCCACTGTAGAAGAGAAAGTAAACAAAGTCACCAGATAAGTTTAGTATGACAGGAATTCTGGTTTGAATTGGAACTATGAATGCGCATTTTAAAATCATAAGAAAGAGGTTCACTTGTTTCTTCTTTCAATATCCTCAAGAGAAGGTTAATATACCTAACTAGAGGTTAGGAGATAATAACCTCTTATGGGGTAGACTATTGATTCCCCATATTGACTTCATGTTGCTTGAGCCAAAGATATCTTGTTAAACAGATTATTGTCCTGGGTAATACTGAGGAGCGCCAAGAAAAGATCTGAGGGTACCACTAAATGGCCAAACAGCTGGGGGCTGGGCTGGGTTAAACAAGGTAACTCTGAGGTGCAGTATGATATTTGAAGCAATCTTTGCATAACACACAACAACTGACTGCACCACACTTCAAGCAGCCCTATTTGACTATTATTTCCCTTTAAAGGGAAAAGGGGGAAAATCTCTCCATGTGTCAAGTTGTGTCTCCTCCTCTGTGCTTTCCTTAAATCCCTTCATAATCATGGGACATTAGAAGATACCTCCCACTCCCCAAAGGAGGAAGATTTTGGGTTTTTTTAAAGTAGTATATTGTGTCACCATTTCCTTAAGACTTAAAAAAATACCTTTGATCACCCTCTTCTTCCATCAATTGGGAACTGGGAAAAGGCATTCTCAGAATCACAAAGCAGCCTAATCCAAGCTTCAGCTGTTCACTTTGATTTTGCCTCTGTGGTCACACATCCTGGAACTAAACAAAAATGAATTATTCTATTTGCACACACACACACACAGCCCTTGACAAGGACCCCATAAAGCTACAGGTAGGGAAAGATCAGGAATGGGCTAGTTACCAATGGCCCAAATGTCATATAATCACTGGGAAAAGGATCAAATCACATTGTCCCCAGAAAAGACCAAATTTTTCTTCATGCATTCTTCAGCTCATCTTGCAAAAAGTTTCAAGCACCCTTTTGGGTGTTTAACCAAATGTAGTCTGAAGAAACATTGGCAGAAAACAGCACAAGACATTTTGTTGAATTAGTAGTCCAACGCCATGCTAAAGCAGCACCTTTCTCTTGGAAGATATCATTAATTGATTACACTTAAAGACCTGCAGGCATTCCAATTAAATGAATCGCCATACCAATTAAGCAGCAGTTCCTTTGATAAGTGTCATTAGGTTTATTACAGTTCTACAAGAAATGCCCATATTAAGACAGGTCCTCCATTTCTACCTTGAAATATATGTGTTAAAGAGTAAAAGATGTGGTCCTAACCATGATGGGTAAAGAGCTATTGAAAAACAGGAATCTTTCAGAGACCAGGAGTGTTACAATTATTGTGTAGTGTTTTTCAAAATGCAGTAGCTAACAAACACAAACACAAAAGAAAAGATAGTATTCAACAGAGTTTCGTGTCAAGATCTTTTTTGCAGTAATACTGTAGTGGTTATATTTGTAAATGTTGCAGCATGAGATCAGGTAACACTAAAACACAAATGGAAGCCTTGACTTTTGAAGACTTAAGAACAGGATTTGCATCATGGTTTGAACATTTTAAAAGGCCACTCCATTACATCAGATAACATGACATCACTTAAAACCGAGAGCAAAACAATCAGTGTCAAGTATACTCCACATTTTGGGGTGGAATCTCGTCATGTGGGGTATATAAAGGAATATGTTATATCCTTATCTAGGTACTGACTGGCATCATTGTTCCACCCCTTGCTGGGGTGGAACAATTGTTCCTGCTTGCTGGGTCAACCATGTGGTTAACCAGACTTGTTAAATTGTTTCTTATACTGAGCCTTTGTGTGTCTTGTTTTCAAAGTATTATCCATGTTCACGTCCTTAAGTAATATTTTTTCTGCTTGTAGTCATAATTATGTAGGCTTCTTTTACTTACTCCTCTACTCCTCTACTATCTGCTGTATTTGCAGTCATCCATAGTCTATAATTGTTCATCAAAAATATAACCTGTCCACGTCAGGTTAGTGATGTAGTGTGTGGTGCATGCTAATTAGTTTCTGTGTTTTCTACCAATGTGTTTATGTCTTTGATTGATTGATTGATTGATGATGATGATGATGATGAAGAAGAAGAAGAAGAAGAAGAAGAAGAAGAAGAAGAAGAAGAAGAAGAAGAAGAAGAAGAAGAAGAAGAGACAAAATATTCAGAAACTGAATAGTTGTAAACTGTTTTTTTTCTTTTTTTGTTGAAGTTTGTCTACTTGATGTTACCAAACCTTTATTTGGTAATTAAAATAATACTCTGAATATACTATGTGCCATGAAGTCACTTCTGATTATGTGTGATGACTATATGAGTTAATTATCTCCAAAATGTCATATCATTAACAGCTCTGCTCAGTTCTTACAAGCTGAACTTATTTCTGTAGTTCCCCAGAGTTACATCATCATCATCATCATCATCATCATCATCATCATCATCATCATCATCAGCAGCAGCAGCAGCAGCAGCAGCAGCAACAACAACAGAATCCACCTAGTTATAAACTAGACATTATATGATATTTTCACCTGACGTGTAAACAATGTCAGCCTCTTGCTGTTTACAGTGGTGTGTACTTTTTAAAAAACAATATGTAAAACATTTGGGAGAAAAACTGGTCCAACATATGTGCTGTTTTTCCCCCACTGGGGTAAACTTTTGTGGCAGCCAATGTAACATACAGTGTTGGAAGAAGACGACATCCCATGCTGTTTTTGCTTTGCTTTTTGGTTTGGTGAACCATGATGCCAAGAAGTAGAAGATAAATACTCTCATTGACATTAGGTGAGCTCCATTTAGGGAGGGTAGATTGCAATTTTCAGTTGGTCCAAGAATGACAAGTCTTCTACATGAAACCCAGCTTCTCAACATGACTGTAATCACAAGACGAACTAGACTGCTAACCTTAACTGCTTCTGAATTCAAATAAGTTAGAAACCAGTCTTCTATATACTACCTAACTAAAGAGAAAGACAAGGGCTTTTTACAAATTTTAGAATGATTGAAGGTGTTGGTGTGTAGCACATACTTTTTTAAAAAATGATACTGCAACTGCCCAATTAAATGCCCATTTAGAAGCAATTGCTTTCACATGAACGAATGTATGGTTTCACTGTTAAGAGTTTTTTATGTTATCCATCATTGAACTAGCATGGGCATTAGGGTCAACAACTGATTACTTGTTATGGTTTTTTGAAGAACCTCTACAAAAATTTCTGCCACTTTCAAGCCAATGATTTTAATGTGCATACATTAAGTTAAGTTTAGCTCATCTGGCAAAGACCTCAATTCATGACTGTCTGTTAAAAACCTTCTAAACTCTTTTGGACTGCACTTGCATGTTACCGTTTCAATGTTTGTGCAATGTATACCAGTGGTTCCCAACCTTGGGGAACTCAGCTGTTCTAGGAGTGCAACTCCCAGAGACCCTGGCCAGCACGGCAAGTGTTGACAGTATCTGGGAGTAGCAGTCCAAGGGCACCTAGGTTACCCAAAGTTGGGAACCACTGATCCTAGAGTAACAAAAACAAACACAAAATAATCAATTCATTTCTTCACTAAGGAGTACTGCAGCAAAAAATCTGCTCACAACCCAAGTTCAAACCTAGGCCGTCAGGTTGAGGTTTTCTCATCCTTCTGAGGTTAGTAAACCCCACCTTGCTGGAGGGGTGTGTGTGTAATGTATAGCCTGCATAACTAAATTGTAAACCACCCAGATATTATTTTAAGCACTATGGGACAGTAAAAAAGCAGAACACTTACTTGCTTTTGTTTTTGCTTTTGAGATGAATGAAGGCTATTAAATCCTTTCTTTGTGAACATGCTGCTGGCTAAAGCTGAATATGACTGTACAGTATTGCCCTCCAATTAGCATATCTAAAATGATTAATACTAAGTGACTCCACTCAAAGCAAAAAAGTGGGGAAGGCTTTTCCTCAAGTTAATCTAAATTATACAGTGTATTTATTTGACAGGAATGTCAAAATATAGGACAATCTTGCCATTATGTATGGTAGCCTAAATATGTTTCATTTACCATGACATTAGCCCCCTCTGCTGTTCAAATGTTCTCTACTTATTTAAAGGACTCTGCTTATTCCCTCTATGGGCCTCTCTGTTTCAAGCATCCACCCAGAAGCTACTTCTTGACTTCAAGTAAAAAAAAAGCTTTTTATAAACCTAAAAGCGAGTGGGAAAATGGGTAGACCATTTCTCTCTTTTTTCCACAGTTTATCTGCATGGCAATCCATCTTACCAGGTGTAAATGACAAAACACAATTTTCAAAACTAACATTTAAGTGGCTTTAAATTGCATTTTTAGTTTTTTATCAGCTCTTTAGATTTCTGGAAATATCTACCACTGCTTGGTAGGTTAAACAACATAAAAAATGAATGCTACTTATTTGGCTTTTAAGGGACTGCTACAGATTTGCTGAACCAGAGTCTTTGTTGTGTTAGAAACACTATGCATAAATACAAATGCAGTTTGAATGGATAAGCACCCCGTGAATCTTCCACACACAGTTCTGTCCTTTCTAAACCATGCACGATGGCCCATGGACTCCTGCTGGTCATGGCTTTGTCAGATTGAATGCAGGACCATGGGTCATTCTAGTCAACTTGTTCTGGAAAGGCAGAGCAAGTCCCTGATTGAGCAGGTCTCCTCCAATCGTCTGCTTGTTTCCTGAACACTGAATAACCCTGGAGAAATAAAACACTGGCCCGGAGTCAAATATTAGCTCCTGCCTGGTCTGATATGCTGCCTTTGAGCAAGAGAGTACGAGTCCTTGGTGATCTCCCAGATTCAAGTGGAGCTTTTGGAGGGAGTTCCCAGTTGAGCTGTGTCTGGCCCCCTGTCTAACTTTGACGGTTACTTCATGTCCCTCTCATCGTGGTTCGCCGTCCCACTTGGGACTGGTACGAAAAAAATGTTACTGCACGTCCATTGCGTGACAGTGGGAGTTCGTCCTGACCACGCCCCCCGAACTGGGATTAAAGCGTGATGAGCCATACCTCTCCCTGGCCTCGGGAATTCTCTTGTCTCGGTTCCTGTTTTGAGACAAGTGCCCGTAAAGTAAGGCTTGTCACGCAATGTGCACATTCTCCATCTAGTGGCAGGACTGCGAAGTTGCATTCTCCAGTGCAATCCCAATGGCGTAAACAATGCATCGCAGAGAGGGAAGAAGGCATAAAACCTCGAACTTTGCTGCTTAATGCATAAAAGGCAAAGTTACAGAGAATCGAAATATCAAAAAACAGAAGGTCGAACCAAAAAAAGGGGGAAACAAAGGCAGAGAATTACAGATGTAGTCACGAAACAAGGACGTGAAGTAACAGTCATCACGATACCATCAATCATGCCCGTGGGTAAATGGAAACAGGGACAGAACTGAGACAAGACCACGTGACCGCAAACGACATTATCACGAAATGAACGTAATCTCGGAACGAGGAAGGACATGAAGTAACCATCTTTAAGAAATTTCTTTTAATGGCATCCCCAAATGAACCTGACTTCTTTCCTGCCCATCTAGTCAAGGACCAATGTACTTGGTTCATTTGCTTTATGGTGCTCAATTTTATTTGATTCCTGTTTTTTTATCGTTGATAATATGCAATTTATCATTATACTTTAGCTTTAACCTTATTTGATTGTTAACTGCTTTGTGATAATCCAGTGGTATGAAAGTCTCTAAGACCAGTCTATAACCCACCTATGGTTTTGGAAGCACCACTTCCAAAAATGTAAGAATTCATATGTACATATTTCAAAGTTTAAGTATTTTTGCCTGCATCTGTCCCTTAACTAATGTTGATCTGTACACATTTTCTTTGTAATGTATCTCAAATATCTGCATTAAATCAGAAAGATGTTTTCTGTTCCACACCGATTGTGAAATGTACAGATTTCCAAATGAAAGGTGTATCCCGTCCACAGGCGTAGAACTGCTAGATGGTGGAGGACTCTGGCAGGTATTTAGGTCTCTGGCTGAGAGGCCAGACATTTGGGAGTTCAATTCCTTACCATGGTTGACAGTGGCTTGGCTCAAAGACCCATAGGGTCCTTTCAAGCCCTGCAATTCAAAGATTTGAAGGTGTTTTTTTTCTGGGTGGGGAGAGCTGAACATGGAATTTCATGCAACAGATTCTTATGTTCTTTAAAAATGCAGTTGTATCATCTTAAGAACTTGAAGAAAGATTTGCCTCAAGATTAACAGGAAGAGTAGTCTCCCATTGAATGGAAGTGTGAGACTTCGTCCATATAATAACATAAAGGAAATCATGTACTGTATTTCATTTATTTATCCATATAACCATGATGGTATTCTTCATTTAAGTTTAAAAGTAAAATATATGATCTGGAGAGTTGTCAATATCAGTAGATGCACAACATAGGCTGTGACTTGTCAATTTATTTCAAGCATTACCTGAATATGTTTGTACAAACTTTTTTACATGTGTTAAATTGTGATAGATCATATAATCTGTTGCAAATGAGTTCAAAGGATTGGAAGAATTCAAAGTTTTTGCAGAGAATCAACATAGTCAACCATCTAACCCCATGTAATGGGGATTAGTGTCATTTAATGCTGTAATATGTGTGGTCTGACATCTAAATAAGGTAACAGTGTAGTTATAGTATTTTGGAAAAGGTATATTAGTTGATGTAATGCCACAACAATTTTGTACTAGCGACTCGCTCTGCTTGGTCTACTTATACCACCGGAAAATAAATCTTTGAACAACCTCACTCAGGTTTTCCCACACTGAGGGATCCCACCAAAAGGGAATAACTTTGTGCAACGTCTACCATCCAGTCTTTGTTTCTGCATATTTTATAATTTTCCTTAAACTCAATATTTCTAGGATGCTGAAGGACATCAAAATTGTCAACTAGTGTTGGTTTTTTTAGAATATGTATTGCCTATTTCTAAAACTGTTTATATAACTTGGTCATTAGATATACAACACCTTTCTCACTTATTTTCCTGTCTCTATAAAAGATAGTAAAAAAGGTTTTAGGTCCACACTCTTGAATTAATAGCTATTAGAGCACAGAGAGCAGTTACATAATTTTTGTCAAATGCCAACATCTACTGGCATCCTTGGTTAGACTTCAAATGGTTGCTGGTATGTAAATCTCGGGGCGTCGTGGCTCAGTGGACTAAGGCTCCAAAACTGTTGACTGCAAAGTCAGCAGCTCAGTGGTTCAAATCCCGGATGCCAAGCAGCAGAGTGAGCTCCTGCTGATAACCCCAGCTCCTGCCAACCTAGCAGTTCAAAAGCATGTAAATACAAGTAGATAAATAGGAACTGCCGTAAAAGGCAGGAAAGTAAAACGGTGTTTCCTTGCAGCCATGCTGGCCATGTGGCCATGGGCTTGCACAACACTGGCTCTTTGGCTTGAATACAGAAATGAGCACCACCCCTAGAGTCAGACATGACTAGCACACATGTGCAGGGGGAACCTTTACCTTTTTTATATAAATCTCAGTAGTATGGCAATTCCAATTGAATGTATTTTCTTTTATGAGATTTTCATCTTCCTGATTCTTTGAGGATATAGCCCATTATAATGACTATTAGAGATGGGCACGAATAAAAAAAATGGCATTTTGTTTGTCGTTTGTCGTTTGTCAGGTCCGTTTCGGTTCGTTTCCATTTTTCGTGAATTTTTGCAAAAAAAATGTTTTTGTTTTCATTCGTTTAGTTACCATTTTGTTACCATTTATTTCAATTTTTTGTGAATTTTTTTTAGGATTTTAACCAATTCACTCATATTGCAGTAACGGAAATGAAACGCATGACAAAATTTCTGGTGTTTCTGTTCGTTTCATTTCATTTTAGAGACAAAATTTGCTTGTCGAAAATGGAAATGAAAAATTGTTCGTTTCATGCCCATCTCTAATAACTATAGCAGATAAAGTGTTCACAATTTCCAATTCATAGCTAAAGCCTATTACAGTCATTCAGTGAAGTTTCACTTTCTAACTTAAAACTTCTTACAAATGTGGTAATAAACATTAGTTTCTTGGAACGGTGCCCCAGTATGCAGCTATGGTATCAGGAATTTTATTACATACAACATCAAGGATAATTGCCACCTTTTATGAAATTAAAACTTTTATTTCTGGTACTATGCCTCTCTGTTTTCATAGTGTCAGTGAAAAATGGTGAATTCCTGCTTTCTTTTCTCCCAGTGATTGCCAATTAGTAAAAATTAATTATACACTTTAATAGCACTCTTGGTTGAAGCAACAGTATGCACAGTAATTGGGTATTATTAATTCATTTCAGGGTTTTTTCCACTATGACATAAATACCAACTCTCAATGTACCTGCAAAAAGACAGCACCTAATATATCTAATCCAGAATAATATACACAAGCATTAAGCTTTAATGCATTTTTGAAAATAAAGTCAGAGCAATAAAAGGGATAATTATACCATGGACTTGATAGCAACTGGGAGGTACGGTTGCACTCTATCTTTATTATGGGAAGCAGAGTTGAAGGAGGTCTGGGCTGGCGTGCACGGATTTTAGTTGGTAATTCCAACAGTCAAAGCACCATCAAAGCAACAACCAAGGGGCATCAAAGAGACTGAATATGAATCCCAGGAACATATTCTTTAATTGCTTCTGTTGGTTTTTGTTTTTGTTTTGTTAAATTTAAAATTTCAAACTGCTTGTCCCATGAGAAAAAAAATATTATCCTCAGTTTATGCTGGGAATAAATAAATAGCTACCCCACTATCTATGAGCTTTCTTGGCCTTGAATACTTTGAACATGATTCTATCCCTACCATTTAGATGTAAGTGTCCTCTGAAAAGTCTCAAAATGGGATCAGAAGGAAAACTTGCATTTACATAACACTGCCCCAGTACCTGGGCTGTTCCTCACAGGTCTGTAGGAACCTTAAAGTTCCAGCAAATACACTCAACAAAACTGATGGAACCCACATAACATCTTCCAAGAGGCTACAGGGAGAAGAAATCATGATGCAAAATTCACAGAGTTCCCAATATGCACGCAGGCCCACGGATAACATCCCAGACTTGGTCTTTTAATTGTAACCAACCTATGATTATGGCAACAGTAATCACCCAAAGTACCTATGCCCTTTCGCAACAAATAACATGAAATTAGTTTATGTAATTAAGAGTCAATCAATCTTTAATTTGATCTTCAAAATACAATGGCTCCTATTCAATTAAGTGAATACTCAATAGTCAAGGACATAATTATAGAGGCTTCCTGGTATTAACCTCATTTTAGAAGCCCTCCTGTTTTGTTTTCTTTTGTGCTTCTGTTCTTTCTTCCCAGATTTACAGCTATGTGAAATATTAGAATAAAAGATGGCAGGCTGAGCCAATGTGATATTTTTACCCTGTCCTCGCACACATACTGTGGATCCCACTGAAAATGGTTCCTTCATTCATGTGAGATCAAATTTGTTGAATTTCACTGTTGTTTTCATTGCCTGGTCATTAATTCTGTAAATCAGGGTGGTGGAGATAGAATCATTTCACCTTCCAGATTATTAATTTAAAATCTGAAGCCATTTTGAATTTAAAACAAACATGCAACCATAACTTCAAAAGAAAAAGCAATGCACCTGCAATTTAGCTAGAAGTGTTCACCAAATATCCTTTGCAAAAGAATCCCGAGTATTCAAGCCCATTGTATGAAGATCTGTGATAAGAGTGAGGGGATGTTCAGGGTCGCACATGCTCTTACCTCCAAGCACTTTTTTACCCTTATATGTCAAGAGATAAATGCCTGGATGGGGCTTCTGTCTTCTGCTGTGCCAACCTGGTCTGATTAGACAATTTCAGAGGGAAAACACATTTGTGCAACACAGATGCTGCAGCTGTGGAGTGATAGGACATGAGCCAAAATGTCCTTGGTAATTAAAACAAGGTGGAGAAATAGCAGAACAAGTCGGGGGGGGGTCACCATCACCTCATGAAATTTCTGGGCTTCCTCCACTATTCAAGCATCATTACGCCCCTTACAGAAAGTCTATCATGTGGAGTCTATGCTCATTACCCATGCCAGAAATCTTTCTCCACTTCTCATAATATAAAGAAGATCTGAGAGGAAGAGAACAGAATATATTCTGTTTGGTGTACACCTGCCAGTGTGGGGGATGGAGGAATCCCTTCAATAACATTTTGCAGGTTTCCATTTGTGTTCTTCCACAGCAAACCATATTTGTAATGTGCCATTATTTAAGATTCATTTCCCATCTAGAACCTAAAGGGAGAGTTGGCATTTTCCACCCGACACATTCCTAAAATTAGCCATTGGTGTGTTTCTTTTAAACTCCCCCAAACCTGAAAAAGGGAAAAATCAGTACTTAAGTCATTTCTGAAGTATCTTATAGCTAAATACAGGGGAAACGTGTGAGTAGGTACAGTAGGTGCATACTTTTTGCAAAGGAAATCTAGTCTAAAACCCTTCTGTAATTTTTACTGCAGGTCACACTTGACAAATAAGCCAGCAAATTTGAATGATCAGAGGAACTTTTGCTCAAACTTTCGGGAAGGAATAAATGAGAAGGCTTTACTTTTGCTAGAGTGCAGCACAGGTGAAGATTCTGTGGACCTCTAGAAGTCCAGCTGTCAACAGCCCTAGCCACCTTAGCCCACGGACAGAACTGATGGGACTACAAAGTCAACTTAAAAGCCACTGCCTGTAGAGCAACGAAATCTAATAATATCCAGGTTCCTGAGAGTTATTCATCCCTCCACTGCTAGAATATTTCAACCTCTCTCTCAAACATCTGTCAATGATGTCAAAGTACCTGTGCTAGAAAAAAAGGAATTAGAAATTGAGATTCGAGAGAAGCTGAAATGGGTCATATTCATGAATTCCAGTATAATTCTAGAAGCTAAACAGAAATTCGTTTTAGCACAGTATAGCAAGAATCTTGTTGTGTGGCTATGAAGGTGTAAATTGGTGTTACCCCCAGGGTTCACTACAAGAACTCCAAGGTGGAATTGCTATTAACAACACACTTTTGACAGTTCACTGTGCGACCACGCACACAAAGAACTGTGACGTTTCCTTTGCCTGGGCATAATGTGCGGCCAAGTTATGCCAATATAACTTTACATTACACCACAACCAACATGATTCCAGCATATATCTAATAACAAAGTGTTTTTTCTAGACTCCCATAGAGCAAAAAGTTGTTCGCTTTTGCAAAAACTTGTCCTCAGCACAACCAACTTCCTCCTGCAAAGAAAAAGTTGTAGCATATTCACATTAAAGGCAACATCTACCACAGTGGAAATGGATAATTCTTCGAATTACTGTCAGGATGCTTATGCAATCAATTTTCTACAACTTCTGTTAGCAATATACCACTGTCAGCTTCAAATTTCATTTCAAGCATCATCAATAGGCTGCAGTCTTTTGTATTCCATATCACTTGGTCCCCACACCCAAAGCCATGAACATATGCCTATGGCCAGAACATTTTACCTGTGTCTAAGAAGGTGGGTTACCATCCACAAATGGTGGTCTTAAAAGTTCACATAATTATTTTCTTTTTTTATCTCTCTGAAATATCCATCAGCTAGAGAAACCGATGACGTTCCCAGAGGTGATTCTAGAAGTAAAGGATTAGCTCCAAATATAAAGCCGTGATATACACTTGTATGTGGAGTCTGCCTAAGTGAATCTGTCAGTTCAAAGTCTGAAGCAGATTTGAAACTGTGTATTGCTATGAAAATGTTAACATATCTATCACCACTCCTTCACCTAACAACACCTCAGTCCTACACATATGGCTCCTGTCAGCACTGACTGCCATTCATAAACTAGGCAGAGATATTAATGTGTCCATGATGGCAGGTTTCTTCCTTTCACACAGCAAAAAACAAAAAAACAAAAAAAAAACCCCTGTATTTATGACACATAGTCAACATTATGCAGAGCATTCCCAGTTTCTACTATAGGACAACCACGATCCTGGTAAACAACCAAGGGCAGCATAGTCTAGAGGAAATGGAAGATGAATAAATAGCTGCACTTTTACTTTGCAACACCTTAGAACTGATTTTCTTCTCCTTTGTCAAAGAACAGAAATCAAGGAGATGCACTAGAAATGAACGGCGTCTCAGCGTTATCCATCTTATCGGATTCCAAACATTAAAACAGGACCAGGCTTGAGATTATTAGGAGATTATCCTGTAATCCAGGAAAGATTTTTGACAATGATAATGGACAGTACCAGACTAGACAGTTTAATGACTGACCTTTCATTAACGAGAACAAAATACCTTTAAGATCTATCTGAAAAAGACAATACTGCTGCAAATGGTGGAAGGTAGCAGGAAAAGAGGACAATCAAATACAATATGGATTCCCTAAAGGAAGCCACAGGCTTTGGCTGACAAGAACTAAAGCAGGGCTGCTGCAGACAGGGCATTTTGGAGATCACTCATTCATAGTGTCTCATAAGTTGGAAGCGACAGGATGGCACATAGCAACAACACACTGTTAACAACGCAGTAATGAATGTTTGAGAAGAGTAAGAGAGCTTCATTTCTTCTAAAAGGTCCCATAATGTACCAAACAATAAAAAAATCTCAAATGGTTATGGTTTAATTCATATTATTATAGGGTAAAAAATCAACGTGGATCTTCAGTTTATATGTGAGATAACTTCATCAATTTTCCACATGGGGATGATTACCCGTTCTGATGTAGAACAGGGGTAACCAGCTCTGATGTAGCTAGAATAGTGCAACCCATGCAACATGGTTATGGAAACTCTTAAATCTGTACAAGTATAACAAATTGAATTGGGGTAGAGCAGGTTGAGGAGTGGGGAGAGTCATCAGTGGGAATGATCCAAAAGAGTGACTTTTATCACTGCATCTGTAACAGGATTCATGCTGAAATGTTTGCCAAAATAAATTTATTTATTTACTTATTGTGTATGTATGTATGTATGTATGTATGTATGTATGTATGTATGTATTGGAAAAATACATACAACCAAAATTGTACTATATAAACCCATACAATTCAAGGGAGAAGTATATCTCTTTGTCCTAACTACAATGTCACTGCCTCTTCTAACCACCCTCTCCATGATCCCTGCTGGGGCAAGTGGAGGATGTGAGAGGAGTCAAGATGGAAAATGATTTTTCCCTAGATTTGACATGATCAGGAAATGTAGCATTTCTGTACCTCCTGAGACTCACAGCCATTGGAAATTGCACTTTGCCTCATGAATGAGCCTATTTGCAAAGCAAATAGAAAACAGGATTCATACAAACCATCAAATATAATGCACTCAGTTGAAAAAGATAGATGCGTAAAGAAGACACTTTTGACAAATTGAGCTGTAGCTCCAGAAAAGCTTTGCTAATTCTTATAATATGCTGCGCTTAGATTTTGTTCTGAGTAACTGTTGCATCTCTGTTCATAAAATATCCTAATTAAGACCGTTTATTAGGGTGCCAGGGAAGTGAAGAAGTTAATTATTTCCTGCTGGATTCATTAAGAAATCCTATTTATATCCCATCAACTTTCCTCCTCAGAAAATGATCTATTAAGCCATAGACCACTAATGGTAGTAGTCCTTCTTGTGATTATTATTAAATATTTTGCCCAGGAGGTCCTTCCAATACTTTTCACATAAAAATATACATTTTCCATTAAAAAAAAACTAGTTTCTTTTGACATGTTTCTGGGGGAAAGTTAAAAACCCTTTAGCTGACACCACTAAAGATGGAAAGTTGGAATCCCCCCTTACAGAATTACAGAAAGACAGAAAACTGGGTTAGATTCAGATGAGGAATGAAAATTCTTGAAAGAAACATCAATGATTTAAGATACGTTGAACCTAATAGACGAGCTATCAGAGGTATCTGAGGTGTCTCAGCTTCATAAAAGGTAACAATCCACAACCAAGATATACCCAAACACTTAGTCAAATTAGCTGCAATTAGCTGTTACTCAAACCTTGCGTGTATACCAATAGGGTTCTAATCATTCACTGTTTCAAAACTTCAGGGCTGACCAAGAAGAAATAAAAATAGATTAATATCTTATGTATCATAATTTTCTATATCTTTTTTCAAACCAAACTAAATTGAAAACTCTTTGAAACTGTTAAAATGTATGTACAATTTATTTATTACATGATTCTGTCATCTTTCTCCTGTCAAATGACCTAAGTTAGTTCATGAAACAGTAAGAACCAAGCTCACTAAAAACGCAATGGTCCAAATCCTGTTACTTAGTCGAGAAAACCTTATTAGAATAAGACCAAGTATCAGTAGGTATTTAGTGAACCAACTCCTATATACAGTATATTACAGAAGTTTTGTAAATCTTTTCATGCAACAACACTGAAGAAATTACACTTTGCTACAACATAAAGCAGTGTGGATACAGCTTGTATAACAGTGTAAATGTGCTGTCCCCTCAAAATAACGCAACACAGAGACATTAATGTCTAAACCGCTGGCAACTAAAGTGAGAACACTCCTAAATTACAATGTCCAGGTTGGGTCCAAGAAGATGTTTTTCCCCCTGGTGTCATGAGACCTATTAATGTCACAAGGTCCCAGGTATGAAGGGGACAGGTGTTATCACTCTCACTCTCACATTTGGTGTTATCGCTCGCTCTTACTCTCATACTAGTCCCTAGAAGTTCCACACGGCACTTCATGGTAATGAACTATCTGAGGATCTGGAAAAAAAATACAATTGTTGCTCTACATAAAGATGGCCTAGATTGTCAAGACCCTGAAACAGTGCTGCAGCATGGTGGCCGAGACCATACAGTGGTATAACAGGAAAGGTTCCACTCAGGATAGGCCTCGCCATGGTTGACTAAAGAAGTTGAGTGCCCATGCTTAGCATCATAACCAGAGGTTGGTTTGGGGAAATAGATGTATGAGGGCTGCCAGCATAGCTGCACCGCTTGAAGGGTTGGGAAGTCAACCTGTCAGAGCTCAGACCATACACCACACACTGCATCAATCTGGTCTGCACGGCTGTCATCCCAGAAGGAAGCCTCTTCTAAAGATGATGCACAAGAAATCCTGCATACAGTTTGCTGCAGATGGATTTCTGGAACCATGTCCTGTGGTCCAATGAGACACAGATAAACTTATTTGGTTCAGATGGAGTCAAGCAAGTGTGGCGGCAAGCAGATGAGGTGTACAAAGACAAGTGTGCCGTGCTTCCAATCAAATATGGTGGTGGGAGTGTCAAGGCCTAGAGCTGCATGAGTGCTGCCGACACTGGAAAGCTACAGTTTATTGAGGGAACCATGAATGCCAACATAGACTGTGACATACTGAAGCAGAGCATAATCCCCTTCCTTCGGAGAATGGGCTACAGGGCAAGATTACAACATGGTAATGACCCCAAACATACCTCCAAAACGACCACTGCCTTGCTAAAGAAGCTGGGGGAAGAGTGATGGATTGGCCAAGGATGCCTCCAGACCTAAACCCTATTGAGCATCTGTGGGGCATCCTGAAATGGAAAGTGGTCTCTAACATCCATCAGCTCTGTAATGTTGTTGTCAGGGAGGAGTGGAAGAGTACTCCAGTGGCAACCTGTGAGGCTCTGGTGAACTCTATGCAGTGTTGGAAAATAATGGTGGCCACACAACATACTGACTCTTTGTGCCTGTGTGCTCACTTTTGTTGCCAGTGGTTTAGACATTAATGGCTGTGTGTTGCGTTAGAGGACAGTACATTTACACTGCAATACAAGCTGTATCCTCACTGCTTTACATTGTAGCAAAGTGTCATTACCTCAGTGTTGTCACATGAAAAGATATACAGTGGACCCTCGTATAACATCCCCCCCCCAGGATGGAGTAAAGACGTGAGACTCAGGTGCTGGGATGAACAGGGCCAAGGTTTATTAACCAATAAATGCCAATTAAAACCAATTAAAACTAATTAACACCAATTGCCATATCACAAAAGGAGGGGGCAGCCAGAGTGCGGAAACCATCAGGGCCAGGAGGTCCGGCCGGGACCTCCCCCCTTGGGATTTGATTATTTGGGCGAGTTCAAAGCCCTGCAGGGGCGCCAGCACTAAGTCGGCACCCCCGCAGCCGGCTAGTGCTATCTATCCTCCCCCCAGGAATTGGGTGCCCTTGCGCGGCCTGTCCCTTCCCCTGGTGGGGGATAAGTAAATTCTCCACACACACACACCCCATGTGCAGTAATCTTCTAGTCCACGGCACCCGCAGGGTTTGGAGATCATAGCTTGCTGTTAATAAATACTCACCTTATGCAACCATTTTCCGCACTAACCGCCTCCACCCAATGAGTCCCTTGGCCTATGAATACCCAACCCGGCCCCACAGTGAGTGAGGGATAGGCGAAAAATCCCAGCCCAGGACAGCCAATCCCCCGGACCGGGAAAAAATTCCTATCTGGCCCCAAAGGTGACCAGTAAACTCCCACTCGCCGTTCTTATAGGGTGGGTGGGTGGGTAAAGCCGCACCGGAAAAGAGGCAAGGCCAACAAGGACGCCCCTTTTTATAGGCAGTGCTTCTCACGTGCTGCCCGGCCTCGCGAGAGCCAGCACCCTGGTCTCGTGCCTCCCGTCCTGTGTAGCAAAGGGGTTCTGCTTCCGCAATTTTGTGGTGGAGCCAGCCAAACGGTTTGTATAAAATCTGTACAACATAAAAAAATTCCGGAGATAGGGGAAATTTGCTTAACAGAATCGCCTACGGGGCGAATCCATGCAACATAAAAATGGTCGTGATTAGGGATTACTCTGTTTTCAATGCATTCCTATGGGAAATTTCTATAAAGGAAAATTTGCTTAACGGAATTTCATTTAGAACGAATTAATTACTTTATACAAAGTACCACTGTACTAAAATATGGGGTGTACTTGCTTCATAAATTAAAGGTAAAGGTTTACCCTGCACACATGTGCTAGTCATGTCCAACTCTAGGGGTGGCACTCATCTCCCTTTTTAAGCCAAAGAGCCAGTGTTGTGCAAGTCCATTGCCATGTGGCCAGCATGGCCGGATGCATTTATGTGCACGGAACACTGTTTATCTTTCTACTTTTGATGGTGGTATATATTTATCTACCTGCATTTACATGCTTTCAAACTGCTAGATTGGCAGGAGTTGAGGTTAACAGCGGGAGGTCACTCCGCTGTGTGGCACCCAGGATTCGAACTGCCAAGCTGCTGACTTTGCAGCCAACAGTTTCAGCACTCTAGCCCCATGAGCCACCACGCCCTGCCAAAAGCAGCATAGAAGCCCATAAAACACCCACAGTAATGCTAACATGCATGGGCAGCATTCCAAAATCAAAACTCGCTTTATCCAGCTATCAAAGCCTGTGTAAAAAGGAAAGTATTTACATGTCTCCTGAAGGATATCAAGGAAAAATCTAGCCAGGCCTCCCACAAACTTGGAGCAGCCACTGAGAAGACTCTCCCTCATGTCTTCATTTGATGTGCCTGGGAAAGTGGTGGGACTGAAAGAAGGGCCTCCCTTGAAGATCCTGAGATCTAGGGAGGCTTAAACAGGGAGATGCTGTCCTACATACTGCCAGGGACCAAGCCGTATAGGGCTTTATAATTAATAACTATCACTTTGCACTGAGTCCTGGAAACAAAGTAGCAGCTCCCTCAAAGTGCTCTAAAAGGGAATTAACTAGTCTTGATCAACAGTCCGGCTATAATATTTTGGACCAGCTCAAATATCCAGATGCACTTCAAAGGCAGCCCCATGCAGAGTGTGTTGCATTAATCCAAGTTGGATGAAGACTTTGAAGAAGAGTGAAAAAGATCTTTAAGAGTAAAGTTGCATTGCTTGAGACCGAAGCCAAGGTCATACATATTGTATTCCAAGTTTTAATACATTCATGTAAAAACTGGACAAAGAATAAGACTGATTCATTTGCTAGAGAGAATTTCACATTTACTAGTATCCTCTAAAAGGGCAAGTAAATAGCTTCTAAATCTAAGCAAGCCTGAACTCTCACAAGAAGCTAAAATGAGTAAATTAATGCTGTACTTTGGACATACATGACTCACTGGAGAAGACAACAGTGCTAGGGAAAACGAAAGGCAGAAGGAAAAGAGAATTACTGTACTGGTAGTGAATATGAGATATACTGATTTAGTTTAGGAAGCCACGACCTTTAATATGCAAGACCTGATAGGACTGTTAACCACAAACCCTTGGGGAGGTCTTTAATGCATACGGTTGCTGTAAGTTGGAAATGAGTTGACAGCACAGGTCAATATTAAGTCTTGATATCCCTAATATCGGTATTTATAGTAGCTCACCCCTTCATAAAAATAGCCAAGCAGCAGACTGAGATTTAAGATGTTAAGAAAGTCAAGGCTTGTAAAAATGAGGCAGTCAAAAGTGTGTTCGTGTGTGTGTGTGTGTGAGAGAGAGGGGGGGGGGCAGGGGAGGGGGGAGGGGGGAGGGAGGGAGAAAGAACATAATGAAGCCTTTGTACTTTTTATCTCTGAATTTGAACTAAAGAAAAGATCAGGCAGAAGATTTCACAAAGCCATTTTAGATTTTCTCACCTAAAATCCTGAGAATGCTTCATACTCTTTAAAGACACACAGTGTCAATTTCGCACAAATTGGACGTTGCCCAATCATTTACACTGGTTTCTAAAGTGATCCTCCAGATAAAGACATGTTCCAGTTACACACTTGCAACTGGAAAGGATAGTATCTTCTTATACAGATTTTTATGATTGATTGTACATACAGTAGCTGTAGTAGCATGCATGCATGCCAAAATACACACACCTTAACTTCAATTTTAAAGGGGGAAGTGTTCATATTTCCTACTAATGCTTAGTAATTCTGATAGTAATTACAACAGTACTGAAAGGAAAACAAAAAACATTCCTCTTTAATATCTAGTTTTGAATATATCCATGACATCCATGAGCTGGTGTTTGAAGCTTGCTGAAAATATCTGCACTGCCTCTTTACCCTTCCGATCTGAAATGCCACCTGATCAGAATATTCAAGTCTAGTTTCGCAATGACTAAACAAAGCAAAAAATGCAGCGACTACTAAGGCTATGTAATTTGTGCCAAAAGATATGAGATAATTTTCTTGATTTTGGTGTTTTCAGCTTTTTTTCATATTTTGCTTTTTGTTTTTTTTTACAAGGAAGAGCATTAAACAAAAGGAATCGCACAGACAGCTTGTGAGTAAATTTGGCCAGAAGTTTATTCAGACACAGAGCCTTGCTGCACAGACAATGGTGTGGCACAGGGCAAGGGATTCAAGCAATAGAAAAGCCACCTGCCAATTGATGAATCAACACCTGCAGCATGCCTCCTGGAAGATACCCCAAGATGACTAGAACCTACATGGATTCAAGTTCTCCAACAAACCAGGAGAGTCCAAAATCTAACAGCATCCAATCGAGTGTGACCCTGAAGGCTTTCAGCTCTGGACTCCATAGGGAATCTCCAAATTAGGAAACATATTAGCAAGCAGACCTTGCTTCTCTCCCAATGCTTGATCCAACCTAATGCCATAACAAAGGTGTGACATGTAGATAGAAAGGGGACAATTGCTACATAAGATTATGAAGTATGCAAAGCAAAAAAAAAAAGCATGTTCCTTATATAACACTCATAAAAGTTAAAGTACACTCTGGATGGTTTAACAATGTAATTATGCAGGCTACACATTGCCCCCCCCAGTGAGGTGGGTACTCATTTTACCAACCTTGGAAGGATAGAAGGCTAAGTCAATGTTGACCCATCTATACCCAAGACTGAGCCTCGGAACATGAGAACAGTTTGGCTGAAGTATGCCAGTTTAACTATATGCCCCTTACACAAAGACATCTGGTGGGAAATGGGAAAGGGCCTTCTCTGTTGCTGCACCCAAACTCTGAAACTCCCCCCCCCATTCCGAGGAGGCTAAATTGGCCCCATATTTACTGACTTTCTACAAGCACCCTTTCCCTGAGTGAATGGCTGCCAAGTGGGGGGTTTTAATGGATTGTTGTACCAGACTGCATTTAATGTTGTTTTGGTGTTCCTTATGGTTTTAGTATTGTATTTGTTGATTTTCTTTAGCATTTCTACTCATTGTTGCTAACTTAAATACTGTATTATCTTTTAATTGTTGCAAGTTGCCTTGGGTTAAAATAAATAAATAAATAAATAGATAAATAAATAAATAAATAAATAAATAAATAAATAAATAAATAAATAAGGAGGGCACAAATAACTAAGCCCCCTGAATAGAAGCCCACGATGCAGAAGAAAACAATGTGATACTATCTCACAGGCCACTATGGGGGTTTCAAGTACTAACATCACATTACACATTAAAAAGATTCAACACTGGCCAAATTCCAACATATTAAAAATTTATAGTTTATATTGCCTCATAAAGACACGTAGCAGAACCCTCCTGGTTTAAGTTTGGAATTATGAACACAGGACATAGAAAGGACCATTTTTCTGGGTGTTTTAAGTGAAGCCAAAGAAATAAAATACAAGTTCTATGTGTGTATCGGATCATTTTGTCTACAGGCCTTATTTTTTATTAATTTTGGAGGCAAGAATTCCTTAATAGTATTTGAAGGAGAAAATTCCAAAAAGCAAAGGTAACATTGATGGGCAGAAATTAAAAAAAAAATCAAAACCCAACGTTGGGTGATTTTATGCAACATATGCTGCAACATTTTAAGTGGTCTAGAAGCGTTCATCAAACAACATGGTAAACAAAGCACAAGGTGTATTTGTCAAGCAGGTCACTGATGTACAAACCACGCTGTCTGGATTTTGTTACAGATTTAGCATGGAAAGGAGGAAGCAGCTGCAGGCATTTAGTCCTGCAATACACAGTACTATGCTTAAATTATCCAAGGGTTTTCCATGGGTTACTGAGAAAAAAAAATTGTAATATGATTCCCCCATTTTCCGCAGCATCTATTATGAAAAATCACATCTGCAGAAAAAATATACAAATGCTCTGACAGTGGAAAATTTATTTATTTATTTATTTATTTTTGTATTTCCATACCACCCATCTTCCAATGGAAGTTCATTTCACTTGTTACTCAGTACACCCTCTTAAACTATCTCGAAATCATACAGACATTGTCAAATTTCATTCTGAGTTATGTTTAGTGGGCATACGGGACAAAAGGTGAATGGAATTAAGTTTGCATAGCATCACTAAGTGGCTGTGGGGGGGCACTTCCTCCAATGCAAGTTCCCACCACTGAAAGTGTTCAGGTCACATGAAGATAGTTGTGTTGGTCAAAGGAGAGGAAAATCAAAATCCCTGTAAGGGGAATATCTAACATGCAACAGAAAAGTAATGTAATTAATAAATCAATTCGTAACCAAAACAATTTAAATGTAAAGGTGACAAATAATTAAAGGAGCTTTGTAACAAGATATATAATGAATTACTTTTAAAAAACTAGCTTCCCGGACTCTGAGTCAAAAAGGGCAATGACTGTAAGCCTTCCTTACAAGAAAGTTGTTCCAGTCTTTCGGTTTTGGTTACCTTCATGTTTTTTGGTCCTATAATCTAATTTTCTAGTTGCCAGGACCAGACTGCCCACCATATTCTTTTGGGTGGCTGTACCACAGACTTCTGTAAGAACAGTGTAATCTTGACCATTTTATTTTTATTCCATTTCTAATTATGGGATTTGTATTTTATTTATATTTACAGCAGTTAAAAGGGACTGACTTTTTTTTCAAATATACACTACTAGCCCCAGATGCCTTTCTTGGTCAATCTATGCCAGGTTAGTTCCCATCAAAATATATATGTGAAGCAGGAATTTTTTTTGCCCCCATTTATATCCCTTTACATTGAGAATATTCTGTCTCAGTTTCCCCAGTTTGGAAAGAACCACGCTATATAATTAAATTGTTGTTGTTAACCACCTGGAGTTCCTTCAGGAAGATGGGCGGTAAGTAAGTAAGTAAGTAAGTGAATGAATGAATGAATGAATGAATGAATGAATGAATGAATGAATGAATGAATGAATGAATACGGCAAAGAAGAAATAGAGGTAGTCATGTCATCTGTGCAAATCTTGGGTATATGTTGTTTTATAATTAAGTAACAATTAACTTTCTCAATTAATTATAATTAGCTATTTCTTAGTATTGGACTGATTTCTCAGAAAATAAGTGCTATTATTTATCCTATCTATTCAGTTTTAAGCAACATCTATGTTATAGGAGATAGATGTCTTATCTATCTTATAAGTTAAGGTGACAACTTGAAAATTAAAATTAATGGAACATTTGGAAGAAGGCAAGCGTTCAAAATATGGAGGTAAGAAGGGGCTTTCTACCATATTTGCCCACAGTGATTACAGATAAAGTCCAGTATCCTACTCAAGAAATGTGAAGCAGAAGGCCAATTATAGGAGTGTCCCTCCTCTCCAGCAAGCTCCCCTTTGGGGGTGTGAGGTTGTGCAGCCAGTCATGTGATTCCTTGTGCAACAGACAGCCTGCTGATGGGATGGATGGTGCTTACACAATTTGCTCTTCTGCTCCAAATAGGACACTGTGCAAAGGGCTTTTTTAGCTGGGAAAGTGATAAACAGATGTTACAGCTGTATGTGTTTACTTCTTCAAAAATGCACTTATTTCTGCAAAGGTTCACACTGCTCTCAGTAACATAGAATTGTGACGTTGGAAGGGGCCTACAAGGCCATCAAGCCCAACCCCGCTGCTCTAGGCAAGAATTCAGATCAAAGGATATCGGCCAGATGGTTGCCCAGATGTCTCTTGAATGCTTCCAGTGTTGGAGCTCTCACCACCTCTTGAGGGAATTGGTTCCACTGCCGTACTGCTCTAACAGTTAGGAAGTTTTTCCTCATATGTAGCCAAAATCTGGGTTCACTTAACTTCAGCCCACTGTTGTGCATCCTACACTCTGGGATGATGGAGAACAGATCCTGCCCTCCTCTGTATGGCAGCCCTTCAGGTATTTGAAAATGCTATCATATCACCTCTCAGTCTTCTTTTCTCTAGGCTAAACACTCCCAGTTTTTTTCCAGTCTTTCCTCATAGGGCTGGGTTTCCAGCACCCTGATCATCCTTGTTTCCTCCTCTGAACTTGTTCTAACTTGTCAGTATCTTTCTTGAAGTGTGATGTCCAGAAAGGGACACAGTACTCAAGGTGAGGCCTAAGCAGTGCTGAATAGAGGGGAACGAGCACCTCATGGGAGTTGGGAATTATATTTCTGTGAGTGCAAGTTAAGGTAAGGCTTATTGTTGCAACATCAAGCCAAACAATAGAATAGAGCAAAATGCAATATGCTAGACATTTGGCTGGAAAATATAAAGACTGGCGTACACTACAGCGATCTATGTAAAACAGACAAAGAGTGTAAAAATACTTTAAGATAACAAATATAGCAATATAAAACCAAGGTTTAAGAATTTAGCTATCTATTCTGGCTGCTGTGACATACCGCCCAAAATTTTGCCACCAATTCAGTAGTAATCCGAGTTTGGTGAATTAGCAATTGGTTACAATAGACTGAAGGCCTTTTCACATGACCCCTAAGATCCGCTGGCCACTTAATTTCGGACCAGAGATCTTGGGGGTTTGTCGCTGTTCCTGTGTTCCCACCTCCTCCGCACTCCTGGCTGCTGGCTGCATGATGGGAGGGAGAAAAAAAGGAAGAAAAGAATGCTGGCTTACCTCCGTTCGGCCGGTCTCGCTTTGTTCCCGGCAGCATTCAGATCTCTTAAAGGGGCGGGGGCAAAAAACCCCACAACAAACAGAAGCGAGGAGAGCCCGATATCCACTACATTAGATCCGCATCAGGGATTTTTCACCCCCGGAGAGCAGGTACCTGAAAAGTGTGCTGGGACGCGCTTAGGTGGGTGTGTTCGCACTTAATTTTCTGTAAACTCCGAAGCTGATGGGGAAACAATTTTAAGCTTTGGAGCTGGGAGCCATTTGCCCCAGAGTTTAGGGGTCGTGTGAAAAGGCTCTGAGTTTGATTGGCCTGCCATATCTTTTAAGATAGGTGTGATGTATTTTGCTCGGATGTTATTGTGCCTACTGCATCTGACCAAAGCCACAGGGGCAGAGTCTCTGTTCCTTCAGGATACACTTAAATCTGCCTTCCAACACCACAGTTGTGATAGATAGGCCATGGGGAGCGGGTGATATTTGTGCCAATCCACTATTCTAAAATTGGGGCAACTACTAAGATCTGCCTGTCTCACTATGTCCGTTATTCCCTGTTTAAGGACTGATTTCGCTTCACCCCACTGCATGCTCAAGATTGCTTGGGAAGAAAGACCCATAGCTTGCAATTTATTTCGGACCGATTTTAGCCACTTAAATTGGAAGTTGTTTACTAGAGCAGATGAGTTAATCCCTGCAGTTGAAAATTTATTTTAAGCCGATACTGAAGAGAGGCTAGTGAAATTTTAGCTATCATTGATAGCGAGCCTGTCTCTAAACAAATTTGTGTGTTTGTTATACATCTTGGGACTTCAAGGATTGCTCTAAGGAATTTGGATTGGACCTGCTCTGTAGGGCCAAAATTGCAAGATGGAGGTGGTGCCATAGAGCATCCGCCTGACCACCTTTGCCTGGAGGAGTTTTAGGGCTGCTGGAATATAGCGGCTCCCTTTGAAATGGTAGAACCTTAAGATGGCATTTGCTGTTCTTTCACCCTGGTTGGCTGCATATTGTATATGGGCATTTCTGGCCCCAGTAGATTGAAGGGCCATACCTAGGTATTTAAAGCAGGAAACCTGTTCGAGGGTTAAGCCATTAATAATCCAGGACCTTTTCTTTTGTCTTCTGCCAAAGGATGTGATTTTGGTATTTGGATAATTTATTTCTGTTGGGCATATTCAGCTTATGATATACGGGAATTCCAAGATCCTTCGCACATGTAGTATTGCTTAGCCAGATGTTCCTCATCTTGTTTCTCATTAAGTTTCTTCTTCCTAGATCCAATACTTTGCACTTATTTGTGTTAAATTTCATTCTGTTGGTTTCAACCCAGTGCTCCAGCCTATCAAGATTATTTTGAATTTTGTTTCTGCCCTTTAAGGTAATAGCTATTCCACCCAATTTTGTGTCATCTGCAAATTTGGCAAGCATTCCCTGCATTCCCTTGTCCAAGTCATTAATAAAAATGTTGAAGAGCTCTGGATCCAGGGCTGAGCCTTGGGGTACTCCACTTGTAACCTCCCTCCTTAGAGAAGAAGTGATTGATCACCACTCTCTGAGTACGATTCTACCCACTTTACACTTGATTTATCCAGCCAACACCTAGTTAGCTTGCTAATCAGGATATCATGGGGAAGTTTATCAAATTTGCTGAAGTCAAAATATATTACATCTACAGCATTCCCTCTGTTACTTGTTCAAAAACTGAGATCAGATTAGCCTGGCAGGATTTGTGTAGACTTCTAGTTAAAAATTTGTTTCAGGATTTTTCCTGTGAATTGATGTCAGGCAGACTGGCCTGTAGATCTCTGGGAAAGATTTAAATACGTTCAAGGTGGCAAGTTGGTATTCCATGACTATTTTTTAAAAATTATTGTATTTTACAATGCTGTAAGCTACAATGCTGTCCCTTCCACTTGAACTTAACTTATGTCTGGTGGTTCAAAGTGTGTCTTATGGAGAAAAGACTGAGCCTTTTCTTTGTCATTTGTTACCATTTTTCCATTTCCAGAGAGGAGCTGTGCCACCATTTCTTTTCTTTCTCTTTTACTTGCCACATATCTGAACAGTGCTTTTTATTGCTTTTAGTGTCTCTAGCTATCTCAGCTCATTCTCTGCTGTTGGTCTCCTAATGTCATCTCTGCATTTCCTTGCTATTTGTTTGTACTCTTCCTTAGTGGCCTGGCCTTCTTTCTATTTCCTGTAAATGTCTTTTTTTTTTGCTGCTCCCCACCTTTTTTTTCTAATTGGAATAGATCAGTGGTGACGAACCTCTGGCACTCCAGATGTTTTGGACCCTACAACTCCCACAGTCCTTTGTCATTGGCGATACAGGCTTGGAATTCTGGGAGTTGTGGTCCAAAACATCTGGAGTGCCAAAGGTTCACTGGAATAGATTGTTGTGGGGCTTTTAGAATGTTTTTAAAAGGTATTCCTACCTTTTTTGGATTCCTTTGCTTGTTAGGATCTTCTGTCATGGGACTTTACTCATCTTTGTTCTGAGGTTATTAACAGATGTATGGCAGATGTTCCATGTGTGGGGTGAAAACAATTTTTAAAAAGAGTGAGAGAGAGAGAGAGAGAGAGAGCACTTTGCAGAAAACACTCCCATTTGTGAACTTGTAGGGAAACAACCATAGTAATAAACTTTTGTTTTGTGAACCGCCCGGAGTTCCTTCAGGAAGACAGGCGGTATATAAGCCTAATAAATAAATAAATAAATAAATAAATAAATAAATAAATAAATAAATAAATAAATAAATAAATATCTGGAGGAATTGTTGCTGCTGATTTGTATGCTATAATATTGATTTTATTTTACTGATTAGTCTTTTGGATTGTTGAAAAAGTTAATAAAAGAAATTTAAATGGCAAAAGTGAAGTTTTCCCCATCTCTTTAAGTAGAGAAAAAGTTATAACAATAGCAGTGTCCCCCAAAGGGATTTTCAGCATGAAGAGATAAAGGCTGCATTGTCCCAAATGAAATTCATTTCACTCTGTCTTCCCATTGCTAATTAGTTGCCAGGCTTCAAATGGCATGTCTTTTAACTATCCTGGACATAAGCTGTTTCCACTATTTGTATTTCTACAATAAAAGCTGCTTGATAAGATGAGAATGGCAGATGTTAATGAGTGATCCAACGGTGGACATGGTCACCTATTGATACGCACAGCAAGGCAAATTAATTGGGCCTATAACTATACACAGGAAAGAGTCTGGATGACTAAGGCATCAATTCAGCAAATAACTCAATGAAGTGGATAGGAGAAGACAATTCACGACTTGCTATACCTTGAGAAGAATATGAAAAACAATTATTCCTCAGCAGAAGGACTCATACTCTATGGCAAACTTTTCTTAACCTGGACCCCTCTCATTAGCTCCAACTAATGTGACCAATGGTGATGAATAGGAAGTAGAGACGGGCACAAAATGGAAAAATGGTATTTCGTTTCATTCCATTTCGTACAGTTTTTTGCATAAAAATTCATACAAAATGAAACAATAATGAAATGTTTTGTTCCTCGCCAGTCGGCAGGAGACGACTGAAAATGGTCGGAACACCAGCGGGAGAGCTCCAAACTGGCATCCTGACCATATTCAGATGTCACCTGCTGACCTCTCATCAGCTGGACCCCTTTAAAAATGGCCCAGTCACCACCAGGGGTTCACCCCCAGTGCCCACTGGGCCATTTTTAAAGGGGTCCAGCAGAGATGACAGGTTGGCAGGACCGCTCTGAAAATGGCCCGGTTGCCAATGCGGGAGGTCTGCACTGTTGACCTGACCATTTTC
>JAHTLZ010000348.1:26207365-26222143 GCA_023846285.1 Phrynocephalus versicolor
TGTGTGTGTGTGTGTGTGTGTGTGTGTGTGTGTGTGTGTGTGTGTGTTTATGAGCACACTCTGGGAGATATTAACGGCTCAAGTACATATTGTTCACCTACATGACTTCAGAAAGTACAAATGAAGTACACGTAGCAAGAGATCTTCGTTTCTTCGTTTACCTAAGAGCACAAATATGAGTTTTAAAGGGGTCTCAGTCCTTAAAGAAAGAACTTTTTTTGAGATTAGGTTGTTTTATTGCTGCTTGATAATAAATGCCAGAGACTGGTCATGATGATTATGAAAAATGAAATAAATCCTCAACCCTGCATCCCCCACCCCCCACTGAAAAAGAAGTAGCCTTGGTGAAAATTGGAGATGGTATTCAATGAGTGAAACAGAAGCTATTTATCACTTATCTTTCACCTTCTTTGATAGGGAGTAATCAAAGAAATAGCTGCCTAGATGCCCTAAGCACATCCAATCTCGCCTGATTTTGGAAGCTAAGCAGGGTCAGGCCTGGTTAGTACTTGGATGGGAGACCACTCCAGTATTCCTGCCAAGAAAATTCCATGGACATGGAGTCACGAAGAGTTGGTCATGACTGTAACAAGACAACAATCAAAGAACTACAAAACAAAACAAAACAAAAGCTTCTGTTAGAAACATTTGCTGAAAAGATTGAGAATTGGGAGAAATACGGTATCTGGGCCACGAGGAAGGGCATGGCTGGATAATACAGCAGAGTGTTAAGTACCGCCTAAGATGTGGCTTAAATTTCATTTCCACTGAATTATGTTAAAAACAATGTCTTCGCAGAGCTGATGGGCTACAGTACCAAACCACTGGAAACCATACACAAAGGCAAGGGAAAAGTCATAAATGTTTGGAATGATCCTTGTCACAAACAAATGAAACTAACAAAAGGTGTCTTGGTTTCTTTCTTCCTCTTTCTGTCCTCTTGTCAGCAGGCAACTCTCTTCAATGCACAACCACTAAAATGTAACCTTATTCACAGACAGAAGATAACTTAAGCTTCAGGACTTGCAGAGCCAGTATGTCAGAAAAAGAAACAAGTAGCCTCTATGGAAGTTTAAAAACCCTCTTTGTTTTTGCAATGGCTGACCCTATGGGGAGTACTTTTACCTCCTTTTATTTCAACTACTCAAAATATACACTGTAATTTTTATTTCCAAATCATTTATCTATATAAACAAATATTATGTGTGAATAGTTTTTTTTCCAGACTCCCCATGTTATGCATGTTAAATTGCTCACTGAAAAACATGGGACTTCTTAGGGCTTAGTGAGACAAATCTTAAGATACAAATTCGGTTCATGCAGTATTTCCTAACCACTCAGTTTTCATATCAACTGAGAATGGGATCTAAAAACCACATTTTTTAATTTTTTTAATTTTTTACATTACATTTTTATCCTGCCCTGCTTACAGCAAGGCACTACTCTGAGCAGCAAACAAATAAGGTAATACATACATGCAAGAGCCATAATAAAATTAGCATAGGACAACGGGGGGGGGACCCCTCTAAAATTGGGTTCACAAAGGCTACAGCAACTCTGAAAGTGAGAAAAATCATCAAGAACAAAGTACAGTGGACCCTTGTATAACAAACAGCTTGTATAACATAAAATTTGTACAACATAAAAATTTCCAAAGATAGGGGAAATTTGCTTAACATAATCGCCTATGGGCGGAATCCGTACAACATAAAAATGGGATCACTCTGTTTTCAATGCATTCCTATGGACATTTATATAAAGGAAAATTTGCTTAACATAATTTCATTTGGAACGAATTAATTCTTTTATACAAAGTACCACTGTATAATATCCTTTGACACTCTAGCCCTTCCCAGTAGTAAGAAATACAGTAATACCTTGTGTGAAGGAGGTGTGCCACTCCTCTCTCCAGGGGATGACACAGAGTTAAAAACCAAAAACAGGCACAATCCATTGCAGTGGAAGGGGGGGAGAAAAAAATGAAAAAAACACCCAGGGAAAGCGAGGAGGGACAGGATGAGTAAAGGACAGGAGGTGACGAGTTTTGGAAGGTAAAAAAGGAAGAATTGACCTTGGGAAGCTGGGTAGATCAAGGGAAAGGCGGGACGCACGGCGAATTGGTAGAAACAGTAAAAGAAGACCCCTGGACAGGGGAATGGGTCACTTTCCGCCCCCTGCAAGAGGCATCTGAGCAGGAATGGAGGGAGAGGAAGGTGCAAAAAACTGCCATACTGGGGCCAGACATCGTGGAGGGAGGAGCGCAAGCTAGCACACAATTTCTCTGAGCGTGGAGCTCGGCGGAGAGAGTGGCAACAGGAGCTCTGTGCAAAGTTGGAGAGATGCTACGCATCTCTGGAGTGAACATGGCGGAGATGACCTAGTCACTGCATTCTGTCCCAGAGGGGACTTCTGAACCCGGGCCCTAGGTTTGCTGAGATTTTCCGCTTAGAGCGGTGGGTGGTTCGGCCCGACAGTTTAATCGGGCAACTGGAAAACTGTTGGTATGAGACCGAACCCCTTCTGGAGATGAGATACTCAGTAACTGAAGAGGAGAAAAAGTTTATTGATGTTGAAAATAAAAGTTGTGATGTGTTGACTTCATCCATGAGTCCTGCATATACTTATGGGATGAAACCGAGAGGCGGGTCAGGTGGAGAAGACCCTCACATCTTGGTTTACAAGTGTGATGAATAGGGTGTTATATATGAATATGAGCAATTTACAGGTGAAAGTTATGATGGTGGATAAATAAAATCAAATGTTGCAATCCATCAGGCTCCATACACATGAGACATCACTTTTGTCTTTATTCACCATTTAAAATAAAGAATTTTTTAAAAACCCCTTCTCTCCTTTGCAGACAAAAGGCTCAAGCCTCCATTTGAAAACAATACCTTTTCACTAGTTTGTCACATGTCTTTAAATGAGTTATCTCAATTCATATAATCTCCAGGATATAATGGAGGAGGAACAAAATCACTGTGGATGGCTGAAAAGAAAATATGTGCTGCTTTTGAAATTATGTACATTCATTTTCTCTTTACCAGGAAAATGTTGGGAGAAACCCAACTCCCCTTTTTTCAAGACAATTCACTGAAGCATACACACAGGTTTTTCTGGGAAGTATGAAAGAGAACCTGGATATTTATTTCCATGCTTCTGTTTCTAGTTAGTGGTTTTCTGAAGAAAGATAATTTGTTTAGAATATTTAAAATACCTTCCTATTATTACAATTCTACTAAAAATAACAAGAAATGGCCTAACTACACACACTTCTTTCTCAGGAAAGCATGCCTTATGCAAGAAGAAAGGACCAAGAAAGACACCCTACCAGCATCCCTAAAAAGTACAGCCATCTGAAAAGCACTTCCTTAATTAATTAAGAGTTAAAAGATGGGAATTTAGATCTGCAGTGGCTTTTTCTACTTTAATTATTTTGTTAAGATTCACAGCAAATAAAGGTTGGGGATAATCAAATATTGAGTTGTATAGAAGAATGTGAAATGTGGGAAATAGCTTTAGACATGAAACACATGCTAGACTACCATTCAGTTCACAATATTTGTTTGTTTGTTTGTTTGTTTGTTTGTTTGTTTACCTCAAGGAACTCAGGGCGGTTAACAATATAAGGTATACAATAATAAAGAAGAAAAGAAATGAAACAGCTCCACGATGAGCAGCATATAAAGACATTGAAATCAAATCAAGTAAAAAAAAATACAGATTCAAAATATGAAAACACAAGAACACAAGATGGCGGCAAATGAACAGACAGGAAAACAGACAACATCAGGACAAATCAACATCCTTGATCGCCGAAGGCGGCCTTAAAAAGCCAAGTTTTTGACAAGCACTGCTTCTATGTTTTCTCTTTTGCTGCCACCAACAATTCCAACTGAAGATCCTTATTAACAAATTCAGAATAAGCAAGGTGCATGAACTGAATGAAAAGAAAAATGAACAGCAAAATGGATAGTAATCCTAAATCAGTCTTATTAAGTTCCATAAAGCACACCATCTTTATACCTTGTCAAGCTGTTCCAGACTTGCTATTGAGGAATGCAAACAGAGCTTCTCAGGATAAAGGAAATACTACGGATCAAAGATGGTTTGCTACACATTTAGAAGCAGAGCCTCCTTCCTTTGCAGAAGAGATCTGTTTGTTCTAGCTACAACTTCTTTGACATCCACATATTTCCACGTTATCTTTCTTTGGTTTATGACATACTTTTGTGAAGCAAATGCAGGCTTCATTTGTAAATCTGATCAAACACTTGCAGCTATAAGGAACAACATTACTGGAATACAGACTATTCTATTAACGCAAGTTCACACATAGCAGTAACAGAACCTAATGACTTCTCCTTGGTGAAGGCAAACCAAGCACATTTTCTCCTGTTTATTTAAAATCCAGTCATTCTGCTACTGCTGGCTTTCATTCTGTGATCTAGAAATGCTGTTATGCAGGAAAGGGATTCGCAGATGGGAAGAACATTTGACAAAACATGATCAATCGCATAAAATGCATGTAGCCAGTGGAGTAATATGCTGTACCGCCTGTGTAGTATTTGGCAAAGCCCCACAATTCTAGAGGACCACCAGAAGGAAGGACTAGTAAACCACTTTATCCCTTGAAAACCCTGGAAGGGTCAACATATGATGGTATTAACCTGACAGCACATAATCATTATAAATTACAAAGGCTTCCCACAACGCTATTATACTAGAAGGACTCTTTTGATCACTTAAGGGTTCTTAAACAGATAAGAATACTGCTCTGGGTACCATTAACTGATTTCTTCTCTTTAGCATAAAAAATTCAGCATGTCAATACCTCGGAAACTCAGTACTGCATACTGCAAGAGGATCCTTTAAGTCACCAATCTAGTCCTGCGGATCTAAGAGTCTTAAACAGATTGTGAAGTTAACCATTCATATCCATTCAAAAGCAAAATGCTTCTCAATGTATCAAATTGACCATCTTGGATCTGTATCTCTGACTTATTCATTAGGAATCCAACAACAACTCTGTTATGAGTACGCTGCTGACTTAATGCTGTATATGACGCTAGAACCGGGGTGGGCACAAATCAGAGAACTGGCAATACATCATGATTCGTAATTCACCACTGTTGATGAAACACAAACCAATGAACCATGAACCAATGTGTTGGTTTGTCAAGCCTCAAAAACCCTATAAAAGTTCCCCCCCCCAGGCCCCTAGAGACACTAACATCACGGAGCAGAAGCTTCCCCTAACACTTAATCTGAAATCCCTGCAAGTTTGTTGAAGCTTGGGTTTCAGGCATCCAAGTTAAACATGCTCAAAGAGGGGCTCTGAGAAAGTGCCCACCCAGGGACCCAGAGACACCAAAATCTTAGAGGAGCTTCCCCTGACCATCCCTCTACAATCCCTGCACGTTTTGTGAAGTCTTGGGGTTTGGATGCTTGAGTTATACAAAGGGGGTTCCCCCAGGAAAGTGACAGGGGCTGCAGATGGCAAGAGAGGCCAAAACCAGCCCCAAAATTGTTGGCATTTGACAAATACAGATTGATGCATCAGTGATTCTGAAGGAGTTTTGCAATTCATTTTTAAATCCATGCCCGTCTCCACAAGTAGAACGTACACTTGAGCAATGGATGTCATCACTGGCTGGATAGCTCTGTGCGTTGGGTACTGGCAGCTGAGCCAGAGGTAAGCAGTATGTATCTCCTACCATGCCTTCGAGGAGGAGAGCCTGCTGATGTGTCCTTAGGCAAGCCACACAAGCCCAGAGCACCCCTCAGAATAAGAAACTGGCAGACGTCTTCTGATTCATTTCTGTGTAGGCAAGCCTGGCAAGCATAGCTATAAGCCAGGAACAAATGGGCAGCACTCAATGAATTTATTCATGTAATAAAGGTCTTTATTCACCACCTCTGAGGTGTCCTCGGGTAGGACCAACTCCTGACCAGGAAACTAGAATGCAGTCAAACATGTTGCTTCTCACACTCTTATTGGCAATCCTTAAGTATTCTTGTTGTTGCTGATGATAAACTTTTAGAAAAACATTCTATTTCTAAGCTTTACCATTAATTACATTAATTAATACATTGCATGGATTTGGTTTGCATGTACCTTTTACCTGGGGAAAGGGGATTTGAGTTTCTAGGTACACACACATACATATACAGTACACCACAAGTACATGGTGTAATTCATAGTGAGAGGAACCAATATCTCCAAGGCTTCTGGGTTTAACTAGCAAGCTGGATGACGGAGGGCAAGCTTGTCTCTGGATTTCCCATGTCCCTATCAAACATCCACTCTATGATGCCCTTTTCATGTTGGTGTTAGATTGATGATAACCAGTAAACCCCCTCCCACATCACAGAATAGGATGGAAGAGGAAATGAAATCATGTGAAGGGAAAGTCATTTTCATGTTTGCTGATGGTTCTAATTAAAATTTGGGGCAAAGGATTTCAGATGTGAAATGAAAAGCTCACTCTGACCATTCCTTTTTCCAATGAACCTTTCTTGAACACTACTTTAACTGTGCAGTTCCCAAGGAAAAATGTATTAACAGCTAAAGCATAAACCATGTCAAAAACTAAGCTTTGTGGGAAAGACAAAAAGGGAATGACATTGTTTCTTATTTCTCCGTTTGGCTAAAATGAAGATAAATAATCACAAAATGTAATGTACTAAGGATGATTCAATTTGAGCCCATGATAAATTTTAATAAACAGGATTTTTTTCCAAAGGCATTTGATCTTTTTAATGTTAAGTTTAATCACATATGCCACTTTCTAGACAGCAAACCTACTAGGCTAAGCTAACCTTAACAAATTAATAAAAGCTGCCTTTGATATCACACCACTCAAACTACTGATTATATTAAGTATGGAAAACAGCAACATGACTATTTATGAAGGATAACAAGGATTTCCAATTTTAAAAATTGCAACATATTACAATATTTAAAAAAGAAACTC
The DNA here is from genome assembly GCA_023846285.1 of Phrynocephalus versicolor. NCBI lineage: Eukaryota > Metazoa > Chordata > Lepidosauria > Squamata > Agamidae > Phrynocephalus > Phrynocephalus versicolor. The sequence goes on from JAHTLZ010000348.1 coordinate 26,214,343, forward strand.
CACATGTTTAGAATGTGCAGTGTCTGGTAAAGAAAGAATTTAGAAAAACCTCTCCTAAAGCCACTTCATTCTTAGGGCTTATCACAATTATTTTTCTTCCACTCCATTGTTGCTTTAAAGAGATATATTTAGAAATATGCCTGTAAAATGAAAGTTTTTTTGAAATAAAAATGTTCTTTGTAATAAGGTTTCCATTGTGCTTCTGTATAATTCTCTGTGCTCTGATACAAGGTGCATTCATAATGACCACTTCTGAAGAAAACACAGTCAAGGAAAATCATTCCACTTTCTAGTGACCAACAAGTTGAAATAACTTGTAATACAATGGAATCTAGAGTCAAAATACACTTAAAAATTCCTTCATATGAAGCAATCCAGTGAAAACCTACAGGCCAAAGACAAAATAAATTGTTATGTTAAGAGACCTTTATTGGCATTAAAACAACAGACAAGTTACTGGTACAGTTCAAAAACAAAACCAGGAACAAATAGGTAATAGTTCTGATATAATCAACTAATAGTGAAAACAGAAGAGGGAGGAGAGGAGAGCCCATGGCGCTGAGTTGTTAAAACTCTGCAAGCGAAAGTTGCCACCTCCTCCAGAAAGAAGGTGACATGTGTGGAGAGAAGAAACTTAAGCCTAGTTGAGTCTTCCCACCCCTGCATCCTGCCAAGGACTGAGGACAGATGTTTCTTACGGAGTGTATCATGAAGTGGGCAGTATAAAAAAATATGTTCAAGTGTTTCTATACAGTTGGTTTGACATGGACAAAACCTCTGAGAATGGGGGATTCCACCAAACCTGCCCGTCAACAAAGCAGATGGAAAAGAGTTGCATCTAGAAAGTGAGTAAGCTCTACGAGCCTCTGGGCATGTCAGGTGGGTGAGGAAAAAGGCTGGCTTCCCAGGGCAAACCGGGATGTTAAATTGAAGGGGGGAGCATGTGGTGTTGGCTTCACTGCACAGTTCTTGCCATTCAATGTCCAGTAGCCTATCTTTAATAGTCTTATAGGCTTCAGATTGTCTAAGCATACCGAGCTGCTCAATGTCCAATCCCGCTGTTTTAAGTGTAGTAAGTACGTCGGAAATCTCTACCGGGAGATCGGGGTCTAGCAGTAGGCGAGATTGGACTGGGTTGTAAAAGATTCCAAGCCAAAATTTTATTGATCTTAGCCAAGCCAAAGTCTTCAGCCGTGTCATACCTGTTTCTAAACAGAGAACAGCATAGGGTACACATCTGGGTAGGCCCAAGATACACCTAAGAAATGAGGCTTGTATATGCTCAACTGAGCGATCTATGGCTCTGTACCAGATTGGAGACCTGTATAACACCTGGGTAAGAGTCTTGGCCTTAAATATTGTCAAAGAGGCAGGAACATACCTATTACTATAGTTAAAGAAGAAGCGCAAAATTGCGCTGGAAGAAATGTTACATGAATTTAGAACAGACCTACGATGAGAAGTCCATGTATGTCTATAATTGTAGTGGATACCCAGATACTTGAATGACTTAACCTGCTCGATGACATTTCCCTTACAGACCCATTTGAACGCTTTAAATTTACTTGCAAAAACCATGATCTTGGATTTTGAATAGTTGACCACTAGTTTGTTGGCCTCAAAATAATCAGAAGCTCTATCAAGTAAACGTTTAAGACCTATGCGGGTATGGGGAAAAAGTGCCGCATTGTCAGCATACAATAACAATGGGACTTGGACCGAACCCAATTTTGGACAGTGGCTATCTACTGCCAACAGAGTTGGAGCTAAATCATTGAGGAATAGATTAAAAAGTGTTGGGGCTAGAATGCAGCCTTGTTTGACTCCTTTGTTGGTTATAACGGTTTGGGTTAAATTGCCATTCTGAGAGCATCTGACTTTGCATGATGTATTAGTGTGTAAAGCTCTAATTAGCAAAAGGAGTCTTTTGTCAATGTCCCATCTGGATAATTTTTCCCAGAGTAACTCTCTGTCGACTGAGTCGAAAGCACTCTTCAGGTCAAGAAAAGCCACATAAAGCCTACCCTTGCACTTCTTGTCCTGTTTATGCACCAAATGTGAGAGGATTACACAGTTGTCTAAGGTAGATTTACCCTGGCAAAATCCAGATTGCTCGGGGCCAAGGATGTTCTCGGTAGCGATCCAAGAAGAGAGCTTGTTGCTTAGATATTTGGCGTAAACGTTGCCAATTACAGATAACAGGCTGATAGGTCGATCATTCCCTGGTACGTTAGCATCCCCCTTTTTGTGAATGGGAACAATATACCCAGTCTTTAGGTATGAGGCCAGTTCTATTGATTGTTGAAAAGAGAGGGGCAAGTATAGTGGCCCACCAGTCTGGATCATATTTTAAAAGATCCGGAGGAATACCGTCAGGGCCAGCAGCTTTGCCTGATTTTAATTGTACAATAATCTTGTGAATCTCCTCTGGATGTACTGGAGGCCATTCAGGGAGGTTAGATGCAGAGAAGTCGGGACTGCTGGCTGCAAGTTTGTTCCTGTCAAAAAAGACATCTGAGAAATATTGGATCCACCTAGATGGTGAAACTGCAGCTGGATCGTGCACATCTGATCTGAGGGATCCTGTAACAATTGACCAAAATTGCCTGGTGTTATTCTGCAATATGGCTTGGTGTAGTCTGTTCCATTGCTCATGGTGAAAAATAAATTATATTATTTTGTTTTGAGGCAGCCACATCAAGACATATTTTGAAATAAAAGGAATTGACTTCAATTCACCCATTAAAGTGATTGTTATGATTTTATAACCAATGTTTTAAAATGCAAAATAAAATTCTTGTTTGAGAACATGGCAGAACCTCCATTTTAAATAACAGCATTTTTATGTGTTCATGTGGCAGCTCTGATGCGTTTCAGACACGAATCTTATATTAGAGTAATTGTTTATTTTTTCAACCATGCTGGTATAAATCAGAGCAGCAAATTGCCATAGTTAATGAATCAGCACTTGTCTTCCTCATTAATATATCATTAATATGAGATGCAATATACTTAAACCTTAAAACACAATTTGAGGGAATAAAATTTCCGGATTAAAATTAGGAGCTGTAAAGAAATTAAGACAATAAATAAAACCAACATACAGTATATTTCTTCATAAGGAAGAAATGGCAGAGGAGAAAGATGGTAGAATTGGGGGAGAGAGGTGAACAGATGGAGGTTGTTGTTAGTTTAAGGTTTATATAATGCTATTCATAGGAGCTAATCAAGCAACGGGGCGGTTGAGTTGTCAGCGAGAGTGGGTGAGGCTTGAAAGCTGGTTGGCTCATGCAAAGAGGCTATACTATTTGTTCTTTTGACATCCCTGCTAGTTGGTCCAAAAGTGCTAGGGGCAGCCCTATCATTTCTAGGCTTAGATTCCACTTGAATGTGGAGGTGGCTCCAAATTAACCATTAAACAAAATAAACACAGGCCTAGTGCATAAACAAGAGAAAGGGGCACCAGAGAGATTTTTCAGTGTTGGGTTGTGGGGATGGTGGTTGCTGCTGCTGCTGTTGTTTCCCCATGCTGGATTTAACCTGGAACACGATGCAAATGATGCTACAACCCACCCTTAACAAACCCCATCCATCCATCGCCCTCAACTGTCTCCCTCCTTCAAGAGCCGCAAGAAAACCACCTCCCTACCCAAAGCAATTGATATGAACCAGTAAAAACTGAACAGTAACAAGATTGCCTTGATTGAAAACTCATGTTTTGAGCGGAAAGATCGATCATCATCGTCATTACTGCCAGGGCCGGCGTGTCCATTAAGGCAAACTAGGCAGTTGCCTAGGGCGCCAAAATGGACAGAGGGCGCTGGACAGCCTGCCGCCCCCCCGGCCGCTGGCCACCGCCGTCCGTCCCCCCACCGCCCGCCAGCCGCCTGTGGCCACCCGCCCGCCACCCCCCGCGCCCATCGCCATCCCCCACCATCTGCTGCCCTCTGCTGCCTCACCCCGCCCCGCCACCCACCGGCCACCACCCTGCCCACTCCCCATTTATGTGCATTAGCCCCCCAAAAGGAGGAAACCGAAGGACAATAGAAGACACTTATGCACTTAAACTATCATACTCTTATTAGATGTACAGATTAAGTAAATTTTATATACTTTAATTCAAGCATGTATTGCATTAAAATAGGGAGGGCTGTGTTCATGTCCTCTTTATACCCTCTTGCTGAGCCTGCAGTCTGTTTTTGATCTATGGATGTGCCTTCTCAATACCCTTGGTTGCCCTCTTTTCATTTTGCTATCTTTGGATGGGACCAACTTTTGAACAGAGAACACCTCTCAAGGTGGACCATCCTTCAGATACAGTACAGCTCTCCCTAAAGACGACATTTGAAAGAGGCAAACTTTCAGCCTAAATCTACAAATATAGCTCATTTACTGCTCCTGAACCAAGACATACTTTTCTGAGCTAACCGTTGAAGGTTACAAATATAAAAACAGCTTCATCTCCTCCAACCATGTCCTTTCTCGCAAGGCTCCTTATGGGAACAAGACCTCTAAGGCAAACACTGTATCAGGCAAGCTCCCAGAAAGTCTATTTACTATCTCAGTCCTTTCTCCAATCAATCTGACATCTACGAAGAATGCAGCATGAATTAATAATGCAGCTAATAAAGCTACCACTCTGGGGATCTTGCTTATGAAATTGTCTGCCAATTGACACCCATGTTTTAATATACAAGTTGGGATACCTTAAATATCCCAACTGAATTATGAAGTGAATAGAACACAATGAGTTCTGAATTACTTGACAAGGTACAATAAATAACCTCTTTTTTAAAAAAAACCTATGAGGCTTAATTTATATGAGTGAATGGCTCATTTCACTGTTTGGACTGTTGTTCCTCAGATTAAATAAGCAAACCTGGATGGAACAAATAGGGCCAAGATAACCTTATTGCAATGGAATCTTAGCACCTGTGTTTGGCACACAGCACTGTAGTTCAAACAAGCCTACTGTTTGTCCTGTTTTGGAGGGGGTGGAAATGTACTGAGGATATAATATTGCCTTTGTCTATGTTTTCCTTTCTTCAGCTTGACTGAGGTAGGGGTGGAGGAAGACAAAAGACCTGAAAGCAGAGTTCTCTTGTTACTAAATCATCTACACACAACTCTGACGTCTTGCAACAGTTTGAGTTACAGGCCAAAATGAAATATGCCTATAAATTATTCAGTCAGCCTGAGCAATGGTGCATGGAAACCACATTGTAAGGCTTCCGGAAGCAATGGCAGAGCTTCTTTGAATAAGGCTGTTCCTTATGACACCTATGAACAACTGGGTCTTCAGAGTGGCACTGCATAAAATCATGAGCAGATGTTATTCATAACACTAACAGCAAATGCTGAGATGTCCTGAATGAAATGGTTAATCGATTTATTCTAAAATTAAATTGATGCAACCTGTCTAAAGGGGGTTACACTCCCTCTGAAAACTAAAGTCCATAGCTTGGGTGTGTATTTGGATGCCCAGGATTCAGGAGTGGTCAGGAGTGCTTATGCACAGATAAAATTAGTGTGCCAGAGACACCTGTACCTTCAGAGGTCTGATTTGGCTAAAAAGGACACATGCCTTTGTGACATCACACTTGGATTAGTTCCTTTACTGTAACATGCTCTATGTGGGGCTGCCTTTGAAGACGGTTTTGAAACTTCGTCTGGTTCAAAGCACAGCAGCCAGACTACTAACTGGGGCCAGTTATAGGGAGTACATAATACTCTTGCTACATCAGCTACACGGGCTACCAGTCTGCCTCCAGGTCAAATTCAAAGCGTTATCATTACCTATAAAGCCCTGTACAGATTTGGTCCAGGCTATCTGAAGTACGGTACAAGGAAGGAACACAAACCATAGGATATCAGCCAGGTTGTTGTCTAGATTTCTCTGGAAGGCCTCCAGCATTGGAGCACTCACCACCTTTTGAGGTAATTGGTTGCATTGCCCATACTTCTCTGCCCATAGGAGCCCTCTTGGTGTTTCAGATCATCAATGGAGGCCTTCTTTTGGTCCCATTGGCCAGCGCAGGCATGGCTGATGGGGACACAAGAGGGGGACTTCTCTGTGTCAGCTCCTAGGTTATGGAGTGCTCCCCCTCAGGAGATCAGGCTCCATTTTGTCCTTCCGCCCACAGTTAAACACGCACCTTTTCATGTAGGCTTTTAGCAGTCATGCCAATCATGAATGGCATTTTTAAATTAAGATGGTTTTTAAGGTTAACCTGCTTTTAATTATTCAATGGTGTTTTAATTAGTGTATAGTTTTTTGTAATATTTAACTTATTATCTTTTTAATTCTCTTCTTTTAATATTGTGAGCCACCTTGGGTCCCCTTATCAAGAGAAAAGGGAAATAAAATAAACAAATGATAAATAAATAATAAAATTGATATACTACAGTAAATAGCTCAGCAGTGGCTTGACAAAATTCAATCTCTTTCGAATTGGGAGCAGCCATATTTCAACAGTTCATTTCCTAACTGAAAAAAAAGTGATTCTTAAAAGTCATACTGTAAGGCAATTTCTTGTGTCCTCTGTCCTATGCATTCCCTTGAGTCTCTCCATCTTCTCACCCAACTTTATTAACATGAAACCACTGAGTGAGGCCATCTACATCCAACATTCCACAAACTGGTGGACTGTAGATGCCTTTGGACTAGAATCCCCACCCATTTTAATTAGTATAGCTCAGAGCTTGGAAATGTCTAGAATTTTCCAGCCAGCAAGCTCTGGGAGGCAGATTATTGAGGTCACAGTTCAAAAGATGAGGAAGACACCAGACCAGGGAACACACTGCATTAGACTATTGCAGTGTTTGCGAGTCTATGGCACGGGTGCCAAAAGTGACATGCAGGGCCCTTTCTGTGGCCACGTGACATCGCCTCCTCACAGCCATAGCACTTCTCCCTCCTCCCAGAGCACGCCACTGTGCTCCATGCAGAAAGCCGGGTGAAGGGGAGGCAGTGGCTTGTGGGCTCGTTTGTAGCCCAAGTTGACTCTCCAGCTAGGCCACTCTGAGCATCCCAAAAGCGGCATGACTGGAGAGTAAACCGGGGCTACTAATGAGCCCACAAACCACTGCCTCACCTTCACTCGGCAATCTGCATGGAGCCATTTCAGCGGTATTGCAGAGAGCCAGACCAAGGGGAGGCAGCAGTTTGTGGGCTTCTTCATAGCCTCAGCTTACTCTCCAGCCACGCCACTTTTGGGATGCCCAGAGTGGCGTAGCTGGAGAGTAAACTGGGGCTATGAATGAGCCCACAAATCATCACCACTCCCCCTGGCTTTCCCAATGGGTGCTGTTGCCATGGGAAATTCAAAATCCTGCTCTTAGATCCTTGCTTTCCTGAAGGGTAGCCCCCGAAGCATTTGTAACCTGGGGTACCACTGTATTGAGGTTAAATTGCCATATTGGCACTTTGCAAAAAATAAGTGGGTTTTGAACCGCAGTTTGGGCACTTGGTCTCTAAAAGGTTCGCCATCACTGGCCTACTGCAAACATTTATTTATTTATTTTTATTTTACAGTATTTTTACCCAGCCTTTCTCCTTGGAAAAGGACCCAAGGCGGCTTACAGTAATGAGGGATAATATACAGTCCAGTACAATTAAGACATGTTCAACTTTTTGAGAACAAGGAATTGAGGGACATCTTACAGCATTAATAGACAAACATTACATTAAAGCAACACAGTTATAAGTAGTTATAAATATACATTTAAAGGAAAGGGAAGAATTTCATAGGCGAAAACTTTGAAGATTGGTCTGGATGCATCATTGATTACAGGCAACATA
>JAHTLZ010000348.1:26222153-26253463 GCA_023846285.1 Phrynocephalus versicolor
ACACAAATAGGGAACTCTGACATAACCTATTTAAACAATCATTGAGACAATGGGCAAAATCTTCTTGCACAGCTTTATACCTCAGAAGATGTCATCATCAGAACCTTCTGCTGCTTATATTTAACTTAGATTCATTGAAAGCTTCCGATACTGCCTTTCAGGTTCCATTGCTCTCTTGGGCTCCCTTTTGGTGTGAGCAAACCTTTGGGATGGGAGGGGGCCATTAAGAGCCAAAAATCAGCCATGTATCACTGCCATCAGTACTGTGGCCAGAAACAATTTTAGACTATTGAAAGCTCCCCATTCCCATCCCTGTTTTGTTTCTTCGTACAGCCATCTCTGTGGCATTCTGAAGATCTCTTTCACACCTTCTCATACTTCTTAAACTCCAGCAAAAAACCTCTTATGTTTAACTCCTTCGGTTCTTTTTCCCCAGATAAAGAAGGGTGGGCAGCCAGTGTGGCTGGAAGGTGATGGAAAGTTCCATAGAAATGCAGCCCACCAGCTCCTGATGATTACTGGGCTGGGGCACCTCCCTTATGGGGAAAGGCTAAAACATTTGGGGCGCTTTAGTCTGGAAAAAAGGTGCCTGAGTGGGGAAATGATTGAGACGTACAAAATAATAACGCAGGGCATGAGTCAAGTGGATAGAGGGACACTCTTCTCCCTCTCACAAAATACCAGAACTAGGGGGCATCCACTCAAATTGAGGGCCGGGAGAGTGAGAACAGACACAAGGTTTTTGTTTTTTTTACCCAGCGTGTTGTTAGTCTGTGGAACCCCCTGCCACAGGAGGTGGTGATGGCATCTGGCCTGGATGCCTTCAAAAGGGGATTGGGCAGATTCCTGGGAGGAAAGTTCATCACAGGTTACAAACCATGATGTGGATGTGTAATCTCCAGACTTAAAAGTGGGGTACTTCAAGGACCAGATGCAGGGGAGTGGTATCAGGAGACAGATATCTAGTCTCGTGCACTCCCAGACGCATCTGGTGATGCCACTGTGAGATACAAGAAGCTGGACTAGCTGGGCCTTTGGCCTGATCCAGCATGGCTCTTCTTATGTTCTTATGCCCTTATGTCCTATGCTGGTGTTACACCAGTTCTAAAATAGTTATAACTAAGTGGCCCTAAAAATGAGGCAAAAAACCTGAGGCCTCCTTTGTAGAGGGACCCCTATAGTTTGCCTGTATTTGCCAGATAATCCCACTTTTTACATACAGTATTTGCTAGTTCATCTATAGAAAAATTAGCTGCAGAAAGAACAAGCCCTTCTTTCAAGGAAGGATCGGCAAGAGGAAGTGCTGCCATGGTTCACTAGAACAAGCGAGCAATATTTAACACATACACTTCAACACTGTGGTTTGGACACTTGACTTCCCTGTGTAGTTCCAAAAACATAACTAATAAAGCATAAACAGCTAATACACACAAAAAGTGGGGGAGAGAGAAGGAGAGAAAGAGAGTCTGGGAGAAAGGGAGTCCTTCTTCCTAAATAGCTATCACCAGTTTCAGAGTCTGGTGCTCCTTTTGCATCAGGTCACCCTAACATCCAAATCCACATGAGTGTCAGCACAGACACCCACGGGCAGAGAGACAACTCACCCAGATATGCTCTCGACAGAACAGCTGCATTCTACATATGGTACAGAAGTTAATCTACTGAATGGCCCAAACGAAATGCATTTATATTAATTCAGATGAGAATGATCACAGGGAACATTGACAGTCCCTGTCACTTGATGAAGAAATGTTATAGGCAGCCCAGTTACAGCTAATTGGCTTTAGAGGCAAGCATTCTTCTCTCTGCAGTGTGCCAGTTCTTTGCTCTTCCCTCTTTGCAGCCATCTGACAAGGGAATGACATTTACATTATGCTTGATCTGGAGTTGCCAGGTTTCCAGGAGGTTGCTGCAAAACCAGGCCATCCACCAGTCTGCGTCTGCTTCTGTGTCTCTAATAGCTGTTTCTCAGGATAGAGAGATAAACAGTGTCACCTGCTACTGTCTGAGTATCAAGCTGCTTTTACACGGAGAGGAAACAGACACAGCCTCCCTTTCTTCCCTTCAGTTAGGAAGACTAACTTTGATCGATTGCTTTAATTGCTTACAGTGAAGTTGCCATTGCTTACAGGTACAATATTGTGTCCATAATTAAATGCTGAGAAGAGTTATGAGCACTGTGCCATGCAATTAGAGTGGGAAACCATACCAGATTATCTATACTGACTATTGCTCTTAAGGGGTGACAGGGGAGGAAACAGGACCCTAACCATGTGACTAACTACATCAGTGCAGAATCCCAGCTACGTGCTGGGACCTACAATGCGCTTGACAAGTTCACTGATTCTGCAGATCCCGAAAACAGCAGAACAGGTGGCCAGAAGAACAGCATATTGAGTTCTAGTCAGACCATCACACACAAGCTGCTGTGGTTGGCTTGGAGGGTTAAGAAGTATGTGTGCCTGAAAGTACAATCAAGGTAAGTTTAATTACATGTGTAGAAAGTATACTGGGATTTAAAGCATCCTGCCAAGTCAGAATGCTGAATTCTTAAGCACAATTCCCTCCTGCCAGAGTTTTCTGTACAGATATAATAATAATAATAATAATAATAATAATAATAATAATAATAATAATAATAATAATAATAATAATAATAATAATAATAATAATAATAATAATAATTTATTGTTGTGTCTATATACACAGTATACACATACAACGAAATTCAGACACCCAGAAATTCAGACATGCATGAGTGCATATTTGCATGCTCAGCTGTACCCCTCCAGATATTCTGGACTTCAGCTCACAGAGGTCTGAGCCAATAGGTTTATACTTATTGTAAGTTGTAACACAAAGCATATGGCAGGCTTCACACCACACCTACCATATTTTTCTGTCTATAAGATGTCTCCAGGTATAAGACGACCCCTACTTTTCCAACCCCAAAGTAGTTTTGTAACTGTGTGGTTCTCCCCTTAGCTTTTAGTCTAGCAATTTTAGATCAAACATAGTCTTATACATGCAAAAATATTGTAATTATAAGTCTCCATGCAATAGGTTACCGGTTTGTTCTCAAATACAATGTACAGGAACAGTAAAATGTCTTTCAAAGGTGGTTACTTCACGTCCTTTGTTTCGTGACGAGCTTTATACCATGACAGCGTTGGTCGTGATCACGTGGTTTTGTCCCTGTTTCAGTGTTCCCATGGTCGTGATAACTTGTCTTGTGACAAGTGTTACCTCACAGTCTTATACCATGACAAACACTGAATTTGTCTAGCTTCCTTTTTCCTTTTGGGGGGGGGGGTATAAAAACTTCTTTTTTGATATTTCGATTTAGTGATATTCTGGTTTTCATATGCCACTGCGGCAGCATTGATAATGTTTTCTTTCTTATACATTTGAGTTGCATGGTTTTTCCCATAGGGAAATTAATAACATATGTCACTTCAACCACTAACCACTAGATGGACACAAGGAGAAAAAACCCAGGAAGCCAGGATTGTCCAGGCCAAATACCATTTGTACCAATGCAGTTGTTACTTCACATCCTCTTAACCAGGACAAGAAGTGGAACAGAAGAGGGACAAGAGAAAACCCAACCCTAGCACTAGGTACAGATTTGTCTCGCTTAGCACCCGTTCTGGGGGCATGGTCGAGACCAATTTCAGTTGTTGTGAGAGAGTTGTGAAGTAACATTGTTTTGTACTGCTCCTAAATGCAACAACTACAGAGACAAATGGACATGAAGCAATCACCTTAGTGTCTACCCCTCTTTCAAATCAATCCCTGTTCTTACAACTTCTCCTTACAGTTCTATCAATTCCCCCAGTTTCCCAAAATTATATATTTTCTCCTGATCCTCCTACTGCTCGGGTTGCTAGAAAATTAACTGCTGTCAACAGAAAAAAAGTGCTTTTAGGTCATAAATTTACATCTGAAATGCTCTAGTTCATAAAACAAAACAAAGTCACAGCTAACTCTCAATTCTTCTTCTCACAAAATGTAAGCTTTCATATCTCCAGTCTTGATTGAAGTATTTTGTTTGCACAAAGAACAAAATACTAAAAACTGTTTGCCTTCTATTGTTTTGGACTCTCATTCTTTCCTGTTCTTGTCTCCTTTCTTAGACACACTTACTTGCATATTTCTTACTTGAAATAGCTGCTCAGCTACCCAATGGGGAAAAGGGAAAAATGACAACAAACAGTGCTCCATTTCTACTTCAGCTCAGTCTTTTCCCTACAGATAGTCTATGGCCCTCTAAAAAACTGTGGAGTACAAAGGGAGGTGACAGGATTGCAACCTGAGATTGATAAACAAATAGTCAATGGATACCTAATTATGCCGAATGATTTCAAATCTCCAACTCTCAAAACTAGAGATGGGCATAAAACAGAAAAAATAGTGATTCATCAAGGTCAACGAATCACAAATTTATGATTTTTTTCTGACAAATTAATGAATTCATTTATACATTCAGTATTTTAACTTAAATCCCCATAATATGGCCTACAAGGCACCTAGAGATACCATGTTTTCATGGAAGTTTACTCTGATTCGTCCTCACAAGCCATGCCCCCCAAGAGCCCCCGTGGCACATAGAGACACTATACTTGGAGTGTAACTTTCCCTGATTCTACTCTACAATCCCTCCAAGTTTGGTGAAGATTCTTTTTCAGACATCTGTGTTATCCATTCACAAATTGCCCTCCCCCTGAGGAAAGTGCCCTATAACAACTGCCCTGGGGAAATCTTCACCAAAATTTGATATATTGTAGAGAGGAGTCAGAGGAAGCTTCTTTGCATGTTTGAAGTCTTTAGGTGCTTTGGGAGCCATTTTACAGCCCAACAAATCAAAGAATTGAAATGTGTCAATTTGTATTCATTGCAGCTTTCAATTCATAAGAACGTAAAAACATAAGAAGAACCCTGCTGGATCAGGCCAAGGGTCCATCTAGTCCAGTTTCCTGTATCTCACAGTGGTCCCACCAGATGCCTCTGGGAACACATGAGACAACTTAGATACTTGTATCCTGATACAACTTCCTTACATCTGACATTTTGAGGTATCCTCCATTTAAATCCAGAGATACCACATATCCCAAATTCATATGAATACCAATCAATAAATTAGTATTTTTGAATGAATTTTGCAATTTGTTTTTTTAAATTTGTGCCCATCTCTAGTCAGAACCGACAGCTATTATTTTCTTGAAATCATGGAAAATGGGTGAAATGCCGGAGGACTGAAGGAGTGGTAATATTGTCCCTATAATCAAAAAGGACCACATAAATCTTAGGAGAAATTCTGGAGCAGTACTAGTTCCTCTCTATCTAGAACTGATTAGACCTCATCTTGAGTATTGTGCCCAATTCTGGAAACCACTACAACACGTTCTAGTCACCTGATCATCAGCATGAATGATCAAGGAACTGGAAACCAAGTCCTATGAGAAAAGGCTGAAAGAAATGGACATGCTTAACTTTAAGAAAAGAAGGTTATAATGAGGAGGGTCAGGTTATGCTTTCAATCATCCCAGATTGCAGGACTCATAACACTATTGAAATCAGGAAATTTTCACCCAAAAGCAAACATGGTTCATGCAGATAGCACAACATATAAATATGCAAGTATTTAACTGATACTCATAAAATAGACTGATTACAAATTTATTTTGCAGCTTCAGTCATTAAGAGATAATGTTTAAGTCTGGAACAATCAGAATTTGTTGTCTCTGAAAATCTGTTTTTCTTTTCAATATGTGTACCATTATTGCATTTTGCTGGATAAAGATGACAAGTTGGACACAGTTCTGGTGGAAATAATAGCAACTGCTAGAAGAGCTCATTTTGTAATGTTCATACATTATAAATGTTTTGGAAAGCAAAAGGAATTAGCATTCCTGGAGTGTGTAGGAGTGGGTTTTAATGGAAATTTCAGTTCGGTGCAACTCTGCAGAAAAGCAAGTCTTCCTAGAAGTCAACATGCTGATAATACAAACTAAAGACCTTTTTTCCTGTGCATATCCTTTCCTTGTTTTTAACACACAGGAAAGAAAGTACTAGTTAGGACGAAGAGGCTGGTAGGCAAGCCAGGTGTCAAGCATAGGTACTCTAAGAATTACATAGTTTATTGAGTATACAGCATCCAAGTGTGTTATGAGACAATGGAAGGGCAAAAATACAAGTAGTAAAAGCTGTTTTTCCTGCTAACCACTGTATGGCTGGCTCTGCCCCGGCTGGACAACTGGTTGTGCAACAAACTTCTTGAAAACCATGAAAATCTGCTAGTCCGACAGCTTCTGTGGTTGCATAGGGTACTGTTTTGATCTCCATATAATATATATTTAACATTCTTAACAAGATGTGGAGAAGGCTTGTGGGTTCTTAACTATTGTGTTGACTAACAAGTTATATTCATTCAATGGGTCACAGATAACATAGGAACAATATCAAGTTCTAATAGTTCCACTTGATAAACATGTACCAGGTATACCCTAGGGTGTAGTCTTTCTATCTGTAGAAAAAGAAAGGGGGTGCCTTTATTACAGCTCAGCTGAACCTGATGATTTATGCTTTCTTGGTGGAAGATTTGGGGGAAAGCATCATTCTGAAAATATTTGCCCTTGTGGATTAAGACAGGTTGTAGATCTGATACATGTCATTGCATATGTAGGTCAGAGCAGCTGGTCTAGATCTTATAGAGGTATGGAGACAGAACACAAATGATACTGAAATTTTGTTTCTGTGTGGATAAGACTGGCTAGTCACTATGAAAGCTACATTTTTGTCAATAACAATTTATACCAGAAGAAAATTTCTACATAATAATACTGTTTTCGGCCAAGAGGTACTGATTTTTAAAGTGATAGCTTGTGTAGATTTTAACAGGATGAGCCACTCAGTAGAGTCATATAGTCATCTATGTATTTTTATGTTTTTAATGGTCAGAAGAAATAAATAACATCATTTAATTCTATGGGTCTAATAGGGAATGTTCTTCTCTAATAAGGAGTACAGTTGCATTTATCTGCAGGAATTAATAAGAAAAAAATGTTGTTTTAAAATTATTCATATATGAATTGTGCTAAGAATTTGGGGAGACATCCCAAAACCATAAGATCTACATATCTCTTGTTTTTTCAATATTGTAACCTGGAGCAGTACATTCACTCACATGTCAAAACCAATCAGACCTACACTGCTAGCAAAATGTTGATGATTCCCCTGGTGTGTGATCATCTAGTAGTTGCTCAGGTGGTTACTAAGGTGTGTTTGTGCCAAGTTTCATTTATGTAACACAGAATCTATGTGTAGGTCCCATTTACATTATACAATTTTTACAAGTTCCAGAAATTCACAATGGATAAGATGCTACATCGAAAAAAAAATCTCCAATCTTTGTTCATGCACAAGTGTTATCTTACCTAATGCATCTGGAAGTGTTCAAAAGAAAACATCTTGATTCCCTCAAGTGGAGGGACAAATTAAGTCCTGTGTTTTAGTTTATCCAGACATGTTATAACAGAATTGTATTTTTAATATACAGTACAAGGAACAGGAGCATTCAGAATGATTTGAATCCATAACAGTAAAGTATTTTGCTGGTCGCTGAATCACCTCAGACAGTTCTTAACCTATAGAGAGAACTGAAAGGACATCATCTGAATCACAAGACCATCCATGGTGAAAATGTCTTGCAAATCCAGGGGACTCATTCTGGGGCATTGCTCCAATCCATTTAACAAAGAGCACACACAGAGGTGTTATAAAAAGGTGGATCACATGAGGGCTACACCTTAACTGATTACAGCAGACTTGAAATAGCATAAGTCAACTTAATACAGGCACTGGACCACCCATTTGCCAGTTAATATATCCTTTTACCATTCCTATTCATCCAGGGGAAGACCAATAGCAGGATATCCTGCAATCTCTTGTGAAGTCCAGAGCCTGTCCCCAAGCTGGCATACAGGTACACCTAGTATAAAGGGCTGCCCGCTCCATTCCCCTATTTGGGATCTAGACATAGGTGAGTAACTTCCCCCTACAGCCCAATAAAGCCATAATGAAAAGCAAGGGATGACAAGAAATCTACACATGAATTCCAATAACAGTTAAGTACCACCACCATACACATTAACTCACCTATGAAAATCTGCAAGTCACCCCACAGATTGAAAGACTGTGTGGGTGGGTAAAAATGCACTGGGGAGGGCTGCAACAGTCATTAGGTACCTCCTAAGAGGACCAGAGAGAAGGCTTCACCATTCCAGTCCATCTGCAAGGAAATCCTACTCACTGGCCAGTAAAACTCCCTTCAAACTGAATGGACCATAGGCAGAAGATGCGCCAACAGGGCCATCGCAGCAGCTGTCAGCACCACTGGACCACAACAGATCCCCCTCCTCAGTTAAGCAGCCTGTGAGCAAATACTATTCAAGTAACCTTCTTATTTATTTTATTACTTTTAAACATACAGTATTTTTAAAGATATTTTTAAGGACATGTTTATTGAAGGGCAATATATATAGTGTATATAGTAGGCACCAATGAGTATGCAGTATGCAACAGTTGTTAACAAAATTAGATACAATATTTAAACCTAAGAAACAATGAGGATAAAGAGGCATCTTATATTCTACATCATTAAAAGGCAGTATTACAGCTAACAAAATTAAGTAAACAAAAATAAGGGGAACAAAGGCCACTCTAGGAGATGATATTTTTTTAAAAAAAATAGAAAACTCAAGTAGTGCTATTAATCCATTCCAATTAGTAATGCATGACAAAGTTCATCACATAATAATTAGCTAATTACTGAGGGAAGGATTGCTTGAAAAGGCAGGTATTTGCCTTCTTGCCACTAGTTTGGGTTTACGAAGACTTACAATACATGCAATTCCCAAGATGTTTATAATTCAGGAAAAGCATTGGGACAAAAGTTCTTAAATATGTGTACCAACAGCATTAATTGCTTGTCTTCTTCTGTAATGTGGCAATTACCCCCAAGACAATGTTATTTTTGTGCCACTTTGTTTTAGATCTTGAAGTGTTCCTACGGATTTTTCATGGCTGTTCACTGAAATTGCATAGGTGAAATTATTGCCCAGTAATCCTGCCAAGAAAACTCCATGGACATGGGGTCACGAAGAGTCGGTCATGACTGTAACAACGCAACACACAGACACACACACACACACACACACACACACACACACACACAGAGAGAGAGAGAGAGAGAGAGAGAGAGTTTACAGGTTCTAGGCTGATACTTCCTTTGTGAATATACACAGAGTGAAGACACAATGAAAAATACTGCCATTTGCAAAGTGGAACGAAGGTCCCTGCCTCTTGCAGAATACACAAATAAACTGGCCTCTGGGCTTGAATTTCAATGTATTCCGGAGCTTGCGGCAGAATGCTTAAATAGCAACATAACTAAAGCATTAAGACAGAAAGAATGCCAAAAGCCTTGCTTTCAACATCAGTGACACTATAGCATGCCTTATAAAATGTTCAAGTATATTCGCGGTTATTCAAAAAAGCATGTAGCAGTTACTATCCACTGACAGAACACAATTAGCACGGTTTGTTCTAATGATACAGGTACATGACGCTTGAGGAAAACCTGGAAAACAATCAATTTCTTTTGAGTGATTGTTGCTATGCTATAATTATCTCATTTAGCAGCAATGGGAGCAACCAATCGATCATTTAGCTGTTTACATAATTATTTGATAGTGCACACCTTCTAACCACTGACATGCTGCACTGTGGGAAAACAGTGTTTGCCGTTGCTGTTAGAAAATGCATCCATTCCAGTTTGTTTCATGAACAGAAGTGACAGAGGGGAAAGACTACCACCAAGAGACCAATATTTCATAGAACAGGATTTGCACAGTCCAAGAAGACTTTCTGACATATTCAGAGACAGACACACATGTGAAAAAAACTGAGAAATTGAGAAAACATGGACTGAGGGACATTTTGGAAAATTCAGACTTTTCTCAGCATCTTGGGAGAGCAGGTTGGGGGAAAAGGCAAGGGAAGCTTTGCCCTCGAAAGAATAGAAGTGTGTGGTTTATCTGTGGACGAAAACTGGGGGGGAGGGGAACGGCGAATCAGCTGTTTCCCTGCTACTGTGCCAATTGGGAAATGACTTCAGATGTGTCAGAGGAAAGCAACCGAAACTGCTCTTGTCTTCATGAACATTGGAGGGGAATTGCAAGTGACTGGCAGTAGGGGCGTATCTGGGAGGGCGGAAGGGTACGTCTGCCCTGGGCACAGCAATCTGGGGGTGCCTGAAGGGGGAGGAGAGGGAGGAAGCCATGTGCCCTCCCGCTAGCAGTCCTCCCAGCTGGCAAGTGAGTTCTAGCAGTCCTCCCACCTGCCCACCAGCTCACTTTGTTTGTGAACAGCTGATGCGCTGACATCACCCTGGGCTGGAGCTGCTCCCTGGATGAAAGTAAAGCTGCGGACAGCTCAAGCCCGAGGGGGAAAGGAGGAGGAGGAGGAGGAGGAAATGGAAATGGAAATGGAAATGGAAATGGATAGGCCACTGCTATGGCTGGGATGGATGGGCGATCTGTGTGTGTGCACGCACATCCACACATAAGGTTTGTGGATTGGTGGGGGAGACAAGCTGGGTGGACCAAGTTGTGGGAGCACCAGCACACACACACCCTGATCTTCTTTTCAGATAATTTAAACTACTACTACTCCTTTCCCCACAGCATGGGGGGGGCTTTCCTTTTCCCTCCAGACAGACTCCGTCAGCCTGGGACATCTCAAGTCTGTGGCTCATTTCATCTTTTGTGTAGCCTGCATACCGTAGCCTGCGTACTGTAATTAAACTGTAAATAGCCCAGAGACTATTTGAAGTGGTATGGGGTGGTATATAAGCAGAACACTTTGCTTTTGCTATTTTTCTTTTAAAAGATTATTATTTCTATTTTGTATTTTGCATACACCCAGTGCATGCTCTGAGATGATGGCAATGCTAAATTAGTGTATATTTCCTGCCAACCTAGCAGTTCAAAAGCATAAGGAAAACAGTGTTCCGTGCAGCCATGCTGGCCATACACAACACTGGCTCTTTGGCTTGAAAATGGAGATGAGCACCACCTCTAGAGTCAGATACAACTAGCATGCATGTGCGGAGGGAACCATTGTCTTTTACTAAGTAATTTAGTTAGCTTTCTTGTTTCCTTGCCTACTTCTCTTACATTGCTCCTCTCCTTCTGTCTGCTCCAAAACTTTTGATGCCTTTTGAAAACCTTTCAAAACTTTTGTCTTTTTCACTATATGTAAAATATTTTTAAATTTTCACTTAATGTTTGGACAGGAGGGGTTGTGGTATTTAAAACCAGGTCTTGTGTTGACCACCTACCAGAAGTTAGTAGATTTTGTGGGTGTGATGTCAGTTCTACTTCGCAGGTATGAGAGTCAAAAGCACTAACTTTTGTGGATTTGTGGGAGGGGGCTTCCTAGAAACACTGTTTAATTGGCTCAGACTAAAATGTTGGGAGGTCCCAGGAACAAGTATGTTTGCTAGCCCAAACCGCATGTAACTCTCCTTTGCTCAACAACATGGGTAGCGTGGCTAAGTGGTTGGAGCAGGATTTCTCTGAATCCAGTGTTCCATCACAATACACACACACACACACACACACACACACACACTTTTATGTTCTGTCAGAAGGTATCCTCAAGACTGGACAAATGCCTTCGCTTTCTCAAGGTAAATGACAAGATGTTAACTTGACTCTCATTTAATGGCTGATAGTCAACTAAACTTGAATCTTGCTTCTGGGTACTTTAAGAACAGCATCTTCCACCACAACAAGGGGTAGTAAGCTTACTAAGGAGTTGACAGGAAAGGCTATGCAAATGCATACAGAAATCTGCTCCCCTTGCTCACTTCCCAGAAACACCTTGCTTTCATTGAAGATCTCTGGCAACTGCTACATGAAGCAACCAGAGAAGCTGCTGGGTCTGAGCCCTTACACCTGAGCTTATTTGCGAGATTCCTAGAACTATTCCATAGGGATCCAGATTTGTTTTACAAAGTTCTGACTGATCAGTGGCATCAGTGGAACCCCCCTGTCTTAGTTGCTATGCTGGGAATGATTCTGTCAGGCATACAGAGCTTAGCAGAGGAGCTTCTGTATTTAAGGGCAATAATTTGTTTATAAATACACAAGATAGATTTGAATCATGTCCATTTTACAGAGAACTGAAAACTCACCATCCTCAAAGATATGTCACAAAAACTCCAATACGCATAACTGTGTTATGTTTAGTGGAAGTTCTGAATTCTATTATTTGCACCTGAACCCTTAGAAAGATAATATACAAATACAGTGGTACCTTGTATAAAGGAATTAATTCATTCCAAATGAAATTATGTTAAACAAATTTTCCTTTATACAAATTTCCCATAGGAATGCATTGAAAACAGAGTAATTCCATTTTATGTTGTACAAATTCTTCCCATAGGCGATTATGTTAAGCAAATTTCCCCTATCTCCGGAATTTTTTATGTTGTACAGATTTTATGTTATACAAGTTTTTTGTTATACAAAATACATGAAGCAACATAGCCCCAGCATTAATAGAATCTCAGGATTTCTTCATAACTGGTGCAATCCAGTAATCATATCAAACTAATTCACACACTTGAAGAGCAAGATGTAGATCCAAGTGTCCTGAGAATCTGGACATCTGGTTGTCCAGGTTATGCATCTTTTATTTGAATTTTCTAAATAAATCCCTAGTTGATCAAGACTGTGCAAGACAAATAGGATCACAGGAAACTGCATATGAAACCTGTTTATGATACCTACACACTGCAATTACCTTGCCATTAATGACAGAAAAGCCATTCACTATGACAGCTTGGGGGGAAAAAAATCTGTGAAATCTGAACACCTTTTAATTTTTGCTGCACAACATTTAGAAATCCATCCACTATATCTGACAATAAACAGAACAGAACAGTTTACATTGTCATATTGGAGAAACAATTCATTTCTAACTTTTAATGCAAGGATGGCAAAGGTGCTTCCATTTAATTTTTTTCTGTTATTTTACTTTTTATTTGCTTTATTACTATTACAATGAATCCACTCAGTTGGTAAAAGCCTTTCACAATGACTGAAAAGGTGACCTTGAACAAAAAGTGTAACTGTGCCCCAGTCCTCTTGTAGGAATGTTATCAAACGACCTGTATATGTCTTATCAAACACTTGCAGTATTCTTCAGGACAGAAGATAACTAGGAAGCCAAAGATAAATGTCTGTAAAAATAGGGGGAAATCCTTACTAGTAAATCAAATTCTGTTTATCTTTACCTCCCCTCCTTTAAAGTCTGTAGTCAGCTTCACCAAAGTTTGTGATAGAGTCTATACCTCCTGGAGTGTCATCTTGCGTTTCAATTAACATCTTGAACTCCCTCATCAATTGCAGAAACATAGGTCTTGCATTCTGAGCAGCCAGCAACGGACTGCTTTCACCATCACCAATCCTCTTTTATGAGATTTTTATGAGCTTATCCATAGTGGGATGCTTGCCTCCTTGGTGTGTGCCAGTAAAACAATCAACTTTGTTCAAGTCTCCTTAAAGGAAAACGTTTCCTCTAAATGTCAGTTCAAGTACAAGCCTTGTAATGCGATGGGGAGTTCTGGAAGTTATAGCCTCAAAAGGAACTTTTCCAAGCTGTAAATAGGACCAGAAATGTCATGACTCAGGAATAATGAGCTGGACTCAAAATGGCAGAGGAAAAGCAGCGAAGGAAGAAGAGACAGCAGAACTGATACTGTTCCCTGGATCTTGTGGAAGACACATGTTGCTGATGGAGCAAGTGTTAGGAACTGTTTACATTAATTATCTGGGCACATTTGCTCACACTACACCTGTCTCTGGATCTACAAAAACAAAACTGGCCAATGATCTTTCCAGGTATGGAAATTAACCATGTAATTATGGTGGCGGTTGTTGTTTTTGAAGGAGGACAGATGTCCAACGAACAACAACACAACTTGAAGAGTCGGAGACGAACCACCAGACCATGGTGGAGAAAAACAAACACCTGGTAGTGAGTAACAACAAAGATCAAGGTTATAATATTTGTCCTCTTCAGACTTCCCTTGGATCAGCCCCCAGCCCTGTTAAAGCAACTAGACTTGACCTCCTGTTCCCAAATACAGCCAGTAGCCTGACTACTAGCCCAAATCAGAAGGCGTTGCATCTTTCATCCATGCAATTTGGCAAATGCACAGGCACTTTCTACAGGAACAAAAGGACCCACTTGGTGGGAGAGGATGCCCTATAACACAGAGAGAAGCCACTGGCAAGATCAGACAAAAGCCTCTTCTGTAGCAAGCAATCAAACAGGGCATCCCTTCCCAACTGGTAAAAGTACAAAGACGAAAAGGACTGGCTAAAGCACATGCATTGGGGAGGAGATGTTATCCTGTAGCACAGAGTAAAGCCACAAGTGGACAGCTATATATTAGCTAAATTCCCATGGGCTCTTGGAGAGAGTTTCCGGAAGAGATTCAGTCTTCATGGGGGCTCAAACTGGCAACTGTTTTCCTACAATTGTACTTCTGTTCTGGGTCTGAGACCTGCTCATGCTGGGTTTGGACAGTTTCCCTTGCCAACATTTCAGCCTTTTAAACTTCAAAATGATGCCAAAAAATTCAACTATTTTGAATTGTTTGAATTAAGGATAAACTGGAGCTTCTGAACTGACCTGTATTGGCTTTGATAAAGTACAAATACCCCTGTTCCCCCTCAGTTCATGACATTTTTCCAAATCTGGTAAACATCCCTGCTATTAGCGCTGGTCACACCACATGCTTTACCTTGAGGAGGGATATATCATATCTTTATGACTCTTTGCAGAAAAGGTCAAATTATTCATACAATACACTGTGATCAAAGATAGGGGGAAGGTTTTTCTCACCACCACTATTGTCTATACCGGTGGTCCCCAACCCCCGGGCCGCGGACCGGTGCCGGTCCGTGGACCGGTCAGCACCGGGCCACCTGGGGAGGCCGGGGAGGCTCCTCCCCTTTTCCTCCGCCTCCCTCCTCCTCCTCCTCTTCTCTCCCGCAGGCGGCGGAGGAGGAAGGCTGGAGGAGCCGCCGCCGGCAGCAGGCAGAGGAGGGAGGCAAAGGCGCATCCTCCTCCTCCGTCGCCCTCCTCCTCCTCGCCTTCCAGCAGCAGCAGCAGCAGCAGCCACGGCGGCGGTGGCGCGTCCTCCTCCTCCTCCTCCGCCCTCCTCCTCCTCGCCCTCCACCACCACCACCAGCAGCACCAGGAACCCCGTTTGGCCCGCTTGCCCCTCCTCGCCTCCTCCCGGCCCCTCCCCCCTGCCCTGGGGGGTGGGCGTGCGGGGGGCTGGCGGGGAGGAGGGGCGCGCGTGGGAGGCGCTGTCGAGTCCCCCCCACGCGCGCGCACCGCCGCCGCAGCGTGGGGGCCCCTCGGTCGGAAGAGCAGGTGGGTGCCCCTCCTCCTCCTCCCCCGGGGCGCGTGCCCTTTGGCCCCTCCCTGCGGCCGCGCTCCAGGGCGGAGCCCCCCCGCTGCCGTCGCTGCCGGACCGCGCCTGTGTTGGGGGCGGGCGGGGGGCGTCGCGGGCTGTCCCGGATATTTTCCCCGCCCCCGCCCCCGCCGCAATCCCCCCCAATCGCCCCCGTCCCGGGAGCCGCCGCCGCCGCCTTGCTGCCCCCGCCGGCCTTTGCCCCCATCACCGGCCTTGCGGGGCGTCTTGGGAGCCGCCGCCGCCGCTGCCTTTCTTCCCCCGCCGGCCTTTGCCCCCATCACCGGCCTTGCGGGGCGTCCTGGGAGCCGCCGCCGCCGCCTTTCTTCCCCCGCTGGCCTTTGCCCCCATCACCGGCCTTGCGGGACGTCCTGGGAGCCGCCGCCACCGCCTTTCTTCCCCCGCCGGCCTTTGCCCCCATCACCGGCCTTGCGGGGCATCTTGGGAACCGCCACCGCCGCGACCCTCCGTAATCGCCCCCGCCGCCGCCACGACCCCCTCCCGCCGCCGCCACTGCGACCCCCATGCAATCGCCCCACCCCGCAAGAAAGAAATAAAGAAAAAAAAAGAAAGAAAGAAAGAAAGAAGAAAGGGAGGTGAAAGAAAGAAAGAAGGGAGGGGGGGAAGAAAAGGGAAAGAAAGAAAGGGAGTGAGGGAGGGAGAAAGAAAGAAAGAAAGAAAGAAAGAAAGAAAGAAAGAAAGAAAGAAAGAAAGAAAGGGGAAGGAGGAGGAAGGGAGAGAGAGAGAAAGAAAGAAAGGAAGGAAGAAAGGAAGGAGGGAGGGAGGGAGAAAGAAAGAAAGCCGCCCACCAGGTCCTCGCCGCCGCCGCCGGACTCGGCGCGGGGCAGCCCCACATGAGGAGGAGGAGGGGGAGGGGCGCGCGGCAGCCCCCCTCGGCCCCCCACCCGCTGCCTCCCCCCGCTCTTCGCCGCTGCCCCGCGCTTCCCCGGTGTCTCCGCCGGCGCCCGAAGGCAGCGCCTTCTCCTCCTCCTCCTCCGCGGGAAGGATCCAGCCCCGTCAGCGGCGGCGGTCACCCAAGCAAAGCCGGGCCTCCCCGGAAAGGAAGAGTCCCAACTCGCCCGTTTGCAAAGGTGAGAGGGAGGGGGTGGGGTGGTGCGGTCGTGCATGTGTGCGTCTCTCTCTCTCTCTCTCCCCGCCCGACCCCCATTCGCATTCCTTTATCTCCCCCTTCCCCACCCCAACCCCCGGGCCACGAAAAATTATCAAAAATTTACCGGTCCGCGGGGATAAAAAGGTTGGGGAGCACTGGTCTATACAAAAGGAAGGAATACAGGCCCATTTCCCACATTACATGTCATCAAACCTGTACTCATCATTGTATGCGTAACCAGTAATGAGCTAGTCAATCCCACTTCCCTGAAAGGTATATGTCAGATACATATGTTTACCAATACATAGTTTTTGTATAGATCCCTCATGCTGCTTATACACTCCATACATGAAAGCTAATGCCTAATAAAGTTGACAGAATTCAATGTGTCACAAAATCGTGTCTTCTATACAGTATTTGGCCTTGGGTTTGAACTTCTCTTCCTTTACTAATGTGGAACCTTCTCATGCTTCCCTTCTGCAGTTTCTGGGCATCCCTTCAAAATACACTGCTAAAAGATTTGGGGCCCTGGGCGTGGTGTAGATAGAGAAGGAGGCTGCAGAAAGAGAGAGAATTTGGTAAACATCCTGTCTCCATCCCTAGGGCTATTTTATAAAATGAACATAATTTGCAAACAAGGAGAAGAACAGAAAATAAAATTAAAGACGCGCATTCCAACTCCAATTGTGTCTGACAGATTGTTGTCTGGTTTTCTCTTTAATGCCTTCAGCATTGGTACTGCTCTAACAACTTGGGAGTTTTTCCCAACATTCAACCATTTGAACCCATTAGTATGTGTTTCCTCTGTATGACTACCTTTCAGATATTTGAAAAGTGCTATCATATCTCCCCTCAGTCTTCCTTTCTCAAGGCTAAACATGCCCAGTTATTTCAGTCTTTCCTCATACAACTTGGTTTCCAGTCCCCTGATCAGCATCGTTGGCCTCCTCTGAGCTTGTCTGAATTGGACTTCAGGACTAGACATGGCACTCAATATGAGACCTAACCAGAGCCAAATCGAATTTTATATTACTTGGCACAGTTTCCAACATAGCATGTTTGCAGATAAACACCTGATTCTGCCTTCATCTATTCCACAGATCATTATAAATTTTACAATCTCACTGAGATATTGTGCTGATTGGTAAAATGCAGCAGAATCATTTCCCTTTATAAACACTTATTATAATGTGTTCCCTATTTAGTGTGTTGCTGTTACTACGGTAACAGAAATTATAGCCAATATAAGGAAAACAGAAGACTGATGTCAAAGTGGAATTTCCACTTGACAAAGATGCACTATGGGAACTAACCAAAAGGAAAGAATACCTAATTCTCTAAAGATGGAGTAAAATGTATCAAATAGCAAACTATTCTCCTACCAAAGTACAGCATCAAAAATCTACTTGAGATGAACAAACTGGTGAACTCCAAGGTAAACAGGATTTAAAATAAGGCACCTCAGTGTACATGCAATTCCATTTACTGTAAAGCCTTCCTGCCTTTCAAACTGAAGTCAACAAGTTCCTGAACATCTGGGAGACTTGCCACAATCAACATCTCAAAGATTTCTAACAGAAAATTTAGAAATGCAGTAAACACCGTAATAATTTATTGTAAATAGTGGTGCAGTGAAATAATTAAAATCTGATGTTTAGCTGGAGTAACAAAGCCTTCTATGATTCTGCTAGAAATACTATAACTAACTACTGTAGTCTGTAAATCATCATCATCATCATCATCATCATCATCATCATCATCTTAAATATTATTAACTAGCCTGTAAGGGAGCAGGAAATATAACAGAAAAAAAGACTAAAAAGCTATGGTCAAACTATACTTCTCTATATTTTTCCAATTTACTACTACATGTTGACAATAGAGATTATTTGAAAGAATTAATTCACATAAGGGAGCAAAATGGACAGCTGTCCAAATACTTACTCCACTGCATAACAATGTCCACTCAACATGACCAGCATAAAAAGATGATGACACTCCTAAATTAATAATACAGTATCTAGAGGGCCACTGGTACCCTATCATGGAAAACACTATTTTAGACATGTCGGTTTAAAAGCAACTGTCTTTATTATTCAGTGGAGCTTAGGAACAGGATTAGAATCCAAGTCAATTGAGCTAGAGAACTCTCCTGAAGGCAGTGTGTGCGTGTGATGTGCCATCAAGTAGATTCCGAGTTACCAATGACCCTAGAAGGATGTCTGGGGGCATCTGAGCCATTTAAGATACTTATTATAAGGTTACAGTTACTGTATATTGAGATATAATTAGTTGTACACCACTCTAAACATCTATTACTGGTGGTATCTGACGTTTTAAACAAAATTTATTGAACTGAATATAGCAAAGAGACAGGAACAGGGACATTCATTGCAAGGAGCCCAGTGAGTAGACCAGGATGGTTCTAGAACAGGTGTGTTCAAACTTTGGCCCTCCAAATGTTTTGGGCCACAATTCCCAGAATTCCAAGCATGTACTGCCAATAACAAAGGACTGTGGGAATGGTGGTCCAAAACATCTGGAGGGCCGAAGTTTGAACACCACTGTTCTAGAGGGTGGAAATGGACCACTGAGCCATCTAGGCTGGCATGATTCATATTCAGATCTCCTGGATTCAAATACAAAGCACTTAACTCTACTCATGACTGATGTAGCCACCTTATCCAAACTTTGAGATGAGGTGTCTCTGCTGCTACGCCTGCACTCTTTGAGATTTTATTAAAGACCAGCAGAGCTGGAAGGTACTCCTTCGATCATTCTCCACCTTTGTTTTAAAGTCTAGAGTTTATCTTTGATGGTCTTATACAGTCTCCTCCAACACCATTTTTAGGCTGCATGTGAGGTTGATCAATTGGCATAAGGAAACTCAATTATGTTTACTCCTTTATTTATTTACTTTAAAAAAAAGCAAGAACCCCCAGGATCCTGCACTGATGTGGCAGTAAATGCTGTTCTATCATGACATTTCTAGGTCAGACTGACAGGACAATTCAAGACGGAGTTACCACTTATTTATTTGCTTGTAAATAGGTTGAAATTGCATAACTCTTAACTCTCTTTCCTTTCTGCTGTATAAGTCCTTGAACACTATGCTATAAAGCAAGCCTGACAGAAACACGAGAGACACAAAGCAAGTATTAACATGCTGGTCACCAGCAGTAACAGCTGTTATATAATGTTCTAAAATTATTTCCTGCTACTAGAAAACTGGGAAAAGCACTTCAAAATGATTTAGTTCTGGTCCCTGCATCTATTCTGATTTATCTTTAAACTAGAAAGCCAAGAGAAGTCTCACACTATAAACCCCATACAGAATATAAATTGCAGATGTCATTAATAGATGAAATGTCCCAAAGAAGGCAACTCTTGGATGTCAAGTGGGGAAATAATAATCCCCTGCCAAAAACAAACAAATATCCTGGTGTAGTTGTCCCTCCCAGCACACATGCTCAAAAGCTTAGAGAGAAGCACACACAGTACTTGTTCAAGGCTATGAACTATATTGTGCATGCCCCAATATTGTGCATACTTAGAAGAAGCCTTTCCAGCACTTCCCCAGATAGCACAGCTGGGAAATAAGCTGTAATATATACAAGGTAAACATAGCAAAAGAGATGAGCCAGAAGGAACCACCAGGAGCTAGATCTGACTTGAAAGCCAGAGAAGTCCCATCCCAATCCTCAGACTATCAATCAACCCCCTACAGTCTTGAAACTTGTTCAGGAAATGAAGGCCAAATCTCATTGTCCCATAAATGTCAGTAGGATCCAGGTTAGTTCACAGAGCCTGCCAAAGAGTCCAGTTCTAGAAGATAAACTTTTTAGAACTATGTGATTTTATTCGTCATTTTCATATCCCAGCTTTTTTTTACACAGTCCTGGCTAAGTCCTGGCATGGGATGAAGCCAATTCAAGTTTAAAAAAAAAAGGGTCTTAGTTAATAGACTTCAGCATTCACAGGGAAAAAAAATCAGGAAAGGAGAAAGGCATCTTCTGTTTCTCAAACCATATCATTCTGTGATCAAAGATTTTTGTACTGTAAAAACCGTCACTCTGAATATATATTCAGAGTGCTTATCCCCAAAGATAAAGAGACATTCTATAAGTCATACACACATAGCTCTCCCTCCCAGTATTTTTTAAAAAAACTATTTCAGGCTTCCAATAAAAGGGTAGAAGGTTCGTTTCTATAACAAAGGCAGTAATTCTATACATATTTACTGATGAGCAAGTCCCACTGAGCCCAGCAGACAGTACTCCTAAATTGACATGTATAGGATTGCAATGCCAGCCAAGGTGGGAAGAAAATAGCTAATGCCTCAACTGAAATGCATCCATCACTTTGTGAAGCCTTTATAGAGGAATCCTGAGACAATAGGTTTCATAACTGTGGAAAACTAAAGCTTAACAAAGCAAAAATATCAGAGATATAACTACATTTATCAGCTCCACGAGAATAAAAAGAAATCTTAGATTATTCTTTGCAGAATATTGCAGGCACAATTCTCAGGACTAAGTCCCTTCTGGATAATTTTTCCACTGTGGGCCATCTCTCACCATCCATCATGTTCTTGTTCAACCTCAAAGGGCCCTTAATATACTCCCTGCCAGGTCCTGCCATCTGTTATTGGATATTAGTCAAGGACAACAAATGCCTCTTAGACAACAAAATGTCCCTCCTGTATGAGCTGCTTCTCATGATATGGCTGCCATACAGACATTTCCATGTCACATCCTCCACACAATAGCTTTTTCATATTTGTGGCAGAACATGGAAACATGCATGCATCTTGGGCAAGTATCCTTGGCAGTAACTTCAGATGTCCTTGAAATACATCACATGGTAGGAAAAGACCTTCCATGGGCATGTATAATCATAGCAGGACTTACTTCCAGTCCCAGCAATATGGCTTTTGAGGAAGAAATAACAGGATAATGCAACTCACATACAGTACATACTCAAAGGAACATTTTGGACTACAAAAAAACCCAGTTTACTTTTCACAGCTAAGAACCCAGGAACATAGATTCTTGGTCTATAAATTGTTGACACTGCCTGGTAGAGTTGCCCAGAGTTTCTGTAAGATTCTTTCAAAGACTAATGTGGAAATGCCAGGAATTAAATATATGTACTCCCTAACCCTAACCCTAACCCTAACCTTTTGCTTCCATTTGAGGGGATTGCACTAGAAATAGCAAAGGCCTACTATGACTACAGCTTGTTCCTTCCTTCCTTCCTTCCTTCCTTCCTTCCTTCCTTCCTTCCTTCCTTCCTTCCTTCCTTCCTTCCTTCCTTCCTGGGTTCTGACTACCTACATTACTGACAATTGAGAAATACAAGTACTTCCTCTTTCGCCCCACCCCTTGCTCATCAATCAAGACTTCCAAAATCTGAGAGGAACGTCCGTAAGTCCTGATTTCCCTGACCTCCTCAAGGGCCCCAAAACTCACCACGCAAATTAATATTTCACTTTACTGTGACTTTATTGAAGCAACGACATTCTGAAAAGGCAAACAATTCATATGTGCATTAAACACTCTTCACATGTAATAGCCAAATTATGTCTTAACATGGAAATTAAATCTCTACTGGAAAATAGCAAAAATGTGACATCACACAACTCTGTCTACCTTTTCCTTCTAATGCAATTTTTTTAAGTCATGTTCTTTCTCTTGCAGATAAGAACTTGTGAATGTTAATAAAACCTCGTCCATAAAAAATCAATAAATCAAAATGCTTAGAAATCCCTAGACACAAATACTGGTGGAGTAGAGAAGGAATCGAGTACAAACTCAAGCAATTATTGAAAAACAATGGAAGAAGACAGAGTGCCAGTGAAGCCATGGATGGGAGAATGGAGATAAATATACTGACAAAGTCAGCAGGCATGAAATCCAGAGACAAGACCATGCATGGCAGGCCATCTGTAGAGACCTGGCCAGATGCCATGTCATCCTTCTGGGTAGTTGGCAAGCCACCAAGATCTACTTTGGACTGTGGCAAGGCATTCAAGGTAATGTATAGGTCAAAGCCTATATTTGTCTCAAAGTTGCTCAAGCAAAGCAGGCCTTGGTCATTTTGAAGCATATGTGTCTTGGTTCACCTTCCCACAAAGTGAGAGAGAGAGAGAGTAAGTGGAGAAGAGCTACAATATAAGTTGTGAGCTGCCAAAATACATCTTTATGGAAAATCAGAGGCTGGTTCCCATAGCCCCTCATCCATCAGTAGGCCGCTATTAACCTACCTGGTAGTTTGACCATCCTCTGATTACCTAGTGGGGCAATGGAGGATTCAGAGTGACTGCCAATTCTTTGCTAATAAAGATGGAAGGGGGTTCCGAATCCCCTGAGGGGAAACATTATAAAATTAAACACACCTCAAAGCAAGTATTTTGGTTTGTAACCTCCATCCTGGGACTTTAAGGATGGTCAGAGCACAAGTCGTTAAAATTTAGGCAGGTTGATCACTATTCTGATATGTCTTGTTCCTCCCCATGTTTTCTTCTATGTCAAGCCTACAAAGGGATTTTGAGAGCTCTAAAGCCCATCTGAGTATGGTATTTCACTGATACAGCAAAAATATAAATCATCTCTGTTTGTGGATCATATACAAGTTGAAATCCTGTTGGTGTAAACTTATATCACTAAAGACAGGTGATGTTATCATTCAGCCAAGTGAATATTCAATTTAAATGAATTGGGGGGGGGGGGCTTCTTTGGTCAGGTTCCAAAGCTTCCCATAGCTCACCTTTGCCCTAGAAAAGCCTTTGGTAGCCTCTGGAAGGGGTGCAGGAACATATATCCCCCAAACTTCACTGGATTACCTTCTGTGGTCTGAATCCCTATAGTGCAGTGGTTCCCAACCTGGAGGTTGGGACCCCTTTGGGGGTTGAATGGCCATTTCACAGGGGTCGCCATGAGCCAGTGAACAAAAAGGCACAAACGGCCTGGGTCTGGAGGAGGAGGGAGCAGGAAGGGGGGAAAGAGTGAGTTACAGCTTGATAGGTTGGAGCGGATGTCAGTCAATGGCACCGGAGGCTGCTATTGATTGAGGGTGCCTGTAGAGGGAAGCTCTCTATGGCACCTGCGGCACTGGCCTGCCAAAGGGGGCTTGTGGCCTCTTCCAAGCAAGGCAAGGGGTCACCACAACATAAGGAACTGTATTAAAGGGTTGTGGTATTAGGAAGGTTGGGAACCACTGCTGTAGTGGCACTTGGACAGTGATTTTTGGCCTAAGGATCTCAAAGGCCTGCCTAGATGAAGACAGAGCGTTACAGAGCCTTGGAACCGGAGAGGGCATCTGGAAAGCAGGTGTTTTCATTTAATTTAAAGTTCTATCTGGATGATGATAAGATTCTAGCCACTTTCTCATAGACTGATTCACCGTTATGTGCCTTTTCCTGCTCCCTACAGTCCCTGGAATGTAGCTCTATGAATAATTGTAATAATATTTTTTTAAAAGACAGCAAAATTTCCCATCACTGGCCTTGGACTATTGTCCTAAGAAGGGCTGTGCCTGGTCTCTACAGTAATCCCACTCTAATAACTGTGCTGCGTGATTTCTCCTTCCCCCTAATCAGTGTTGTGCACAACATTGAACCCATGCTCATAATGATGCCAGGGGAATACTATCAGCAATGACACCACTGCTGGCTGTGCCACTAGGAATAATGGGGTGAGGTTGCCATGGTGTCAGTTTTCATTGTGTTTATTGTGATCCAAAAAGTCAGGGACAGATCCTGATTGGCCCAGGTTCTCCAGCTCTTTCAGTGTCTAGACAAAAAGTACCACAGAAATAAAAAGGGAGAGCAGTATGGCCATTATGAAATACTGTACAAATACAAGACTAGGCTATAGGTCAGTGGTGGCGAACCTTTGGCACTCCAGATGTTTTGGACCACAGCTCCCAGAGTTACAAGCCTGTATTGCCAATGGCATAGGACTGTGTGAGTTGTGGTCCAAAACATCTGGGGGGGGGTCCAAAGGTTTGCCATCACTGGTACAGGTGATACCTTAGTTAGTGTTCTTAAACTAAAACTTCCAGATCATTAGCAAGACGTTCTGGGAATTTGAGTCCAGGAACATTGGGGGATTCCAAGCTTAGGAACCACTGTGCTAAATCATTCACTTCAAGCAATATCCTGAAGGCCTTCACCACTGCTCTCCACTGTCCCCTCCAGTGCCTTTCTAGACAATAAGCCCAAGCAATGCAGAATGTCTTTTAAGGATAAATAGGCCAATTTCCTCCGATCTAACTTGCTCTAGGGCTTTAAACATTGTTAACTTTAGTAGATTCGTGCACTAATACAGTAGATGCAACAACTATCCTAAGTTATAAACAATTCATGACAGACAGTTATGCAAAATATTATGAGATTTATTTGTTTTTCTAGCCCTTAGCCATCATCTCCTAAAGCAATTCAGCTATCATATATTGACAAAAACATCAGCTGTGACAGTACTGAGTTCACAAAAGTAACCTACACTGACATTTCTTGCAGCATTTGTGCCCTGCAAGATGTGGGATGAAGATAAATGTGACTAAGCAAAATCGTTTTTAAGCATCTGCAGCCTTGTATAAGGCAGAAGGCGACTTTTAATTCTTATTTTCTGGGAAGAAAAAAAGGTGTCTTCCAATTACTTAAGCAGCATTTTAGTCTGTATTGTAATGATGTAATTCTGTATTCCTGAGGAGTAAAAAATAAAATATTTTCACTCTTGAATCTAACTGTTCCTCAAGGAAGAACTCAAGACAGTTTGCCATGTACGATCCAATTCTGTTGTACCGTCATAACAATTACGTGAAATAGATCAGAGTTTGGAAGGGCTGTTTGGGTTGAATGTACTAGAATGACTAAACTGAGTTAAGTCTAATCTCCACCTCATACTGTAATGATAAAAGGATTCATGGAATGTGGACAGGTGTTGAGCAGAAGTAAAACCAGAGTGAGACCAGTTAAGCATCAGTTTTGCTCTGCTCATCTTTGCAACTTCTTGGAGTTTTGCTTCAAATCACCAGGGGAAAGTTTTGTGAGACTGCACATCATGTGCAACAGGACTTCACTCACTTGTACTGGACTGTATATTATCATATCTTAATTGTATTGGACTGTATATTATCCCTCATTACTGTAAGCTGCCTTGAGTCCTTTTACAAGGTGAAAGGCAGGATAAAAATACTCTAAAACAAACAAACAAATAAATAAATAAATAAATAAATAAATAAATAAATAAATAAATAAATAAATAAATAACTGGGGGAAGAAGTAATTAGCACATACCTAAAAGCATTATGCTTTATCAGCTTATTTAAACCTATACAGATGCTTCTTGTTCCATGTACAAACACTTGGGTTTGCCCTTGAGGGATGGATGTCTAGGAGAAGACTAAAGGCTGTCACTTCCATTTTTAAGTAACAGTATGATATTTGCTATATTCAAACCTGGACAAAACAGTCTTAACAATGGCTTAGCCTTAGAAAAATCAACTCAAAATATATTCTTTGTATAAGGAAGGGCACTCAATTCTGGTCCTCTGAGCAAATTTCTAGTTTCAGAAAGCAGAGAAAATGCATATATGTCAGAGCAATGTAGAGGAACTGTGATGGGGAAGCAGAAGCGTTAAATGTCTACAGAAACTACTGTAACCACTCATGGCTGCCATTTATTTCTCAGGATTGTCTCTTAAAACAATAGTGTTCCTTCTGCGGTCATAACGATAGCTACAAAGGGCATATTATCACTTTTGAGTATGATCATGTATTTGAAGGCAGTTACTACCATAACACACACAAGTCAGTGTTTTGTTTTGTTTTGTTTTGTTCTTGAAGTACAAAATAAATAAGATCCAGGTTACAACAGCAATCCTTCCTATCGCTTTCACAGTGCAACAGACTATGAGATCAATCAAAAGCAAAG
Organism: Phrynocephalus versicolor; assembly: GCA_023846285.1. Classification (NCBI taxonomy): domain Eukaryota; kingdom Metazoa; phylum Chordata; class Lepidosauria; order Squamata; family Agamidae; genus Phrynocephalus; species Phrynocephalus versicolor. The sequence goes on from JAHTLZ010000348.1 coordinate 26,248,759, forward strand.
ACAACACAATCCATTCATGATGACCTCTGCATTTTTAAGATGCAGCATCATGACATATCTAATATGCCATCCAAATGGACATCCGAGAGGGCAAATGTGGCTACTAAATCATCAGCTTACATCTGAGGTTGCTGCACTTACAAATAGAGATGGGCACGAAACGAACAATTTTTTGTTTCCGTTTCCGTTTTTTCATTTCGTTACGCAACGAAACGACAAATGCATTTTGTCTCTAAAATGAAACGAAACGAACAGAAACACCAGAAATTTTGTCGTGCTTTTCATTTCCATTACAGCAATACAAGTGAATTGCTTAAAATCCTAAAAAAAATCACAAAAAATTGAAATAAATGGTAACGAAATGGTAACGAAACAAACAAAAACGAAAATGAATTTTTTGCAAAAATTCACGAAAAATGGAAACGAAATGAAACAGACCCTCCAAATGACAAACGACAAACGAAATGCAATTTTTTTGATTCGTGCCCATCTCTACTTACAAATATAACCTTTGGGACTGCCCAAACACGGCCAACTGCTGGGGAAAGGGGGCAAAGAAATCATAAATAACAAATTAAACCTGTAAATCTTGAAATTTTATTCCTAACCATCCTTGTAATTAGCTGTAGATCAGAAATACTACATCAACAATTAGGTTCCTAGGACATCTGTTAAAGTCCACTGTGTGCTATGTAATTCTGTACCAATGAATTGTGTTCTCTGACTGCAACAGGACAGCTTATCCATCAGTTTCAAACAGATGACTCATGTCAGGAAGTGTTTTCAGGATCGCACTGAAATGACCACTATAAATTTAGGACTGACAGATAACATTTAGACATTCCGGAGCTGTCTGAAATAAGTAGCACTGATTACACGCCAAAGAGCTATAAAGTATATATTTCTTTGAAGTAAAATGAAAAAGAGTTGATCCTTACAACAGAATGATGGTGGTTTCAATTTTTACTACTACTTACCTTTTCTATATGTACAAATGGAACATTTTATGGAATTGAACAGTGTTTGCAGACACCTGTATATATAAATTATGGTCTGACAAGACAGAAATGGAGGAACAGGGGACCAAAAGAAGGCTATGCAAGAGGTTCAAAAAAGATGCAGTATCTATTCTACACCCCCTCCCCCTTTACCACTTGGATCTAATAAAATGTGGGATTTACCTGACTTAATGGCACTGTGAAAACTAAGAAGTCTTCCAGTCTCCTTTTATTATTTATTTGTTTGTTTGTTTGTTTGTTACGCTCATATCCCGCCCATCTTCCGAAATGGAAATCTGGGCAGCTAACAATAAAACAAAACTACAGAAAGGAGAACAAGAAATCAGAAAAGAAAAAAATTCCAATAAAATGGGGAGGGACAATACCCTCCAGAAAAGATGACGCAGGCGGCAAAAAGAGGAAAAAGAAAAAAAATAATTAAAATGGTTGCCAAATGCCTCCTTTAAAAGGTGGGTTTTGAAGGCCTTTTTAAAGGTGGGCAGGGACTGTGCTAGGTGCAGCTCACTGGGGAGATGATTCCACAACGTGGGGCCCACCACAGAGAAGGCACGGTTACGTGTGAGTGATTTCCGCGCCTCCTTGGGTGTGGCCACCCTAAGTGAGCACGCCTGCGCCATTCTCGTGGGCCTGTTCCCTTTTGATCTCTGAGAGATACGCTCCGACAGGTACTCTGGTCCCAAGCCGTGGAGGGTTTTGAAAATTATTATCAGCTCCTTCTTATTATTATATCCTCTTGTCAAATCAATGGGTAACCAAGGGTGCTTCATCACGGAGCCTCTGCACACTTCTGTACAGCAAGTTGGAGTGCACCTCTGGCTTCCCTGACGTCTCTCTTGTCAGCTGATACCGTGTTTCATGAGCTCCACACCAATTTCAGTGGTCCTACTGCTGAGCTGCCCTCTTTCTTTGCTACCTGATAGGCAGCAGCTCCACTTTCTCCTCCCTCCCTTCCTTCCTCCCTCTCGCTCTCCCCCTCTTGCTCTCTTTTGCACTAAATCGCAACCCCATTTTTTAACACAGGCCCAACTGTCCTTTTAGGAAGAAAACAAATTGGGGGAGGTGGGGGAAACATGCGTCAGACTGGGAAGGGAGACACCACAACATTGCCTAAAATAAACCAAGCGGTCTAGGTAAGAGAAAAAGGAGCACAAGCACACTGTTTATACCCATATCTAGGGAACTTAAAACAGGTACAAATGTCCCATACCAAAGGTTCAGTGAACAAGTAGCGATTCCTGAAGAAGGAAGAAGAGAACAGCTGGAAGCCCTTCTAGATTCTAACCTACATACACACTGTACTTACAAACACACACACACATACACACACACACACACACACACACACAATTTCAATATCATGGTTCTAAAACAATTCCACCCCAGAAAGTCACTTTACAAAGTACATTTTACACACCAATGTTCTAAGGTTGTTTAGCTCACTTCTACATCATGATGTGAGGTGACAAGCAGAAAAGCCAGCTGTGAATCTTTTCTGGGCCCTTGAAAATCATTCAGGCCAGTATCTGACAGTCTTCAGTAATTGTCCCCACCTATCCACTCCCTCCAAGCCTGGTTCCTATTGACATCCTCTATCTCAGGCAGGTTATAGCCTTTAAGCTGGAAGGGACCCTATGGATCACTGAGTCCATCCCCTCTCAAGGAGTCCCAGTGGGGAACTGAACTCCCAACTGCTGACTCTGCAGCCAGAGACCTAAGCCATACCATGATTAAAACGTTAAATACGCCCGAACAGGGACATGAACTCTGGACTCTCAAATTGAAAATTTGATGTTCTACTAACAGAGCTATCTGGTTGCCAGAATGGTTTTATGATCAAGTTGTGTGATGGTGGACATAATGAAAAGGGGAAGTGCGTATCCATCTACTCCTCACAGGATCCTTACCTTGTTACATGATCTGAAAATATTTAGATTTTTTTTTACCACGTTTATTCATGGGGGTGTGCTACTCTGTGCAAATAAATAGGACACTGCCCACTTCACTTGTTATTTCCCCTCATACTTTAAAGTTGGAAGGAAATAGCAAATATGATGTCTTACTAGGTTGACATAGTTAACCTTGTGACCAATCTCTTTGGGCGCTTTTACACGACCCCTAAGATCCGCTGGTCACTTTAATTTGGACCAGAGATCTTAGGGGTTTGTCGCTCTTCGTGCGTTCCCACCCCCTCCGCACGTCCTGGCTGCTGGCTGCGTGAGGGGAGGGAGAAAAAAAGGGACAAAAGAATAAAGACTTACCTCCCCGGTGCTGGTGGAAGCTGCCGGGAGCCCTGTGACTTCCTGGTTCCTTCTCTTAAAGGGGCGGAAGGCAAAAAAACAACAACAAAAAGAAGCAAGGAGAGCCAGGCACATCCGCATTAGATTTTTCACCCTTGGAGAGCAGGTACAAGAAAAGTGCGCTGGGACGCGCTTAGGTGGGCGTAGCCGCACGTAATTTTCAGTAAACTCCGGAGCTGGTGGGTAAACAATTTTAAGCTCTGGAACTGGGAGCCATTTGCGGCGGAGTTTAGGGGTCGTGTAAAAAGGCCCTTTATTAATCTATGGATCTACGCTGCAGTTATGACTATTATATCATGCTAGGTAGCAGCGCATATCAACAGATATACAGAACTCAACAAAAACATAAAGATATTTTTGCAGAAGAAGAATCAGTAACAAGAGAAAATCAGAGGTCAGCACACTTCAGTGAAATTCGTCACAATTGCTGAAGAAGAAATATTCCAGTTTGCTTCTTGGTTGGTCGGCAGTCATTTGGGAAATAAGTTGTAGCCTCCAAATTGTGTGGTCTCAATATTTCAGAACACAAGCAACTTTAGATACTATAGCAAAACCGGCTTAGTGACCAATCATGTGAAGTTATTTATATCCATTTTTCAAAATGATGCAAGTATATTGAATTTCCTCAGAAGACCACCATTTATCTTGTTTTGCTAGGTTCCTTTTTTTCTCAAGACTGACAATTCAGAATGTGAAGTATCTAACAGTCTTCATGACTGCTTAAAAAGTTAAAAATTATCTTAAGGTTGCTGCATTGTTTTATTCAAAGGGTAAAAATAATACAGACTTATTCAGTTCCCGTACACGCCTCTTTGTTTTTTTAAAGTACTTTGTTTAAGAGGCACATATCAACAGACCTGAGCACTGTGTTATTAAGGAAGAGATTTCCAGACAGTGTAAATGGCATACAGCTAATAATAATCATATTAATTAGCACTTGGATGGCGTTCAGCACCTTCAGGACTCGGGGGGGGGAGTCTTGAATTATTCATTCTATCAATGTAAAAAAGGAAAAACACTGAGTAAGGAGGGTTACTTTTGCTGGGGACATAGCAAATCATAAACAACTTGAATAAATAATGTGTTCAAAGAGAACGGTAAGAGTCTGCCCTTATTTTTGTACCATACATTTTGATGTATTCTCAAAGGCTTTCACAGCCAGGATCTGATAGTTGTTGTGAGTTTTTTGGGCTCTTTGGCCGTGTTCTGGATGTTTTTCTTCCTGATGTTTCACCAGACTCTGTGGCTGGCATCTTCGGAAGGCAAGGAACTCAGGGAACAAGGAGTTTCTCTCCTTGACACAAACTCCTTTTTATTTGGCACAAAGAAACTCCTTGTTCCCTGAGCTCCTTGCACTCTAAAGATGCAAGCCACAGAGTCTGGCGAAAC
>JAHTLZ010000348.1:26277652-26294171 GCA_023846285.1 Phrynocephalus versicolor
GAGCCACTCGTAATTAGAGGTACCACTATATATGGAAAATAGTAACTTGTCTCTCAATTATATTTGTCAAATAAAGTGAACCAATAGCAGCAGAAAAGCTCTATCATCATGACTTTAAAATGATATCAAAGGCAAAGACAATAAACAGGAAAAGGCTTTGCATATCCACTCTCCTTGGCTGCAATGCTAGATTCCCTAATAAGGGCTTGGTCACATTGCTGATTGATATTGATTTCAGCACTGATGTATTTTAAATCGATTGACAGTGCAGTAGTTTTTGTACCACTGTGAGCCTTCTCTTTGAAAATTATTACTGATATAAAGCAGGGGCTTAGAATCACATCAAGAAACTACATGAGAGATTCTAAATCCTTTCATTAGGCAGGATGTTTTCAGACATGTTCTCAACATTGTAATCTCTAAAAATTGTTGCATTTGAGGCTTTGCCTTACGCACGTAACCCTCACACTGGCTCCTCCTATAGCAGGCATGTCCAAACTTCGGCCCTCCAGATGTTTTGGACTACAACTCCCACAGTCCTTTGTCATTGGAGATACAGGCTTGGAATTCTGGGAGTTGTGGTCCAAAACATCAGGAGGGCCGAAGTTTGGACATGCCTGTCCTATAGTAACTTGCTGTTCCCCATAGCATTGCTTTTAATTTTTAATTTTTTCCCCAAGGGGGAGGGCAGTGTTCTGAAATGACCATGAAAATTTACCCATAAGCAGAGAGATAAAGGGGCTCACAAGGCTATAAATTTACCTGATAAGTTTCACTTTTAGAAGGAGGAGGGAGGGCTTTCTCCCTTTCAACTTGTATTAAAAACAAAAACATTTTGCAACTCTAAAGACAAATGGATTCATATCTCTGTGTAAACTTTCATGGATTAGAATGCACTTCTTCAATAGACAAGGAATGAACACATCATTGGCTAACGTGATCTATGCCATCCATCACTGGTGGCATCCCTCTGAACTCCATAAAGGGCAAGCAGGACAACTGCTATGCAACAGAATGAATGGACGGAAATCTAACATCAGACAACGACCAGTTTCAGAACATTTCCGCCTCCCAGGACACTGTGTTACAGGTCTCAAAATAACTGCTGCAGAGAAAAGGAATGATAAAGAAAAATTCAGAAAAGAGACAGATGAAGTGGGCTATATTCACAGATTTCAGTGTACGTCACCAAGATTAAATAACAGCCAAAGATTTTTGGAAGTGATGTTCATGAGCCAAGTTCCACTTTTCACTCAGCATGAAGGTTGTATCTCACAGAGATAATTCTCTCTTTATGAATTTATTTATTAAGGATATTAATACTCGTGTATCAAGTTGATTCCAACTCATGCTGAACCAGTGTATTCTAGGAACAAAGTATGGTACTCACAATTTACCATTCCCTTCATCTGGCAGTGCATGGGGGCAATGCAGCCTGCCCAAGGATATACAGGCTGGCTCTACTCCCATGAAGCAAACCAGGAACTTCTGATTCTAAGGTATGCCGATACACTGAGCTTTCCAGCCATTTATTTTATTGGTTATATTTATATCCCACTTTCTCTAAGGAGTTCACGGTATTTGACATGGATCTATGTCCTTTCAAGAGTAGCAACTGGATTTTGTAAATCTCAATCTAGGACTCTAACCACAAAAGCATGGCAACTCACTAATGAAATCCAGGTACTGTATACAGGTTAAAAAAATAGCAAGAGAAGGATTTCAGAATTGGTGAAACTGAACTAATGCTGTCGTCGTTTTCACAGCTGGCTGGTGAAAGAGCAATTGTGAGACAAAAGGGTGACAGAACCCATGCATCTTCCTCCATGTACATACATTCTAGTGTGCATCTGGCACATTGATTTGTGATAGACACAGAGATATTAAAGAGAAAAGGAATTAAAAAGATGGGGTGTAATCAATTGGGCAGAAGTTAAAATGACTATCTCTTTTTTAATTAAGCCAAGCATTTTCAGGTAAGGTGAATTAACCTTGTGGTCGTCTGAATCTACCATTTACTGGAATTAAGCTGGAAAAATCAACTGAACACAAGGGGGGGGGAGAATTACTTACTTTTACTTACCCACCAACTACTGTGTTTTCATTTTTCATGTTTGAAACAAGCCAAATTATTTTGTTGGTAGTGTTTGATCCTATGTCAAGGCTCCTTTTCCTCTTACTCTATTTTTAGGCTCCATTCCCACTTGAAATACCTCTGCTTCTTCCCACTCCAACAATCCTTTCAAAGCGTTTCTCTTTTCCCTATTTGCCTCTTGGGTGCTTTCCGCTCACCTTCTCTCTCCTTAACAACAAGAACAAAACCACAACATTCTTTACTATTTGAATCACTTTGTTCAATTCTTGTCAAGGCTAGGTTCTATGTACTAACATCAGGAATAAAATAGTTTGACTGTCATTCAGTTAAATACATGGTTGCTGGTCCAGAGTTCATGTGGCTAGTTGTGTTTCCATCTATTGTATATATTCAAGTATAAACCTAGTTTTTCAGCCCTTAGTTTTGGCTGAAAAAATGTCCTTGGCTTATACTCGAATCAATAAGATTTCCCAGTAAAAGTAAGTGATCAGATGGCTTGGGGAGGGCAGCGAAGGGCAAGTCCTGATCGGGTGAGCGATAGTGGTGCCTCCCCATATGATTCCAATGAGAAAGTTTAGGGGCACCCTCTTTGGAGCTTCATAAGTCAGCCCCCTTACCCCCAAATGTTTCCAAATTTCAGGGGATTCCCTAAAATCACTGTCTGAAGGTACCCCTGCTACTTTGGTGTCCCTAATGTAAGTAATTTTTGAGTGCATGTTTTTTTAAAAAATACGCACTCGAAAATTATTTTAACAATATGCAATCAAAATTTACTTACCTTGGGACTCCAAAGTAGCAAGGGTACCTTCAGAAAGCAATTTTAGGGAACCCCCAGAAATTTGGAAACATTTTAGGGTACGGGGACTTAGTTATGAAGCTCTAAAGGGTCTGATGGTAGTATTGGCAACTGTGCAGGGACTGTGGAGGCAATCGGGGAGTTTACTCTATGGTATTAACTAGAGATGGGCAGGAAACAAACATTTTTTCGTTTCCGTTATTAGTTGTCGTTCCGTTACGTAATGAAATGACAAACGAAAATTGTATTGAAAATGGAACAAAACGAACAGAACCATGAAAATTGTGTTCGTTACATTTCATTTTCATTAATGGTGACACGCAATGAAATGAGCTGTTTTAAGTGTTAAAAAATGCCCTAGGCATCCATAAAAACGCAGCGATAATTATTTATACTGTCTAATAATACCTACCAGGGGGTTTGGGGTCCTTAAAACGTGCATTTATGTCTTTTCTCAGATCGCTGTATTTTTTTCCTTTAAGGGGAGTTAGGGGACATCGACCCAAAATGGCTCCCAGATGCCTAATATTGATTTCTTGGGTATTAAAACCCCCTGGACATCCATACAAATGCAGCGATAATGCAATAATTATTTGAAATTATTACCTACCAGGGCGTTGGGGTCCTTAAAACGTTTATTTTTGTCTTCTCCCATCACGATGTATTTTTCTTTTCCCTTTAAGGATGACAAAATGGATGTCACCACTCCAGCCACAACATGGAGGCAAGCCATGTGATAGGATCATGTAAATTCTTGGACAACTTCAACCAATAGCATGCCTAGGTTGCAGACTGGGCAGGTCTGGCAGCCCCAGAGGGCATAAAAAGCTCTGGCAGCCCCCGTCCTCCTTGCAGTCTCCGGTGGGAGTTAGGGTGGGATTGCTGTCTCTGCGACTCTAGCTTCAGTCCTGCAGCCTCCCTGTGTGCATGTGTGCATACCTCTCAGTGAGTACCCTCCCCTGCCCTGCAGTGCAGTCACTCTGCGGCTGCCTTGCACCCTGGGCAATGCCCGCTGCTGCCTTTGCAGCCTCCCTGCGAACCTAGTCTATACTGTGTCTCTGCCAGCATCATTTTTTTTAGTGTTTTCCCTCTGGTCTGGGGCGTTGGGGGGCGCCCACGGACGGAAATGCTTTTAAAAATCACGCAAAAAGCAGGTAGAAACGGAAAACGGAAAAACGGAAAACGGAAACAAAATTTTTTCAAACAATTCATGAAAAACAGAAATGAACCGAAACGGACCTCTCAACGACAAATGACAAATGAAACGCCATTTTTTTTATTCATGCCCATCTCTAGTATTAACTCCCTTATTGATTCCACACTCCCAGCACGTGTTGCAAGTTACTACCCGAGGCCCTTTAGAGATCAGCCGGTGTACCTTATATACTCGAGTATAACTAAAAAAACGCCCTCGGCTTATACTTGAGTCAATAAGTTTTCCCAGTTTTCGGGGGTAAAATAGGTCCTCTGCTTATTCTCAGGACAGCTTATACTTGAGTATATATGGTAGTTAGTGTCATCTCAAAATAATGCAGGACTCAGCTACAAACTTTCAGCTGTCCTGCTGGAATGGGTTTGTTTGTTTTAGCATCACTGAAATGCCACAGATGTTTCTCCTAAGCAGAAACTACTAAATTGGTTTCCAATCTTGCACCGGACATCATGTTTTCTGACAACTTGTCATGGTTTTATTCGCTTGCTTGAATCATAGTACCAGCCAGCCTTAGACGTCAGGCAGAATATCTGGCAATTGCTTTCACAGAATGTTTATAAACGGGAGTAGCAAACAAAGATCCAGTTAACAGTTAAAATAAATATTATTGCCGCTATTACAACATTTTCCCTCTGGCCACAAATCACAAACATAATAGATCATGACGCCCAAAGCTATCTCCCCACAAGCAATCACAACAGGACCACAAGCTCATTTGAGAATCATAGAGAAAGGGAAGCTCCTGCCATCATAACCGGACATCATTTATCTCTTCAGGGGGCTACAAAGTTCTAAAGGTATCATCTAGCCGGAGCTTGAGAGTCTTTCACAGAAATTTTGTCAGCTAATGTGCCTTAGTTACCGGGGCCTGCTTCAGGCGTGATTTCCTGAGATACGTGGCATGAGCAAAATACATAAATTTAACATCTGCACTGAACATGAGGATAAAAAGATTATTCATGCTCCAGTTGATATAAATGGAGCTGCTTCTATCAGTGCTGTGCCTGGTTCCTACAGCTCGGCTGAGTAGTATGGAAAATTGTTCATGCTTTCATGAGCCCACGGCAATGCTGTTTGGAGGATGCCTTTAAAAACATGAAGGTGGCTAGAGCCCTCCCTGCAGGACATTGCCCAGAACTTGTAATTTCTCCTTTCTTTTTCACCAAAGCAAATGTTAAAGAGCATGCAGGTCTTCTCAGCAGAACACCTTCCAACATGGCCTTCATAAGGCCTTGCTGGCCATTTGGCTATATCTTGGAACTAAGAAATTGGATATAGAAAATGCAGAGTATTCCAAAATGTGGGGAAACATTTTTTTTGCGGGGGGGGGGGTGTCTCAACTCTGAGAATCCCATAGCCAGTTGGCTTTGGGATTTTGGGAGCTATAGTCCAAAAAAAGCAATGTTTCGAACCTCTTGTTGTCCATGGTTCATTTTCTCCCCTTGGATTCTGCCCCAGAAGTGCTGATTACGTGTACATCTCACAGGAGTTCTTAGTTAACCACAGAATAAATCCATTTATCTACAGGTGAGGAAAGAAGAGGAAATTGCTAGGAGAGGCTGTTCTGTGCAACTTGACAGTGGTTAGGGGACTGGTACAGTGGTACCTTGTATAAAGGAATTCGTTCCAAATGAAATTATGTTAAGCAAATTTTCCTTTATACAAATTTACCATAGGAATGCATTGGAAACAGAGTGACCCCACAAGCGATTATGTTAAGCAAATTTCCCCTATCTCCAGAATGTCTTATGTTGTACACATTTTATGTTTGTTATACAAGGGTCCTTTGTGGTGTTTAAGAGACACCCTATACTGAAACTACTGTCTCCTTAGACCTAGAGACAATTATTTTACCCAAGACCAGGCCGGGTTATTCATAATTTACAGAGAAAATTTTATACTACATTAGTTCTCCACATTTAAAATGGTGATGAGAATGAAATTCATTCAGAAACTGTAGCAACTTTGAAACTAATTAGCCAAGCCATTTTCACTACAACTTGCTAATAGCTACTGTTGTGATGAGAAAAGTGCAGCCTAACGAAGAGGAAGCAGTCGCCGGATATTTGATAAAAGGGAAAAGGATGGATTGGCCCAGCAGTGACAGGATGAAGATGCACTGCAAGGGTGAATAATAATATGGTTGACAACATGTGGTCTTCCAGAGATTGTTGGTCTGCAACAACCATCATTTTCCACTCCCTGGAATTTCTAAGGTTGGGGCTGATTCATGCTAACAACTTTTAGAGGGTCACACCTCTAGAGGTAAAAATAATGGGAAAAGAAGGAGAAAAGGTGATCAGCACTCAAGGCTTAGGTTAGAAGGGATGCTCAGCTCTAAGAAAACAAAACATGCTCCAAAGTGAGTATTAAGGTTTGATATACAGGCTTTACAAGCCTATCTCCAACCAGTGCTTGGAAGCAATGAGCTACAAGTCAAATGGTAGAGTTGCCTTTTTAGAGAGCGGAAACAAGAGCATAACAAGAGTCACATTCCAAAAGGTTGAAATCCTGCTGCTTAGTGTAGTAAGTTGCACTACTGCAGGCCCACTGAAACATGTAGATTAGGTGAGTTATTCCCCTCTGTAAGCTCCATGAATTCAAATGGGCCTACTCTAGTTGTGACTCACTGTGCTAAATTAAGTCACACTTAATATAGTAGGTCCACTTGAATCGATGAAATAGCCACATGACTTAACTCACCAAATTCCCACTGTTTCAATGGGCCTACTCTAGTACAACTTACTACACTAACAGGATTTTGACAATGAATAGGAATGATGCCTCCCCACGTTGTGTTTTCAAGTTACATCTAAAATAGCATTGGGAGGAAGAGAGTGCACCTCCCTCTTCCCAAGAACATGCACGCAACACAAGCCTGCACTCACTGGGAGAATCCATTAGTGCCAGGATGGGGGGGAGACACGAGAGCAACACCAGAGAGACGAGAAAGAAGAAAAAGGAGAACTGGGGAAAGAAAAGAGGGAGGAAGGAACTGAGATTGCCCTGGGTGGTTGGATTGGAGTGAGGGAAAGCACAAAAGGGGAAATATTTAGTAGATATAGTAAAAGAAGACCCCTGGGTTGGAAGATGGGTCACTCCTGCAAGAAGTGGTAGAGCAGGAGTGGAGGGAGAAAAAAGTGGCGAAGGTGCCTTTGGGGGGGGGCAGGCACCTTGGCGCGAATGGAGAAGGCAGGTGCAGGAGTACTTTTGAGTGCCAAGCCTGCAGGAAAGAAACCCAACAAGAGCTGAGGGCTCACTGGGAGCAATGCTGTGGTTCCCATAGACCAAACCCGAAACCGAGATGAATGAAACTGGGCTGTTGGGGGTAGCAGGAACCACAGGTGAGGCGGGAATGGATGAGAAGAACCCAACTGTTAAAATGTTAGAGGAACTGACTTTGGGCCCGGGCTTGTTTACTGAGGCAACGTTTCCTGTTAAGAAGTGGACCGTCCATCCTGATGGGCATTTAGAGGAGAGGTGGGCTGAAGCAGAGCCTTCACTCGAAGAAGGCAAAGCTCCTGCTTATGAGGACGCCGACTCCAACAAGTGGTTTAATAAAAGTTTATCGTTGAAAGAGATTACTGTGTTGCCAATTTCTGCGCCACCGGGCTGAGGGGACAAGGTAGGGCGTGGCGAGGGGCCTCACAAGCATTTTTAACATTTTTAGAGACACGACGAGTGGTATTTTTCAGGATGTATACCCTCCTCTCTTCAATCCGTGTGGTTTTTTTAAAGAAACAAATTGTAAAAGGTAAAGGTAAAGGTTCCCCCCCCCCCAAGCATGCTAGTCGTTTCCGACTCTAGGGGCAGTGTTCATCTCCATATTCAAGCCGAAGAGCCAGTGTTGTGCAAGTCCGTGGCCATGTGGCCGGCATGGCTGCAAGGAAAAACTGTTCTACCTTCCCGCTTTTTACGGCGGAACCTATTTATCTACTTGCATTTACATGCTTTTGAACTGCTAGGTCGGCAGGAGCTGGGGTTAACAGCGGGAGTTTACTCCACTGTGTGGAACCTGGGATTCGAACCACTGAGCTGCTGACTTTGTCGCCCAGTTTTCAGGGCTCTAGCCCACTGAGCTAAGTTGGTCTTTTGAATATTGCAGCAACTGATTACAGAAAATTACATTTTCAACACTATAATGAGTAAACAGGTACTTTTAAATAATATATTTGAGCTTGAATATTTGAAGACACATCTATCCCCAAAGAAACAGGGTATCATAAATATGTTGGCTTAACCACCTCTATATTACACTGGCATCTCCATATGTATATCTAGGTTACTTTTCATGTTATTTATATTATTGGTCTTCATAGCTTCCAACATTGACAAGAAACAAAGGTCATAACTGGCTGATACATACTGTTTTAAAAAGTTCTGCTGTTACATTCTAACATTATATGAGGCAATAACTGTTCTTTCTGTACCTGATGTCTTGTGGAAATTATTTTCACTTCTCATTGACATCAGTTTCTCCTCCACACCATGAGAATTGATTCCTAAGCTACCTTTCAGTAAAAGGTGACAAGCTGACTCAAAAATCGAAATGCATCTCAACTGAGGGAAAGTTCTTAAAAACAAAAAATGCTTGTGGATATGCTTGAAGTCAGGAGCCAATGAGCAGGGGAACTAGATACAGGAAAGTGCATTTTGTTTATTTAAAATAAAAGGAAGGGGAGTTCGTGGCACTGACTATGGAATAAAAGAATATTAATTGACAAACAATATAGTGATCAATAAGTACAGTGGAGCCTCGTATAACAAACGGTTTTTATAACATAAAATCTGTACAACATAAAAAATTCCAGAGATAGGGGAAGTTTGTTTAACATAATCGCCTATGGGGCAAATCTGTACAACATAAAAATGGGATTACTCTGTTTTCAATGCATTCCTATGGGAAATCTGTATAAAGGAAATTTTGCTTAACATAATTTCATTTGGAACGAATTAATTCCTTTATACAAGGTACCACTGTATTTTGTTGTGCAATCTTTCTCATCCCAAACATTCTGCTGGAGAAACACAGGGCTTCCTCTGGTTTCCTTCTATATTTCCCCCCTACTATTTTTGCCCCTTTTCCTAACCAAAAGCAAACCAAGCCCTAAAACTGTTATGAGTTTAAAGACAGAAAAGCCTGAGGTTGCCATGTTGATAGACCGAAGAGCTGTCTGCTTGAGAAGCACCCTTTAATTAACACAAAGGAGTACACCATTATACACAATACAAGAGATACCCATCTCCCACAGGAGAGAATGTAGAGGTAGAGGCACCAGAGCAAAACCTGCTCCACAGAAAGGGCAGAGAAAAAGAAAGCGGGAAAGTAATACTGTAGTGCATGGTGTAGGCCAGCCCTTTGCAACCTCTGAAACTTCATACCAAATTTAGCCTATCAGCTCAGTAGGCTGGTCTTACAGGTGGCTGGCAACAAGTTTGTGCTCCATTTCCCCCCCTCCCAATCCTGGGTTTTCTGGTATCCTGATTCACACCACTGCTAATCTCTGTTTCCTGGTACAAGTGGCACCCAAATAAAAGCACCTACACACTACAGCAAGGAAAGTGAGGCAGGACGGTTGTGAGTGCTCCACTGTTGACAACATAGTCTCTCATGCCAAGCTGTTTGTAATTACTAAGAGTCACATTCATTCTTGTTTTTGCATGTGGGTGGATATGTTTGTTTCTGTTCTTTCGTCTTCGCTAGGCCTCAAAGCACTGGAAGAAAATACAGAGCAACAAATTTGCCAAGTCAAATTGCCCATAGTCATATTTTATGTTCCTTATATTCCTAATGTCACAGAATGACTTTCAAGCTGTAAAAGTTGGTAGGGTGGAGTGCTAATGTAGCTTTTTTTCAATTTTTACAAAAATTTCCACCACCACCCACCAACAAAACCCAGAAAAAGCAGGGTTTTTTTCCTGAGCTTCATAATTTCCGGAAATTTTACATCTCTACATTCTTTTTGTGTGAAAGCTAATGTATTCCACAGATCAAACCTGTCTGATGCACTGCTTCTAAAATTTCCAGTGGATCTGAGTTCTCATCCAGGGGAATCTAAGAGAAATTTGCCCTATGTCCGAATCAACCTGATGAAAATTTAACAAACATCAGAATTCTGAAACGCACAATTTCTATAATATAATTTCCATAAAATGAAAGTGAACTGCATGCAAGAAATTTACTGACATACACCCTTTAGATGCTGGTAACTATTCCATGAAGATTTGTAAGAGGTAGCCGTGTTAGTCAGTGCAAGAATTCCAGGCAAATATCAAAACAAAATAAAATAAAAGACAAAAACATGTGGTACCTTAAAAACTAACTATTATACTGTATTTTAATGTAAGCTTTCATGGACACATTCACTTCTTCAGACATATAGCAGCAGAATGAGCTGCTATACACTGTATATCCCATGAGGAATTCAACATCAAAGATTCAGACTGCTGCCCATGTGTGAAATGAACTTCTGAGAAGTTCTACCAGAAATGCTACCAAATGGCTTTATCCATACAAAAAGAGTGCAATATCCAGGCATAAAGATATTTGAAAATGATTTACTTTGGAACTACCTACATTATACTTTCAGCCTTATTATCTGCAGGGAAACTAGTGATTTTCACCTCAGAATTCACATCATGGGGGAAATTAAAACTCTAACCACTCACAGTCAACTGTATCAGATTTAGTCGGATTTTTTTTTTTTTTTTGCTAATAGACCAATTAAACTAACAGCAATTTTATGTGCTTAGAGGTAGTTTAGTTCCTTTGTTATTTTATACTTAATCTACATGAGAGTCTAAGTGTGTTCCTCATACCTACATTCAAGGCACAATTATATCATTGTTAGATTCAGTCCTATTTTGGTTTTCCGCTTATGTTTAAATTCAAAGAACCTGACACCTTTTTATAATGAGTTTCTAGATCTGCTGTAATTGCCTATAAACAAGGCCACCACTGAGATTCAAAAGTATTTCCATATCACATGCAGATGTATTACTCAACAGAAAAGCCATTTTAGGCCCATTTGTGACTAGGCAAAAATAGTCACTTTTCCTCTACAGAAAAGGGTGGGGAGAGAGTTCCCTGAAAATATGAACTTCTTGGACCTGATACATTATCTGCACATTCTTTAGCATAGAAACCTTTAGATAGATACCCAAGTAGTTTCATTCATAATTCCTTGAAAGTTTACATCGCGGAAGTGATTATCAGAAGTTTCCTCACTAGTAGGCACAAAGAAATACATCTGAGCACTTTCAGTTGAATAGATACCAAGTTATCTCCACAATTACTTTGACAATAAATCACTGTACTAACTTTTAGATTCAAATGGAATCTTGGGTTATCCTAGTGCCAAAGTTAAGCTGGTGATTTGAAGGAAAGCACTTCTTATACCATGCTACCCAGTTTGTCCACCTCTGATTAACAGACAAATCAGATTACGAAAAGCGTCAAGATGAAATTAAAGTATGTTAAGTTCTGCTCTATGTAGGAGGACTGATTTGAGACATGCTGAGACCCTTGTGCCCTGTCACAGTCAAGATGCCACATAGCATTATCATCTCCAAAACTATGAGATACAGATACCTACGTGTGCAGATGTATTTAGAGCTCCCTCCTGGCTGAAGGCCCTAAGTTGTAATTAAGTTACCTTGCACATAAATCCAGTACTCCCCTCCCCTTCCATAGACCCACAACTGTTAGATCAGATTTAACCCTTCTTCTGCTGAAGAGGGAAGGAAGATAATGACATCACATCACATCACTCCTACAATTCTCAACCACCACACACACACTCACATTAACCCAACGCAGCAAGCAAGAGAAAGAAAGGATGGAGACAAAAGATAAATTCAGACTATCTAGGCCTTGGAAATGTCCATCTGCCTTCTAGAATAACTGCTTGATGGAGTCACCCAGGAAACAGAGTTACCATGATTTCCTGGAATGAGTGGCCTATGGGGCATTTGCTGAACATGGAATGTTATAGAAACTTTGTTTTGTCCTGCTAAACCTTAAGAAGACTTGAGAATTACTGTAGAAGATTTGCTGCTTTTTCATATACTTAGCTTAAAATCTGTCAAACAATTTATATATTTTGACAGTCATTGGCAGGTTAGATGCTTTAATTACCTTTCAGATGCCCAACCATACCACCATGTTTCACTAAATTTATAAACCTGAAACAGAACAATAGATAGTGTCCTTCATACTTCTTGTGACAAAGAAAACAAGCAAAGGGGGAAAATATATACATTTGACACAATCTGTTTTGAAGGAAGGGAGGGAGGGAGGGAAGGAGGGAGAGAGGGGGGGGAGAGAGAGAGAGAAAGAAAGAAAGAAAGAAAGAAAGAAAGAAAGAAAGAAAGAAAGAAAGAAAGAAAGACTGTGATACAAAATCAGGAGAGGGAAAATTAGGGAGTAATTTCATATGCAATATTATATTTCACATGAGTACTTCAGCATCCACAGGTCATTGTTGTCCTGTCTGTAAACTGCCCAGAGTTCCTTTTGGAAAATCGGTGCGATATACAAACTTTAAATAAATAAATAAATAAATAAATAAATAAATAAATAAATAAATAAATAAATAAATAAATAAATAAATAAACATTAAGCATTTACTTGTGGCATCCTGCTTATTGTTCTCCTCTCCCTCTCCCTCTCCCTCTCTCTCTCCTCTCTCTTTTTCTCTCTCTCTCCACACACACACACACACACATACCAGAGAGAGAGAGAGAGAGAGAGATGGCAATGAAAGATAAAAAGAAGGTACCGCATGAATTTACTCAGATGGTCAAATCTATTTCTCCCCCACACCACCAAAAAAAAAAAAACAGGTATGGAAAGAAATGTTGATGCAGAATGGCTGGTCCAACAAAGGTTGTCCCCATATATATACAGTATTATACAGAGTTTATACAGAAACATATAAAACTTCCGAAAGATTTTCTTTCCAAGCCAAAATTGTTCACCTCCATGAATATATATAGTATTTGTGTAACAGAGATACACCAAATAAAGCTAATCTGACAATGCAAATGTGTTTATATCTGCAGTACATAAGACTGTATATACTGTACATATATACCTTCCCTATTTGCAAATGAGCAGCTGCTCCAATCAGCTATCAAGTCAAGAGCACGGATGACTGGAGGTAAATCCAGCTTCTACTTCCTTTCAGCTTCTTCCTTTCCTGAATAGCTCATCAACCAGTTTTTGACATGAGTCATTCATGACCATCCCTAACATTTTTGATCAGCAAAGAAACAATGTGTGCTACACTCAAGCTGTGTGGTTGCGCAGTGCTCTGTTGGTGCTGTGCACCTGCAAGAAGTGTTGCGACTCATTTGGTTTCAGTAGTGGTCAGAACTTTCATAGAATCATAGAGCTGGAAGAGATCTCAAGGGCCATACAGTCCATGCAGGAACCCCTATCACAGTATTTCCGACAGATAGCCATCCAGCCTCTGCTTAAAAACCTCCAAAGAAGGAGACTCCACCACCCTTTGTGGCACACCAGAGGGCTTTGAGGTTTTTTGTTTTGGTCTTAACATTTTGTTAGTAATGCAAAGTACAAGAATTGCTGCAATTTGGGGGAGAATGGGAAAGACAGTAAGTAGGGCTTATGACAAAAAATCTGATGTTTATTTCATTTTGGGGTTTTTTGAGAGAGGGGCTCTTTCATTTTTGTGTCTTTCATGTACCAGTCCTTTCGTTCAAAGGGACTGCCTCTTTCAAGTTGTCCAAATTCTCTGGCTTGATCCCCTGGCAGATCACAACTCTTAACACCCAAGATATAAGAGAAGGAATACCAACTGAACACACTTCTGAAATTAAAAAAAAAAACTTTTATTTGAAAGACATAATTTGGCAGGCTGGAGACTATCAGAGTCCCCCAGCTCAGATCAAGTCATCTCAAACATGATTAAAATATGAACATACCTTTACACAGAGGTAGCTCACAACAAACTCGGAGCACTAGAACGGGAGGCTCCAGTTCTCATTCACATGTTGACCGCAAACTATTCTTACATCTTGCTCAAAGGCAACCTTGGCATGTTTATGCCATCTTGGTGGACAATGAAGGGGGGACAAGAATATGTTCATATAAAGATATTTTGTTACATCACATTGGGCATGTATTCTCGAGATACAATGTGTTACATTAAATATAGGATGTTATTCAGAACAGAATAAATAAGCTACTTTTAAGGACATTCCCTTTTGCAATCTAGCGTGGAAACAATGTCGAGCTGCTAGCTACAGGACATTCTTTGCTTCCTCCTGTTTCATCATGTTTCATCCCAGACTTTATGACTATACAGCTGTTGCAACCTTGTAAAACACTTGAGAAAGCTACATACAATCCTAATCAAAGCTGGAGAGAGGAGAGATGTTTAAGGATGAAGTTTTACCAAATGGGTTTTTTGTTACATTGACCCCAATGCCGTGAAACTTACAACATGAAATATATGAAAGAAAATATATGGAGAAAAAAGGGGGGCAATCAATTTTATAGCAAGGCTCTTTCATTCCATTTCTACCCATTCATGTTCTCTCTGGCATTTATCCAGAACACAAAACAAAACATTACTCCAGAAAAACAGAGTCAAGTAGGGAACAGAGAATTGATCTGACAGAGAAAGCACTTTCCCCCTCCCATACACGTGGACACTCACACTCACTCACTCAGACTTCTCTCCCACCAAAACCCCAATAAAAGCAAGCATGCAAATATAGGCAAAAAAAAACAACCTATTAATGATTCCCCAACCAACAATGACTAGAACATGGGGGGATTTCTTCCTTCCACCACCCATGATGTCTTCTGAGTCTAGCGGACAGGCAGGCACAGCCAGCACAGTATAAGAAGGCACCAGGAGCTAGCTAGCACCCAGATTCTACCAAGAATGTCTGAAGCAAAAGCACTTCCTCCACTAACTTTCAACTAATTCGGACCCTTTTACAGGTTCAAAACCCAGCTCCCCCACTCAAGGACATTCTGACTGGCTGCTGACCAATAGTCCTCATATTGCTACTGGAGGGGGGGAAATTCTCCTGGGTGATTTGACAGACAAGAGGTGGGGGGGAAAAGCAACCCAAGAAATGAATGAGGGAAACACAAAAGAACATTAAACTTCTGTATACCCTTTATTTCATTTAAATGACTCAATCATATTTAAGATGCTGTTTTTCAAAAATTGACAGAAGAACCTGAAAATGAAAAACAAGCCTCTTTCATGATTTGCTTTGTTTTATGTTTTTCAATTTTTCTTTCATGTCTATGAGGTTTTTTTCTTCCTTAACAGCAACTTTCCTGTTTCTTACACCCGAGGCCCTGCTATAATAAGATGGGTAAACTTGCATTCATGTTAGTTACGAAAGAGATTTGTTACCTTATTAGGAACTGTAAGGAACCACAAGGTACACAGGCCAGCATCCTCTTGGAAGAACTCATGGTTAGGGCTATCTTCACGGAACACCTGAAAGATCTTCAGCTTCACAACAGAAGTAGAGAACAACCCATGTAAAGGAAGAGGCTGTCCATTCATGCACAGGAGTAATGAACAGCCCCTTGTACAATCTCCCCAGAAGCCCACCCGGCCATGCAGTATGTCATTGCACTAATGGTGCCAGGAAGGGCTATTTTATAACGTTTAGAATGTTTAGAATATTTTAGATGGTGTGGCAAACTGCTTAACACAAATCAAGTGGAATTACTGTATCAAGTGCAGCTAACTATTTCTAGATGCAACGTGCTTGCAAAACAGGGTTGGACTAGTACAACCTTCTTTTGTTCCTTTATTTTTAAAAAAAACATTTATTTGTTTGTTTGTTTTTTAATTATAAGAAAAGAGTCACCAGTGGGATTTTAATGAAAGCAACAAAATGAGAGTAAAATAGTCAGTAAGAGCTTCAGCCAAAGCTATGCTTTATCAACAATATTCCTCAAGTAAGCGAACCGGAGAGATTTTTAGAAAACATGTACAGCCAAGGGAGGAAACAAGCTCTTTGGAAGGTTTCCTATGCAAATATTATACTTGACTGAACAATACAGTTGCTGATATGCTGTGCCTAAGTAATGAATATATTTTAGCCAATAACTTTTGAGTAATCAGTAATCACAAGAATAGAAACGGGGACTGGCCGGCTATCGCTATTGGCTATTCACTGGATCTCCACTGCTGCTCCAATGCACACATGCTGCCTTCATCACTTTGTGCAACTGAAAATGGGTTATACCTGGTTATGAGCTGCTTGATTTTTGGTTCCCCTCTCTGATTCACATACTGTACAACACTAATAGTTTCAACTAGGCTAGGGTTAAAAGGTCAGCCGCACATCATAGGACTGAGTTGTTCCTCTCTCTCTCTCTCTCTCTCTCTCTCTCTCTCTCTCTCTCTCTCTC
>JAHTLZ010000348.1:26294181-26356148 GCA_023846285.1 Phrynocephalus versicolor
TCTCTCTCTCTCTCTCTCTCTCTCTCTCTCTCTCTCTCTCTCTCTCTTCCTTCCCTCGCTCCCTTGCCCACCTCCTTCTGCTGTCAGCTTGAATCACCGTTTAGCATTACATCTACCCTGAATCACTGCAGACTGGAAAGCTTTTGTTTTGTTTTGTTTTTTGGTGCTTCTCTTAACTTGCTTTTGGAAGGCTCGGTAAATGATTATAATTCCACTATAATTTTCAGCATTTACTTGAATCAATGTCAGTGTGCTTTCCCATCCTCCTCTACTATGTAAATCCAAACCCATCCATTGAAGCCGGTCCATCTTAACTGCAATTATCTACACCACAGTTTTGACAATACAAATGCAACAGTTAAACCCATACCAAATCTGACGTCAACAATATTCCATGATCCATTGGGTCCCTCCAAGTTCTGCAGTTCTACGATATTATACTACAAACTGTACTTGCAGCATTCAAAGCTAGATGCTTTTAGATGGTTTGTATGCTCCCCTAATATTTTTTTGATTGACAGACATACAAACACACACATATACAAGCATATAAACATATGCATCATCTGTGTGTGTGTGTGTGTGTGCACAGTATGTATTACATAAGCATGCACATATTTATTATTTCATCAATAACGTAAACAAAAAATTATTTCAGTATGTTATCTGTTCATACTTTTCAGTGAATGCACTCTCCTAGCCTCTAGTCCAATGTTGGTGAACCTATGGCATAGGCGCCAAAGGTAGCACTCAGGGCCCTTTCTGTGGGCACCCAACATTGCCCCTTCACAGTCACCTGTATTCAGATTAAATTGCTGTATTGGACACTTTGTGAAAAATTAGTGGGTTTTGAATCGCCGTTTGGGCACTCGGGCTCTAAATGGTTCTCCATCACTGCTCTAGTCCTACACATTTTGGTCCTGCTAAGCTAATGAAAGCCCACTAGCTACAAAAAGCAAGGCAGTTCACCCGGGACTGGACAGTTTTTTGCTGCTTGTTTTGATTTTATTGCCAAAAAGGAATACAATAAAATAAGGCTCTACTGGGGTTGTCAAGCAACCAGGAAGTGCAATATATGTATTCTAGTCTCTGTTCTACACAGGGACGTGGGCTGTGAAGGCCTAGTGTATGCAATGACATGTGGACATTCCTTCACTGGAATGCATATTTGTGTAAGCCACACATGTGCTCATACATGCTTCTATTTCTTTTCTCTCTGTGTCACATTTGCCGGAGGTCTCAACTCCCATCTTTTTCTCTGAGAGAATAAATATATTAGCCAGTTCAGGACTAAAGTTCACCTAGGACAGCATTAACAGAGAGAGACGGGCATGAACATAACGTTAAGCAAAGCAGCTGATTCCAAATAAGATTCCAAGGGCAGCATATTGTTAGTCATTTCCTTAGTACTGAATACTGACCCCCAGGGGAAAGGTGCTTAAGGTATTATCTGCCTCAGTGACCACAGTGTCTCGGCTGGCATTAAATATTGTGCACTTTGACTTAGATGGAGAGTGTTATTTGCTGCTCTCTCTCAGGCAACAGAAACAACAACTGCTGGTTACAAGATCCTGCCATGGAAAAACACCTTATTTTTCTTTTCAGTGGGTAACAACGTTTTTTCATCAGTTAGAATCAAAGGATTTAATTATATAGAGCAAATAAACCGAGAACTGTTCTGTCTCTGAATCTGATCTTAAGTCTACTAACGAGGTCAAAAAGTCTGTGGTCCAGAAAGCTTTCCATTTCTTTGTATTATTCACATCTTAAAGAGCCTTTAAGTTCACAGTCTTGACAGCCACATTATCATATTGACACAGTATTATAAATATTCCAAGTGGAAAAACAAGAGACCAGCACATTAACAGTCTCTGCAAGTTATACTATGAAGGGATCATTAAACTACTACATGTCTATTCATTCCATAAACAACAGGCAACCTGACAAAAACACCAAAGGATGTGTAAGGAGAACAAATTGGTACATAAACCCGAGGAAGCAGCCATATGCCTTGTTAATAACAGTTGATGCTCTTCAAATGTGATGTTTCACTAACATATTAGGTACGTAACTAGGTATATTGAAAGATGTTGAAATACCAAAAAATGTTATAAATTGTGAATTACATGCACAATCCATGCAGATATGACAAAAACTGTAAAATGAATCTTGGCTAATAGCTTGCCAAGAAGTTTACATCTAATACTTATCTCCTGCAAACCACATATTTTGCCATGTTTGGACTTTTGGTACATGCTTTGATAAAGGGGGTATTGCCTTCAAAAGCTTGCAATATTGTTTTTTGTTATTTTACTAGTAGCCTATAATGGTACCACCTAGGCTAGTCTTGCTTTTATGTTTTGCAATGGCTACACAACTGCCTTCCCCCTTCTTTACTGCAAAATAAATTAGACTTCTCCAATGGATTTCCATTCAGGTAAGAAGCAGGCTGACAAAAATCTAGCTTCTGGGATCAAGCCACAGCCCCTACTTTTGCCCACCCCTGCATGGCTAATGGTAATTTTGTAAATGTGTTTAAAAACGGGACATCCTACCTTAGGCCCTAAGGTGAACTGTGAACATCTGCCTGAGTTAGGCCAGTGATGGCCATCTGCCTGACAGGACTGCATTAGCAGCTGCTTATATGTTATCCAAATACAGGTCCAAAGACAATATTGACATACGGTTAGAATGTGCAAGTTTACACATGTAGTTGCAAATTTAGAAATGTGTTCTTTAATTTCTATAATGTAGATACATTCTATAATGTAGATACAATTGAAAACTGCTTTTCATATATGTAATAAACAGGGTGCTAAGTCACCATGGGTGTTCACGGCAGCATGATAGAACAATTTCACACACTCTTACATAGAACAGAACCATCTTCCCAGTGTCAGGTGAAAGTTCATGGAAACACACAAGATGGTGTCAAAAGGGGGTGTTTCCCGGGTTAATGTGTTCCATGCATTCTTCTCCATCACCGTGAGCTAAAACAGCTCTCTTCAGTGGGACTCACTCCCTGGAAGATGTTGTCCATTGAACCTTAAGCAGCCATTGTCAATGCTGCTTCTGAAGAAACCAAGCTCCTCTGTATTTTCAACACGTCAACTTCATCTTTCTGAAGCCTGGCCACAGCTTCTCCTTTTCTGTTATGGGAAAGCTTTATCATTTTGAATACAAAGCACATTCTTACCAGCTTTGTGATTTGCTCCTCCTTCTGTAGCCCAGCTCAAAAAAGAAGAGAGCACTGAAACGTGTAAAGGTTCCTCATTGTTGGAATAATTAATAATGTATGGCTACTTTGTATTTGACTTCAATTTTCTGGCCCTTGGGGAATTTGTGCCTGGAATGCCAATTACTCTACTGCATTAAGGCTATCCCTTACTCTGAGAAGGAAGCGCCTGAGCACAGCACTAATATTTATAGCTGCCTTGTGCATTTCTCTGATATAGTCCTTAAGAATATCATAAAAATTGCCCAATGGGCACACAACAAGGTCCATCTAATCCAAACTTCTGTTCATGCTAGCATATGGTCAGCAGCCTCTGGGAAGTTCATGCCCGGGCCATGAATTTATGACTACCCTCCTGTTGCTTATTAAGTGCATCATTTGATAGATTGCTTTTTTGTGTGTAACGGCCAACAATACAATTTAAAGGGTACCTGGCCTAAAAAGTAAAGTATATTTGATTGTTGTCTGAAAAGGAGGTAATCTCAGTAAGTTTGAGGGCCAAAAGACTGTGCTAGTCCCCACGGTCAGCTGTGTCCAGTCTAGAATTGGCCAAAACCTGCCATTAAAAACAAGCAAACAACAACCCAGGAAACTGCCTAACACCTCTAAACTGAAATGGATCTTCATTGACAAACAGGGAGGGATCAGGCAGGGTCAAGAATGTCCCTGGGCCACATGTCTCCCATCACTATCCTATCATCTTTATCTGCTTCAGAATTTGCAGGTGCTCTCTCTTTCGCTCTCTCTCTCTCACTCTCGCTCTTGCTCTCTCTGTTGTTTGACTTTGCCAAGACACCAACTTTCAAGATGTGCCTCTGGATGAATTAACATGCTATCACTGGGAAATACCTACTCATCTGCTTCTGACACTCAGAAGAGTGTCTGTGTGAATTAACCAGGCTACATTTTGCACACATTCTTCAAAAGTTCTGTAAGATTCAAGTTAGGTTGCAAGGATTTGTAGTTTAATCAATTGTTATCTTCAGCCATTTAATCAGGTTTTATTGTGTTCATAGATTTAATGCCTGTTTTAAAATCATCTGGTATAGGGTGTTATTCTTTAAAATATACATTTCCAGTGTGGTAGAGGGGTTATACCAGTGTTGGCGAACCTATGGCACGGATGCCAAAGGTGGCACTCGGAGCCCTTTCTGTGGGCACGTGGCATCGCCCCTTCACAGTCATCTGTATTCAAGTTAAATTGCTGTATTGGTACTTTGCGAAAAATTAGTGGGTTTTGAATCACAGTTTGGGCACTCGGTCTCTTAAAAGGTTTGCCATCACTGGATTATACTGTGGATGGGAAGATGGTACTCCTCCCAATTGGGCCATGAAACTCATAATTTGATCTTGCGCCCAGCTCTTCTCTTTCAACCTATGCAGATTCCCAGGGTTGATATAAAAACAAAAAACAAGGGGTGGGTGAGAAGGAACCATGTAAAAATAGCCACGAGCACACTGAAGGAAAAGCCAGATATAAATATAGCTGATACATAAACAAATAAATATTCAGGTTCCCACTACCCACCAAGAAGTATTGGTGGATAGCCCCTTCTGCTTCTAGCCAGCTCAATACCATGCCTCTAAGAGTCGCAACAGGCACCGCATTCTGTTTCGGCCAGATGGTCTTCTTATACTCCTTTTAACTCTAGACTGTGAGACAGATATAACACTTTTTTTAAAAAAGAAGAAGATTATAAATAGAGAAGATTCAAAAGCTCCTAAAGCATAACTAAAACAGAGGGATCTTTTAAAACCCTCTAACCAACTACTGCTAGGAAATGTCATATGTCAAGCACACAGTGCTTTTGTTTAAAAAAAAAAAAACACCAGTGGAAACTATTGAGTTAATCTGTTTTTGAAACCTCTGTAGGGAGCCAATTCTGTCAAGTTCTACAGTGACAACAGCAATAGCCGCTCTGCCACCATCACCAAAAACTGCATATTCTGTAATCTGAAAGCACAGAGACAGAAGATGTAAACAGCCACTTTAGATGCAAAACTGCTGCTGAAGACTTGTCAGGTGGTTTTTCCAGCAAGAGGTTATATTTGGATAGCGGTTCTGCAGCAGAGGCGGTGGAAGAAAAAGAGATGCCTGGATATTGTTCCACCTGCTACAGACTGCGGATGTTTGCAACAACAAAAGCCCTACGTAGTGGTGCAGTGACTCTGTGCACTGAAGAAGTTGTCAGAGGTTAACCTAACATCACTTCCAGCAATGTTAACCCATGAGCCACCATGGAAATGAACAGCAGATCTTTTCTGGGTTTAAAGAAATCAGGGAATAAATGGACTATGAGCACCCACACTGAAGGAGAAGAAGGAGAAAGAGAGACTTAGAAGGTGTGCAAAGAGCCATGGAAATTAAGGAGGCAGTCTTCTGCAGCAACTGAAAGAGAGATGGGGGGGGGATCACGATATATAGGATACATGAAATGGCTATGATGCTGTTTAAAAAGTTTTTCAAGGCAGTCTTTTATAAATAGCATGGACTTTGTTTCCATTGTAAACCCAAAGGGGGGGGGGCAATTCAAGGAAATTTTCCACTACAATTCTCACTGCAGATTTTCAGTGGAATCACCACCAAAACATGTGATCCGAGGCAGTCCAATACAATTTTTTTTAAAGCCATACTAGAAGCTGGATGTTAAAGGGTTCACAGCAGAGGTTCACCAATGGCAAGTAGCCCATCATATTCAATTGCTGTCTGCATGGCTCCTAAAACCAGGAGGACTATCTATCTATCTATCTATCTATCTATCTATCTATCTATCTATCTATCTATCTATCTATCTATCTATCTATCTATCTATCTATCTATCTATCTGTCTGTCTGTCTGTCTGTCTGTCTGTCTGTCTGACTGACTGACTGACTGACTGACTGTCTCTCTGTCTATCTGTCTGTCTATCTGTCTCTCTGTCTCTAGGTCTCTAGGTCTCTATGTCTCTTTTATTTTATTTAGAATATTTATATTCACCTTCCTCCTTAAAAGGACCCAAGGCAGCTTAAATCCTAAAACCGTATTTAAAAGCTAAAAAAATCAAGCAAGTACATTAGAGGAATAATGAATATCAATATTAAAAGACACTTAAAACAACAGAGCACAATGGTTCTTTTTAAATCCTTCTCAGACCTCCAGTCACTAAGGAAAAGCCTGCCAGGTCTTTTGGCCTGCCTGCAGGAGGACAATAAAGATGGGGACAGACTAACTTCCTTGTGGGAGGGAGTTCCAGAGTCTGAGAGTAGCAACACAGAAGGCTCTCTCCCATCCACCTACCAAAAACACCTACAAGGTTGGCAGGACCTCCCCAATGATCTTAAAGCACAGGCAATATCCTAAAAGGAGATGCTGTCTTTTAGATAGCTTGGATTCAAGCCATTGAGGGCTTTATAGATAAAAACCAGAACTTGGAATCGCACCTGGAATCAGCCATTGAGCTGCTGTAACAGGGCAGTTAATATGTTTCCTGTAGCTTGCTGCACAATCTGGCAGTGGCATTTTGGAGCTTTTGACGTTTCTGGCCACTTCCCAAAGGCAGCCCCATACACAGCACTTTACAGTAATGTAAGCAGGATGTAACTAGGGCATGTGTCACTGCAGCCAAGCCAGACCTCTAAAAAACAGCTGCAGCTGGCACACTAGTTCTAACTGTGCAAAGTTTACTCCTGTCCACCACTGAAACCTGGGCATCCAGGCTCAGAAATGAATCCAGGAGCACCCCCAAGGTGCGTGCCTGTGTTTTCAAAGGAAGTGTAAACCCATCCAGTGCCAGTTGAAAGCCTATTCCTTGATTTGGTTTTTGACTGACCAGGAGCACCTCTCTCTTGTCTAGATTACGTTTCAGTTGATTCACCCTTTAGTCCCTTAACGACACCAGACACTTGGAACCAAGACAGCTTCCTTGGATTTAGATGAAAGCAGAAATCGAGTTGGGAGTCATTAACATACTGGTGACGCGAAAATTTAAAACTCTGAACAACGTCTCCCAGCATATGTATGTACCTGGGGTTGGACTGAATCACCGTTTGATGGCTTTGGGACCACCATTCCTGACCAGAATTTACTTCTTTCCACGGTTAGCACGTGATCTTTTTCTGCACAGTTCGCCACTGGGAAACCGCAGAAAACACTGGTAGGACCACGGCCTTTTTTGTTTGATTCACTTTGCTTTTTAGTCTCTCTCTCTCTTTGTCTGGCCTCCCACCATGCAGCAGACAGAGAAGAGTTAGAATCTTCTCCCTCATGGAAGAGACTCCAACTCCATGCTTTTTTTCCTTTCATTCTTCCAATTGTAATAACTAATTGCAACTGTAAGTGAAGAAACCTTTTTAGTACTTGAAATGCTTCTAGAGTGATTTTTAGCTGTCTAGATGCCCTGAGAACATCTGATCTCACCTGATTTCAGAAGCTAAGCAGGTCATGCTCATCCCAGCTGGTAGGGTTCCAAATCAGCCACAGCCTGTTGATTTTTCAGAATAAATGTTACGGTCCAAACTAGTCATCTGCTCATCCATCTCATGGATCCTCTGTGCCAACTCCAACTGCGTTGTCTGCAGCCAGATCAATTTTAGATGGTGGGAACTCTGTTCTACAACACTTCCATCCCCTGATAGGAAGAATCCAGATTCTATTTCAGCTTCCTTTGAGACATCTCTGTACAGTCTGTTTCATGGCTCTCATTACAAAACTGTTGCAAAGTTCCCCATTATTACTGGTACATACTGGTTTCTCACATTAAGATACTGATGCAAAGCCTCCATTTCCTACCAGGATGCACTGATTTCTGCTAAAAACAATTTGCTGCTGATGTCTTCCATTCTGATTCAGTCACAAAAGCCCAGTTTCTCTTCTGTGGGAAATAATAATCCTATTGCTTATACCAGAATTGAGTGCTCTCTGTTCATCTGAGAAGCCAAGGACAACACTGAAGGACTTGCTTCCCTCAGACAGAGCTAAACAAAGTACTGGAGATTTCTGGTGCCTTTATAATCCTGCTACTTGCAAATCTCATTTTTCTGAACTTAAAACATGAAAAGTACATTGCTTTTTATGTTTTTTTTTTCATTGTGGCACTAAAATAGTAGCAACTCTTCATTCCAAAGTCCCCTTGCAAATATCAACTCTTGCCCTCATCGGCTTTACAATGAAAGCAACAGTATGCATGCCCTTAATTCCAAATTAATATTACATTCATCAGATAATGCTACTATCAAACAAAGTTTATATAAGGGACTTCGTATTTCATCTAAAATACATCAGAGATGTTTACTGTTTTGAGTATATAAGATTTCTGCTATGTTGGCAATATACAGCAAGCCTTCCATTTATCAAATGTTTTTGATCCAAGGGTTCATAGGGTCAGTGCTACAGATTTTGGATTTCCAATGCTGTCCCCAAATGGTTTTTATTATATTTCAGCCCCAAGTCTTTCACTTAATGTAGATTCTTTGTTCCAAATCTCACCAGCTGCTTTTCTCTTCAGTTAAAGCAAACCAACAAAGCAACTTCCTTATTAGTGAAATAATTCATCATTTGAAAGAAGACGGTTCTAAAACAAGTCATAGAGGCAACTGTGGAACACCCTAATAGACAAAATGTGCCAAATAAAGCTTTCAAAAAAACAAATATTCAAATGATGTGCCAGGACTATTCACCAGCTTCTGAGCCAATGGCTCCTTTTTAAAACTAGGCTTGCTTGAGGATTCTGGTAGTTGTAGTTCCAAAACAAAACAAAACAAAACAAAAAGTTTTCCATGATTTGCTCTTGCTGAAACAATGCTCCAATCCCATGCTTCTGGATCCTTTCCTTCCCAGCATTCATTTTATTCATTCATTCATTCATTCATTCATTCATTCATTCATTCATTCATACATTCATTCATTCATTCATTTTGTACTTGTTAACCTTGCTACAAAACTGTTGTGGTAGAAACCTTTTTAATACTTTAAATTAATTTAAAGTCTTACTACTTTACTAATTGGAGGAAATGGAGACAGATGGAAAAAGCCTTGCACAAAAGAAGGGCAAGGAACATAAATTTGCAGAAATGGATCAAACAGTGGGTTGAATCAGAACAGCCATTGGAGGGACTAGCTACTGCTCATCTCCAGGCCAGACTTCACTGTGTGTTGAGAATAGATGGCTCCAGGTTCAAGAGGAAAGCAAACGGAATTCCAAGCGGAAATCTGTGCTAACTCTGAATTTTATACCAATTTTTACTACTGAAAAGTTCTGAAGAACTTAGAAGCTCCTCTTTTCTCTAACTTTTTAGTGAACCAGTAAAGGTATACTAGCCAATCCCAAGCTTAAGTTCAGAGAGAGAGATCCCAGGAGTGGGATATATTTCTTAACTCCTGATATCAGCCCCAAGAACCTGCACGTACAACAAAAGTGCTAAAAATTGATGCCATTAAATCTTATTCACAAAAAGCTTTTCTACAATATAGAGAACAGCGTATTGGGTATGTCCTTCCATTTCCTGGCGACACATTAATATTCATCACCTTGCTGTGTTGATGGGAAAGAGAAGCTGTGTGTGGCTACCCTAACAGCCGGAAACAAGTTAGTGTGGGCCGCATGGGAATGGTCAGGCTTGATTAGAACGATCTAATGAAGTTTGCTTAATAAGTCATTTCAAACTATTGGCAAATTGAAAGAGGAAAGACTGGTTTGGATCAGAATCCTGAGATCACAAGAGTGCTCCGACCCACACCAGAAAAGTAGAAGTTCCAAATAAAGGTACCAACAGGTACCAAGAGAATGCAAGTAGGAGCACTCAAGATGTGCTTTAGCGTTTAGCCAATACATTGCCTGATTGTTCTCTTTAAGAATGCTCAACAGCCCATGTAGCTAACAGCCCATGTAGCTAACCTCTTTATTTTTCTTTATTTAAATTGTTTATATGCTGCCTTTCTATCCACAGGAGACCCAAGGTAGTTCACAAATAAGAAATATACAAACAATATATAAATGTCACATTTTAAAAAAGTTAAATACCAAATAATATTTAAGAACTCGCAAGTTAAAATCAGCATTAACTGCTAAAAGGCCTTCCTGAAGAGGAAGGTCTTTGCTTGATGATGGAAGGACGAGAGGGAGGGTGCCAATCTGGCTTCTCCGGCGATGCATTCCAAAGCCTGGGAGCAGCCACTGAGAAGGCCATGTCCTCATCAAGTACCATAAGCTTGGAAAGGTGGTAGAACTGAGAGAAGGCCTCCCCAGAAGATCTTGAAAGCTGAGAAGGCTCTTATGGCCTGACACAATCCTC
The DNA here is from genome assembly GCA_023846285.1 of Phrynocephalus versicolor. Taxonomy (NCBI): domain Eukaryota; kingdom Metazoa; phylum Chordata; class Lepidosauria; order Squamata; family Agamidae; genus Phrynocephalus; species Phrynocephalus versicolor. The sequence continues at coordinate 26,304,687 of JAHTLZ010000348.1, forward strand.
CAAATAACCTGGAACCAAGCTGTATATAGGGCTTTATAGATAATATCAAGTACACTGTACTTTCAGTTGGACCCAGAAACAGACTAGCAACCAGTGAAGCTGTTGTAAAAAGAACTTCACTTCCTCCCATGTTTCTTATTCATGTTTTGGAAAAATACAACTTTTCACCTGGTAAGTGATCTTATTATTATAGCCTTGTGAAACATCATTCATTTTATGCTCACATTTTTGCTTCTGTAGGTTGCTCTACAGAGGATGCATCCATGGCCTGGACTAGTAATTAATATTTACTTCCATCACAGTATTCATAGTGAATAATGAAGTACCTAACTGATCCACAGTTTATTGTAGTAGCCACAGCTCTTCTATAATACAAAGATGAACTAATATAATATTAACTACAGGAGTATGTGGACTTCCTTTCATTTTTTTCTTTCTTTCTTGTGCCCTCAGCCTTTTCCCCACACAGACTATCTGGGCATCTAGGTTTCTTCTCATTATGCACCTACCTATTATTTCAGCGTAATAAACACTGCTTATTCAGTCTTACCAGAATTATTTCAGATTTCAGATCTGCTGAAAACATCTTGCAAAAACCAACACCTTAAATAAATGTTCTTAAATAAAATAAATATTTTTGAAAAATCAAACAGACAGAAGTGCCTACAGACACCAGGTTTTGCATTTTCAAGCCAAAAGTATAATGTGTGAGTTGGCCCCAGTTCATGGGAGGTTCATCATGCTGAAGTATAAGTATAACCCCTGAAACAAGTTACTTCAAATAACGGGTCCTTGCAAACAAAGCATTATTTATTTACTTACTTTCCAATACTCCCATCACTGTGTGTTTGTCTCATTCAGGCCCCTTTTTGCTGGGTTAACGTCAGTGCTCCAAGGGTGGATGCGGAGGAGCAGAGAGAAATGAGCAAGGGCAGCTCTTTGGAGTGGGTAAGAGCCATGTGAATATGCCTAAAAGGAAAATCTGTCCAAAGGGGTATAGAAGTAACTAGGTTGCCTGCACTTCCACATTGGGATTAAAATTATCTCCCTATGGGCCAAGAGGATTAATATAAAACAGCATATTTAATGCAATAAACATGATTAACGGCAACTAAAAATAACCACAGCAACCCCCTTCCCGCCCCCCCCAAAAAATACACTTCACAGCCCCAAATTGGGAACCTATGGACCAGAAAGATGCAAGACAAGCACCAAGACATCAAGATGCTATTTTTATATGAAGAGATTGCAGAAGAGGTGTGTATTCAGAGCAGCCACAGAGTTTCCTCAGCTACAAGCATTTGTGTTTGGTATGCAAACTAAAGAAAAGTTCCCTATGGAGTGAAGCAAGTTTCTCAGGCCTCAAAAGAGAAACTGGGGGGAAATATGGCACAGCAACAAGGTTCCAAGCAAGGTGACTGAAGAACAGTACAGTACTTGGATACTAGAAATGGAAATTTAACCTATACAGTACAATCATGGTATCTGCAGGGATCAATTCCAAGTCCCCCCCATGGATGCCAAAAAATGTGGATAATAGCAAACCCTATAGATTACTGTATATTTATACTATTGCTGCCTGTTCTCTCTAGTGGCTAGTTCTGGTAATTATATCATAGGGATTTATTTAATATTTTTAATTTTTCATACCATGGATAAGTAAAGCCAAACAAATTGATCTTGCCAATCCAGGGGTCTGGCTGTATCTTTCCCTAGGTAGATGAATTCACTGCAGATACTCAAAGGCAACAGGAGTACAAAGAAATTGTACACCATCTTAACGTAAAAGTAAAAATCAAAACATCAGAGGATGAAATTTATTATGTGGGCATAAGAATTGAAAAGGAGACCGATGCGTCATATCTGTTAAACAAGGGCTCTATCACACGTCCTTTAAAATGCTGATTAAATTTAAAGATAAAGTGTTTCCAAAAATCTTGTCCCCATGGCCACCAGGCTTTTTTTAAAAAAAAAACCCGGTTATGCTCCCTTTAGCGAGTCTTCCAAGACCTAACGGAGAACTTGGGAAGTTTTTGCTCCAGTAAAAAATGTGAGCCAGAAGTCCGTGGGAGCTCGCATATGATCCGGTTTTCTGCTTTTTTTCCCCCTAGCACCGACCAGCTCGTCCTGGGGCTAGTCGGCGCTTTTTAATTTTTTTAATGCCCCCCCCCCCAGCACTGAGCAGCTGGCCTTTGAGCTGTCAGCACTTGTTTTTCTTTATTTTTCATTTTTTTTTCCTAGCGCCAACCAGCTCGTCCTGGGGCTGGTCAGCTCTTTTATATTTTTTAAAAAGATTCCCCTCCCCCCAGCATGAGCAGCTGGCCTTCCGGCTGTCACCGCTGGGTTTTTTGCCTAGTGCCACCTGCTGGCCCTGGTGCTGGATGGTGCTTTTTTAAAAAAAAAAAAAATCCTTGTACATGGGAACAGAGATCCCACATCTTCAGTCATGTGACTAAGAAAGAAGAAAAGCCGGACTTTTACAATATCTGGATCTTCCCCCAGGTGAGGTAGTGGTCCAAGATTCCCATAGCATTACAACACCCACACAGAGAGATTTTCTGAAAAATTAGACAGCATCCAATCAGTTGGCTGGTCTGCCCTTATCAGAACTACAGTAGGCCTTCCTTGTTTAAGAAAATAATCACGAGAACAAGATCTAATGATCTCATCAAGCCTTCAAGATTCAGCAGGCCCAGAAATTTAAATACATGTTGAACAAGCTGTAAGAAGGGAAAACATTTTTCTTTTAACATCTTTATTTGCTTAAAAGCATAAAGTACAGTCTGGTAATTTCTTGCAAGCTAATTTAGGAGTATAAATTATACTACCTGTAAATTGCCAAGATATCCTACAGCTGGAGTACCTAACTTAGAATCACATCTGCAGCATTTCTATGCTAGGAAATGTAAGTACAACATACGTTTGATCATTATGATCTCAAATGGTTGGCAAGTCTTTTTAAAAAGGCACACAAATAAGGAACTACATAATACTGAAATGTGGGTTTTGATAATATATCATTTTGATAATAGAACATTGACTAAGAAATTTATTTTTCTTAATAGCTCTTTCTTTCTTTCTAGCATGAACTCATCAGTAAATGTATGAATTTTAGCAAGTTTGTCTCAAGAAAGCTACTAGCACAGCTGTTTCTAGCATAGAGAAAATAAGTTTCCTACAAGCCTTGCAGCTATTGAAGATGGAATATCTGCCAGGAAAGGGTGGGTGGGTGTCCACCTTATTCCACACCACAAGCATGGTTGAGTTCACAGGGGTCTGAAGACAGATTCTGAAGAGCTGACTAGTTAATGCTCTTTGAATTGATGGGTGAATCTGCAAAGCTTTGCCAGCTTACTTCCACACTCCTCTTTCAAAATTATTTCCATCACATTTCTATAATAAGTTCTTATTTTTAAAATATGAACCAAAGGAAATCTCATCCATCCCTGTTTCCAGAATTAATATTTCATATTGAAAACAAATATTTACATATGTATGTACTATATTTAGTTATTTTTGAATATATTACTCCCCCTTTCCTCCCTGGAAAACGACGCAAGGTGGGTTTACAATAGTGAGGGACAGTATGCAGCCCAGTACATTTAAGACATATTCAAGTTTAAGATCAAGAAATTGAGGGGCATCTTACAGCATTAAGTGGCAACATTAAAGCTAAAAGAGAATGTGAGTAGTTAAAGAAACAAATAAAAATTCCATTACTAGGGCTGGAACTGACATTGAAAACACAGGTGTGCTTATGAAGTCAATCAATGTAATCTTGTAAGGTAGACCCTCTAAAGTTTTGAGAGATGGAAACTAAACATTGAAAACATGCTGTCAATGCAATCATACAAGGAGAGGTATAAACACAAAGGTATAAGTAATTACAAACACAAAGTCTATGTAGTCATGTATGGTAGATTCATACAAAAGTCACATAATAGGTAGTCCATCGTTGAGGGAAAGCTTATAATTCTGGAACAATCATTTTGACAAAGAATTTGGGCAAGAGTAACAGCATGGACTATCCTCCAGTATTTTATTACATTCTACAAAAATAATCATTCACCTTCAGGTTCCTTTCTCAGGCAGTTTCATTTTTAAAATAAGCAGAAATCACAATTGTCTTCAGAACTCCTTTTTTCCAGCAATATTATCTTAAGAGTCAAAATGAACAGAGCTCATTAAACATAAAATTTTGCAAAAAAAAAAAAGTGAATGAATGAATATATAGCCTCACCACGCTTTCGAGAATTCTTTGAGAATATTTGAAAGAAGAAATCAAAACAGAAGAAATGACATTCAAAATATAGACCAGAAACCTTCAAGAAACTCATCTTAGATGATGAAAAAGAACCAGACTCTTTTCACAACAGGGGAAGTGGCGGTGTTCCTAACAATCCAGACATAATATTACTAACAATTATGTGCCATCCGGTTGATTCTGACATTATTGGCTGCCCTTGCCAGGGTTTCTAGGTAGAGAATACTCAGCATAAGAGGTTTACTGCTCCTTCATCTGGTTCCACTCCAGGACTGTGATGGAAGCATGCTTTTGGCTACATAGAACGTCTGATTTCCAAGGAGGTGCAATGTGGAATCTAACTGGCAACCTCTGGAGGTGCCACCAGCTATTACAACTTACTAAGCTAGAGTTATTTATTTATATATTTTTCTGAGGTCAGGAGACAACATAACAACATCACATTGCCAGGGTCAGCAGCTCAATGGCATCAACCCATTAGTTGAAATGTGGGAAGACAGTTACATATCATGCTAGAGATTATTATGAAAGACATTAGAAATCAATAATTTTGTTTATATCTTATATATAAACAAAATTGTAAAAAAAATAATTTTTTAAAAAATTTAAATTGTAAAAAAAAATCCAATTTTTTATTTAAATCATGGTTTAATTAAATCAATTGATTTAAATCAAACCCAACCTGGCAATAGGTATCAAAATGTATTTCTACAGACACGTCTGGAAATACTGAATTAGACCCAGAAAGCGAAAAGAGAGCACCCTCCTATGTAAAAAGTTGCCTCAACAATATTTACCAAGTCAATCAATTCTAACTATGGTTAAGGCTGGATCGAAAGCATAGTGGAAATATATTACTGGCTTTGGCTGCTACATTTCCAAAGGCATGTTATAGAAATGATACTGACCAGGTCAAGAAATATCATCTAGAGTGCTGGAACGTGTGAGGAAGTTTTACTTTCTTTCACTGGAACAAGAAGGCTAGACTGCTAATGAAAAAAAACCAAAAGCAATGGAGTCTTCTTGTACAGTTATGAAGCTAATTAAGATTAAATGATACAACTGCATCCTTACCATTAAGTTTCTTTCACTGTACACTACTACCAGATGTGGCAGATCACCACTGACCCTCTTTTTAAAAACTCTTAAAGTTCTTTCAGAGTTTGACATAAGAGTCAGTGGACCTGACTTGCAAAACCAGAGTCAGTTGCAGTGGTTAACTGTCACACAATCTGGTTTTATATATAACTAAAGCTGAAGTTCACTTCATTTAATCCAGTCCTATCAGAGCAAATGATGTTTCCAAAGGCTAGAAAAGAAGAGGCAGAGCAATGAGATAAGGGAAGTGTACGTGAAAAGCAAATAACATTCTTTTTTTAAATTCATAGCATATATACAAACAAAGAAAAATTACTCAGAAATTTTGTGCTTTCTGCTCTTTTTTATCTGTAGAAACTTTGCTATCTAGTACTAGAGATAATTTATTAAATGCATCCTTTTGAGGCTTGAGGAAATTGTTTGGCTTGTAAACAAAGGAAATGTAATCCAGTGTTAATTTTTCATCCATTTTTTCACGAACATGCACATGCTTCTTGTCTTAGAATACATATGCTTGAAGTTCACTGTGGTTATTTAAACTGCCAAACTGCTACATATAAAAAATTAATGCTGTCTGGAAAGGGAAGGGGGGAAGTAGACTTGTAAATGAAAAGCAGCGATTCATAAAATGTCCCAAAAGATCAAAGATCGTCCTAACAATTTAGGCCAGGTTTTACAAAGAATGTGGTGTGGGTAGTCTCATGTTTGCTAAAGAAACTCTTAATTTCTTCTCAATTACTTGGCGTCAACATACAATGAGTATTTGAATACAAATGAATATCAAAAGGTTTGATCGTACAGTATAGCACAGTTCTCAGCACCTCGGCTCAGAAGTAAGAACCATGGATTTTAACAGAGAATAGATCACTTCCATGCCTACATGCTTATTCCAATTTAATGATGGCCTGCAGTCTAAAACCGTATCTTATACTCCTTTAGGGTTACCAGTTTATAGTACAGTAACCCCGCCATTTCGCGGTTCAGGTCCCACGGTCCCGCTACATCACGGGATCGCAGTAACTGCACCGCGGGGGTGGGGGGCATCTGGTGGCTCTGTGCCCCCCCACCTCCCTGCAGCCGCCCCAGGCTACTACGGAGGGCCTCGGAGCCGCGCGGGGGTGGCGGGGGCGATCGGATCGCCCACCCACCCCCAGCCCCCCACCCACTTCGGCATATCGCAGATTTTCATGAATCGTGGGTGGGGTGGGTCCCTAACCCCCGCGATTGGCGGGGGGTTACTGTACAGAAGCACATATACATGTATTGTTTAAAAGTGCATGTTGCTGGCGAGGGGGGGGAGTATTAGCAGTTTCATCATTTCCAACATTAACAGTGCAATATATTGGTGCTACGAGTATATATTCCTTTCTAGCCTGCTAAAGGGGGGCTATTGTATTTTTGAGTTCTGTTCATAATGTACATAATGTACATTTGTCTTGAAATTGTAACTGGATTCCTTGCTTATGTTGAACTGGAGAATCTCTGGACATTTTTTTAGAGACTAGCAAGTTTCTTTTCATATATTCTCTTGATAGTTTGTTTTATCCTGTGCTGTAATTAATAGGATCTACAGTATGACCCCCTTATCCACTGATTCATTATCCGCTGATTCACTTATCCACAGATTAAGGTGGGAAATATATAAAAACAATGTTGCCACAAAGCTGGTGGCTGCAAGGCAACAGGTGCCCGTGTAGCCCACAGGTACTCGCCCAGAATCGCAGTGGTGGTGGCAGAAGGTCCCCCCGCGCGGCCCAATGGTACCTACCCGGAACAGCTGCTGAGGAGATTCTCCCTTGTTACACAGACTCCCCATACTGGCCTGGCGATAAGGGCAGAAGTGGACAGGCGGGTTGGGAGGGGATGGCCCTTTGCTGCTCATTCACCACCTCCATGGTCACCACTGCATAGATTTCTATATCTGAGGGGGGTTCTGGAACTGATCTCCTGCAGATACGGGGGTCCTACTGTATTCTGGATTAACCCAGAATGTAGAATATGCAGTAATGGGCTCAAGTTGCGGGAAGCTAGATTTCAGTGGAGTATTGGGAAAAACTTCCTGTTAGAGCTGGGTGGCAATGGAACCATTTACCTTGAGAGATGGTGAGTGCTCCAATACTGGAGACATTCAAGACAAATTTAGGTAACCACCTGGGAAATATGCTATGATTTGTATTCCTGCCTTGAGTAGGGGGTTGAACTTGATGGCTTTGTAGCCCCCTTCCAACTTCATTTTTCTATGATTCGATGATAATCAAACAATTTTAAATGACGAGCCAAATAATATGGTTGTTTTCCCACTATTCTTTTATATGTGGGTTGGGTATTGCATCACTGTCTTTGAACTGGGATTTACAAGACTCCTACATTTGGCTCCATACTGATGAACCAATCACTTAGATAAGCGCTTAATCTGCCCAAAATCCTTGGCCAGGTGTGACGCTGCTGGCAGATGCAATTACCACTAGCTACAAGTAATCTATTTAAACCCTTGGCAGATATCAATAGGTTTCAAGAGAAGACAGTGATAAAGCATCATTTATGCCCCTGCAATGAAGCAAAGAAGAAAGGCATGAACTTCACTTCTGGAACAGCTGTCCAGAAATGTAAATTATCCAAGCTAGCCTAACACCATATTTCTAGCTAAATCTTCTGACTTTGGACACAATTCCTTATGGTGGGCAGTCATGAAAGGAAACAGAAAGGTAGGAATAAGTTTAAATTGACACATACACTGCAGCATGACAGGCACAAGGTATTCTTTACACTTCTTTGGCCAAGGTGTGAATGTAGATGTAGTTCATGTTGGGCGGTTACTCTAAACAGGCAGGCCAGCAGACTCAATTTAATGTGAAGACCACCAGAGGAGAGCACAAGAGCTGCATTGTAGCTGTCAAATTATATAAAGGTATTGTAGAAAATGGCTGCCTGTCTCAATTTGGCTGTGTATCGCCATCAGGGGGCTTGACGAATGCAAGAATAGTTGCAGTATCACAACAGAAAGGAAATGCTGGTATGGCAACAATTCAGCAGCGAAGATTGAGAGGTTCAGGGCATTGGCTCCAGGCTCACAGACCGAGCCTGAAGCTCTTCCTGCAGAAGTGTGGCTTCTGTGTAGGGTGAGCTAGATAAGGCAATTCTCAGGCAGGGCCTGACTGATTTCCAATGATGTACTGCTGGATGATAGCATTACTCTACACCTGAGCCAATCCAATACAGACCAGCTGGACCACAGATCTTATATTATGTTACAGAATTGTTCATGAGAGAATTTAAGCTCAGTGACAACAGTTCAGGCCTATTTTCATTGGAGGGGTTAGGATTAGATACATAACATTTCTGGAAATCTTGAAACTCGGGGGGAAAAACATTTTTTCCGTTTGTTTTCCAGAAAAAAACAATTTTTTGGAAAAATTGAAAAGGCAACATAAAATATGACTATGGACAATTTGACTTGGTATAAAATTATCACAGCTACCATATTAAAATATAGTGTATCCAAACAATTATTACAAACAGAATTTATTTTTAAATAACATGTATTTGTAATTTTAAGTAACAAAATGAAGTAACAACCTCCTGAACTATTTACTGTACTAGTTTATGTGGAACAAAAAAACTGTTACAAAACAATGTTTAAAACTCCAGAATTAACAATTATTAATACTTCCTCTTCACAGTATTAAATAAAAATACAGTAAAATAAAAAACCTCATTCTCGCAAAAAGAATTGAAGAGGGGAGATAGTGAATAGGGAGTAGGACTAAGTTTCAATGATATTTTTTAGAAATGATTTTGAAAATATTTGAACACCCTGTCTTCAAATGTTTATTCATCATGTTAAAACATTCCATAATCACTTTATTTCTTTTTCAATTTTTCCAATTTCTAGGAAAAAAACAAAAAAGGCTTGGGGGGGACAGGGGATATCTGTTTCCCCCCCAAATTTTTCCATTTTTATCCAGGCCTCCACATCTCTAGTTCAGATACAGGCCCCTTTTTTGTGCACAGGGACAGCAGGCCTCTTACTAAATTTCAGTTTTGGTGGGTGATGCCTGAGTCTTTGAGCTGGGCAAGTATTGTGGGTTAGCACTTTGGAACCCACTGTTTCAGGATAGGTGCCACCCCACAGCTGCTGCGTTAGGTTATGGGAAGGGAGATACATAAAGGATAGCTTTGGAAAGCTTCCATGCATTATATGACCTTTTCTTTAGTCAAGACTACCTTCTTGTACCAGTTCTCTTTCTGCTTTATTTCAGGTGTATGTTTGCACGGACGGAGGTTCCAGATCTTGATCGTTGGTCACGGTTCTGTTTTTTGGGGCTTCCCCTTATGCAGCCAAGACAGCACGGGGTGCTAACCTTGGATGGGGGGGGCTCAACCTTTCCTGGAATGGAAAGGGAAATGGGGTATGCTCTGGGAAGAGCTACTTCCAATGTTATTGAGAAATTTTGTTGGGGCATTTGGGGGGGGGATGATTTGGGCAAAAGGATTGGCAAGTCCCTGATTTGGCAAATGTTACAGGGTTTGAAAATTTCAGTTTAAAAAATGGCCAGAGGATCAGATAATTGTGGTTGGCCATCAGTCAACAGTAGAGATGGGCACGACTCAGAAAAATTGTTCGTTTTCGTTTTCGTTTTCAGCTAGGGGTCCGTTTCGGCTAATTTCAAAATTTTTCGTTTCGTTACATAACGAAAACGAAAAAAACAAAAACAAAAATGAAATTTTTTTCGTTTCTTCCCATTTAGCTCCATTATGTGTTTTTCCAGTAACGAAAAACGAAAATTGGCTCGAAATTAGTCGTTTCGTTTCCGTTTCCATTCCAGTTCTGAGCCGTTTTTCGTTTTTCGTTTCGTTACGTAACGGAAACGAAAAACGAAAACGAAAATACTGCTAAGTCGTGCCCATCTCTAGTCAACAGTACATCTGGACGGCTGACTGTAACCCCAGATGCATGGATTGTGCCAGAAGAGGTATCAGTCTGAAAGTTTGTCGGAAAGGGGTTAAGAGGTACTCCTGGAGCCTATCCCAGGACTCTGCACAAATCCAATTTCTTGGCTGGAATCTCACATTTGCTTGATGACTGAAGGTGTAGAACATTACGCACATCTACAGTGAAACAGGTTTCTTTGCCCTGGAAAAGGGCACATTATCAATTCCTTCTCTGGGCACTCACAAAAACCTCAAAACAAATGTAGGTTCGTTTTACACCCCCCCCCATCTCAGCGCTCACAGAAAGCAAGCACACAACTGCTGACAAACTACAGGGAGCCCCTAATATACCCATATTACTGGTCATTACTGTAGAAATGGTACTGGCATATTTATTATTTTCAAAACATAGACAGTGTGGTTATTCCCACTAAAAATGGTTACATCATCACCAGCACTCAGTGGTCAAAGAGCCTCCATTCCACAAATGATATGCTGTGGTAAATGCCATGCATTTGAACCAGAAATAGAGAGCTGCTATAAATGGTACTAGTTACTCACCATAAACAAATTATTCACTTTGGAGACTCTTTTTTTTTCTTTCTTTCCAGAGGAAACACATATGGTTTCCCACTGTGATTTTGAGGGAGCAGAATATCAAATGTTTAATTATTGCTGGTTTGTTTTTCTGTATACCATCAACAGCTTATTTCTTAGAATGATTCTGTATCTCATTCATGCTGTGCTTGCTGATGGGACAGGAAGAGAGTTAGCGACCGGAGGCAACATTCATAAATCTAATTCCATAATAGCAGAACTCTAGAACTAAGATATAGTACATGTCAGTGTTAAATAACTTACTATAGCAGATACCTTGACAGATGATTGAGAAACAAAAGGAAAAATATTTAACCTCTATTATTTTGAACCTCTCCATAGAGTAATAAATCAGAGTGAATGGGTGTCAAGACAATAATTGATAAAACAATTACTGAAGAACAAGGTCCTGTTAATGTGCTTTATTAGCCAAGGATAACCAGTTCTTCATAACTCCTCCAAATTTGATCAGCTTATACGTTTTGAGGTTGAGTGTTAAAAATGGGCTGAGCTTCTTTAGCCTATGATTTTTTTAAAATCGCAACTTAGAAGGAATCATGGGATGGCTTCATAATAAATTCTTCTATGGGATTAACTTCTATAAAGAAAGCTACTATTTATACACTGTTAACATATACATATATAAATTACTATTGTTTACCCACAGAAGTTACAATTGACTACAATTTTAGCTTGTTAATATGCATCTTAAGAGCGTATGATGACTTAAATTATCGTACACCGGTTCATGATATTATGGCAGAGGTGGAAGGAAACAGCTTCAGACCATGTCAAGTGGCTAGTAGCCCAATATTATCAACTCCTGGCCATCAGCAGCTCTCAAAAGAATTTCAGAGATACCGGTCACCTGAGCCTTTTAACTGGAAATGTCAAGGATTGAATCTGAAACCTGAGTGTGCTCTTTCTCCAAGCTGTAGTCATACAATTTCCTTTTTAAAATGGTCTTTCATATAGCAAGCTCATGGCTTGTTAATTAGTCCTTCGTGGATTCTGAACACTGGACCCAAGATAGGACTATCACTTGAACAGCTAATCACTTATCATTAGACTTATACACATTCTGTATCCAGACTTCCATTTAAACATGGTCTTTTCTGAGGAAATCATAGCATTCAGTGTTAGCAGGCATTTAGGACCAATTCATATCTTATAAACTGGTCACTAATGCTGAATAGCAAAATCATTTATTTATTTATTTATTTATTCATTCATTCATTCATTCATTCATCTATCCATTCATTCATTCATTTATTTATTCAACTTATATGCCGCCCACTACCCTAAGGTCTCTGGGCAGTTTACAATTAAAATGAAGTTAAACAATTAAACATTAAAATGGCAATGGTCAATTAAAAACAATAAAAACATTTAAATGCAAAACACTACTTAGTTAAAAAAACTTCAGAAACAGGAAGATTTTTACCTGATGTCAAAACGTCATCAGTGTTGTTGCTAGGTAGATCTCAGCTGGGAGAGCATTTATAACCTGGGGGCATCTGCTAAAAAGGCCCTAGATCCACAAGCCATCCCTTTCACCCCCTTGAGCCCTTTCAGGAGGGCTCCCTGACTAGATCTTAATTGCCGGGTAGGTTCATATGGAAGGAGGCAGTCCTTCAGGTATCTAGGTCCTAAGCAATTTAGGACTTTATATGTCAAAACAAGCACTTTAAATTGGGCTCAGGCAACAACTGGTAACCAATGCAGGTTACATAGAATCGGTGTGATGTGATCCCTGGTAGCCCGACCACTCACCAGCCGAGCTGCATGATTATGAACCAGTTATATAGCTCAGAACCTTTAATTTTGAAGTTTCACAGTATCGTGGGGGTTAGGGAACTGACCCAACCCGCAATAATGAAAAATCTGTGATATGTGGATGCTGGGTCGGATTGGGACTGGGGGGCCTATCTGGGGCCTCCTACACTTACCTGAGGCCTGGCGCTGCCCTATCGAAGGCCCCAGAAGTGGTTTCCCGTGAACCAGAAATCACTTCCAATTTTTGGAAGGCACTTACGGTTCGCAGAAAGCCACTTCTGGGGCCTCAGACAGGCCCGTGAAGCCTGTCAGAGGCCTCTTCGGGACAGCACCAGGCCTGTGGTAAGTGCAGGAGGCCTCAAATGGGCTCATGCAGCTTGAACCAGGAGGCCTTTGTTTCATATTCTGCAGTCCTGCGATATACCGGGACCACAGTATTTGAACTGCGAAATGGTGGGAGATGAGTGTACACCTATTTTCTTTTCCTTCATATCAGCTCTGGTCAGTTCAGTTTTTGCCAATTATATAAAACACTGAAAACCTGTTTATTAGCAACAGAAATAGTGGATTACAAAGAGAATAAAACAGATGTGTTAAAAATAACATAACAAGAGGAAGAGTGGGAGAAAATATGGCAGAAGGTGTTTTTAGTCTGCAGATGGACACAAAATATCTTTCGGGGGGGAACTTTAAAAAGACTGAGGTACCCAGGTTTATCTAGCGAAAGTACTCTTTGGGTGGTTTCCAATTCAATTATGCAGGTTACACATACACCCACCACACTCACCCTGCCATCAGCAACCTGATTAATCAGTTTACAGGTATTGACTTTGCAAAGTTGAGTCAGCTTTAAGCTACCTGAGGCCAGGATTCAATTCAGGTCAAGAACGGTCTTCATTACAGTACTGCAATTTAACCAGTGCACCATGAAGCCGTGTTTCCAATGGCACATTAGAAAAATGAAGTTTTTATACGGAAGGTCATTTTAAAAAAGGAAATTTTATGACTACAGCTTTGAGTTGCAAAAATAGGTTACAGGTGATACCTTTATAGGCCACTAATAAAAATAAAAAACAAAGAACATTGTGAGATTTTGAGTGTAAATCACTCTTCTTCAAAGTAGGTCCCAGAAGTCCCAAAAGATGTGCTTTACCAGGAGGTTACTTTTAAAGTCCTGGTTTAGATGATATTCTTATAGTCCATGGCTAGATGATATTGCTTTGAGTTGGAGCACCTTCAGAAGGTTTCAGATTCAATCCTTGACATTTCAACTTAAAGATTGCTTAAGTTGTGTCTGACTGCAAGCTAAAACAGCCCTGAAGTACAGCAATTATAGTAATAAAGGAAGAAACTTTGAATCTCAGTATAAGTTTTTAAAATACTATTAAAAGCCTGGAAGAACTGTCACTAGAAAGTCTTTTCCTGAAAATTTATCTACACAGTTCACTTTTCTAGGGGTTCATAGTGACTCGAGGTTAGCTGTGAACCACAAATTACCACAAGCCAGCAATTTTCCACTTAATGCCCCCATCTTTAATAAGCATCCAAACAATAAGTGCAATGTTATGAAGTCAGATGCAATGTTCTACATAAAATTAATTCATCAAAGTATGGGATTAAGGACAAGTTAGACCATGAATATGTGTGTCACACCAGTGAGTAAATAAATCCAGCAGCCATCACAATTCATAATTCCTGGCTGATATGTTCTAGTACAGCGAATGCGAACCTATGGCACGGGTGCCAAAGGTGGCACTCGGAGCCCTTTCTGTGGGCACCTGACATCGCCTGACATCGCCTCTTCACAGCCACCTGTATTCAGGTTAAATTGCTGTATTGGCACCTTGCAAAAAATGAGTGGATTTAGAATCGCAGTTTGGGCACTCGGTCGCTAAAAGGTTCGCCATCACTGTTCTATCAGAATGGCAGTATAGTCTTAATATTATCCAGGACCTAACAGCGATTGGCCGTATGCTCCCATGGAGCCCACAAACAAGACTACAATGCTATATCTTACCGTTTGTCCAGCCATAATCAAACTGCAAAGCCATCCTACCTCAGGAGATGGAAGTCACATGGCTAATAAGATGCACGACTATGCTAGGTTTAGCAAGGGGCTGTCAAAGGTGAAAAAGTAATGGATCCATACACAATGTCTCCTGGGCCCATGTTATGTTTTCCAAGTTGCCTTTAATGGACTGCATCAACCATTTGAAGCCCAAGGATAATGGCCAAGTTCAGACACCATAGTTAATCCCAATTCCAATGAAAATCACCTTACTGCTAACTAGTTGAATTCTGGTACACACCGCCCACTTGCTTCTCCATAGCTCCTCACTCTACAGCGAGGCTTCAACTAAGAGAAACGGTCAGCTTATCCCATTGTCTGGCATCAAGGTCGTCATGATTTATGCCTCTTACAACAGGTGTGTCCTTTACAACTTGGGGATTTTTACTCATTTGCTCTTGACTTACAAATCCTAGCTTTTTGGAGTGTAATTGAACCAGGATCCAGCATATCAGTTGTTTCTCATAAGCCAGAAAACTGTTGGAATTAGAGATGGGCATGACCAGAAAAAATGACGTTTCAAGTTGTTGTGTGTCGGAGCTGGCCAGTTTCGGCTCGTTTCCGTTTGTCGCGAAATTTTTCAAAAATTTGTCGTTTCATTTGTCGTCTGTTGTTAGTACTGGTTTGGGGGGGTAGGGTAGCGGGCTCCTGGAGGCACCTCTCTGGGGTCGGTGCCTCCTCTGGCCCGCTACGAAGGGAAGGCATTTAGCGGGCTCCTGGAGGCACCTCTCTGGGGTGGATGCCTCCTCTGGCCCGCTACAAAGGGAAAAGGAAGGGTACATGACCGTGTAGCCATTGCGTACCAAGTGGCACTGGCAGAGGCACCTCTCTTTTGGGTGCCTCTACTCTGACTCACTAAGAAGGACAGCATACTGGCATACAGGTTTTGGAACTTTGGACTGGTGAGCGAGGTGAGAGAGGAATGCCTCTCTGCTGGGCGCCCTATGGCTCACTAAGAAGGGAAGTGTACTTGCGTGTAGTGCAATGCAAGTACACAGATCTGGCTTAGGGTTGGGGTTAGGGCAAGGGCTAGGCTTAGGGTTACAGGTAAGGTTAGGGTGAGTTAGTGGGCTGCACCTCTGGGTGCCTCTGACCCACTAAGAAGGACAGTGTACTGGCGTATGGGTTAGGGTTAGGGTTAGGGTTAGGGCTAGGGTTAGTGGGCTTTTTATGCCCGACTGGCACATCCCAGAAGTCTCAGTCAAAACCTGGCCAAGTGGCCATGCGACTGGTGGAATGGCTCCAAAAATTTGCATGGTCCCATCCCATGGCCAGCCCATCATTGCGCAGGTGTAAAAAAATAAAAATAAAAATAAAAATAAAAATAAAATAAAATCAATGGGATTGGAGACAGACGTTTATTGCAAGAAAAACCCACTGCTGCTACTGTAAAAATTCAGGCAGTTAAAATACCTAATTTTCGCATGTTTCTGTGTGGTGCTTTGGTGGGTTTTTGGACCACGATTTCAAAAAAAATATTGTGGTCGCCATTTTGGATCCCCCCCCGCACTGCATGGCATGGCGAGACGACGAGGATGCCCCCCACCAGAGCAGCCCAGGACAGGAGAGGGGGGGAGGCCGGGGACCCCCCCCCCAGAAACCACCCCTCTGTTAGGTGCCCTCACTCAGGCAGGCATATTTTCACCTGCTTTTTTGGCCGGGAATCGGGTTTTTTTTTTAAACTTTTTTTCTGTGCCGCTTGGCATCGCGCAATCGCCACGATGCCATGAACGACAATGACAAATCAGACCCAATTTTTCTTTTATCGGTTTGAGTTCGAGTTCTGACGGCTTAATTGTTGTTACCGTTTCTGTTGCGTAACGGAAACGAGGAACGGAAACGGAAACGAGAATTTCGCCAAGTCGTGCCCATGTCTAGTTGGAATCCTTGCTTACTATTCTACACTCACTCCAGAGCACTGACACCACTACAGCTACACCACTACCTGAAGAATAGAAACTGGAGAACAGAACCCAAATGTGGAAGAGGACACGACAGTAGGGCGGCAGTGTTGCAAGCGAATTTGTGTGTTCAAGCACCTGATCAGAAACAAAAGGGGGAGTTCTTTTTTACAGTGAGTAAACAGGACTATGGAATCTGTTGCCTCCCTTCATTTGTATTCCTGCATGAAGCAGCGGGTTGGACTTTGACGGCCTTATAGGCCCCTTCCAACTCACTATTTTATGATTCTATTATTCCTTTGCCTTCTCTTCATACTAGCTGCACATCACCGTGACTGTTCTCACTCTGGATGAACCAGCTCTAAACTGTGAGACTTTGAGGCACCCAAACCATTACCCCAGGGTTTGCCGTCAATATATTATTCTTCCCGCATATCTTTCCCATTTATTCTACCCTTAATGAGTGGATTGCAATTATGCAATCTGTGCTTTTTGTTCCTCATTTATGACTGAAATATTATACTTTCTGATTTTTTATGTTTGATGATTACTTGCTTATTGCTCATTCAGTTTGTAACATCTTCAGTGGTGCCATTATCTTGATTCAGAAATTCTTATCATTCTACAATGAAGATTTACCAATAACCCTAAGACAGTGCTCACCAAAGGCAAACAAAAATACCATTGTCCTGAAATGTCAGTCTTAACATCTTTGCTCACCACACATGTTTACAAATTCTATGGCCAGACATCACTATGAGCCTTTTCACACGACCCCGAAGATCCGCTGGCCACTTAAATTCAGACCAGAGATCTTGGGGGTTTGTCGCTGTTTCTGTGTTCCCACCCCCTCCGCACTCCTGGCTGCTGGTTGCGTGAGGGGAGGGAGAAAAAAATAAAGAAAAGAATGCCGGCTTACCTCCTGTTCTGCCGGTCTCGCTCTGTTCCCGGCAGCATTCAGATCTCTTAAAGGGGCGGGGGGCAAAAAAACAACAAGCAGAAGCCAGGAGAGCCTGGCACTCTCTACGTTAGATTCGCATCAGGGATTTTTCACCCCCAGAGAGCAGGTACCTGAAAAGTGCGCTGGAACGCGCTTAGGTGGGCGTGGTCGCACTTAATTTACTGTAAACTCCGGAGCTGGTGGGGAAACAATTTTAAGCTCCGGAGCTGGGAGCCATTTGCCGCGGAGTTTAGGGGTCGTGTGAAAAGGCTCTATGATAGATCTGTTTGCTACTGTTTTAACGGTTTAGCTCAGAATCAGTAGATACTAACTAAATTTGAAAAGCAGAAGACACTGTATTAAAAAAAATCTCACAAAAGATGGAAAAAATCGATCCCTCCACTAAGAAGCTTACCCTCTAATTTCCAAACAAATACTATAAAATGCAGCCTGCTTTCCAGACAAAAGCATTGGCTTGCTGAGGATCTAAGCAATATCAGAAAGTTTTGCTTTATAATGTGAACACAGCTTGAGGCAGTTTCATTGATAAAGTATAGTTAAACTTGTAAAGATAGCTGTTGTGAGTTTTTCAGGCTGTTTGGCCATGTTCTGTTCAGATCCCGGCCGTGAAAGCCTTCAAGAAAACTTGTAAAGGGCTAGCAGGGAAAAAATAATAATATCCCAATTCAAAAAGAGAAGAATAAAGAGAAAGGAACAGGAAACCTACCTTTCAATATGGAAGACTCAACAGGCCTACAACAAAACTCGGTATGTACCAAATTGAGATAAATAGATATACGAGGTTGGGCCAGACATCAAATACAATAGTGATTGTAGATCAGCTACATGACCAATTCACACCTTATGCACAGATATGCCCAGATTGTTACTAATCATACATTCAAAATAGATCTGCAACTCAATCAAATTTTCCTTGATGAATAATCCAGCATATCTATGTATGTAAACACAGGTGTCACCTTAACACTTTAAATTTTTGAGCTTAAAACGTCATAGGAATGCATCCAAACCCAAACCACATGAAATATCCCTTGTTAATCAATACAGAGTGCATTGCTAGGTTCAGCTGCCAACAAGATTCATTAGCAATTTGTCTTTCTGGAAGGATCAAACAGCTGAACCACAGATAAATAACCAAGCAGAATCCGTCTTGAGATCTACTCTTAGAAGCATTAAAAAGCATATGACCATTTAAAATGTGTGTACTCATCCTACCCCCCGAACACACACCTCTGTATGTTGCAAATCAGTTTCCTTTTTTCATGACTGTTTATCAGGAAGTAGACACAGGCTTCATTAGCAAGTCCAAATGCTCAAGCAAACAATTCTATGAAACTCATGCTATCAACTTCCAGTTATAGTTTCAGTGCCTTGCATAAATGAGTTGTTGCTTTCTGGCTTCCAGTGGCCACTGACTAATTTTTGAATGATGTCCGCCCTCCTCCCCGTATTTGCATAATAACACTAAATATAAAAGCAAAAACAGAACAGGCTGTTCTTACTAAATTTCCCTTTCCCTTTTACTCTCAGATTACTAAACTGGAGATCGGATCACCACCTTCATCGTTGAGAACTGCTGCCCCATTCTCGCTCAGCTATGCCATGAACAGCTTTCCCATCCATTTGTACACATATTTTATTTATCCCTTACAACCACAGTGCAGCATTACAGAAAGGTTTAAGAGTAAATTTACTGTGATAGCAAATCAATCCAGAAAAACATCCAAGCATCCACTCTGTATGTAGACCGGGGTAAGCAAGGTCAAGAAGGGGGCAGGGAAGCTTGGGAACAAGCTTTGCCCCCCCCCCCGCCGCCGCCGCCCCCGCCGCCCCAAGCCAAACCAAGAGCTGGTCAGAGCCTGAAAATGGCATGTTTTAGCTATTTATTTTAAGGGAGAGTAAACAGGGAGCACCTGGGTGGGAATGGCTGATTTTGCTTTTTCAAGTGGGGGTGGGTCCTGGGTCTTCTCCCATCCTTTCCTCATGCAAAGCCAGCTGCTCCTGGAGGCTTCCAGAGTACAAAGTTAACATGGGGGGAGGGGGGAGGAATCCACTTGATTTGGGGGAGAGCAAAAAAGCTATTGGGGGTAGGGTTCTCACTCCTGAAGTAGTCAGCAGAGATTTATTTATCTGGGGTGTGGGTGCGTACATGTGTGAAAACCTAGTCATGCTTTTAACATAGAAACAATTTACCATGAGGTTGGATAGAAGACAATGCCCCCTTACTTAGGTCAACTAATTCTGAACGTGTTCCCTCTTTCTTCTGTCAGGACGCACAAAATGTGTTGCTCCAACTGAACGGTTCCCTACCTACCTTAACAAACGACAACAACATAAAAGGAAGACTCTGGGCGCTTTTACACGACCCCTAAAATCCGAGGCATAGGGCTCTCAGATGCAGAGCTTAAAATTGTTTTCCCACCAGCTCTGGACTTTTAAAAAAATTAAGTATGACCACACCCACCTAAGCGCGCCCTAGTGTATTTTCCAAGTACCTGGTCTCCGGAGGTAAAAAAATTTCCAGTGCGGACTATAAAGCTGTTGATGCTGGGCTCTCCTCACCTTTTGTTGTCCTCCCACCCCTTTAACAGCCTGGAATGCCTACGGGGCTGCTCCAACTGGCAGACAGAGGTGATCCTGCATTTTTCTCCTTTTTTTTCTCCCTCCCCTCACGCAGACAGGAGCAATGGAATGCGGAGGGGTGGGAACACAGAAAGCAGAACAAACCCCCACGATCTCTGGTCCGAATTTAATTTGCCAGCGGATCGTAGGGGTCGTGTAAAAGCACCCTCTGTGTTAACAGATTTTAGGCCAGCTATATTTTCGGTCTATGTTCCATTAGATTCTCTTGTTTCTTCTCAAATTAACCGCATTTTAAAAAAACCAGACTATGCCTGGATGCTGATTCATAGTTACAAGTTGCCCATGAGGCTCCCCAAATCATACTGAAGTACCTGTGGATGGGCAAAGTGTTTGACCTCATAAAATACAGGGTTTTAGGTCTTGAAAGGGACATTTCCGCCAAAACGGCCTGCTACAAAATTTGGGGTTGCATTTGGTTGAGTTTTCTTGGGAGCATTAGCAATAAAATATACCTTAGGTCCAAAGTGCCTTATTCTTTAAAGGAATATGCTCAATGCTGCTAGTTTTACTTTAAAGGAAAGCAGCTACATGACTGTGGTGTTGCACAGACAGCCCTCCTGATCTGGACAGAAGTCCAGTGAAAGCTTCCCACTGAATATTCCTACTCAGGGCTGCTATGCTCCTGAAGAAGTTGTTTACTTCCAGGCATAGGATTGATGCAATTTGCTAGAAAACCTGTGGATAAATCCTCTTAAAAAGCCACAAGAATCCACCTGCTTAGAACAGGACCTACATCATTCCACTCCTCCAGAGGATATCAGTGCCCAAGGTAACATCTTAAGCAGCCTTCTTGGAGGAATAGCATATCAAAATGTGTTCTGGCTGCTGGCCAGCAGTACTGTAATATGCAGAAATGTCATCGTTTATTGACATAACTGAAGTGCTAATCTCTGTGCACTTAGATCGATGCCGTTGGTTACCCTTGTACTTTTAAATATGCCATTTCCTCATTCTCTTAAGGATTCATGTCTGAACAGTATCCATCTTCTCTAGGGACTTTGCTCTAATTTATTCCTCTTGGCCTGAATGCAGTGAATATCAATCTTCACAAGCACGTCATGGGTCACCAGCAGTCCTGAAGTTGTATTGATGGGGTCTAGTGCCATCATCGGTGGGAATAAACAAAACTATTAACTCTTTAAGACAAACAACCATTTTAGTACTATGTTACCCCAGGGCACCATAGAGTCTGAAATGCTTTACAATTTATTGCTTGGTATTTTTTTAATACACAGGAATGAACTTAAACATCGTCCCAGCAAGCAAGCATTCTCCAAGCTGTTGTGGGTGGCTTAATGTGAATTATGCGGCAGGGAGATTTGCAATGGAGACTTAGCATCTAGCATAATGTAGTACAAGGATGCTTAACCATTGACTTACAGTTTTCTTCTCTTTTTGTGAGCCAAATAGGGGAGCATTTAAAAAAAAACACCAGAGAGATCTGAAATGCACATAATAATAGTTAAGAACCTGCCTCCCATCTGCTGTACTGTATTTCTGCTGCAAATCACATCAACCTTTCTTGCTTCATGTCACGTCTCTCGACCCATAGCTTTCATGTCACTGTTGGAATATGAACGGTAGGGGGGGAAATTACATGGGCTTTCACACAATGATGATTCCAATATCTTAAAATATTGACCAACGTATTCCTTAGACGCAAGTAAATGAGAGCTACTGAGAGCTCATTTCTCCAAAGCAATTTTTCTGAAGACAATTCCCAGTAAGAATCTCATACGGTGGAAATCACATAATATTGCTACTTCAAGGAAAACACTATGCAGATTATTTTGCATGATAGTCACACACCCACTAGTTGTCTGCCTGGAGCTTCTGGGGAAGAAATACAGATAAAACAAATACTGAGTGTTGCTAAACTGTAGAATTGGATAATCTCATTTTATCCTCACATATACCTATGAGGTACTCTAGACTGAGAGACTGAGTTCAACCAATGGCATTAGTAACTGACCTCTGAGCTCCAGTCCAGGTCCACGATACAGGCCCTCCTTACTGGTCAAGTACACAGTCTTCCAAAATGAATCACAGTAAAATATGGTCATAGTAAAATAACTCACAGTTTATCTGTGTGCAGCTACTGTATCCTAGACCAGGCATGTCCAAACTTCGGCCCTCCAGATGTTTTGGACCACAACTCCCACAGTCCTTTGCCATTGGAAACACAGGCTTGGAATTCTGGGAGTTGTGGTCCAAAACATCAGGAGGGCCTATCCTAGACTATAGAGATGTCCCCTTGGGGCGGAGGACAGTACCCCAGCTGGCTACATAGATAAGGCATTTGGGAATCATTAAACCTCTCTATCTGAGCGGGGAGGCCCCAGATGGAAGGAAATGAATTCCATAGCCCATATACTGAGGAAGCCAGCTTGGTCTGTATCTCTCCCCCCAGATCAGCCAGGAAGCCTGTGAGAGGGAGTTGCAGGACACAGCTGCCTGTGATAAGGCTTCTACACACCAGCTACGTGACCAGCCCAAGACCCTGCCACTCTAGATCAGGTTCCCAGGAATTCACCAGCTTACCTGACCCCTGGCACGTAGGCCCTGTCTCCACCCCTTGTGATCCTTGGTTATTGTAACTTGCACCCAGGCTAGCAGAAGGAGCTGCTGCATGGGACCTGGCCTGCTTGAACCCACCAATGTGTCCATGTGTAATCAATCATACACTAGACTAAGCTGTTTATCTTCTCCCCTCCTTCATGGAATTTCTGATGGAATTCCTGCTGGAAGCACATAAGCACCCACCTACATGCAAAATGTGTCTGTAATGTTAAAAAAAACACCACACCTATTTTTCCCTCAGTGTTATCCACAACATTTGCAACTTGTCAGTTTCAGGTTAGGTGCATGCTTGTATCACTCTAATTAAATCACTGGAACTTAAAACTGCCATGCACCAGCATTGGGATAATTTACCCCAACAGAAATAAGGGACTCTAGTGTTCTACAGTGAAGAATTCTGTGACACTGTCCCCACATTCCTTTCACCTATGTACAACTTTGTTCAGTGGGGTTATTTACATTGAAGGAATTGTTCAGACTAGCTGTTGGTGTAAATTGAAACCAATCTGATTCGTGTGGCCATCATGTGGTGCTGACCCCAACCTCAATTTAAACCTAGTAGGGTCAGATAATACCTTATAACTCAATTGAAGTCCCCTCCCATCCCCAAAATAAAAAAATAATTTTGGCTCACTTAACCATGTTAAAGAGCTAAATCCTTATAGAAATATAAAGAATCTGGTTGCCCAAAACAATTTTTGCAAACAATTGTAAGAAAATTGTTATCTCATTTAAAAGTATCATTGGGATCCTGCCATATCTTTATTACAAGGACTAAAGGGGGAAAAACATTTTTTTCAGTTGCCTGTAACTTCTGTTTATTTCCCAAATGAGGGCATAATTGTACCTGAAAAATCTTTTTTCTTCTTGTGTTCCCACAGATCTGAAGGATAACATGATTTATTTCCAGGCAAAGCTGGGTCATCAACACACCATTAATATGATTTCAAGGCAGAACAGAACACCAGGAAAATCTATTTTGTGATGACTTTTGACAATGTGAATTGGGCATTTTAAAAGCAGGATTGTTTTTATGAGATGTGCACCCGCTTTGAAAACGATAAAACACAAGTTTGAGTTTCAAAAAGGGAGTATTGCAAAACAGCCTTTTAAAAGCCATTTTTAAAAAATCCATCCAGCTGCCCATGAAAGTATGCAGGACTTCCAGCTGGCTCAAAGGGTAGCTTGTCTCCAAAAGCTGGATGAAAAGGCCAAAGACTAACATTATAGTGGGAAGCCTTTTTCAGTCTACCTAAAACATTCCGAACTTGTCCACTAAGCTCCAGTCAGGAGACAGCCTAACAAAGCCACCATCAATCTCCTCTTCACACCTTTGAACAACACTGAGACAAGAAAGAATTAAGATCAACCTTGCTTGATCTTTCCTTTCCTTCTCTCCCCCACCCATTTCTAGCCACCACTGCTTGCTTTTTTTCCACACCTCACCTGGTGTAGGGAAAATGTTCTTGAAAGCTTTTTTTTTACTTTTTGTGAGCATCTGTATAGGCCAGTTGGCCTATAAAGGTAACATCTCAATACAATGTCTGGAATTTATTTAAATTGAAAACCAACATAGCTTTACCTTCTCTTGCTGAGGGGCAGAACTTGTTCTCAAGCATCCCAGAGTGCAGGATGTATAACAATGGGCTCAAGGTAAAAGAACCCAGCCTTTGGCTGAATGTCGGGAAAAATGTTCT
The DNA here is from genome assembly GCA_023846285.1 of Phrynocephalus versicolor. NCBI lineage: Eukaryota > Metazoa > Chordata > Lepidosauria > Squamata > Agamidae > Phrynocephalus > Phrynocephalus versicolor. Next base: position 26,329,204 of record JAHTLZ010000348.1, read on the forward strand.
TACTGTCAGACCTCAAGAGATGCCGAATGCTGCGACACTCGAAGCCTTCAAGAGACATCTGGGCAACCACCTGGCAGATATCCTTTGATTTGAATTCCTGCATGGAGCAATGGGTTGGACCTGATGAACTTGTAGGCCCCTTTCAACTTCATGACTCTATGATTCTAGAAACATTCTAGGAGTGCCCTTTAATGAGCGGCACCTTGCTGCCGTGTGTAAATCAGGGGTAGGATCCTAGTAGCTATCTTTCAGAAACCAAGGCAACACAATGATAACGATGCATCCACCAATTTAGGTAATAACAAGTAATAGAACAAGCGCTAGTTGACAGTAGAATTCAAAGCTCTGCCTAATGAAGCAAATGCAGCCAGCCTGCAAATGTTAACTTCTCTCTCGTTAAAAGAATTGCAGGCAAAAATCAAAGAACAACAAAACAAAACAAAAGACACAACACATGTGGCATCTTAAAGACTAGCTTTCATATTTTAATGTAACGTTTTGTGGACAAGTCTACTTCCTCAGACACATAGCAGAAGAATGAGGCATATAATACAATATGTGATGAGATATACATTTCATACCAGATGTTCATTGGTTAAAATAAGTTTCCCTCCTTTCAATAAGCAACTCTTTAAGGGAACAGACTCTTCTTGCACATGGTTGTCCTACTTAACGCGGCATGTCCCTGTTTTACGTCATTCCTCCTTATCTCTCATCATTAAATAAAGGAAATAAAGACAACAAGATGTTAACAGTGACAAAGTCTGTAGTTGATTTGTAGTCTTTGTGTGACTTGGGTTTATTAAAACTGCATTAACAAAGAATATAAATAGTTTTGTTGGTATAGTGAAATACTTTGTTACAGTTCATTGCTGAGAATGGCTTGCAGTTAATTGCTGGTGGGCATTCTTTCCTCACAACTGATCTTAGATGCTGAGAAAGACAAGTATTTTTTGTTATTTAATTTGCTATTGTTATTTATTTATTTTTATTTGGAGATATGAAAAGAGGTATTTGAGATTGTGTTGAGTTTTGCACCAAAATTAACCTCACTATGTATCTTTCAGCCTGCTTAGTCCTTTGTAGGCTCCCAAATATCTTGGGCCAAACCAGATGTCCCAGCATTGTGCCATTTTAATTCAGTATGTTGACTCTGTATTTCTGTTGAATATATTCATGACACAGTGCCTTGTGACACAGTGGTTAAACCGCAACACTGCAGTGAAGGCTCTGTTCACAGGCTCAGGTAACTGGTTCAAGGTTGACTCAATCTTCCATCCTTTTGAGGTCAGTAAACTGAGTACCCAGCTCATTGGAGGGGAGGGGGGCAATGTTTAGCGTACATAATCAAATTGTACATCATCCAGAGAAAGCTTTAATCACTATAGAGAGGTACGGTATATAAAAAGCAGCACTAATTTTAAGAAGTATCAGAGGAGTGAAATTTTATCGATAGACATTTTGTTTTGAGTACTGATTGAATGTATACCCTCCAGAAATGTCTCTCTCGGGATGCAATTAGATTGACAAATAATGTAGTAAATATTCGAGAATTGGGACTGCCAGATTTGCATTACTTCCCATTGACTATAAGTTGTACACGTCCGTATGGATCAACCTGGAGTTTCCACCTCCCAAATCTTTAGTTTTTCCCTTCTGCTAGAGTTTCTACTTTTTTTTTTTTTTTTTGGAATCAAAAGTATTTGAATCAGAATAATCAGAGTGATCATTTGAGTCTATGTAGAGGGGGCTGTAGCCATTGTATATGATGAAGCCATTCCAGCTGGCTATAGCAGCAGTAAGAGAGGTAGGGTAACCGTGAAACTGCCATTCTCTACCATCCTTGTGCCTAGGTCTGTTTTCATCTTTCTTTCTTTCTTTCTTTCTTTCTTTCTTGCTTGCTTGCTTGCTTGCTTGCTTTGATTTTAAGGTTTTTAAAGGTTTTTTAAGGGGGGGAGAGTGAGGAATCAGCAGAGAAAGAGGAGTAAGTTATCAGAGAGAGAGAAGGGAGTTCCTAGATTGTACAGGCAACTCTGCTCTAACCATGCCTTCTGCAAATCTGGACTGCCAGAGCAGAGCTACCTTAACAAGCTGCAAGCAAAGCTTTTGAATGCCAGTTTCCTCCTTCTTTCCGATTCATTTGTCATAGACTGAAGCAAATTAACACTGTGCAAACCCAACTTTCTGGGTGAATCTTGACAGAAAATTCATTCACATTTCGTCTGCTGTTTAGTCACACCCTCAGTCTCTTGCCTACCTAGCAGTTTCTCTAATCTGTGTGATACCAATGTACTGCACAGTCAGTTCCTTGACTTGTGGGGAACATGTCATCCAAGGTATCTGAAAAAGAAGTGGGAAAAGAGGTATTCTTCTAGGTTTCTTTTGTATTTTTGTTGGTTGTGCATGCAGTGTCAGAACACACCATTAGAGGATACCACACAACTTTTGTTGCTGTTAAGTCAAAACTAGCTTATAAAGACCATAACAGGGCTTTCAGGATAAATGAGGTATTTAGGGAATGGTTTTGCCACACACATACTCACACACACACACACCATGAGTCGGGAATAAAATTCAGGTCTCCAGAGTCCTTGTCTATCATTATATCCACTACTCCACACTGTGTAGCACATAATATTTTCCTGTATTTCCCAGGCTTGGCGAATTATTAATAATGCATAACACAATAATAAAGTGCTTTCCCAGATAAGAGTAATGGTGGTTATGATAGTGGGCCCCTGATGGGAACTAAACAGTGAACAGCCCATCAAGATGTCCTCTAAAAATAACTCTCCCAGTTCTGCTTCCAACTTCTGGGGTTTCCTTCCCTCAGCTTCCCTCTTCCTTCATGTGGGCTTTGGAACAAACCACAGAGCTTCCCGTATGGGAAATTCAGTTTTGTTCTACTCAGTTAGCCTAATCAAAGCAGGAGCAAACACTGGTTTTAGAGCGTTTTTCAATTATAGCTTCCAGAGCTTAGAAAGTTAGACTAAAACTACTGGAACACCCCAACCAGTTAAATGGGGGAGTTATAATCCTAAAAAAGTAACACTTTTGAGCTCTGAGCCTTTCCTCTATTCAGGCACAACAGGAAACTTCAACATCTTCAAAGCGGCAAATGAAAGCTGAACACTCACCCCACCCCACCCCACCCCTGTCACAGGAAGAGGGTGATACGTATATGTGAGTCAGATGCTTGCACCTGCTCATCACTGCAATGTTACATTGCTCTGGGGGTCCACACTGTGGTACCTCACTATGCTCATAGACCTTTAACCTTAAGCCAAGCAGGCACCCTCATCCCCACCCGTTCATTTATTTTTCTAATTTAAAACTTTTTTTAAAAAAATAGTGATAAAGCATTGACCTCTAGCACCATCTTTTTTCACCCTAGTGGTTCAAAGGCTCTCCTATGGCTAACAAAAATGATAATTACATACCTGTGAAGTGTGCCCAGCAAGGGGGTCGGGGTTGGGGGGGAGAAGCTGACTCATTTTAGGAAGTAATGGGTTGAGGGTATTTTAAGTGGCAGCTGTTACCATTAAAACAAAAATCAAGCAAGAGTTAATGGGGAAGGGGAGTCATTCAGTTAAACAAGCTACAATATTTTATTTATTTATTTATTTATTTATTTATTTATTTATTTATTTATTTATTAGATTTTTATACCGCCCATCTGGCAGCGAGGTCACTCTGGGCAGTTTACAACAATTAATACATTCAAATAATTCATACAATAAAAACATAAAATACAGTAACAAAATAAAATAGAAATAAAAGTAAAATTAACATTAATGTGAGATAAAATAATGTACTATTATTGGCAGGCTAATCAGTTAAAATCACGATTTAATGGGTAGACAATAAAATTGCATTATGTTTGGCCTACTTAAATAGCCAAGTTTTTAATAGTTTTTAAAAGACAGCCAAAGAGGGGGCCAGGCAGATGTCTGGTGGAAGGTTATTCCACAGGCAAGGGGCAATGGCGGAAACGGCCCTATTTCTAGTTTATTCATTTCAGGCCTCTCGTGGTGTTAGTTGCCTGCAGTGCCTAGCCTGGGAGGATCAGGTATTATGGGCGGTTTTCAATGGGAGAAGGCACTCTAACATGTAATGGGGTCCTAAACTGTTTAGGGCTTTGTATGTCATAGTTAAAACCTTGAAGTCGATGCGGAATTCAACTGGAAGCCAGGGCAGGGTGACCAGCGCTGGGGATATATGATCGTATTTTCTAGTCCCAGTCAGCAATCTGGCTGCTGTGTTCTGGATCAGCTGGAGTCTCCGCATCAGGCTCAAGGGCAGCCCCACGTACAGAGTGTTGCAATAGTCCAGCCTCATGGACTAGCGTGGTGAGAGCCCCCATGTCCAGATAGGGACACAGTTGAACAATCTGCCACAGATGGTAATGGGCATCTAAGTTTCCCTGTTCCTCTTGCCCTAGCTCTCTCTTATGTTGTTCCTGGTAGTTCTTCCTTAATCTGTGCCTTCCCTCACGGTCTTTCTCTTCCTGTTTGCTGTCCTAATCTCTCTTCTTAAACTAACACAGGTATTAATGCTCCACCATTCTTCCCCAAAACAGGCACAGCATAAGGGTTACCTTGCTTTCTCCTGTCCTTTATCAGGTTATACATCATGGATGTTGTGGGTCCAAGTCCTAAATCCAAGTCCACATTGTTGGTGTCAAGTCCGAAGCTCCAAGTTTGATCCCTATTAAAACCAAGCTTTTTCCCCAGGGGGGAAAAAGGGATGGCCCAGTGGGGTCTGAGTCACAAGTTGAGTCTATGCCATTGGAAACAAAATGAGCGAAGTCCAAATTAAATCATGAGTGTGTCTTGAGTCCAACCTGACAGCAAGTCCTGCAATTCAAGTCCCCACCCCTGATATATAGTAGAGTTAGAGCAGGCATGCACAACGCGTCGACTGCAGGCAACTAGTCACCTGCGCCACCAGAGGTCATCCACCGGGTTCCTGCTGGCTTCACGGTGTGCCACCTGTAGTGGGTTGTTTTGGGGGGAGTTCCCCCTGTTCATGCACCAGTGAGGCGCGTGGGACTCCAGGCCAGCACTGGGCTGTCTGGTAAGGCTGTGGGTGGTGGGGCTGTTGGGCTGTGGCCTGGGCGGCCGGGGTCTCCCAGACCAGGTGCCTCCTCCCGGCCATGCTCTGTGCCCTCGGCCTCTCCGGCGGGGGCGTTGGGGAGCTGCCAGCCAAGCTGGGAATGGTGGCCGGCAGTGGGGGTTACCACCACTGGGGGAGGTGGCAGTGAAGTCCCCCATTCACTCCCTTCCCAGATAGATGACATGCACCCAGCAGAGCACCAGGTGGAGAAGCGGCAGGAGGACCAGCGGCAAAGTCCCTGTTCCCTCCCTCCCCAGCCAGATGACAAGTGCCCTGGTGGCCACGCAGGGCAAAGAAGCAGCCAGGAGGGTGCTCACACAGCTCGGTCTCGGATCCGGTGGCAGGCGATGGTGGGAAAGGTGGCGGTGGCAGGATGAGCAGCACTGGAGCGGCATTCCCCAGTGCGGCTGCCGCTCCAGGGCTGGCTGGGAAGAGCAAGCACTGGATGAAGCTCAAGCAGAGGCCAAGGAAACTGCATCCCGGCTGAGCCACCCTTGGAGACTGGGTAGAGGGCGGGGGGACTGTGGCTCAGCATGGTGGGAGGGGCAAGAGGAGTGTGTGCACACATACATGCATGTGGATACTTGTGTTTGTGTTTGCACGCACGCACAAGACAGTACTCACACAGCGGCAAATTGGGGGAAGGGGAGGAAGAGGGAGGGTGCTTGATCCTGTTAAATTTGGTGCCAAACAAGGCTGGGCAGGGAAGGGAAGACCTCCTGGGGTCCTCGAGCCCCTTGTGTCGCCGCCACTGCCGCTTTTAATTGTGTGTACGGGGGATGTTCAGGAGTGTCAGGTAGTGTTCAAAGTTGGACAGCCCTGAGTTAGAGCAACAGGCAAGAAGAAAAACCCTTGAGTCATATCATCTGATTAGACAAGCCCTTTTCAGGCCCTATGCCGTTGTTAACCAGTAAGCCTCAAGCATTTATCCTGAACATGGCATAGATTAACCTTGCGGGTATCTCATGACACCATAATAATTCAATAATTAAGGCAGCTAAAATTAAAAGTGGCAATTGACTGGCTTGTTGAAACATGATGAGTGATAATGCTCAATTTCTTACAAAACATATTATATTTCAAGCTATGGTGTGAATACTTAGTGTACTAAAAGACAATGGAGAGACAGTGGCTTCCTCCTGTTTGTTATCCAGCATTAGGCCAAGACCAGGACCAGCACAATTTTATTTGTGTGGCCTTGTATGTGGCCTTAGCTGCCAGATGGATGGTATATAAATTGAGTGAATAAATAAATAAATATGTGTATATAGGGCTCCTGATACTGATCTCATAGAAATATGGGTCCAAATAAATTGACTTTTTTTAAAAACTGGGAAATATTATCTGAACCCCTCCAATGGCCAACTGTGATATTTCACCTTGGAAATATAAAATAAAATGTAAATCAAATGTATAGAAAGACAGAAGTCAAAAACCAAAAATACTTGGCTTTCTACTTAGGATTTCTAAGAACGATTCCCTTGATACTTAGGGTTGAATGAAATTACACATCAAAATGCCTTTAAACATTCTCAAAATGCCATTTAAATGTAAGTTTGAAGGTAAGGAGATATTACTTGTCCGTTGCTCATTATACTAAGAAAGCAATGTACAGTAACTATTAGCTATTTTGCCTATTACCAAAAAGTAGCTACTGTTGTTACTACAAAAGCGTAGGATCCAAAATTCCTTCTCTCTCTCCTCCTACCTACTCAATTTTCAATATAAAAATGGAAACAGTGGTCATGTGCTTTATTAATAAGGCAGCAAAGCAACTGAACTTACAATGTGAATGGGAAATATAAATCAATGCATGTCCTTATAAATGATGTTTCTTATGGCAAATGTTATTTTTTTAAACCCCTCATTATTAGTTCTAGCAGCATTTCAAATATGGCTTATTCAGACACCTCGACTACTGTAAAATGTCAGCAGAATATTTAAAAGAAGTATTCCTTCCATTAGCTGCAATCATAAATAAATGCTGCTCTAGCACTGTAACTATGGATGGCACCATACAGACACCAAAAATAGTTGCAATCTTGAGCTCACATTCATTAACCTTGTTTTATCTACTTGTATGTTCAGTAGAATAAACACCCTGTAATGCTAAATATAATGTCATTAACTGAAAGTATATGGTGTGTTGCGTACAAATGGTTATCTTTTTTCAGTAACTTCACTGACGTTAGCAAAATTAAGACTACACAAAGAAATACAAAAGAGACAAATATTGAGGCAAGTAGACATTGTTTTCTAATGAACATATAAGCCATCTGCAGACTACACAGATCAAAAAACCCGCTTAAAATGAAGTCCTTATCAGTATCGGTTCAATTCCCTTCCTGAATGACTCTCCCGCATTGAGAAACTAGAGTAAACAATTCATTTCCTCAGTCCTTACATACTGCAATTTGTTTAAAGTTTGTCTAATGGCAATTTACATAATTCAGACACTCTACAAGATTAGCTGCTCCATAAATATCTCTGACTGAATGCATGCAGCTGATACAGAGTAATATTCCATATGATCTTCCCCTGACAATAATACACTTCCAGAATTCCTCTTGTAAATAAAAAAGCAGCAGGATGCAACATATATTTGCCATATGCCGTGTTTCCCTGAAAATAAGATGCTGTCTTGTATTTATTTTTTCTCAAGAAGACACACTAGGGCTTATTTTCAGAGGATGTCTTACTTTTATTAAGTATAATATACTTGAATGTTAGCCCTGCACACAACCATAGCCACGCCCATCACTAGGTCTTATTATCAGGGTAGGGCTTATATTTAACAAACACATAGAAATCCTGCTAGGGCTTATTTTGGGGGGAGGCCTTATTTTCGGGGAAACAGGGTATCAAATACAGTAGGAACTGTACAGGACAGCACTGCACCTCAAATGAACAAACATGATGTGCAGCAATATAAACAACTAGGAGGACCTCTCCCGCTAGATGCTGGAACCTAATGAGGCAATTCAAACAAATCCCTGCCCATTTACTTTTTGATTGCATGTGTTTAAACAGGAGCCAGATTTTAAGGACAGCAAAGTTAAACAAAACACGTATCTTATGCTCAATCAGTTAACAATAAAATGTGTATTATTTGCCTTAATGGCACAGATAGATTAATGAATTAGAAACGCGTCACCTGTATTGTTTACAAAAGCCAGGTTGAAGGGGGGGTGTGGTTCTAAAAGCACTTATTTCAGCCTAGCTGCCCAATAAATACTGCATGAAACATACAGTTTCGGTATCTATATGGCAAAAGTATCTGGAAAATGCTCCGATCCATGTTAAAAATGTTATGCTAAAAATGCTACTGTTCAGTGAGGATATATAGTGCCTATTAACAAATCACTTAAATCAGTAGAAGCAGTTTTGTTGGTTGTTTTTGTTTTTATTGTTGTTGTTGCTGCTGCTGCTGCTGTTGATGTTTTAGTGGAACATTAGTACTAATTCTTTTTAATCTGTGTCTAGATTATTATATTTAAGAAAAATATGCCAGCAGCTTCCCTCTAAACACATCTTCGGCATTAACCATAATTCAGCACTCATCCTTTGACAGCTGTTTAAACGTTACGAAGAAGACTGGGAAATTGTGCTGCAGGAGGACGGAACCATATCCTGCTTTGGAGGAGGAATCTTAGCTTGCCATTTTATACCGGAGGCGTAGTGAAAGAAATGTGCTGTAGGACTTGAAGAAGTGTGTTTCCTACCAAGAGAAACGACACAACGACGCAAGCATCCAGCCTTTGCCTGTAGCTGCTATGAAACCCTCTTGCGTGCCAAACGCACTTGGTAGAGAAGCTGTGTAAAGGAAAGCCATTGTCTGTGTCATGCCACATTTTGCAAATAGGCAGGCGTAAGATGAGGGTCTCTATCCGATATGACAGACCACATCCTCTCTTCCGAGTTGTGTGCACATCTAAGAAGGACAAGAATTATCACTGCAATCCAACAGAATGACTCTCTTCCACTATTATTGAGAACCTTAACATTTTTCTTATATACACACAAACACATAAACATAATGCAATTAACTGAAAACTGGAGGGGAAGCTATAGGTAGATACGTGCCCCTGTATACATCAAAATACAAACAAATATTATTCAGTACTTGCTTTAACTAAAGAGCAATAAGTAACAGAGGCATGGCGGGGGGTTTTTCTTTTCTTTTTCTTTTCGTTTAAAGTGGCTACTTGAACGGAGGAGCTGTGTGCATTTTCCTAGCTCTGCTCTGTATCAGTGGTTGCCAGGGCAATATACAACATGATGCCATCGAGATACCGGGAAAACCTATGTATGTGTTATAGAAGAGGAGAACCTGACAGGGAGATTCCATTTTCAGCAGCACTAGATTTCTCACAGTGTGTGTTAACTCCTTCTGTGCTAATACAGTACATTGAGGACAAAAGCAACTGTCAGAAAATCCTGGTATCTTAGCCAGTTGACTTTTATTATTCTGTTTTCTTTTCTTTTTTTTTAACCATTCTTCTTTCTAGAGCCATCAGGATGCCACAGACCGATAGGTCCCAAGGGCCATAGCTGCCACAGTCAACAGTCTGACTCCTACTACCCTTTTCATGATTATTTTCTGCTTCCTGTTACCTAAGAAACTGGGTACCCAGGAAGCGTTCAGTCTATACAAATCTGATTATGCCATATTTGCCTTCCTTGAGTTCAGGAAGGGTTTCTTCTGCGATGGCAAAAAGAAACTACTTTACTTTACATACCTTTATTGGCATTAAAACAAAGAAAATAGAACACAACCAAAACAGAGATGGTAAAACATTGTCAAGTAAAACAATAGGTAAAAGGCCAAAAGGGGAATACACTCTCATTTCTTATTAATAACAGCTACTAAAAAATCTGCAACTTGTAGGGTGACCCATTCGAAATTGTCACGAAGTAAAAAGCTTGTGTATTCCTCTGGGAGGCCAGGGAACATAGACATAATTGGATCTAAAAACTCTTTGCGTAACCTAGTATGGGCAGGGCAGCGGCACAGTATATGAGAGACTGTGTCCGGTTCGAGATCACAAAATTTACAAAGCCTCTGGGACGATGGTATACCTAAGTATCTTCCTGAGAGTACTGAGGAGGGGAAAATATTGAGTCTGGCCAACATGAAAGCACGTCTCTTATTTGGATTAATTAGCTTGCGGAAATAACAGAGATCATGGCCAAAGACAGGGGATAAGTTAAAGAAACGTGGAGAGCAGGTCCAATTTAGATTAGAGGAAAGTAATTCAGTTTCTTCTTCAAATAATTTTGCCTTTATGGTCAAGTAAGCTTTTTTAAAATCAAAGTTGGCAAAATAATCAAGAGTAAAGCCTAAGTTGTGAAGTTTGTTTACAAAGAGAGAATCCCAGGTGGAACTAAAGGGATCCTTTAAGAGGTCGAAAAGTAAGGAACCAGGGGAGGAATTATAATGGAGGGCTAACCAGTATTTGATGGCCTGAGACCATGCCAGAGTGGAAGGTAAGTGAATGCCCAACTCAAGGATCATGGTTGAAAGTTTGATTGTGTTAGGAACACCTAGCATTTGCCTTAAAAAGGAGGCAATTACTAGGTCTACTTTTGTGGAAGCCGCCTTGATCCAAATTGGAACTCCGTACAGAAGCTGACTCAAGGTCTTTGTCTGAAGAACCTTGAGGGCTGCAGGTACATACTGGTTGCCACTATGGTAATGAAAACGGGATACTGCATTCAAATGGAGTTTGGTTGAAGATATTGCCAAGTCTCTATGGAAGTTCCATTCTAATCGGTGGTGGAAATTTATACCTAAATATTTGAATGTTTTAACTTGTTCGACTGGTCTGCTGTCAATACTCCAGGATAGTGGTTTCCATAGATGAGAGAAAACTAATATTTTGGTTTTTTCGGAGTTGATTATTAGATCATTAGATATAGAGTAAGAATGAAAAGCAGATAGGAGATGGTGTAGCCCAATTTTGGAGATGGAAAGAAGGACTGAATCGTCAGCATAAAGGAGAATTGGTAATGGGGAGTTATTCAAACAAGGGGCGTACTTATCACAAGGAGATAGTTGAGAACGTAAATCAGCAAGGAAGAGGTTGAATAGTTGGGGCACTAGTATACAACCCTGACGGACACCTTTGGATATAGTAATCTTTTCAGAAAGGGAGCCCTTGCAGTTTATACGGACCTGACATGAGTTGGAGGAGTGAAGATTCCTAATTAAGAAAAGCAGTCGAGAATCAATTCCCCAAGAGGCAAGTTTATGCCATAATAGGTTCCTATTGATAGAATCAAACGCACCTCTCAAATCAATGAAAGCAGCGTAGAGTTTCCCTTTAAAGTGAGAAGAATATTTTTCTGCGAGGAAAGACAGCAAAAGTGCATGGTCTAAAGTAGATGATCCTGGACGGAAACCAATTTGTTCGTTGCCGGGAAGGCACTTCGCTTCTGCCCAGGCTACTAAACGTTTGAGAAGGAAATTTGAATAGAGTTTACCTATAGTGGAAAGGAGACTAATAGGCCTATAGTTGGACGGGGATGTAGGGTCATCCTTTTTGAAAATTGGTACTAAAATAGAAGATAACCATGATTCTGGGAAAATCCCAAAATGGTTGATCAGGGTAAATAGTTTAGCCAGGAAGGGAGCCCACCAGTCAGGGGCATTAATCAGTATTTCGCTTACAATCCCATCGGGACCCGGGGCTTTTCCGGATTTCAAGGTGCTAATCAGTTCTAGTATTTCAGATTCTAAAACGGGAGGCCAAGGGGGAAGGTCAGGGGGCAGGGGAGAAGAAGGGAATACCAGGTCAGAAGCAGCAAAGATTTTAGAATAGTGTGTAGTCCAAGCAGATGGAGAAATGGGAGGAACATCAATTGAAGAGGGAACCGGGTTGGAACGGGACACCAGTTGCCAAAATGCTCTGCTGTTCTTGGAGGAGATGGCGTTGAATAACCTATCCCACTGATTTAGAGCAAAAATGTGCTGTTTCTCTTCCAAGAAAAGATGGAAGGACTTTCTAACTGAAAAATAAAGGGTAAGTGCCTCAGAAGAAGGATGAGAGCAAACAAAGGAGAACAGTTGTCTCAGTTCATATTTTGCAGATCGACAATCCTGGTCAAACCAGGAAACTGGTTTGCTCTTCCCTGTGTGTGGACGGGGAGGGTTCAGTGAGTTGGTTAAGTGTGAGATAATTGCGGAATATGCTTGGATAGCAACTTCGGGGGAGTTGGTTGATTGAATAGTTGCACACTGGCGAACAGTTTCTAGCGATCTGGACCACTGTTGGAAGGCCAGTGAAGTTCTAGAGGTCCACTTAGGATATGTAAAGAGATCAGTGGGGGAGTCACTACTGGAAGGATCTGAGAGGGGGTTCAATAACGACACCTGCAGAGGGATATGGTCACTATCGGTGCGCGGACTAAGTTCAAAATCGGAAATCTTCACAAGAAGGTCGGGGGAAATTAATATATAATCGACCACGCTCAACCCTAAGGGAGAGAAGAAGGTAAAACCACCTGAAAGAGGATAATCAGGGGCACCATTCAAAATACGGAGATCGTAGCTTAGACATAGATCGACCATTAATGAGGCATTCTTATTGATGGAAAGGTCCTTGGACTTCCTGACCCCCGAGAAAGAAGGAGGAATCATCTCCTCCATATCCCAATTCATATATTTGGCAAGGCTTAGATTATTTGCTCCTAGTCTAGAGTTAAAATCACCAGCAAAGAGCAGAGAAATAGAGGGATTGGATACTAGTACTTGGTCAGTAATTCTTTTTACTTCTGCCCATGGATCTGTGGTAGAAGAACCATAGGGAGGGATGTAAACATTCAGCATGAGGATGTGGCGCTCATTATTATTAAATAGAAAGGCTTGGACATAAGGGGAGTGAGAGGTAAAAGGGGACAGAACAAAGGAGGAGGAGGGTTTCACTAGACAGCTTAAGCCAGAGCGGGGACGACCCAACTTATTTAGTTTAAAAGCAGGAAGATTGTAGGAAACAAATCCAGGAACACTAGGGCCTGTGAGGGACCAGGTTTCCTGGAGAAAAATAATATCATGTCTGGAGAGATATTCTATAAAATCGGAGTCGTTCCTTTTCCTCTCCCAACCTGCAATGTTCCATGAAACCAATTTGATACTAGATGGAGACGGAGGGAGGGGGAGGGAAGGGGGGGAGAGTCAATTAGATATAACAGCATCATTGGCATGTTCTGAGCACAAGTGGGGGGTGCTGGGTTGGGCAGGAGCTGGCCTGTGCATAAAATTAATATCTGGAGGTAAGAGTATGGCAGCTTTGGGAGAAGTAATAGGTTGAGTTAAGGCATTGTTCATATTGTGGGACAGCTCAGACCTAACTTTGTCTAGGGATGAGATGATCTTTGTTCTGTCCAAGAGAGGCCTTTAAAGGCGGCAGTAGTTATATTATCCCCGTCTACGTCGACGTCGAGGTGCAGAAGTAGGTCTTCTTCCAAGGGGGGAGATACCTCTTTACGACAGCCCTCCGTTGTTTCCATATTATGCGGAATAGCAGCAAAAGACAAATCCGAATCTTGATTTTGTTTTCCCTCCGGTATGCTAGTGCTGCATGAGATGACATTGGAAGCAGGTTTTCCTTGTGTTCGTCGCGTTGTCCAGAAGTCCATCAATAAAAATGAAGGAGAGCTTTTAAAAGCTCATTCTCACCCATATCCCCTTGCTGAAACAGTGACAGAGGGGCACATGGAGGATATGGGCAAAACTGCCGAAGAGCCCTCTAAGTACACTAAAGCGTGTGAGTCCCATTCCCGTCGCCTTCAAGTAGCTAAAATAGTGCTTGAGATTACAAACAACTCTATGAATCGAGGGAAATGGGCAAGTAGGCAAAAAGAAACATAACACTCCAGACTGGCTTTTCTGGAGAGGTTTTCTGATTATTCCTGGAATATGCTTGGTTTGCAACCAAAAACGAAAAAATACCAGAGGAGGTCCAGATCATGCTGATGGGTGGCATGACAAACTTCTCACAAGCCTTTCTTTCTATCTTAAAAATGAGTGCATATGGACTCTACACTATAGAACACACGTTTTTTTTAAAAAGGAAAATGGAAAGAAGGAGGAAAATACCTACTTCTGTTTGCCTGCCCCACCACTTCTGCTCTAGATAGAACTCTACCAGAAGTGTAACACTTTAATGGGCGAAGTGTCTGACAAACAGCATGAGTCAGTACCTACAGACCGGGAAGAAATACAGCAAGGTCAGAAACAAACCCACACCAGCAACCATTGGATTAAAGCCACCACCAGAGTAAGCATCAGCAACACAGTTCAGAAGGAAGGTGGGGGGAGGAATTGAAATTAAAATGGAGACTAAGCTACAGGGAAGAATATGTGACAAATTCTGGTTTATTTGAAGCATTGTGGGGATCTTGATCATCCTCACTATCACACAAGATGACTGGTGTACCAAAACGGAACTGCAATGAAATTTTCATCCACTCACAAATATGTCACGCATACATGTAAGGAGAAGTGAAGCTATAATGTATATATCTAATATTTGGAACATACTGGCCAAAATCTTGTTGGTTAGCAAAGTTAGCAAATCACACTAAAAAGTACTTTTGAATCAATGGGAATTTAGTGAGTCAAGTCACTCTGTAAATTCCATTGATTCATATTATAGGCCTATTCACACTGTGACTTACTATACTAAGTCACAATTAGAGTAGGCCTAATGGAATTGATGCTGGAATTCACTCACCAAATCCCCATTGATTCAGCAGGCTTCTCCTGAAGAGTGATTTACTCAGCTAAGCAACAAGATTTTAGCCGATACAACAACAGTTAATTTCCACATCTGGAAGCCCCTGTGACTCATTACTGTTGTAATAAAAAAATGGGAACAAAATATACATGGACACTTTGCTAATCAAACAGATGGCTTTAATATTTGACTGATAATACTAATCTAGCACGCACGCACGCACACACGCACACACACAAATATTAACTGAAAGTATTTGACCATCTGACAAGCAAAGCTCTAGAAACCTTAGAGAATATAAAGATAAGTGATTCATAAGGTCTCGTAAAGGTTAAAGAAAATTGATATAGAAATAAAACCACAGAACAGACAAAGCTACTAAATGTCAAAGGCAATGATAACATTGTGAGAAGGAGAAAGTTAATAAAAGTATGTAGGATCGAAGCAGTGGGCAAGAAATTAAAATTTTATTTATATACTGAATTATAGTCTCAGAGAGGTAGATTCCTCCAAGAGCATTCAAAAATATAAAGTTCATTTTATGGTCATAATTGTTATGTCAAAATTAGACATGTAAGATTTCTGGGACTTTTGAAGCCAAGAGAAAAAAAACTTTGAGGAAAAACAGAAAAATTGGGGGATAATTTCCCCAAAGTTTCTGGAATTTGTACATCTCTAGTCAAACCAGAAGTTAAGTCATGACCAGACTGATGAAGCTACTTGAATGAGTAGTGAAACATTTCAATCTCACAAGAAAAGTCCAACTGCCATGACTCACATAGATGACTGGGAATCTTCACAGACACATCTAGTCAAAATACAAGAACAAAGGCGGTTACTTCAAGTCCTTCTTTGTTCCGCGACTAGTTTTGTACCGTGATAGCGCTGGTTGCAATCACGTGGTTTTGTCCCTGTTTCAGTGTTCCCGTGGTCATGATAACTTGTCCCATGACAAGTGTTACTTCACGGTCTTGTACCGTGACAAACACTGAATTTGTCTAGCTTCCTTTTCCCTTTTTTGGGGAGGGGGGCTTAAAAATTCTTTTTCAGTATTTCACTTCTGAAAAATTAAAAAAAAATGGACACAGTTTTCTGAGAGAAATGAATGTTTTGTTGCATAACAGTCATTACTATACGCTGTCTTGTCTCGGAACAGAAAGCAGGAACAAAGAGTAACAAGGGAAAACCTTACCCCAGCACCAGGTACAGTATTGTCGTGCTTAGCAACCGTTCTGGGGGCCTGGTCAAGACAAATTTCAGCAGTTGCAAAACGGACGTGAAGTGACATTTTTTGTACCGCTCCTAAGTGCAACACTAACAGAGACAAAATGGATGTGAAGTAACCACCAAAGATAGATTAATGTCATAATAATTTTTCCACTTCTACCATTATATGTATTTTCTTGCAAAAGTGTTACCTGGGAAGAAATATCATTGTCTGAATAGAAGTCTCTCTCTCTCTCTCTCTCTCTCTATCTCTATCTCTCTCCCTCTCTCTCTCTCTCTCTCTCTCTCTCTCTCAATAATTTTGGTCTTTTTTGATTCCTTCATATTTCGCATAAAAAAAACCTGAAATCTAAAATGACACAAAGGAGGACAAACAGAACAAATCCGGCATTTAAACATCCAGCTTTGAGTTACTGAAATTAAATGCCTAAGTTTGGGTCCCTCTAAAGTCAACCACCTTAATGATGAATGCAGGATAGCCCGTCTTATTTTTTTAAAGAGGTTTTTAGGGCAGGCATGTAAAACATGGTTCTCTTAATGCTAGCTGGACAACACAGGGGTGGGGTTGGAGAAATAATTTCTGTTCATTCTGAAATCCTAAAACGCCTTCATATTTAGGATAGACAGTTTAGACAACTCTGAACTGAAAGAACATGAAACTTGGCAAGATTTTCCTATCCCTAATAACATCTATATCTGACAGCCTTCCCCAAAAGCCAGCATTACATGGCATGACAAAATGTCATGCTTTTTTTAAAAAAAAGTCACACAAATTAAAAATACAACTTGCAGTGCAGTCCTATTTCCTATTTCTTAGAGCAGAAGAGACCTGTTTTGCAACTGGAACAATGGCCCCATTTTTTTTTTATTTAAAAGGCTTAGTAACTGCCTTAGCTGAATCTCTGTGTGACCATATATCTGGTGCATAAATCTCTTTCGTGACAGATTTATGTGAGATTGCTGGCTTACGTGCTGTGTAAGTGACACATGCTCAACCCTGTTGATTGGTGTTACGGACACAGAGCACCAGAGCTGTAACAAGGGGAGGGCAACCAGGGCTTTGCCCCAGGCACCGAAATTTAGAGGCTGAAATTGGGTTGCTTAATTACGCATGCAGAAGGCAAACATAAAACATCTGGTCACTTCTAGCTGGCAAGTAACAAGCCCCTGCTGGGATTTTCAAGTACACGCCAGAAGTGTGTACTTAAATCCAGAAGTGATCATAGGGCGGAGGGCTGGGAAAGAGCAACAGCTCCATTCGTCATTCAGTTTTCTTTCTTTGTTGTTTGTTTTTGAAGGTATTTCTTTTCCTTTGGGGGGGTTATCACTTTCCGCTCTCTTTTTCTGGCCAGGGGCTTGCACCCGTATCTCAAGGACAAGGGCGTAGGAGATGGTGACAAACAATACTTTAACCCTTACGTTACTGCTATAACAGTTACGTTCTGTAGAAAAAGCTGCACATTTGCAGCTGGGGTAAATCTGTAATTTAAAAGCATTCCTGGTTGCTCTCAAAACCTGTCATGCAAGCCCTGGGGATCATATTTTCAAGACTTAGAACCTCGAGACCAGGGGTGTATCGGGGGGGGGGCAGAAGGGTACATCTGCCCTGGGTGCAGCAATCTGGGGGCATTTGGAGGGGGAGCAGGAGAAGGAAGCCATGCACCCTCCCACCACCCAGCAGTTCTCCTTTCCCGTAAGGCTTGGTGATGGCTCCTCTGCCGCCTCCGCGCGCTAGGTGAGCAGCGAAGCAGGCAGGCAAGCAGGAGTGCGGTGGCCGTGGCCTCGTCCTCCTCCTCCTCGCCTTGGTGGGAGATGTGTAAGGTGCCTGTGCGCTACTGTGCGCGCACACACACACACACCCATCCGCCTGTGCACCCGCACGCACCCGCACACATCCCATGGCAGCAGGGTTCACTCCCCCATTGCTGGGTGGGTGCGATGTGGGGGGGGCAAGGAAGATGCAAAAACGAACTTTGTCCCCAGGCGCTCCAAAACATGGCTACACCTCTGCTCAAGACCTATGGCCCTTCCATTCACACACATTTTTAAACGGATTTAACTTTTAAAATGTTCCTAGTTATTCTTTGTTTGCCAATGCTGCATAAAGCTCTTTTACAAATTAATAGACCTTTCTGTGATTCAGAGATGACAAATGTAAGGCATTTGTGTAAGAGTCCAAGAGTTATTGGGCATAAATTCAAGAGCTGGTCCCACTTTGATTAAACCTAGTGAATCAACTGCTGGACAGGACATCAACACTTACCACTCACATTAAGTTCAGTGTGTCTAGTCTAGTTGGGAAAACGGAATTTAGTCCTTAAGACTTTTTGTTATTCAGCCTGTGTGTTCATCGTGCAAATTAATTGTATGCTAGAGAGCTTTCAATATTTTGCTTAATGACAATTTTAAAAATGAATTTTAAAGCTTTATAACAACTGAAACAATTAATATTGCAAAAGATGACTTTAACCATGCAAAATTACAGCAGTTCTAACAAGGTTATTGCAGTTTAATTGCTCCATTGTAAGTTATCTGAAACTTGCTGGTTTAACATCTGCAACGAGATTTCTAGAAATGTACTTCTCTGGTCTGGGTGATGGCTGATTCATTACATAAAGGGAACTCCTGACACTGAACAACAGTAAACTTCAAGCACCCGGTGTAAACATATGTTCTCAGACTGCAACACTATGTATATATCTACTTAGACATACTGTGCAACGGTCCCATTCAGCTTCAGTAAGGGTAACCCTTGCACTTAAGTGAGTATTGGTATTCTAGCTTCAATCAAGATGCAATTGTTCTCAAATACTTGAACATGTCTTGATTGTACTGGACTGTATATTATCCCTCATTACTGTAAGCCGCCTTGGGTCCTTTTCCAAGGAGAAAGGTGGGGTAAAAATACTCTTAAATAAATAAATAAATCCTACACCCATCCACAAGAGAATATGCCCAGTTGAACTGAAAGGGGTCTTCATTTTACTTGTCTGGGATTAAGCTATTGGTCATAATAATTTCAGATAAGTACAGCATTGGCATCAGCTTCTGTTAATGCTAACCATCTTCCCATTTTTGTTATAAATCCTGGTTGAACAGGAATCTGATTAATATATTTTAATAATTTCATACCATCAGTTCTGACATACAGCAACTCTTTCCAGGTTTTTCTAGGTAGAGAAAACACAGAAGTGGTTTACCATTTCCTTCTGGGGTGGGGAGACCACACAGTCTGGCTCATCCCCTAGGACAGTGGTGGTGAACCTTCAGCACTCCAGATGATTTAGAGCACAACTCCCACAGTCCTTTGTCATCAGCAATCTAGGCTCGGAATTCTGGGAGGCACATTGGAGAATAGCTGATTTGGCTTTTGCTGCACTATAAGTATGTGCATTGTTTGATATTATGTCCCCATTTTCACTTGAAAAGGTGTATCCCTCACTGCTTACATGCTAGCACGTATTGACCTGCAATATATTTATAACTGATATTTGAAAATTTCAGGGTTTATTTCAAGGTTGAACTATTTTGACCATTGTATATGATTAGACTACTTTGATTAATATTAATATATTATAAATCTGAAGATGGAAACGTTACTGCTATTAATGATCAGCACTGTGGTTAAAGTAATTCTGAACCACTGTTAAAGTTGTTGGGAGGGTCCAAAAATATGTTTAATAGTGTGCAGATCTTGAATTCAAACTGGATTGCAGTACACAGCCTGCATTAGCTCTGATAAGAGTTATTGCCAAATCTATTAAAGCCAATGGGAGTTTTGCCAGTTTGCTCAATACAAATTTGGTAGTGAACTTGGTGCTCTGCCTACCAGTGTTATTTAGTAACAGCACTAGATAGAAGAATTGGGACTAATTACACATCCTTCAGGTAACATTGCCTATTAATATTTTAATTGGAAAACTAGCAAGAAAGGAAGGGAAACAGGAAATACAGCAGCCCCTCTCTAGAGGCTGTCAACACCCAAATCTCCAATAATTAGCTGGATTATTCTTCTTTATAATGAATGTAAGTCCCTTCTGCCAATTCAGCTTTAATGTACAGCCCTCGGCTTATTTTGCTAGCAAGCATTGGCAGAGTAGGTAACAAAGGCTAAATTCTGGTGACTCAATCTTGATACTGAGACAGGAAGCGAAGAATTCATAGGATCATTTTCAGATGACTACTAAAGAGTGAGAGAGAGAAAAATCTGAATAAAGTGATGGATTCCATATACCCCTCAACATCCTTTTAAGGTCCCTTCTGATGTTACTTTAGTAAGACAAGAGTTTGCCTAGAATGGTCACTCCACTCTGCTCCAGGACTGCCAGACAATCACAAGAAATCATGTCACAAGAAATGGACATTCTAAGCCAATTGGCCCTAGAATCAAAAGGTGTGAAATTTCCCCCTCCAAATGTCTTGGCCTATGATTCTCATCCCTCTCATTAAACAAGTACAATAGTAAAGGACACCCTGGAATTAATTAAAACTGACTTGATGGCATGCAATTGTTACTAAGCCTCAATGAAAATTTCATTGTACCATTACATAGTCTACCAACATACAGTCACTATCCTTTCAGCAATACTGTATAGAAAAAAAGAATTCTTCACTGCCTCATCCTGATGGTGAGAGTACTATTCTATGGTATTACCTCAGGAGCTGTTGAAAGCTTCAAGCCAAACAAATGTAGTGGAATATAAACATCCTGTTCTTATAAGGGGTCTAGTGTAAGCTAGGCAAACAGCTGAGAAGTAAGCAGTAGGCAGGAGACATAGCAGCATGGAGGTAACACAGAGAGTCAAGAGTCTATAAATGCAAAATGGCACATGGCTGACTTGTATGGGTGAGAACACTGATTAGTAATTTTCATGTGTTTCTTAATATGTTAAAAAGCTAAGTAATATATTTCTACCATTATAAAGTTTTACTTTTTTTAAAGATATGTACCTTTTAAGACTATAGGATCCTGCATTTTTAGGTTGAAATACAATCTAAGTTCATAAAGCTAAATGATTATAAATGGAACGTATTTTTCTAACTTAAGTACAATATATGCATATGCCTCCAGCTATTTTCAAGCATTTGTACATACAGACTTCTTCACAGCTATAAGAATGCTTTCAATACAGTGGTACCCCGGTTCACAAAATTAATCCATTCCCCTGGATGCTTCATAATCCGGAAATTACATAAACCTGATCTGCATGATGCACAATGGGGTACCGTGAATGATGGAAAGGAAATCCTTCAGAAACAATGCGTAAACTGGGTTTTTTAACGTTAAAAATTGCATAAACAGAAGCATTGTTTCTAAAGGACTTCCTTATGTAATCTGAAAATTACAGAAAGCAATCCCTTCAGTAACCGGGATACCACTGTACTTTTTAATTTCATTTTGCTCATTCAAAACATAGAGGCAATGTAGATAAACAAAATTTGTAGAATTAGAAGATCTGATATTTTCTGGAATCATTTTGATAAACTACTTATACATTGACACCCAGATAAACTTTGACACAACTGTCATAATTATCTGATTTCACTTTGAAATTGACCCTTTCAGGGATAAATGTCAGCTATGATGGACTGTCATGGACTCAAATGATCAAGGAAATTACATAAATATATATATATATATATGACCTTGACAGACTCATCCAAACATATTTTATACTGTATTTACATTACCCCAAACAATGCCAATGCAATGATGTAAAGAAATAAGTCTTCAAAACTACACTGGCAACTAGCAATTTCATAACAGGTGCTAAACAAAAAGTGATGGCCACATAATGGTCTTCATTTTCCATCTAAAGCCATTCCGATATTCTTTCAATTAGTTGTAGATTATTCTGGAGAAGGCTCAGAGACTGCTGGGTAACTCAGTGGTTTTGGTATCTGGCTATGGAGCCAGATGTTGGGCCTTCCATACCTCACTGTGTCTCTTGGACAACAGTTGGACTCAATGACCCATAGGGTCCCTTACAGCTCTGCAGTTCAGTGGTGATGATTTATCATACAATCTTAGAGCCTTTTTACACGACCCCTAAGATCCGCTGGTCCCTTAAATTCGGACCAGAGATCTTGGGGGTTCGTTGCTCTTCCTTCCTCCCCACGACTCCGCACTTCCTTGCTTCTGTCTGCGTGAGGGGAGGGGGGGGGGAGCCTTAAAAAGGGAGAAAAGAATGCACTCTTACCTCCGAGTGCCGTGGAAATTGCTCCGACTACCACCCGTTACTTCCTGGTTCCTCTTAAAGGGGCGGGAGGCAAAAAAAACCAACAAAAAGAAGCGAGGAGAGCCCAGCACTCTCCGCATCAAAATTTTTCACCATCAAAGAGCAGGTACTTGAAAGGTGCGCTGGGTCGCACTTAGGTGGGCAGGGACGCACTTAATTTTCTGTTAGCTCCGGAGCTGGTGGGGAAACATTTTTAAGCTCTGGAGCTTGCAGCCATTTGCTGCGGAGCTTAGGGGTCGTGTATAAATGCCCTTAGACAGTAAGTCTTGTTCTAATTTGAAAGCAGACCCATACAGTAATCTAAAATGACTACCTGACAACAACAACATCAGTTATCTAAGAGAGACATAAACCTGAAGACTACCAATTGCAGCTAACTCGGCTGTCAAATCCAGACTAACGTAAAAGTAGGCAATATTATTATAGGAAATTATTACTAGCAACGGTTGATTTGATTGCTTAAGCCTCCAACAGGATACATAACACCATCTGCCAGCAACGTACTTCTGGAAAAGATCAACAAGCCACTCTGTGCAACAGAATAAATGCACGTAACTTTTATATTAAAATGTCAATATTCAGAAATCAATGGAAATCTATTTTTCTCTCCCAAGATAATTCAATACTGTTCTAAAACTTGTCACATCTATCTATTCTATATTTATGAATGGTAATGGGGAAGAATTGCTTCTTGCATTTCATGGCCTTCTGGTCTACTGTTTACGTCCCTCCTTCCAAGTACTCATGTAGGACAGATGATGGAATGGATAGAAACACAGAGATATGGCAAGGCGAACAGCACATTATACACCTCACAAAATAGCTTCATCCATGAAAATCTATGAACTCTGTTCAGCCTCAAGGTGCTCAACACTGATTTGTTTTTCTTACAGCACCCTAATATGATTGCTCATGAGGAAGATGAACGGCAGCGCCCTGATGTGATGAACAAAAGTATTTCTATTGCTACTAACCAACATTACTCTCTCGGGACCCCTTGAAATTCCACTTTGTTAAAAGCATACCTCATTCTTTATCTTTTCCCATCTGAAACAAAACAGAGAGAACGTCTTGCTTTTTAAAATGTTACACATTACAACAATGTTCTAGCAACAAAATTATCTATTTCTCCTATCCAGTTGATGAGTTATTTTATTCTAACTATAGTGATGTGATATTCTGCATATTAAAAATCCTGTTCCAGCAAACCATTTTACAGATATCTCTAATGCTCCATTTATTTTGTAGCTCTCTCTATCAGACAGAAATGATGCTGCCTTTAGAAGTGAGGCTGTAACACTTGGCCTCTTCCCTTCCTATTATAATCGACTCCACCACCACCATCACCAATATTACACATGCAGCATTATTTGTATACCTGCCATATACAGTATTTATACCTGAAAGTGGGAACACCCAGAGTGGGGTCACTGACCTGCATGAGGCATGTAAGTACTGTACCATTTCTTATTTGGAACAGATTTTGTGGCAACCAGATATACCGGTATGTAACCTAAATATGTCCAAATGTCTTTTCCTACCACCATCACCCAGCTGAAATAATAGTCCATTTTGGATTTAGATCACTAACCTAGAAACAGCTCTCTTTTTTATCATCAAATCCCACTGTGAGCCAGTTTTTACAAGTAAAGTTTATCATTTATTGATGCTGTTGGCCTTGTTTCTTCTGTGCGAAAAATTATGCCCCAAATTTTGCGTTATGTAAAACTGTTCCCTCCACATAAGCATTCTAACCCTTTGTCTCTTATGATCAGTATTTCCTTTTTGGGTTCTCAGTGTGCCCAACTTTCTTCTTTTGTATCTTCTAAACAGCTCTCCGCACTTTTAAGAAAAAAAGGAGAGCTGATAGACATGCTTTTCATTAAACAGAAATTTGCTAACTAGCCCTTTTTCTTAAACTTAAGCAAACACAATTCAATCTCCTTAGAACTTGCTCTTTTTGACCAAGGGACAGAAAAGGCTACCATTTTCAGCATTTATAAGCCATGTCAGCTCTACTTCAGCAACACAGATTATACCACAAGAATGAAAACAACCACTGTTTATATATATATATAACTCAAAGACATGTATATGTCAATCGAAAAGAGAGTTATATGTACAGGTACTGGGTACACTATTCCCAATTCTTTTAATGAGGAGTTAGTCTTCTACTTGAAAGTGGTTTTGTTCCAGAGAAGGTGGCATATTGTGTTGTTTGTCAATAGAGTGATGCCTTCCTTTTAACAGGGTAAGACTTCTAAAGGGCTCAGACTCCCCTCTGTTTAGACAGTATTTCTAGTTCAAGTGCTACAATGTGTCTACAAAGATACATAAGGCTTCCTGCTACAGAATCATAGAAGCGTCAGCCCACAACATGCAGAGTTAGTCCCTTCATGTTTAAACAAAATACTCAAAACAAGAGTCTCTCTTTCGGCCGGCTCCACCGCGTCTTTGCGTAGGCAGGGCCCCTTCGCCGCAGCCAGCCAGATGCAACGCGAGACTTGCATTGCACTTGATCTCGCAAGGCCGGGAACAATGCGAGAGGGCCCCCCATAAAAGGCCGTGCCTCCTGCTGCCCAGCCTCTTTCCAGCATGACTTCCCCTCAAACCCACCCAGTAATAAATGCGAGTGGGACAGTGCTGGTTGCCTTTGGGGCCGGATAGGAAATTTTGCTTGGCCAGGGGGATTGGCCGCTTCGGGCTGGGGGTTTTTACCTATCCCCCACTCGCATTGGGCAGGGTACAGGGGCTTTAGAGGCCAGGGAATCAGCTGTAAGGGACAGATAGTGTGGAATAAAGTAGCATTAGGTGAGTACTAATTAATAACAAGCTATAATCTCCAACCTGCCCCCGACACTGCACATCAGGAGATTGCAGAGCCCAGGGAGAGGAGGATTTGGGGATCCCCCCCCTCTGGAACAGGACCGGCCATGTGATGGCACCCTACCCCTGGAGGGAGAATACATAGCACTAGGCAGCCAGGTGGGGGGCGCCGCATGAGATACGGCACCCCCGAGGGGCTTTGGACTCGGCCAAACCTAAAATGTTATGGGGTAAGGTCCTAGGTAGACCTACTGGTCCCAATTTGTTTCTGCACTACGGCAGACCCCTCCTTTGTGGCAACCTGCTTGAATGCTATTGAATAATAAACCTTAGCCCATTTGATCCCAACGCATGAGTCTCGCGTCTTTATTCTGGTTTTGAGAGGCAAAGTGGAATGTGTGTTCTCTACTTACAAATTTAATTTTAGTTTTTTGATTTATTTATTTATTCATTCATTCATTCATTCATTTAGATACGGCTGCTCTACTTATGAGTTGTTCAACTCATAAGCATTCATTTGGAATGGATTAAACTCGTAAGCAGAGGTACCACTGTACATAGATGGGGCAAAGCTCTATAAAGGACCCACAAATTAAACACTGAGGGTGAAACTAGTCATTAAGGGGAATATCAATATGTTACTTCTGATATACCCATTTCTGTCCAGGAGGTGAAATCCCTTGGGCAAGCACACTTGGGCAACCAGACTTTGAAACTTAGCCTATTATTGACCTTCCCAGAGCCAATCACACAACACACTTAATACAAAACGCCAACTTGTAAGGAATTATGTGCTATGAGAACACATGCTTTCCCAGCATTCAAGGATGTGCCTGTTCTAAAAACGTGCTAGGCACATCATGACACCATGAAAGGAAGTATGGAGCTAAGTAGAAGGGACCAGGGCAAGGGAATGACAAGGATGAGAAAATAAGAAGTCGCACAGAACAAGGTGGAATAAAAAGCCAATGTGATTTCTAGATCCCGTGCTATTTGTTGTTCTATTGGGCTTTAAAAAATCTTAAATATATTAGGCTTTTAAAAGGGAGGCTCCTCGTTGTCTGCCAATGACTCTGCTGAACATGCTCAGGCCGGATTTCCAATAAGATTTCATCCTGAAAAGTCACATTCACAAGTCTTGTGATAAAGAGCCCAGCAGGACATCTTAATGATCTCCGTTCATGAACCTGCCGAGAGACAAGAACGCCTGTAGCTCATTTTTTTAAAACTTAATGCAAACAAGGCAAATTGGGAAGAGCCCACAAACAAACAAAATAACAAATCTATACTCTTCAATGCGAGAACTATGTGTCAATTTATAGGAAGCAGGCAACAAGCAGTGCATATTTTCAAGCCTCATGTAGGCACTTGAGAATCAATGCATATTTTCACTCTTATAACAAACACTATCCAGCTTTCACTATAGAGCAAAAACAAGAACAACAACAACAACTTCCCCCCCCCCAAAAAAACCCGAGGGTCTTCATTGCACCTGGAATACTCAAGGGAGTTGAGCTTAGCTAGAGCAGTGATTCCTAACCTGGGGGTCATGACCCCCCAAGGGGATCACAAATTGTTTTCTGGGAGGTCATGGGTTGCCTTATAGGAGTTGTAACCCATGTTTAAAATATATATATTGACCTTTTGGAGTGGGATATTAAAATCTCTCTCTCTCTCTCTCTCTCTCTCTCTCTCTGTCTGTGTGTGTGTGTGTGTGTGTGTGTGTGTGTGTGTGTGTGTGTGTGTGTGTGTGTGTGTGAGAGAGAGAGAGAGAGAGAGAGAGAGAGAGAGAGAGAGAGAG
>JAHTLZ010000348.1:26358127-26383285 GCA_023846285.1 Phrynocephalus versicolor
ATAAATAAATAAATAAATAAATAAATAAATAAATAAATAAATAAATAAATAATGAGCTTCACTTAAGTGGATTCCCCTCCCTTTGGAGAGTCGGTCCTCCAGTTAAGGGAGTTGATACTGAGCACAATGTCCATCTGAGGCTAAGTAAAAGTGCACATTGTGTTGCCAACATAATACTCACTTGGATTAGCATAGATTTAAATGTTTTAGGGCAGGCTAACCCTGAAAAGCAGTAATTGCACAGATCTCTGCTACTCCAACTGCTAACTAAATACAGTATAGGCCTGAATTCCTGCCATTTGAAAAAATGAAGCATTACTCCCCATTTTTCAACCTTCTCTTCTACATTTCAATATAGGAAAACTATCCCGAGGCATCTCCTTCAATATAGGTCATAACAAATAGACATAACACAACTGTCTTCAAGGGGGGGAGGGTATTTCAATGTCAGCCTGCTACCATTTTTTTTCAGGGCTTGTAGATCAGTAGACCAGCAATAGCTGTGATGCTTTATCACACTTTTTACAGCTCAGTACTTGGGGGCAGAATATTTTCCCCAAATATGATGAAGTGTTATAGCAGCAGATGTGGACTATCTGTGATTACTATAGGTTAGTGGTGGCGAACCTTCAGCACTCCAGGTGTTTTGGCCCACAACTCCCAGAATTCCAAGCCTGTATTGCCAGGGACAAAGGACAGTGGGAGTTATGGTCCAAAACATCTGGAATGCCGAAGGTTCGCCACCACTGGGAAAGCTTGGCCTGGATCAAGAAAATGAGTGCCTAATAATCCTTATCATTTGGTATCCTTTTATTGCAAGGGGAAAGACTTTTTTTTAATTTTAGAGTATTTTTACCCCACCTTTCTCCTTGGAAAAGGGCCCAAGACAGCTTACAGTAATGAGGGATAATATACAGTCCAATACAATTAAGACATGTTCAAGTATTGAGAACAAGGAATTGAGGGACACCTTACAGCATTAATAGACAACATTACATTAAAGCTACAAGGTTATAAGTAGTTATAAACACAAAGTCTATGTAAACCTATAGATTCATATAAAAGAGACATAACGGTAGAGAATTTCTGATGGGAAACAGATATGGAGGGCTGTTTCAAGCTGGAGGTCATGGTAGCTAATTCTGCTTCAGAATAAGTGTGTCCAGTGTCAGCAGGCTATGTAAAAAATCTATTTAAAAGTGTGTAGTTGAGTCCTGAATGTGGGTCTTAGACTATGTCCCAGATTTCTCTCCAGCGTATGAAGTTTCTGTGACAGAGATAGAAAGTTCCAAGGCAAAGGAAGATGAGACACAAGTATTATGGGAAGCCAGGACATTGGGAAAGCCATCTGTCCATTAACAAGCAAAATTGTATAAGGTTGTATGCTGATATTCAAAAGTATGAAATAGTATTAACCCATATTTCTTAGTGATTGCATTGTCAAGTTACATGTCAACACACACACCATTATTTTAATCTGCATTGAGATATATAGATATGTAACCCATTAAATATGGCTCCTTCTCAGACTTCTCAGAAGTCTGAGAATTGGTCCCTCTTTAAGAAATGACCAATTAGATCCTATGCCCTTCCCCACTCTGCCTTTAATACCGATCACAGACCACTGCTCTAGAATATCATTAGGTCTATTATTTTGTCCGCAGAGTTTAGGGCTACAATCCACCGAGTATATATGTTCAGTGGCACTTTGAGTGAGATACACTATAAGATGGCCTAAAAGAATACAGATTAGTCAGCATGGTGTTGTAATAAAATGATGCACTAGAACTTTGGAGACCCACGTTCAAGTTCTCACTCAGCCATGGAAACTCACAAGGGGATGTTTGGGCAGAACTGGTAAGACGATTTCCTAAATAGCTTACTGAGTTTTAAGGCCTACTGGATCACTCTAAGTTAGTTCCAACTTGACAACATACAACATAATAAAAGAACATCACATTGCATTCCCCCCCACCCCCAAACCAACTTAGAAATACATTTATGCAGGTTTTATATTGGGGAGCTTTTTAAATCTGTGATAGGCAGCAAGTATTCCACAGCCCAGTGGCCCCTGGTTTCCTTTCAGGGATCTGATGCTAGCCTTCCACAGCAGAATCAGTAGCTACAAGGCGCTGCTTGCTTTGGGACTAGAATGATACTATTTCCTCTTTGCTTTACTGTTCTATGAATGGAAGATGGAAAGATTCTCTTCCCTGTAGTCTTGCAGCATTCAATGGAGAAGGGAGAGTATTTGACTGCCACAGTTACCACCAAACTTTGGTGACAAATGAAATAGAAGAAGTGAAGCCCTTCCGACTTCCTGTTTCATTAACGTGACTCATAGAAAAAGTGTTCTGCTTATATACTGGCCCATAGTGCTTACAGCACTCTCTGGGTGGTTTACAATTTATTTGCAGGCTACACATTGCACACACAGCCCCAAGCAAGCTGGGTACTCGTTTTACTAACCTCAGAAGGATGGAAGGCTGAGTTACTCGTCCCTGTCTTAAAAGAGTGTGCCTATCATTTACTAATCATGGTTATGTGAATACCATTCTAATACAACTAGATGTTGTGCAATCACCATTAACCGCTGCTTGAAGGATAACTGATAAACTAAATATTCTTCAGTGAGCCAGCCAGAGAAAGAGAGAGAAAAATAAATATATTGTATTCTTGCACAGCTCCCGTTAATTTGGACAGGAAAAGGTGAAAAAAGATTGTGAACTACAGTATATGTGTGGGTTTGGGGCTTGTTTTTTAAAATTCAAAACTGAACAAGTATCCAGTGTAACATTAAGTGACCCAAATATGCATTTATCTTGGCTGCCCATTATTTTCAGTGGCAATTTCATTGCGTTATGAGGCATCAATCAGGAAATGGCTGCTTGTTTTTCCAGGGAGCACCAGAGAATGCACAGAAAGTAGCCAGTTACTGTTGGGTCACCCTTCCTCTAGCTTTTGGCTCCTTTCCTCTTCATCATTGAGTTCAGCAGTGCTTAATGAGCTCTGGCATAAGCAGATCAATATAAACTCCCTGTGTTTTTAAAAACAATGGTATGGGGCAGTGGAAAGGTTAAAGTTTTGGTTCTGATCCGCATAAAAACAAAACAACCCTTCCAAATGACATCCAGACATTTGGACTAAATCAGCTGCTTCTGGCAGGCCATTCCTAATTGGCTCCTGTACCTTACCAGCCCCAGATGGTTACATGGATTGCAGAGGGCCAAACTGTTCCGTGAAAGCATTGATAAGCTGCAAAAACAAAAAACAAAACCACAGAGCAAAAGCATCATCAGCCACAGAAAAATTTGACAGAGGCCAGTAGTGCTAATTTCCAAATGCCTGAATACTCTTTGGGCACTCCTTTTCAACAAGGGGGATTTGTCATTACAGCACATGTTTCAGGGTTCTGCCTTCCCCTCTATAACAGCCATAATAAAGAATATATTTAGACCAGTGGTTCCCAACCTTGGGTCCCCCAATGTTCTTGGCCTACTATCCCCAGAAATCCTGGCCAGCACAGCTAACAGTGAAGGCTTCTGGGAGTTCTAGTCCAAAAACTTGGGGAATCACTGTTCTGGGTTCTATTTAACACAGCCAGGTCAGCACCTATGTCCAGATCCTAAGTAGTTCACCTTAATTATGGTTGCTGAAACAATCCAGTTTCCTAAAACACTATCTATGCACAGCCTTTTAAAAACTATTAGGGATGGGCAAAAAACGCCAAAATGGTGTTTCATTTTGTTCTTTGTTTTCCCCTCCCGTTTCGTTTTATTATAAAATGAATTTTTTTAAAAAAGTTTCATATTTCGTTTGTTTCATTTCACTTTTTTTCTCCCGCTGACAAGCTTGCCCATAGGCCAGGGTGCACATTTTTTCTCTTATCTTGCGCGACCAGCTGGCTCACATTTTTTTTAAAAAAAAAATTATTTATTTTTTCTCACACTGAACAGCTGGCCTGCAGGCCGGGTTGGTGCGTTTTTTTAATTTTTAATTTTTAATGTTTCTTATCTTGCGCCGACCAGTTGGACCGTGGGCCATGTCGGCGGTGTTAATTTTTTTTAAATTTTTTTTTCCGTATCTTCTGGCAACCAGATGGCCCATGGGCCAGGTTGGTCCTTTTTTAAAAAAAACTTTAATTTTTTATTAATTTTTTCTCGTGCCAACCAGCAGGCCCGTAGGCCGGATTGGTATTTATTTTTTTCCTTATTTTGCACTGACCAGCTGACCTGTGGGCTGGGTCAGCATGTTTTTTATTTTTTATTTTAATTTATTTTTTCTCACACTGACTAGCTGGCCCATGGGCCAGGTCGTCACTTATCCCCCCTTATATCGCACCGACCAGCCGGCCTGCGGGCCAGGTCAGTGCTTTTTTTTAAACCCATGGCGGCGTTATACGGAGGAAACTAAACTGTTCGTTTTAATGAAAAAAATGACCATTTAGCTTCCTCTTTAACGAAATGCTGCTTCATCATTTCATTGCATTTTGTTTCATTATATAACGAAATGACAAAATAGCATTTTGTTTTTCATTTTGGGCCCATCTCTAAAAACTATCCATCACTAAGAATAACCACAGTTGAGTTGAGGCTTAGGGCCAAATTAGGTGTTAACATTTTTGCCATCCAAAAAGGGGCTTCTTTTCCAATCTGCCATTTCTGGACAATCGCCTTGCATGTGAAGGCTGAAGGTACTGATAATAAGCAATTCCAAAATGAAAGCATGTGAGTTTCCAACAGTCAGGCAAGAATTTATTTTATATATTTATTTATTTTAGAATATTTTTACCCCGCCTTTCTCCTTGGAAAAGGACCCAAGGTGGCTTGGAATAATGAGGGACAATATACAGCCCAGAACATTTAAGACATAATTTGCGTTACGTATAATATACAGCAATTTAATTATGTATAATTACATAATTTGTGTCTGCATGTGGTGTTGAGGGGACTGGACAGGATAGGGATTCTGTTGGTGGACCGCTCACCCTGCAACCCAACAGCCTCCCTACCTGAGCTGACATCAGTGGTCTCGGCAGTGGCATTGGAGTCCCCCTGTCTCTTAGTGCTGGGGGACTTCAATGATCACGCTGAGGCCCCTGAGTCTGGTTCAGCTCAGGACTTCATGGCTGCCATGACAACCATGGGCCTGTCCCACACACAGTAGGACATGTATTGAACCTGGTGTTTATAACTGAACAAGAGGGCAGTGATTTGGATGTGTTGGGGATCAACATCACTCCATTGTCATGGACAGATCACTTCCTGGTAGGGTTTAGGCTGGTTGCAGCTTCATCCCTCTGCAGAAGCGTGGGACCATATTCTATGGTCCACCCCCGGAGGCTAACGGATCCAGAGGGTTCCCTGAGGGCTCTGGGGGATTTTCCAGCTGCCAAGACAGCCAACTAAACCATGGCCCTGGTTGATCTCTGGAATGGAGAAATGGCCAGGGCAGTGGATGAGATTGCGCCTAAGCGACTCCTGTCTTGTCGAAGACTCAGAGCAGCCCCTTGGTTTACTGATGAGCTGCGCTTGATGAAGCGACAGGGCAGGCATCTAGAGTGACGGTGGCAGAAAACTCATGATGAATTCGACCGAGCACGGTGTAGAGCTCATTACAGAGCCTACTCCGTGGCAGTGGCAGCAGTGAAAAGATCTTCCTTCTCTGCTACCATTGCATCTGCTGGGAACCGCCCAGCGGGACTGTTTCATGTGGTGTGGGGCCTAGTATATCCGTCCCCCCCCCCCGTGGATCAAGAAGCACACACAGTCTCCCGCTGTTGTGAGTTCGCCAAACACTTTGCAGATAAAATCGGTCACATTTGACATGACTTGGATGCCACATTAGCATTTATGTCTGTTGATGTCCCCTTGGCAACTGTCTGTCCAGCTTTCTGGGATTCTTTTCAGCTCGTACAGCGTGAGGATGTGGACAGGCTTCTTTGGAGTGTGAGGCTGTCCACCTGCCGGCTCGACCCTTGCCCAGCCTGGCTCATTAGAGCTTCCCGGGTGGGACTGGCTGAGTGGACAGGGAGGGTGGTTAATTCCTCCTTGATTGAGGGGGTTCTCCCACCTGCTTTGAAGCAGGCGGTGGTTAGACCCCTCCTAAAAAAAGCCCTCCCTGGATCCCACTATATTAGATAATTATCGACCAGTCTCTAACATCTCATTCTTGGGCAAGGTGATTGAGCGGGTGGTGGCATCTCAACTCCAGAGGGTTTTGGATGAAGCTGATTATCTAGATCCTTTTCAATCAGGTTTCAGACCAGGCTATGGGACAGAAACTGCCTTGGTCACCCTGGTGGATGACCTACGCCGGGGATTAGACAGGGGGAGTGTGTCCCTGTTGGTCCTGCTGGACCTCTCACCGTTGACCATGGTGTCCTTCTGGGCCGATTGGCTGAGTTGGGAGTTGGAGGCACTGTTGTGCAGTGGTTCTGCTCCTACTTGGAGGATCGGTCCCAGATGGTGGTGCTGGGGGATGCCTGTTCGGCACCCTGGCCCTTGAAGTGTAGGGTGCCACAGGGCTCTATTCTGTCCCCCATGCTATTTAACATTTACATGAAACCGCTGGGAGAGGTCATCCAGGGATTTGGAGTTGGGTGCTATCAATATACTGATGACACCCAGTTATATCTCTCCTTTCCCCCAGATTCCAGGATGGCGGTTGAAGTCCTAGAGCGCTGTCTGGAGTCGGTGGGGATCTGGATGAGGGCTAACAAGCTGAAATTAAATCTGGACAACACAGAGGTTCTCCTGGTTCGGAAATCTTCAATCCAGGTGCTGGAATATCGTCCTGCTCTTAACGGGGTTGCACTCCCTCTGAAGGAGCAGGTCCGCAGCTTGGAGGTCCTCCAGGATTCAGAGCTGCTCCTGGACTCCCAGGTAGTGGCTGTGGCCAGGAGGGCCTTTGCCCAGCTTCGGCTGGTGCGCCAGCTGCGGCCATACTTGGATCATGCAGACCTGGCCACGGTGATCCATGCCATGGTGACATCAAGACTAGACTATTGTAACACGCTCTATGTGGGGCTGCCCTTGAAGACAGTTCGGAAACTACAACTGGTACAGAATGCGGCAGCCCGGGTGGTCACTGGAGCTCGGCGGTACGACTCTGTTGGGCCGCTTCTCCAGGGACTACATTGGCTGCCCATTCATTTCCAGGCCCAATTCAAGGTGCTGGTTATGACCATTAAAGCCCTATACAGCTCAGAACCAGGTTATCTAAGAGACCGCCTACTTCCATATTAAAAAAAAAAAGCAGGAAAATGATATTTACAAATCTGCAGCATTGTGAGTGAAACTTCTCAGAAGGGAAGAGAGGGACCCCTGCACGCCCTGACGAGTGGCTGGAGAAACAATGGTGAAAGGGGGAGCTCGAGACACAACCAACATTGTCACCTGTGGACAGGGTTATGTTGTGGAAGGGATACTATGACACCCTCAAAATAATTGAGCAGCAGAAGGAAAGGGAGAAAGAAGAAGACCCGGGTTGAACAGGAAGTAAAGAGAAGGACAAGGCGGGAAATCCTGACCAATCAGCTCCCATGGAGGTGGGGTTCTGGGTTTGTAAAAAGGGCAGCAAATGGGTGCTTCCAGATGGATGGGAGTGGGTGTGGATGGAGGATCCCTGGACAGGGAAATGGGAGCAAATGATGATGCCCCATAAGGAGGCTGAAAGCTACCGACGCCGGGCCCACAAGCAGGGGTGCTCCTATTGGGGAGAAAGGGAGTACCGGGAATACAACAAAAAGCGCAAGGAGATCCGCAAGGAGATTGAGTTGGAAGAATGGCTGGCAAAGATCTGGATGGAAGCCGAGACCGGGAAACTGGACCCCCAGGAGGACTTGACGCAGAGACCCGACTATCCTTTATGTACACCCCAGTGGAGACGTCCTGGTCCCAGGTCCACTTCGGAGGTTGGGGTACAAGTGGGAAAACCCAAACCCTCGGTGAAAGAGATTGGGGTACAAGTGGAGGGGCTGAACCTCTCAGAGAGGGAGGAGGGAATCAGTGGTGGAGCCAGCTATCCCCAGGTGGCGGTGGGGAACTTGATCACATTCTAAAAACACCCATCTCTGGAGGAAGAAATAATCCGTTTATGACTGATGTTAAAAATGTTGAAACTGTAGTTAGAAAAAAAGCCTCGTTTATTGTTGAAGAACCAAATAAAAGTTCTGTTTGTTCATTCCGAGAGATGCCTTCTTTAAAGTTGGAAGGGCGGGAAGCCTGGGCAGAAACGGAACCCTCCCAAGCATCCAGGTGAACTTTCAAATTTACTCCACTATCACCTACCACATGAATGGGTAACTCCTTCCTAGGCAAATTACATGTGCATTGAAAACAGCAGGCTGCCTGAGAGACCTGGTTGCTCAGTAGGAGCCAGGTCTCTTGGTCCAAATTTACCTGGGGCCCTCCCTTGTTGAGGCCTGGCTGCACTGAGTGCCTCTGCGAGCTTCAGGACAGCTTAAAGAATGATGATCCCAGGCAGTCCAATCAAAAGCTAGCTCCTTCCAGCCATTCAGATTTATCGCAGTAAGAAGTGTGGATACCTTCATCAGGTGACCCCCTCTGCCAGCTGATGCATGCCTTGCCATCCTTATTGAGTAACCCAAGACTAAGTTGGGTCTACCCCTCTCCACGGGCTAGACTAGGTGCTCTCCTTGCCCAGTATTGCAAGTTTTGACTAGCAATGGCTCTCCAAGGGTTCAAGGCAGAGTTACCCCTACATGGAGATCCTGGCAGCCTCCCATCCATCTAGGCCTACTTAGTTTCCAAATTCAGATAAGAACAAGTATGGCTGGAGGGAGGGGGGTTCACCGCTGCACATACTGCATATACGTAGTATAAAGGTGTGGATAGATTTTTTTTCAGCACAACACACTCATGTAGGTCTCAGCAGCTTGTGGGTTAACCAGGGAAGGGTTTCACTCAAAGTTTTGGGGTAGCTGCCTCCTCCCACCATAATCCACAAGCTGTCTATGTATTCAAACGTGAAGACACAGCCAGGGTAAAGATAGCTCTACTCAAGCCTAGGCCTAGGGCAGTGATGGCGAACCTTTTAGAGGCCAAGTGCCCAAACTGCGATTCAAAACCCACTATTTTTTCACAAAGTGCCAGTACAGCAATTTAACCTGAATACAGGTGGCTGAAAAGGGGTGATGTCGGGTGCTCACAGAAAGGGCTCTGAGTGCCACCTTTGGCACCCGTGCCATAGGTTCACCAACACTGGCCTAGGGGGATGGAAGAAAATCTAAGAACTCTAGCCAAGTAGGAGCTGTGCATCCAGAAACAGTAGGAAGCTTGATCCTGAATTTCAGCACAGCTCTGAAAATCAACCAAAGTAGACCCAGTATCCAGAATTCTCAGGCTCCAGATTTGCAAATGCCTGCTTCTTTCGTCATGAGACTAAGACCCTGTGCCTTGTGTTCAGCTTACCAACACAGGCTTCAGACACCGAGGTTCCCAGCTGATAGTCCCCAGTAATTGCAGGAAGGTGAATCCAGCACCATTCCCCATAAGATATGGCTGTGCACAGTGAGGAAAGCCATGGAAACTCAAATTTTCTGCATATCACAGTCATGCCAAAGTCATGTGCAAACCAGCTTTTGTGACTGAACAGACCCTAAAACGTGCAAGCAAAACCAAATACGTAGATCATGTATCTTAGGAGAAATCGTTCTGAAGAAATGACAGTCCTAAGTGCAGCATTCTAACCACTGTGGGCATACCTTCTGCATCCATGGCAATGATGAGAACCCGGGATTGCATCATACTGTTTTTCTAAAAGAACGTTGCACTGCAGCTGTGCTTAGGAGGTTGCACTTGCATGCTGCTTCCCACATAATCCACATCAAATGTCAAATATGATTAATGCTCAAAATTAGAAATGTGTCTTGAGTCTACAAATCTGAAGTAAGCAAAAGAAATCAATTGAGACTATGCTGCACAAACAAGAATGACATATGATCAAAACAAAACTTCAGCGTGAGTTGAACGATTTTTTTTATTGAGGTTTGGGATTAATGCTCCTTATGTTCCTCTGGAATCAACATTGTGAACTAATAACCAATAGGCACTGGGGTAGGTAACCCACTCTTTGTGGGAGGGAGGCTTCTGAAGAGAGTTCTCCCTAGTTTTGTAAGCTGCTTCGTTTTTATAATTGGAAAACTAAATGCATTTTTCCATAAAATCATTCTGCAACTCAGATACCAAGCACTCACAGCACACAGTAGTTCAGTAACAGAGCAATATCTGAATCCTTCCTCCCTGCTTCATTTTTCTATTATACTGTAACTCACTATAAAAAGCATATTGAACAACACCATAGTGAGAATTGCAGTTGGTGTGTCATGTAAATATAAATTGTGCAGTTTAGTTGAAAGCCAGTGTGCAACATAAGTAGAGAAAATATATTT
The DNA here is from genome assembly GCA_023846285.1 of Phrynocephalus versicolor. Taxonomy (NCBI): domain Eukaryota; kingdom Metazoa; phylum Chordata; class Lepidosauria; order Squamata; family Agamidae; genus Phrynocephalus; species Phrynocephalus versicolor. The sequence goes on from JAHTLZ010000348.1 coordinate 26,368,542, forward strand.
AAGAGAAGGAACACAACTATTTTATTTCCGGGGTAAAAAAATGGAATACTGGAATTCTGCACTCTTCTAGATGCAGCATTAGAGGAATTGCATTGGGGTTAGGGGAGAGGCAAAGTAGCAACACAGACAGCGACTCCTGCTGTGACTTTAGCACCACCATTACCACCACAGTGCTGTTCCCAAAAATGTCCCCCACAGCAGCATGGAAAGCCCCAAACATCATGTAGAACAGGGCTGTCCAGCTTTGAACAGTCCGAGGTCTACTTTTTCCAGATGAAAGTGCCTAAGGGCTATTACACTAAAACCTCTACTTATGAATTTTATCTGTTCCGAGCATATGCTCATAAGTAAAAAAAAATTTAAGTAGAGCAGCGGTTTCCCATAGGAATGCATTGAAAATCAATTAATCCTTTCTGGGGGGGGACATATTTCAGTGCTACTCAATTGGTCATGACACAGTGGCGCGCCAATCATCTGGCCAGTAGGGAGAGCATGGGACTGTGCCATGGCCCTTGAACTGCCCCGCTAGGCTGAGACACTGGGCTGGCAGACCCAGGTAGAGGTGGAGAACTTATCCCCTCACATTTTTTATTGATGGTTGGTGGGCTACTTTTGAACCCTTCACGGGCTACTGGTAGCCCCCGGTCTACCTGTTGGGCAGGCCTGATGTAGAACCTTCCATATGAGCCTGCCCGTACTTTAAGATCAGGCCAGGAGGCCCTGCTGAAGGTGCCATCCCTCATGTCGAAGCAGGGCCTTCTCGGCGGTTACCCCCCAACTCTGGAATGCCCTCCCTATGGAGATCCGCCTGGCGCCAACACTTTTGGCTTTTCGGTGCCAGGCAAAGACCTTCCTGTTTGGCCAGCATTTTAAGTAGATTACTCAGTTGGACACGTGAGCAGCAGAGTTGTATAATCTATAATTGGTTTTGTATGTTGTTTTAATTGTATTGTATTTTACAGTTTTAATAATTTTATTGTTTTATAGTTTTTAATACTTGTTGTATGCCGCCCAGAGACCTCTTGGTAGTGGGGCGGCTAAAAAATCTTGTTAATAAATAAATAAATAAATTATGGCATATCATTTAACCCTTTGCACATACCATCTGAAACATAAGGGGAAAACATATCGCTAGGAAAGGTTTGTCATATCTAGCATTTTATTTGTAGATTTTAATTGCTTACACACACACACACACACACACACACACACAACTGAAGGAGGCCGAACAATATTTTTCTGCCAGGTAGTGTGTGTGTGTGTGTGTGTGTGTGTGTGTGTGTGTGTGTGTGTGTGTGTGTGTGTGTGTGTGTGTGTGTGTGTGTGTGTGTGTGTTATGTCAATATCATGCTAATTGTGGAGTCCAGGTTATCATTACTTACTGGAAGTATTCTGCCACCTGCCTTTCTAGGTTGGAAAAGGAAAGGCCACCTGGCATCATCACTGCAGTGGCAGTCCACCTCAAAAATCTAGACATCCGTGTCAACCACTCAACTTCACCTCCCCAATCTGGTGGGTTTTTTTTAGATACTTTGGAATCCCAGATCAAAATCTCTAGAAAGGAAGTAGAGGTTTAATCTGATTTAGTATGAACCAGAACGCATCCATGGAATCTATGGGAAATGGGTAAGTCAAGAAATGTTAAGTTCCTGGTGGAACAAGCTCTTAAGAGGGGGCTTAGGTACAGCCATTTAGGAGCTGGTTTACAACAGAGATGGGCACAAAACAGAAATGCAGCATTTTGTTTCTTTTGAAGTTTTATTTTGTTCCATTTGTAACAAATTTTTAAAGTAGTTTTGTTATGAAAGGAAAGGAAATGAAACACAATGCTCCCCTGGGTCCTAAAGGCACCAAAACCACTGGGGAGCTTCCTAGATCTCTTCCCTGTGAGCCCCTGAAATTTGGAGAGGCTTGGGGCTCAGCAGGCTGAGTTATTAAGCTAAAAAGAGGGTGTCCCTAGGGAAAAAATCTTTCTAATTGAATCAGGAAGCCGCAATAGCCCCCCCCCCACGGGCGAGCAATTAGCGGCTTTGCTTCGGAATCCTGATTCAATTTGTTACATAACAATGCAACAAAATAGCATTTAGTTTTTCATTCTGTGTCCATCTCTAGTTTACAATATTCTCTATTCTTTTTTTTTAAACCCTCCTTTTTAACAAAAGGCACAGCAGAAGGACAGAAAAAGAAGGAGATCCTGAAAAATCGGAAGTCAATAAATGCAAGGTGCTGGAAGGGAACGGAAACAGGAAGAGGACTGTGAGAAAGGAGATACAAAGTATGTGCCACATTTACAATCCGCGACAGACTAATAACTCAAAGTCCCACAGGTCAGCTCATTTGTAGTTATTTTCTGGCGGTCATTTGTCAGGCTGAAGTGGTTACATTTTGGACAATTTGTTTCCTCTCTTTGACAATGTTTTGATTGAAAGACAGGTCCCATGAAGGAATTCATTTGTGTTAATGTAAAAAACTAAGAGCACTCCATTTTTAAATCAGGTACTACAGTTGCCTCTTAATTTAAATGGAATAAAACAAAGCAATATTGGTACAGCACACTTTTGGAATGAGTAATTTATTTTAAAAAGCGAAGGAGTCTAATAGAAGCTGCCAGGATATAGTTCGCACAGTTTTTCAGATACCAAACCTTTGCTCGTACTCAACATATTAGTTTCAATCCAGATTTAGAAGAATGCAACTGGGCTGGCAGAAGCAGACAACACCACAGTGGCAACTAACACAGCTTGTGGCTTGTGAAATAATGTAAGTAAAGGGTATATTTGATTTCCATTAACTCCTACATGTTGCTGTATATATCATACTGATGCCAATCCAGCAGGCAACAGATCACTTTAACATACAACTACCCTGACAGGGATTTCAATGACTGTTTTTATCATGCCATCAAATCACTTCCAACATGAAGGCATGAGAAAGCAAGATTCAATGGGAAAATGCAATGATGCTAAGAAGGCAGTAGGAAAAGAGGGGAGATCAAATTTGTGATGGATTGACACAATAAAAGAAAGCACAGCCTTGAGTATGCTTGGTCCTTCACAGTGCCACCAAAAGCTGGAAGCTGGCTTGTTGCCTCATATCAGCTACAAGGCCAGGCCTTTCTAATGCACTCCTGCACTCAACTTTGAATCCCACCTCTGGACAAAAAGCGGGATACGAGTCCTCCTACAAACACATTTTTTAAAAACATACATTCAGAGCCCCGTTGCAGGACAAGAGACCCTCTGCAGAGAGGTTCTGCTTTCCCCATCCTTGCCCCAGTCCAAAAACCAGACTATCACTTTTCTATTCCCCCCTGGACTTTTCAATAACTCACACAATCTGAGCCTCTCAGTTTAGAAAAGCAAAACGCTGAGGGGCAGCTGTGAGTTTGTTTGGTTGATATGCTTTATGTGGCTTCTGATGTTTTCTTCTTCTTCACTTTATAAATAAATAATGCCACGGTTTGCTCTGACTGGTAACGACTCCTCAAGAGGCAGAGATCTGAACAGGGCAATCCTAAAACTTGAGCTCAGAGTCTCCTCAGTATTGCTTGCCTTGCTACCACCAGTCCAGCAAAGCAGAAGAGAAGATTAGGATAAGGAGGGGAGAGGAGGGGAGACACTTCTCTTTAAATGTGTTTACCCTTCAACTGCAGGGAATGGATTATGCTGGTTTTAGATAAACCAGCAAACCTATCTTCCCATCTGCCTGCCTAATCCATCCATCTCCAACGTGAGGGAACTAGGGAATAAGAAGAGGAAAAGAACCACCGGCAAATGTGAGCAGCACTGGGTGCCACGTTGGTGGGGCTTGTGGGAAGCAGTGAGCATGCAGACTAATTAAGTCAAGTCCTGATGTAGAGTCGTTTGGTGATGTCAAGCCTCAGTACATGCCCTGCTCTTCCAACCCAATAGGAAAGATCCAAAAAGAGTGTGTGGGCACGCCTCCTCCTCCTCCTGAAGCTTTTCTCTTTCTTCCAGTGGTCAGACTTCCAAGGTGGTCCACGAAGTGTATCCATTCCTGAGCCTCCCTTTCCTGGAGGCTCAAATTCTGATGCTGTCTCAAGTTAAGCGGTAACGGCAATAAAGGCATTTTGGAAAAGGTAAGGTAAACATTAGTTTAATTAGGGCAGCGGTGGTGCTAAGATGAGCCTGCACACTTCCATTGCGATTAATGGTGTCAAAACATTGCTCCATTGTAGCTATGCCTTCCCCAATGTAGGATGGTGAAGTATCCTTTACAGGAAATCATTCAGAAAAGGTTTCTAAGGAAACAAGGCAAACATAGCAAACTAATACCAGGTTTTATGTGACAGAACAAGCCTTGAAAGAGGAGAGGTGGTAGCTAGGTTTTCAAGAGACAGGGGCTGCAGACACAAATGGCTGAACATCTTCTACAAGATTCTCTCTCTCTCTCTCTCTCTCTCTCCCCTCCCCCCCCCACACACAGAGAGACAGAGAGAGACAGAGAGAGAGAGAGAGAAGATGTCAAACCTACACAAACACCTAAGTTTGAGTTTCTGTCTGCAATAACCAGGGGAAGCATGACATGCCTATCAGTGAAGCCTAAGAGAATTAGATGAAGCACATAAATGTCAGCATAGCAAAAGCTTTCCCGGAGTCTGCCGCAGACACAGCCTGAATCAGCCCTGCCAACTGAAGAACATGCAAACAGCTCCTTGGAGTTTGGGCTGTCTCAGGGTACAGTCTGTGCTTGTAGCTTGAGATGCAGGCTGAAGTGATCATATATTAAAGGCTCCAAGATCATCTCCAGCCCTCCCAGCAGCAGAATAAAATGCCAAGCTGCCTTTGAAATAAAATTGGACTTTGCACTTGCTCAGGAATTAAAAATACAAAAAAAAATCAAATTGAAACGTGTGGGACTGGGACAGGAAAAAAACTTGTGGGGCTTTCACCTTCACTCCCCTGTCCTGCTGCTGTCACCATTATTTTCCATTTGGGGAGCATTCCCTTTTTAAATCTCACCTCCCTCCCCCCACTGCTCTCTCTCTCTCTCTCTCTCTCTCTCTCTCTCTCTCTCTCTCTCTCTCTCTCTGCTCTCTCATGCCGTCAGCTTTTCTTGCTCTCTTTCTGACACCTTTCTCAGGCTTTGGATTAGAGATAGGTGTTTTGCTTCAGAAGGGGACTGGTTCCAAAATGAAAAATGCCAGCACAGATGGCGCTCAGAACCCAATCCCACCCTCCGGAACAAAATAGCCCCTGTCTTATCTTGCTGTAGCTCACGCTGGGCGAAATTCCAACCAGGAAGCAGCCTCCAATGTGTCATTTTTCCCTCTCCCTGGTGCTGGCCAATCAGGAGCTGTGCAAGGACATGCATCATCCCAGCTCCCTGTCTGACTGGCCAGCGCCAGGGAAGAGGCTGCTTCCTGGTTGGTATTTGGTTGCTGAGCCAGAGTTTAGAAGTTCAATTCCCCACTGTGTCTCCTGGATGGGGCTGGACATGATGGCCTCCTATAGGGTCTTTTCCTGCTCTGCAGTTCTGTTGTTGTTGTTGTTGTTGTTGTTGTTGTTGTTGTTGTTGGTGGTGGTGGTGGTGGTGGTGGTGGTGGTGGTGTTGCCGTCATCTTCTTCTTCTTCTGGGGACCAACTCTGAAGTAGGAAATCTGTAAACTATTGCCAAGTCTTGTTAGGTCTTTTGAAATTACAATAAAGTACTAAAAGTTTTTGAAATTCATAAAACTTTTTTTCTCTTTATTGTAGAGTTTTAACTTATTTTTGTGCACTGTGTTTTTGGCTCAGTGTTCCTCATTATATCATTAGTACAAAAATGTACTATACTTTTGTATAGAACATTTATAATTCCTACTGTTCTCATTTGGATTTAGAATGAAGAAAGATAAGAAATGGGGGTGGGATAATTCTATTACTTAAATTTACCTGAGGAACCTAGTATCACATACTAGCACCACAACAGCGCACATAGGGGGACTTCATTATGTGTCTGAAAGATAAACCTTGGTGGATATTTAGGGACAAGAAAGGAAGAGGAAGGAGCCAAAAACAGTGGGTGTTGAATCAGACGCTATTTTGAGATACACAGCCTGAAAAACAAGAGCTCATTCAGAAACAGGGTCAATTTAAAAAGATTCTAATAGGAACTGGATTGCTTTTATTCTGTGCACAGACTTACTAATTCTATGACAGACATCAAATGTTGTTCTGGAGACATGCTTCTAGCAGAAACTCCCTTTCTTATATAGATTCCTTCCACAACCCCACAACCTTTTCTAGTTTTTCATGATGTCAGTACCAGGCTAACCACAAGCCATTTCACGCAATGGCTTGTTTATACACCCTCAAAAAAACCATGGTTTCATGTCCTGCTTTGAAACAATACCTGGCCAAAAATAATTTCAGCTTTCCTCAATCAAACAAAGGCAGCAGGCTATGATTCTGTGGAGGAAGATTCCGTGGAGTTGAAGAGAAGGGAGGGAATCAAAAGGCAAAGAACATATATATACTTGGTGCTTTAAAATGGTGTTTCAAAAGACTCCAGAGTCAAAAGCCTCTGCCTGACCCCAGTTACAGTATTTTTATTCTTATTCTATGTGCCTATTCTTTTTAAAAGCTTCATCCTTACTCACCTGAGCTGATGGCATTGAACAACAATTAAATGAAATGGTTGCAACAGAACAATCAAACACTTATTTCTTTAAGTGCAAACTACAAAAAGCCATAAAAAACACAAGTTGAACAGATAGCTTCCAACTAGAGACGAGCACGAGCAAAAATAAAGTGTTTTGTTTCATTTTGTTTAGCTTCTGTAGTAGTTTTGTCTTGTTTCGTTTGTAACAAATGTTAAGTAGTTTCATTACGAAATGAAATGAAATGAAATGCTATGGTCCCCTGGTTTCTAGAGGCACCAAAATGGCAGGGGAGCTTCCTCAACCTCTTTCCTGTAAGCCCCCAAAATTTGGAGAGGTTTGGGGCTCGGGGGGGCTGAGTTATTAGGGGGTGTCCCTAGGAAAAAAATCTTTCTAATTGAATTGGGAAACTGCAATACCCTCACGAGTGAGCAATTAGCGGCTTTGCTTCCAAATCCTGATTCAATTAGAAAGTTTTTTTTTCCTAGGGGCACCCCCTTTGGAGCTTAATAACTCAGCACCCTCAGCCCCGAACATCTCCAAATGTGGGGGACTTATAGGGAAGAGCTTGAGGAATCTCCCCAGAAGTATTGGTGCAGATACATGGCTGTGGTCAGTATTTCGGAGTCTCACCAAATTGTATATTGTTCCTCCTACCCCAACCTCAAGAGATCTTTTTAAGACCACAACAGCCTGCACCAAAAGGGTGTAGGATATGCCCTGTGTTGTATTTCACCCAGAATTTCATGGACTGCAGTCCACTGTATAAATGTGTGACAGTCTATGAAAGTGTATACCCAACAAACCATATTTGTCTGTAAGGTGCCAGAGGATTTGTATACTTTGGGTGCAAAAGACTTAATCAGCCACTTCAAAACCACCACCACTGGAACGTCACAGTATCACAGCAACAGCTTCCTTTCCCACCAGTATTACAAAGAACTCATGTACTGTACTATACTCTGCATAGATCAGATGGAATACAGTACTGTTTTTGTTCCATTCTAGTTACAGTTCATCTACTCGATACTATGGTCAGGTAACCAGTTTCATCTAGTTGTGTTAGATCCCTGCCTTTCCTTAGTAGTCCACTATTTGAGCTGTTTAATCTCCATCACCTTTATTTTAACCTGCTTTTAAGGAAGACTTCCTGCAGTGTCTTGTTCTAATGCTAGGGCGAGCAGCTGGGGACTAGATCCCCGAATTAATGCTGGGCTGCAATGCTACAAATGCAAGACACTTTTTGTGTATTTATGCTTTTCTGCTGGAATAGAAACAATTTCCCTGCTGCAGACACAACCTGATGTTGTTTAGCTAAACCCTGCTGAGAAATAAATGTCCTGCGTCTGCTTTCTCTTCCACAAGACAAAATCCAAAACTGCTCAATCTCCCACTTGCCAGAAGTGAATCTTTCTGTTCAGCAGCCTACTTTCAAGGAGGGACAGTGATTTATTGGGCCCTGCTGAGGAAGTCAATGAGGTTTCCACAAGCCTGCCAAGAAGAAAACTAGTCCCTGGCCTTAAGAGAAAGCCACATCTTCATTCAAGTTGTTTTTCTCATTACTTTGACTCTAAAAAATCCTAAAGGTGTTTGCAGCATTCTAAAGCAAGTCATACCATATGATAAAACTTCTTCTCCAAACAACCCCCTGCTCTAGGCACTTCTCTACATGCTATACCATAGCAATTATCTTAAATGAGTAATCTCAGTTGTTTGTTACTATTATTATTATTATTATTATTATTATTATTATTATTATTATTATTATTATTATTATTATTATTATTATTATTATTATTATTATTATTATTGCATTTTAAACATCTACTCATGTTGCTTTTCTTTTCAGGCATACAGCGAGGGCTCCACGGCACTCAGTATTAAGCAGATTAGATAGCCAAGGATGGAGAGTGACATTAGTGCTATTTCTACTGGTGCACAGACTTTTCTGTCATCCCCTTTTTCATAGCAGCCTTAGAGGTCCTCAAGATTTGGGCCCTTCAAAAATTTTATTTATTTCAATCATGACTGCATTGCTACATAACAGCTCATGACAAAAGAGCCTCATGACGCAGTGGTTAAACTGTTGTAAAAATGTAAAGGTAAAGGTTCCCCCCGCACATGCATGCTAGTCGTGTCTGACTCTAGGGACGGTGCTCATCTCCGTTTTCAAGCCAAAGAGCCAGTGTTGTGCAAGTCCATGGCCATGTGGCTGGCATGGCTGCAAAGAAACACTGTTTTACCTTCCTGCTTTTTATAGCGGTAGCTATTTATCTACTTGCATTTACATGCTTTCGAACTGATAGGTTGGCAGGAGCTGGGGTTAACAGCGGGAGTTTACTCCTCTGTGTGGCACCCAAGATTTGAACCACTGAGCTGCTGACTTTGTAGCCCAGTTTTCAGTACTCTAGCCCGCTGAGCCACCACGCTATACACCAAACTGCTGTACTGCAGCTACAACTGTGCTCATGGCCTGGGGTTCAATCCCAGGTAGCTGGCTCAAGGTTCACTCAGCCTTCCATACTTTCGAGGTCAGTATAAGGAGTACCCAGCTCACTGGGGAGGGTGGCAATGTGTAGCCTGCATGAATAAATTGTAAATTCCTCAGAGAGTGCATTAAGCCCTATGGGGCGGTATATAAGCAGAACATTTTGGCTTTTGCTTATCCTTTTTACATATTCAGAACCATTTTTCACTCATACATTGAGGGTATAATGATGGAGCCTAGCCTCAAAATAACAAGAGAGCTTGTGCGTATGATACAAAAATAAGACAAAAGGTTGAAGGTTCCAAGACTTACTTTGTTGTTGTCACCATTTTTAATACAAAACAAAGTATAACACAACTATACAAAGACATTCAGGATGCAATGTTGTTCTGGAGCTTACTTTTTATGACTCATGAGTGGGGGTGGGTAGCTACGGTTTGTTTTTAAATGTTATTAACTGCCCAGAGTAGGGTGTGGTGTCAAGGGAATGGATGAAATTAAAAGAACCCTTAAAACACAAAAACAACACAATAACACAGGTGAGCCCAACGTTTCACTGGGACCATGTGGAGAAATAACCAAATTTACTTCTTTATGGCACCTCGTTTCCCTTCCAAGACTGCACTGATTCTTGTGAAGGCATTCAACTATTCTCATTTTAAAACAAAAACTCAATAAAATCTTCCCAAATGACAACATATAACATAGGTGGGTTCCAAGACCATGTTCTACAGCAGGCCTGCCCAACAGGTAGACCACGGGCTACTGGTAGCCCGCAAATGGTTCAAAAGTAGCCCGCTAGCCAGCAATAAAAAAGTGAGGGGATAAAATATCCACCCCTCCCTCCCCCATCCCAAGGACCACCACTGCCTCAGCAAAGTTCTGGGTCTGCCAGCCCACTGTCTCAGCTCAGCAGGGCAGTTCAAGGGCCATGGCACATTGAAATCTGTTCCCTCCAGAACAAATTAATTGGTTTTCAATGCATTCCTATGGGAAACCACTGCTCTACTTACAAAAGTTTTTACTTATGAGCATGTGCTCGGAATTGATAAAATTAGTAAGTAGAGGTTTTAATGTAGTAGCCCTCAGGCCCTTTGGGCTGGAAAAAGTGGACCTTGGCCTGCTCAAAGTTGAACAGCCCTGTTCTACAGCAGACATTCAAGTAGGAGGCAGTCCAGATGATGTGACACTAGACAGCAAGTGAATACCATTTGGGTTGACACCCAAGAGAGAAAAGCTGCAAATCATTCCCTGTTATCAGCATAGATTAAGCTGGCTGTAGATTTTACCCTATCTATGCCCTATTTTGAGCACATGGCTCATTGCTAGGTGAGCTCTCCTGCCTCCTGATAGTTTGCAGTGCTCTTGTGTATGACCTAATCAGGTCCATGTTACTACAGCATAAAATGCTAGATATTTTGGTAAAACCTCTGTACTATACAATGAATTTGTAATACTTTGACTGGATCGGTGCTAATGTTCAGCTATGCCTCTTTCAAACACTGGTTCTGATTAGAGACATAAACTTGAAGGATTAGTATTTCAATTTTTTATTTATTTATTATTTATTTATTTATTATTATTTATTTATTTAATGGACTGGAACAGATATAAACAATTTAAGTAAAGAAGGATTTAGGCTCACTAATGTGGTTTCAAGTTACAGTAGGATGCTGCTTGGTTCTTTGGATGTTTTCTCAGATGCAAAATCCACTGAGTTGAATGAGACTTATTCAATGTGCATAATAAAAGTGATGATGATACACTATGGAAGAGTTCCATGTCAATCATGTTCAATTCAGCATTCATATTTAGAGCTCCTCATTTATGCTGATGATGACAGCAATGAAAACAACAACCTTTGAACTGCAGAGCTGAAAGATCAAATCCGGTCCCTCTCAAGCAGACAAAGCAGGGATTTGAACTCTCAACCTCTCAATCCACAGCCAGAGACCTAAGCCACTAAACTACCCAGCAGTTCTTCTAAGAACCTTCAAGAAAGTTTAGTTTCCAGCTTCATCTCCAAGCGGGCATTTGTGCATAACATTTATATGTTGTTTCTAAGATCAGAATGGAATCTCCCCTCCCCCCTCAATTTCTCTATAATTTTCAACTTGGTGGTGGAGGAAGCAGAAAAAGTTAAGATATATTCTGGCAGATTGGGATATGAATAGTTAGAGAAAAACTGATCCATTTGAAATGCTGCAAAACTCTGTATTGTGAATTGAAAGAAGGACAGAAAAGAGGACCCCACATCAAATAAACCCAGAGCTCTTTATGGAAACTATATCAAGTTTGCTGAGGCTGTCAAACTTTTGACATGTCATGAGAAGACAATCCCCAGTGGAAAAGACAATAATGTTAGGAAACGCGGAAGGCACTAGAAACACAGGAAGACCTAACATGAGTCAAATTGAATCAATTAAAGAATCCACAGCCTTTAATCTACTAGACCAGAGAGGAACTATCTGTGACATAACTAAGGGCAGTCATTAATTAACTGGGTCAACATAAACTGGAAATGACCTGTCAGTACAGAGAAACAATTAAGGTATTGACCATACTTGGTTCTGGGTTTAATACAATACATGTTCCACATATAGTATGAGCAGTTCCAACCTGCCCTTACCGACATACAGGCAGGCACCTTCTGTGGCAGTTGAGTTCCCCAAAAATCTTCAAAGGCAGCCCCACAAAAAGAGATTATATACTTATCTAGGGTTTCTTCTTTTACTGAGAAGGATTACAGCTCGTGTACTAAAAGGCAGTCCCAGTCTTATCCACTACCTATGCTTTGATCGAAATCAAGCTGTAAACTCATTCTGTTAGGATAGTGATACTTTATACAACACTGGTCACAAATTTGTGTTCAGCAATATCAGCCTTTCACTAACAGACCTTTCAGACTTGACTAGATGAAGTTTCACTTTTCTTTTTGCAACTATAACATTATGTATGAGAGGTGATTTGTATCACTGGCTACATTAGAATTGGAACATAATACAGTAGTACCTTGTACAAAGGAATGAATTCGTTCCAAATAAAATTATGTTAAGCAAATTTTCCTTTATACAAATTTCCCATAGGAATGCATTGGAAACAGAGGAATCCCTAATTGTGACCATTTTTATGTTCTACGGATTCGCCCCATAGGCAATTTTGTTAAACAAACTTCCCCTATCTCTGGAATTTTTTATGTTGTCCAGATTTTACGTTATACAAACTGTTTGTTATACAAGGGTCCACTGTATTTTATCCTACATAAGAGGTAAAGTGTCTGCCACACCAGATCCAAAATCCCTATGCTATTTATATCCAATGAGTATGAATGTATAAATATTAGCTAGTTCTGTAAAATTCCTTCTAAATGGTAAACTAAAGAGGCACTCTGGCGAGCATATAGCTTGCATTTTGGTTCCTTTTTGAGACAGTTTGGTTTCACAAGTATTCAAGATGCTCCACTGGTTTTAATAACTTGCAGGCTCCTGAACTGTTATGATCCATAACAATAAGATATCCAGTGCAAAAGACCTTAAGTTTGCTGTGAGGAATTAGCTTCTAATGAAGGTTCCACTTATTCTGTGGTTCAGGTGAATCAGTGAAGTCAGAGCACAGAATCCTCCCATTGAGATCTAATCTCATACAAGAGGGTACCCAACAATGGCTGTGTGTTCATTTAAATATTGAATGTAGCAGTTCTGCCTGAAAACCAGTTCTTTGCATTCCATTTTCTTTTCATTTGTCACAAACGTTTAAAATATGTTCAGTTCTTTAATAAAGCTAATCATAATACAGTAATTATATGAATCATGCTTTGATTTTATGAGATCCAACAACCACTCAGTCTTTTGACAAAGGAACAGAGACACATTCAAATGAATAGTAAGAAGAGATTCAATGTTCTTTTTCACTGGATTTAAGCTCAAGTAAATGGCTGACATAGTGATATTTAACTTCACGAATGATTTTTTAATGAATGTTAATGATTACTGTTGTTGTTTGTTATGTGTTCTGCTCAGATGCTGATATTTTAGTGCTTTTTAATTGTTTATTGTTTGTTATTCATTTTATATTTTTATCTTGTTTACTCTTACATTGATTGTTGTATTTTGTCTTCTGTAAACCACCCTGAGTTGTTTTACATAAGCTGGGCATTATATAAATTTCAAATAAATAAATAAATGAGCCACCTTCTGTAACCATTAGTTTCACTTTTACACATCTGTCCACTTTGCCTACAGTTATCTTTCCATGTATGCACTTCCATGCAGATACTCATCTGAAGGTCATTTTACTGGCAACTGACCTCAAATATGCAATTGGAAGCCTCTACAAAACCAGGATGTGCACAGCTAGGTTTGGGGCTTAAAAGATCTATAACCCCTGAAGCTCAAACCTGCCTCCAAAAGACACATACAGGGTCAGTTTTGCTTGAATTTGTCCTCTTAGCTCAGATGCCATCCATTGACTATCATTATGCACTCTGTGACATCCCTTCACAGCCACTGCTCCTTCCCCCTTGGCTTCTGGGGGTGGGGAAGGGTGACCATAATGCCAGGGGAGCCCATCTTTCCTTCAGCCTACAGTAGGAGATGAGAGTGGTTGCCATTGCTGCCTAATCTTTAGCCAGTTCAGGCAATCAAAGTGGAACCAAGATCCCACGAAGCATGGGTGACACCTCAAAAAACATGGCTGGTTGCTTGTTTTGAAACATCTGCTTCTGACACAAGCTCAAGAACCCGGAAAGCCCAACTTCATTGTGAGGTGCTTCAATGGTACAGCACTAGAACATTTAGATCCATCATAAGCAATGTGCTTGAGGGAGAATAAACCTTACATTATCCGTAATCCTAAGGGTCTACAGGTAAACAATGGTACAAACAGACTTTGGAACAGACATCCTTTAAACTGTACAGAGCACTGCAGTGCAAACACAGAGAACAACTTCCAATTCAGAAGCAGGGGTCATAATAAAGAAAGGGTGCTAAAGCAGTTCTCCCATTAAGAGTCTTAAGTATGGACTTGCAAAAGCCCACCTCAAATGAGAGGTGACCTTCTAAAGTCCATGATTTCTTCCCCAGCTTTCCCCACCAGAACTCCACTTTCTCCAAAGCCTGCCACACCCTGCCCACAGTTTTTACATGTCAGTGAAAAACTGTGAGAAATATGGCAGCAGCAGAAAGCAAAAAGCCGCCTTCTCCGCTTGTGCAAGAATAAATTCAGCAATGCTTCTGGAGTAGAAAAAGCAGCCTTGACATGGCAGAAATTTTACTCACACGATCACTGGAAACAGGTTGGGTTGAACACACAATGGTCTCTGCAGGTTTCTGCACATAACAAAGGTGTGCCTTGCATCTGGATGGAGATGTAACTTAGGCCGTTATGCTTCCAGACATACCCCTGAGCACAGCTTGTGAATCAAAAACCTATGCTGTACCCGGTAAACCTACACACTACAGCACCTCTCCACATTTTCAACAAATAAGGTTGAACAAATTAGATCCAACTGACAGATCTCGGGATTCTGATAAACAAACTAACAAAAGACACTTCACAGCCCTGACCCCTGTTCACTTTGGTTTTATGTGACCTGATACTATGACCCAGGGAAGAAGAAGAAGAAGAAGAAGAAGAAGAAGAAGAAGAAGAAGAAGA
>JAHTLZ010000348.1:26383295-26406724 GCA_023846285.1 Phrynocephalus versicolor
AAGAAGAAGAAGAAGAAGAAGAAGAAGAAGAAGAAGAAGAAGAAGAAATTGTTGAATTATTGATTTTTTATATGCACACACATTGCAGACTAGGATTTAAGGTCAATTGTAGGTCTGCAAGAGAATGAATACTATTAAACTATGATATAGTGGCTAATCCAGGCATGTCCACACCCACATTTGCATAGAATAAACTATCCCAGATCTAGGAAATACAGGTCTCTTTTTTGGACGCAGTGGAGCCTAAAAAGAGGCCTCACTGATATCTCCAAGGTGACATATGGATGCACATCCACTTCCATACATTTTTTTTAAATTGTGACTAATTGCTCCCAACTTCAGTTTTTGAGCTGGAAGCTGACACTCACAGAGCAGTTGGTACAGGCTGTGACTCATGGGTTTGGAACAAGTAGGAGAAGCTGAGACATCCTCAGTAGCCTGAAGGATCAGCCTTAAATTAAACCTCTAAAGCAACTTGAAAAATAAAAGGAAGAATTAATTATTCTTCATGGAATTTGAAAAGTATGCACAAAACTGGGCTGGGGGTAGGGGAGAGTGTGGAGAGAAAAAGAACAGTTCTTCCCAAAGCATTTGAGTGAGGGGGGGCACTGTTGGGGAGGATCTTTCTATGATAAGTATATTTTTATCATTCTCATCTGAGGGCTCACACTAATAAATTAACATATGCATTAGCTTTGTCTGCTTCCAACCACTGGGTAATACTGTGAATTTGTCTTCACATGGCTTCACTTTATGGGTAAACTGAATTTCATTCCTATTTCCCTGATGAGGATTTGCCGCATTTCTGTGTAACCCTTTCCTTGGCCAAACAGAAACATTGAGTTTCAAAATACAGACAGCAGAGGAGAGAAATACTTATTGATGGCCCTTTTTAGAGTAATTGGGAGGGGGTAATGGAGGTATCTTGTAACCTACATTCCTGTCTTGGATTCACAGTCGACATTTTTGCATTCACCTTAAGAAACAGACCTGGCATTAATGACTTTTAGGATTCTCATACAGTGGTACCTTGTATAACAGACAGCTTGTATAACAGAAAATTTGTACAACATAAAAAATTCCAGAGATAGGGGAAATTTGCTTAACATAATTGCCTATGGGGAAAATCCGTACAACATAAAAATGGGATTACTCTGCTTTCAATGCATTCCTATGGGAATTTGTATAAAGGAAAATTTGCTTAACATAATTTCATTTGGAACGAATTAATTCCTTTATACAAGGTACCACTGTATTTGTTTTCTGCACTGTCCACAGTACATTGGTGCACAGCCTGATGAAGTCTAGTATAGGTTGAAAGCTAGCTAACCCATTTAAAAACAACAACATAGTGGTCCAGCAAGGGTATCATCTGCCCTTGTCTTTGTAAGTTAATGATGGACTTGTCCGCAAAACTTAGCAGCAAGTACCAACTGGTCAATAACCTGTAATTACTGAATCCTGAGATATGACTTCACTACGTTTTAGTGGCTGACAGATAAAGATGAAAATCAAACTGTAGCAAAAGTCACATCAGCCATTTTTCATCATGTATTATAGATACCTGGGGGGATCCCAACATGGAGCTATTATTTTGAAAAGCAATCCCATGTCTCTATTGATTTTTAATTCCACTCTCACTTCTAAATTCAATTTGAGTCTAACACTAAAATCTGGCCAGATGAAGTGATCTTGGTTATCACCCTTTTGGGGGATATTCAACTCCCTACATGCAATCTCCAAGTACAGTATTCACAATAATCCCAAAGTGATTTTTGACATCCTATTAGGACATACTGTATATTCACAAATCTCAGCAACCTGCTGGTTTTGTTATATGTCGACATATCACAGTTTCCCCTGGGTACTTTTCTGATGGTGAAACATTTGTTTTTTGTAAAGCAGGACTAGGTGTAAAATGCTTTGATGATAATTGATTATTAGGCAAAAGATGCCTCACTGATGCCTTACAAGTGCTAGACGTTTTTGGCAGCAAAAATACATCAAAGAATTCAGAAGTTCTTGTGTTACATGATACAAATATGACAACCTTTTGGACAACATATATTATAAGAGTTGCTTTGATTAAAAAAAATGCAAGCAGTCATGGTAGGCAACAGATTCAAGTTGCAAAAACCAAAAGAGAAAAAAAAACACAAAACACCTTGTGGGAAATCAGCAAGCCTTATAGCATCATGACATATAATGCATTTTATTTTCGTAACATTTCACAGGATAGCAATTCCAAACCTTGGGTGACCCAAGTGTTGTTGGACTGCATCTCCCAGAGACCTTCACTAATAACTGTGCTGGCTGAAGTTTCTGGCAATTGCAGCTCAAAAACACCTGGGTTACCCAAAGTCAGAAACCATTGTCTTAGGATATTGCTTGGCCAAGTGAGAGGCTGCCCCTGAAAGCTTGCAACCTATCAGCAGCCACCCACCCCCCATAATGTTATGGAAAGCAAAATATGCATGAAATCAGTGATCCAAACACACACACACTCATTGATGTCACATTGTGGTTGAAATCCCATATCTCCGCATAGCAAGTCATACTAGAGGAGACCCATTGGATCAGTGGGGATTTGGTAAGTCATTTGTGCTAAAGTAGGCCCATTTGCATCAACAAATTTGCAGAGAAGTTGAGTTAATAATTGATTTCAATGGGCCTACTTTAGTTCAAGTTACTACACTAAGCAATGGGATTTCAATCTCTGTGAGAACACGCAACATAGAAAGACAAATGTGTTTATAAAAATGCAGGCAGGCAGGCACGTGCATGCACAGGCACAGGTGCGCATGCACACACACACACACACACACACACACACATTCAGTTTACACAATATAAATGTTTTGTCAATAATTTGTTGTTGAGGTTAGTCTAGTAATTAGATGCTACACATTCAAAAGGGAGCATAAGTATTTGGAAACTGACAAGTAATATGAAAATGCTTCATTAATGTTTAAGACCCCTTCCAATGCACAAAAATACACATAAGAGCATCACTGTCTCAACAGCACCAAGGTTTGTCATACACATCACACTGTGCTTTGCAGTAGACAGCTCATAAACAAGGCAAATTTTCTTTGCCTTTGGATCCCAATTTCTGGTGCACACAAGTTTTTTGTCTCTGAACATTGTATTTGATCCAGACTTAGTTAAATTTAAGAACAAGCCATTATGAAGCAATTTAAATTAAACCATATATGGCACTTAAAGACTACACCATGTGTGCATGATCATTTCCATCTCCATAGCACACGCCAATACAGTGGTACCTCCGTTTAAGTAATTAATTCATTCTTTGGGCTGTTTTGTATTACGAAAAATTCTTAACCTGAAACGCGGTTTCCCACAGGAATGCTTTGAAAACTAATTAATCCGTTCTGGAGGTCAGAAAAAAAAGCAAACTGGGGGCATTTCATTTTTTTTAAAAATTGAACCGAGGTATCCCCGTTTCCAAT
Source organism: Phrynocephalus versicolor (assembly GCA_023846285.1). NCBI lineage: Eukaryota > Metazoa > Chordata > Lepidosauria > Squamata > Agamidae > Phrynocephalus > Phrynocephalus versicolor. The sequence goes on from JAHTLZ010000348.1 coordinate 26,386,766, forward strand.
AATTTTTTTTCTTAAACTGAGGCATTCTTTAACTGAGGCATTCTTAAACCAAGATACCACTGTATTCTTTATAACACTGTATACAGTTATCAGAAAAAGAAAATGCAACGGTGTAATGAAAAAAAAATACAGGGAAACACTGAAGGTCGCCATGTGAAAATAATTCTCCCTCCAAAGCATGGACTTGATGGTGTGAACTGAGTTCCACTAAGTTAGAGAAAAACTCCATCAATTAAATAACACATTTTCTAACATTTCAAAACGAAAGTCATTGAGTAGCAGACTGATGGACTTGCATTTATGTTGCGACAGATTCTTTGAAAAGTTTCTCCATCACATAGAAAGGCATGCTGCTCTTGCTGATGCTTACTGCCTTAAGAAGACCCTACAATACTTTAAAATGTTCAAGGCTTTTCACACAATCTAACAGCATTGCAAGGGACTTCAGTATCATGCTCTTCACGATCAGATAGCCGAATTAAGAGATGCGAACTTGCCAAAAGGCACATAATGAGTTTCCAGTAAGAATGAAACTTAACCTGCATGCTTCTTGAATCACAGTTGAGATTACTCACTACATCAGTTCTGCCTATACATTTGAAGTCCATTATAACGGTGTGCCAAAAGCTTGTTAACAGCCTAACGGTACACATTCAGCCATTTTTCCCCAGCAGAAACATGTAATCCAGATCGAACCCACACATGAGAAATACAGTACAATACTGTACAGTGGTACCTCTACTTACAAGTTTAATCCGTTCTGAATGCATGCTCATAAGTCAAACAACACGTAAAATAGAGCAGCCATATCTAAAAAAAAAACACGATTTTTTTTAAATTGTGAGTAGAGCAGACCGCATCTAAAATTTGTACAGCAGTTAAAACACCAATTTTCCGCTATTAAGTTAAATTGCTCATAGGTAGAGGTACCACTGTACTCCAAAAGACCTCAGCCCCACCATCCAAGTAACGTGTAACGAAGAGATTTGAGCAATCATTGTAATATAATACCTTGGTTTATGAGCATAATTCATTCCAGAAACATGCTTGCTAACCAAAGTGCTGGTATATCGAAACAAATTTTCCCATAAAAAAAATGGAAACCCAGATGATTTCTTCTGGTGTCCCATAGACCACATACTGTACACACGAAATGCCCAAACTCACAAAACCACATCCATACCATGGCTTATGTATCTGACTGCGGAAACTACTCTTCTTGGGACTAACAACTGGATTTTACTCTGTGCTTTTAATGTGATAATAATAAATGCAATTTGTAACACTTGACTAGATAGCCCATGACTAGAAATTGTTTGAAAAATAAGAAAGGATGTTGAGAACAAATTAAAGAAAAATATAAAGATAAATAAAACAAACCCCTAATCTGCGCTCCCCTTTGAAAACGTTCCTGGCTGGTCCAAGGGAAACCTCCATTCATCTCTCGTCCCTCTGTTTTTGAAGCTGCCTGAGACAGAACATTCCAGACAATCACCCATAATCCAAAGAGAGAGAAAGCCACCATTGGCTCACTTGTGATCATGTGACCTGCTCCATTTACTTGTATTGCAAGACATTGATGGTTGATCAAAGCAAAATTTAGAATAAATGTTTGCTGGTCTTGCAAAACGCTGTTAAACCAAGTTGCTCTTAAACCAAGGTATTACTATATCTCTTTTCCTTTGAAGATTTGAGGCCCCTTTTACATGAAGTCTTGTTTTATAAGATTTATTTATTTATGGCTGCTGCTTTAGCTATCATGAAATCAGCTGCAGCTAAACTTTATCAAACAAAGCAGTAAAGCTCCAACTTGGCACATATAGACTATTATAATTCTGCTCACTTTAAACTGAGACCTCTGAGGATCATAAAAAGAAAACAAAAAGCAGAAATGAATGGTCAGCTTTAAGTATAAAAGGTAAAGGTTCCCCCTGCACATGCGTGCTAGTCGCATCCGACTCTAGGGGCAGTGCTCATCTCCGTATTCAAGCCGAAGAGCCAGTGTTGTGCAAGTCCTTGGCCGCATGGCCGGCATGACTGCATGGAAACACAGTTTGACCTTCCGGCTTTTTACAGCGGTACCTATTCATCGACTTGCATTTTACATGCTTTTGAACTGCTAGGTTGGCAGGAGCTGGGGTTAACAGCGGGAGCTCACTCCACTGTGTGGCACCCGTGATTCGAACTGATGAGCTGCCGACTTTGCAGCTGACTGTTTTGGCGCCTTAGTCCACTGAGCCGCCACACACCCCTTTTCACTTTAAGAATAGCTAAAGGTAATTGTGGCAGGTCTTCAAGGTCTGTATTAGGACTTACTTGCTGACTGCAAAGCAAGAACAGAACATGAAGATGATAAATGTTTATGGATGGCACAGATTTGTTTTGAATAACAAAATATAAGAGTTACAAAACACCTTTAGGGACACACATGACTGAGTGCAATAACAGTGGGTGAATGTAGAGACCTGGGAAATCTTTACAAACACCCTTGGAATAATTTAAAGGACTACTTGTATATAAATGTAATTCCAACATTTGAGAGGAAATGAAATTACAATTCTCTTACGCTAGAATCTACTCCAGGGGTTGTACACATCTGAATGGTCTCCCATAGCCAAATTTCTCTGGTTTGGCTTTACCCTAACATGCTAACATGGACTAGCACAATTTCTTCAAAAACATACTGCTAATGCAATATTGTCATCTATGTTCATTCCTGGCACACAAGAAAAATATGATTAGAATGTATGACTGTTTTTGTCTATGACTTCATAATTAAACAACTGCAGTCTGTCCTGTTTCAATATTATAGTGGGACCACCTTTCCACGGGGAAGTCAGTTCTTTCCAACCCCCCCCCATGGATGTCGATAACATGGAAGTAGCAAATGATACAGTGGTGCCTCTACTTACGAGTTTAATCTGTTCCGAATGCATGCTCATAAGTCGAACAACTCGTAAGTAGAGCAGCCGTATCTAAAAAAAATAAAAATAAATAAATAAATAAATAAATAAATAAAATAAAAATAAAAATTTGCAAGTAGAGCAGACTACATCTAAAATTTGTAAGGCAGCAGTTAAAATGCCAACGGTTTTCCGCTCTTAAGTCGAATTGCTCGTAAAGAGAGCCGCTCGTAAGTAGAGATACCACTGTATACATTGCATGCTCTCTGGCTTTCTCTAGTGGCAAATTCTGGTAAATGCATGCTGGAAACATGTATAAATACACACATATTTATTTTGTAATTTAAGGCAGCAGAAAAATGAATCAGCAAATTGTGATCCTGCAGACGAAGGGGGGGGGGTTTCCTGCTGTTTTGCTACATTTGTTGTCTTGTCTTATTCCTTCTGCTACCACAATAGCAGTAATAATACTAAATTACTAAGCTGACTTCAGAGAACACCACGTTAGGGAAGGTCATTTTACATTTTTCTTTTCTTTTCTTTAATAGATTCACATATTACCATTCAATAAATATTTACTTCGATGGTCACATTAAAACTGTGAGAATGAAAACTTTTTAAAAATGTGTACCATCCTTCAAAAATATTTTGTTACTAAGCCTTCTCTAACTGCAAGAATTCCAAGAGTTTCATTAAGCAAAGAGATCTGATCTGCTTTTCAGGAAATAAGCTAAAATTTGGTCTAGTTCCTGACCACAGAGTGTCATTATGCTAAGTACCTTTGCATCATGAAATTGAGTTTCTGAATACAATGGGCAATTCCACTAAAAGCTCCAAACCCTGACATATACAGAACAACTTTGCTTCACAGCTTCTAATGCAATCCCACACGATAAAGTTTCTGGCTGAGCAAGGATTTCAGCCCATGTGAATTCAAACAAGATCCCCTATATATCACTTTAACTCCCACGCCTGACTCCCTCCAACCCTGATTTCCCCTCAGTTTTGGTGCTGTTGTGCTTTGTTATTAATAGAGATGGGCACGACTCAGAAAAATTGTTCGTTTTCGTTTTCGTTTTCGGCTAGGGGTCCGTTTCGGCTCGTTTCCGTTTTCGTGAGCTAATTTCAAAATTTTTTGTTTTCGTTTCGTTACGTAACGAAAACGAAAAAAACAAAAACGAAATTTTTTTCGTTTCTTCCCATTTAGCTCCATTATGTGCTTTTCCAGTAACGAAAAACAAAAATTGGCTCGAAATTAGTCGTTTCATTTCCGTTTTCATTCCAGTTCTGAGCCGTTTTTCGTTTTTCGTTTCGTTATGTAACGGAAATGAAAAACGAAAACGAAAACAAAAATACCGCTAAGTCGTGCCCATCTCTAGTTATTAACTCTGTGCCTCTTCTGAAGATAAACCTCATAGTCTCTACTAATGCTTTCTGTTGTTTTAAACCTAAGCCAAAAAAAGGGGAATAATTCAGCAAAGGAACTCCTATATTGACTTTCTACTTGGCTTATTTTTTCCTGACTTTAGGCCCATGAGTGCTTATGTATCTTTTCCTGAATCCTCAAAACAGAAGAAACTAGAAACTGCAGGCTTTCTTTACCTGTACACTTATAATTTGTCTGAATATCTGATAAAACAGTACCAAGATTAGGTTTTGTTTTTTGTTTTTTGGTTATATCAAACCTTCATCCCGGGTCACAATAAATGTTTCCTTCCTTATCAATCTGTATTTAGTTTTGGTGAAATGTACTTGCATGAACACAGTAGGAAAGCAAAAAGCTGCAGTCAGATGTAAAATATCAGAAGACAGGTATAATTTGTTTCACAGGACATAATCTCTGTTGAAGAAGGAGGACATGAGGGGTCATCTTGAGGTCACACATTAACAACAGCCAGAGCAAAAAGGTCTTCATAAGCAAAAGGGATGCTATAAGAAAAGGGAAAGGGACACAACCAAAGAAGAACCATCAAAGATTAAAGGATCGAGGTTTAAGAGGAAAGGTTAATTTCCCAATTCTGTTTAAACAGCTACAAAGAATGAGTAGCAGGGCTGGTGAAAAGCAGGGGACACCACTCCCAGCGCCACTTTACAATCTTACTAGCAAACTTACAATTAACAATTCAGAGACAAGTGTTACCTGCAAGAACTTGCATCTACACTTGTACAGAAGCGGCAGAAAAATCCAACAAAGAATTCAGACCCTAATGACCCTAATTATTATTTTTGTACTTTTCAACCTCCAGCATAGTTGGTACATGGAGGTAGACCAAAGGGTCAAGTCTGAACATTAGGAATCAAGCCCTAAACTTCTGCAAGGAAGACGACCTGTTTGCAAAACCACTGATTTTAAATACAGTACTGTATCAGGAATCAGATTCACTGCTATTGTCGCTAATTTGCTTTAAACTGTTTTAAATTAGTAACTACCGATTTGGGGAGGATTCTGGTTTGGTGAAACAAATATGGGGGGGGGAGAGGTCTTCAACTTGATTCCATATTCCTCCAATTTCCTGCCTTAATGTCTGGTATTTTGCCATTTTTGTGGTTTATTTTTTTGATTGCTTCCTCCTTCCTGGAGTGCTGAAGGTTCGCCACCACTGCAATATAATCACTAAGTAGTTGCCTAGCAAAAAAAAAATATGATAAGTAAGGGCTAATAAACCCAAACTCATTATATGCAAAGCAAGATTTATGATGGGTTTGGTATGGGGTAGACAGTTTGGGAATATGCAGATAATTTGTTTGCTGGGGACATTCCAGGAAGCAGCAAGCTGGCTAACATACAAGTGCCAAGTATGGTGAGGGGAGCACCCCCTCCAGCTCCTGAGTTCTGCCTCCTAAATCAAATAAATATTGTTCTATAAGACAAAGACTGTACACCCCCACTCCATGTTCACTGGTAACCTTCAAATTAGATTATTGTGGAATAGTATCTTGGAAAGTCCTCCAGAAACATCAGCTGATCTAAAATATACCACTCAGGTTCTCTACACAAACTAGCCAATGGGAGTCTATCATACTGGACCAAAAGGTGCTGCCCTGACATCCATCCATCCATCCATCCATCCATTCCAGTATTTAAGCTAATAGTCTATATGCAATGCTAAAAGGGTCAATGAATACAATACCAAAAAAAAATAAGTAACACAAAAATACATTCAATTAAGTAAGGGTACAACAATCCATTTTAAAGCTTGACTGATGAGAAATGTCTTTGCCTGCTTGAGGGATGACAGTAAAGATGAGACCAGGCTAATCTCTTGTGGGAGGGAGTTCCAAAGTCTAGGTACAATTCAAAATGCTGTGTTTAACCATTAAGCCCTAAATGACCTGGTTTCCTCATTTGAGAAGAGTGTCCTGAATTCTTCTGCTCACCTTTCTACAGTGATCCAAGATCAAACACGCCTAAAGTAGGATGGGGCACTGATGAGGGTTAAAGCCTTCTTACTAATAGTCTCTTATCACTAGGGCAGCTGGCCCAGAAAATCACTTGAGAAAGCAAGCTTCGCCTAGGGGTACTTTTTCCCTTGTCTATACTCCTCTACCAAATGGGCAAAGAGTGCTTATTTGTTATGGGTCTTGGCCTTCTGTTTTCCCAGCTTGCCCTTCTTTCATACAAGTTACTTAGTTAATTACTTCACTTTTAAGAAATGATTGTCGTACTTTAAGTAGCATGAGTTCCCTTCCATGCAGGTTAATTGCTTGCTTTTAAGGCATTGCTCAAGTTATTTGCTGCTTTTAGATATCATACACTGTACTTTACCGTGTGTTTGAAGTACTGTATAATCATTTACTTGCAAAGTTGACTTCCTGCAGAGAGGATACTAACGTCATGCCATCTGATAATTTTATCTCCGTCAACTGGGCTTTGACAACTAAATTTCAGGGAGGGAAGGAAGGAAGGAAGGAAGGAAGGACTATATATCCAGGATATACAAGGCTAACCTATTTCTAAAGGGTTCTAAATGAGAAATACGTTAAAATATGCTAAAAAGTGAAGGCTTCATTTTCACTTTGATCCTTGCACACAACCAAATACTTAATTTGAATACAGTAATTGGAAATAGAAATATTATATTTAATGTTTATATAATTATTCATTAGTTGCAGGATTTTGAGCCTTGCATATGTTGATTAAGTAGTACTTGTCATTAGCCAAGCTAGCTTGCCCAGTGGATGAAATCAAATTCAGCAACATCTCAAGGCCACCAATTTCCCAGCCCTGCTTTGTCCTGCGATGCAAAAGAAAGAAGGTTTACACTGAATTTCAATGCATATCCACAAGTCCACTTTTAGATATGGCACTCTGAATCACCTTAACTAACACTACACCTCCACCCCCAAAATGGGTGTTTTACTAATATATTGTAGGGACCAATTCATTCTGATGACTTCATAAATATTCTGCATCGCATCTTTAACAAATGAGGTGCATCATATTTTGCCATTAAATGTCTGGAAAAAAATCAATAGATTAAAAAGGAAAGATCAAGGTTATACATGACAGCAAAGAGCAAGAACTGCATGTAATTTGACAGCAGCAAATTACTATCATTGGTTGAGAGAAAAAAGGCAGTTCCAACTAAGACTGTTTTCTTTATTTGGCAAAGCTCCTAGAACACTATCAATCAGTATGTCCTGTCATTAGCTCTTCGCTTTCCAAGCATAGAAAATATGCTGTAAACTTAATCCTTGCCCTGCTACACTATATACTGTATATATAGAAGAAATGCAGTACAGTAGGACCCCAATATCCGCTGGGGATTGGTTCCAAACCTTCCCTTGGATAATGAAAATCGTGGATAAAAGAGAACGCCAAAATGTCCCCAAAACTGCTGTTTTGTGATAGTAACTTGCTCTACAGCTGCTGTTTATGATAGCAGCTTGCTTTACGGCTGCTGTCTTATGACAGTAGCTTGCTTTACAACTGCTTTTTGTGACAGTAGCTTGCTTTGCAGCTGCTGAATTATTTATTTTTCATCTGCCAACCGTGGATAACTGAATCAGTGGATAATGAATCAGTGGATACGGGGATCCTACTGTACTCTAAACAACATTCTACTTTTCACAGGTTTAGACTGCAGTTCTATATACACCTACCTATGATTTGCTTGTAGACTAACATAGCTACCTCCTTCCAAACTATGAGTATAGTTTAACTTAAATGGGTCTTCCAAGTAAGCAAGCCTAAGGTTATACCGCACTCCATTTAACATTTTCCAGTAAGATGCTATCACCCCTTGTTGATTTATACCACAGGTGTATGGCAAATTTTACGAGCTTCCACTATAGCAAGACTCCACCCATTTTCAGGCGACTTCCCTCTCCTCTGCCCAGCACCACCTACAATTCAGCCTCCATTGTTTGAGCACTATCCTCAACCCTATGGAATGGTATTCCATACGGTGCAAGAGGCTAAAAGCAGGAAAGAGAGAGATAGCTGCACGCTTCTGCAACAATTGGATACTTTGCTAGAATTTAGTCATTGCTCATTTTTCGAAAGACTTTTAAGCAGGCCTGGTTAAAGACATAAGAATCTCCCCCCCCCCCCATCTTTGTAAAAATAAGAATTTGAAAACAAGAGCAATAACAAACAGATGTCACAGATGAACCCTTTCTGAACAAATGCTTTATCAGGCCACGGAAGCAGCCGTGTTCCATTCAAAATTTCCATTAAGCAAATTTTCACCATTTTCAGACATGATTGCCATAACAAAGGAGCTTCAACAGAACTTGGAAACACAAATCCTTTTCCCTTCTGATTGATCTTGTTAGTTTCCTTTTGTTGCTTCTGCTTTGCCACAAAATATAAACACTGGAACTGATTTTTTTTAATCATTCACACAATAATTAAAAATTACTATACCCCAGCTATGAGTACTTACTTAAGGAAGATAATTGTAATTACACGTTTATAAAGGTTGTTGGTTTGTAGTTTCATATTTAGAACTCAATTACTCCTACATACTAATCAAGGAAGTAATTTAATTAACAATTTCCATTTGCTTTAATAGTTATTAGTTGTTCAAAACCTTTCCCATAAAATGAAACTCAACATCAACATTTCTTTCCTAACCGAATACATAATGGATACAAATTAAATTTTGAATATTGGATCAGGGGAATATCTCATCCCGTAAGTGATATTCTTCATAAACAAATTGTAGAAAACTATCTGAAATAAACTAGAATAATAAAAATTAAGTTTGGTAATGGGTTAGTAGTTTACTATATCTCAAACACTTTAACAAGCTTGTTCTACAGTATAAAAACAAAACAAAACAAAACAAAATCAACCTGGCATCCTGTCTTTATTCTGAACTCACCATGTAGGAATATGATGGCATTAACTTCCAAGTAAATGGATTTAGAATCAAAGTACAGTAAATGTTTCTCTCTTTAGTGAAAAACTGATAATGTAGGGAAGATGTTATCTTGACCTTCTTCAGAAATAATAAAAATGATTTTGCATTAGGGATCAGAAAATGGTGGTCCATAATTGACAAAGGCCCTTGAGAAGATGCTCTTCTCTTGCCCTAACAGCTATGAGTGGCCTGCAGCCAAACCGAGGCACCAGCCTCCCTCCCTCCCTCTCTCTCTCCTTTCACACAAGGCACAGCAATGTGATACAGAGAGAGGAAAGGAGACCAAAGTCGATTAGAGGAGACAAAGTCAACCTGTTGCTCAGAGTGCCCTTGTCTGTGCTTGTGTTCCGTTCAAGCTTACTCAGGGCGACAAGCCAGTTCAGAAGCGGCAAGTCTCTTACTACCTGCTCCTTTCTTGTTGGCATTATTCCACCACCACCCCCTGTCCAGAATTTCCTCTTGTGCTCTGCCTAGAGAAGTGAAGGCCCAGAAAAAAAATGGACAAATTTGGGGGTGGGGGTGACATTTTTTCTCATTTTTTTTTTTTGCCCTGAAGCCTTTTTGGGGGTTCTTCTGAAAAAATGAAAACAATGGAAAAATAAAAATAAAAAATCATTATGGAATGTTTTATTTTAACACTACGCTTGTTTTAACGTGATGAATAAAATATGTTAAGACAGGGTGTTCAAATATTTTCCAAATCCTTTCTTAAAAAAAATGCATAGTATCAGATTATTCTAATTTCTCTGCGCTGAGGACAAGCAAGTCCTAGATTACAAACTGAACTCTCCAATGCAAGAACAAGATGCATTTCTTCCTCTAGGAGGTGCTGCTATTGTCACAAGAAAGAGAAAAAGGCTTCATTTTTGTTTTTGCATGTGGGTGGTTATGCTTGGTTCTGTCCTGTCCTCTTCACTAGGCTCAAAGCACTGGAAGAAAAAAATAGAGCAACAAAAATGATTCTGATTAAATAGGCATGCCCATTTATTGAAATTTAGTCCCACTCCCTTCTATACATTTCCCACCCCCCCCCATTCAATTCTTTTTTTATGAGAATGAGGTTTTTATTTTATTTGTATTTAATACCGTGGAGAAGAAATATGAATAATTGTTAATTCTGGATTTTTAAACATTGTTTGCATTGTTTTGTTCCACATAAAGTAGTAAACAGTTCAGGAGGTTGTTACTCCATTTGTTACTTACAATTACAAATAAATATTATTTAAAAAGAAAATTCTGTTTGTAATAATAGTTTGGATACACTATATTTTAATATGCTAGTTGTGATAATGTTATGCCAAATCAAATTGTGCATAGTCATGTTTTATGTCCCTAAAGTAACAGAATGACTTTCAAGCTGTAAAAGGAGGGAGAAAAATCTAATGTAGAATTTTTTTCAATTTTTCCCAAAACTTTTATATTTTTCGGGGGGAGGCAGAAAAAATGGATTTTTCCGAGCTTCAAAATTTCCAGAAATTTTACATCTCTAGCTCTGTCATGGTAGCCAAATGGAAGTGAAACTGCAGCAGAAAGAACAAATGCAGCTCATCTGTAATTTTGCACAGTGCTTGTCACCTAGCCACCTAACTCATGCAGAACGAGGGCCTGAACTCTCATTAGAGTTTTGACATGGCAAGACCTGTAATCACAGCATCCCTTTTCTTCAAGAAGTATCGCCCTGCTATCAGTGCAAGAGCAGAAATCTTGGGTTTTCTGCTACATGTTTTGCTGCCACACTGGGAAGGCAGGCTTTCATGTAGTAATATGTGAGGTTTTGTTACAATTGTAAGACTCCATCTTCTTAGAAGCCAAATTTCCCTTTTCTGTGGTGGTGTTTCATCCTAGCCAAAGTCTTCCCAGGAGCCAGTGAGATGCAAATACTCCCTCATGTCCTAATAGACAAGACTCACATGCTGGGTTAATGACAGAAAGGGTCACTCAATCTTTAGCAAGGAAACTGGACTCTCAGATCAACATGCAACTGATTGATTGATTGATTGATTGATTGATTGATTGATTGATTGATTGATTGATTGATTGACTGATTGATTGACTGATTGATTGACTGATTTCTAGCCTGCCTTTGTCTCTGAAAGGACCTAAGTCAGCTTACATCATAAACCAGTATTAAAAACCTAAAAATAAGAAATATACAAATGTTAACAAATAATTAAATAAGTATTATATTAAAATATAAAATTATATTAAAATACCAATAAGATCAATAGTACAACAAACTTAAAATGGAAGATAATGATCCATTTAAATCACATCTCAAAAAAGCAGTCATTATGGAAAAGCCTGCCTATTCAAATAGCTATGCTACAAGAGAAATTTATGACTTCTGTGAGAAGCGTAGCCTGGGTCTTTTTTAAGCAGAAAGGATACAAACAACCAAATAAATGATCAGCCCCAAGAGTATGCTGTCAGAAGGTGTTCTGGAGCACCTGGCGGCTTTGCAGAAATGCACCACTTACATCCCTTACAGTATTGCCTTCTTATCACTCTTTAAATTGATGAGAAAACAGCAGGTAAGATTTTCAGGCAAGCCATTAGGAAGGCCTAGATTTAAAAATCCACTTGTCATTGTATCCAATTTCTGAAAAGAGGCATCAGCCAGCACTCAGTCTTTTCAACGTCCTTCTTGCCTGTTGGACTATGACCATTGTTGTTTTAAAGCCCCTGTATCTGGATGCATCCTGCAGAACGGAAAATAATCCCAAAGTTGGGAAATATTTTTATTATTATTATTGTACATCTGTGTCTATGTGTTCTGCTTATATACCACCCCATACCAATTCAACTAGTCTCTGGGCGGTTTACAGTTTAATATGCAGGCTACACATTGCTACAACCACTCCAGCAAACTGGGTACTCATTTTACCGACCTCGGAAGGATGGAAGGCCAAGTGAACCTTTAGCTGGCTACCTGGGATTGAACCCCTGGTTGTGAGCACAGTTTTACCTGTGTACAGGCATTTAACCACCACACCACAAGGCTCAGTAAACAGGACTGCTATAATTAGAATTTAACAGCTTGATAGAAAAAAAACAAATCTCATTTTCCTTTGGATCATATATTCCTTGTGTGCATTTTTATTATGTAGCTTTTATTTATTACATTTCTGTCTGCATTAAAATGTGAACCAGGTAAACATACCATATCTCTCATTGCTAATAATCTCTACATAGAAGCTTGATCAAAGTTTCCAGTATTCCAGCAAACTGAGCTCCACAGGGCTGTACTAACTTACATGGATTGTTAGATAATAACAATAAGGTTCCTGTTCTATTTTGATTTGATTGTTTGTAAGTGAAAATGAAGAAACCAATACTTAACTTATAACCAAGATCTCCTTATATGTGCTTAATTAACTACAGGTTGACCAATGAGGAAAAGCTTCATCAAATGCAATCTCAAAACCAATCAAAACAAAGTATGCATGCGTAAAAAGGTTCCCTGATTTTCCTTACGTTATATGCCTCACACTTGGATATTAATAACATTTTCTCTCTGAAACCATTTTCTTATTGTTCTTCAGAGTTTGATTTACTGCTCTAGCTATTTTCTAAGAATCTGATTCACAACTCACTACGTTCAACAAGCCATCTTACGTTTGGGTCAAGGTGTTAAAGCTGAGGCATTTGAAACACATCAGCTGCAATGCATCTCAACATTTGTATCTCCCTCAAAACCAGTTTTATTTCAGTCCGTTCTTTCTAGAAATGGGAAATACAGTATGTGACCAGGAATTTGTACAGAGTAACACAGAACAGTTCTTTTCCAAAGTATTCCAAAAGCAGTTTTCTCTCTACAAAACAGTATGTGTTCTGCAAACAGAAGGTTAAAGAGTCAATATCTGATGTCTTATTTGACAAGGCTGAGAGAGAGAGACTTGCATGGAAAACCACTGCTGGTCAAAACCAAAAAGCCTCGATTTTAGTGGCCAGTGGTCTGAAGTATAAGACATACATTCACATATAAGTCAGCGACACCCCCCCCCCAAAAAAAGAGTAACATCCATTCAAATAAGGATGCGAGAAGAGGGACATTTCACCTAGAAGAGGGTAATAATTCAGATTGCCATTCATTCACCTATGTGTGATACTGGGTATAGCAAAACACACTCAGAAAATTAGTGGTATGCTCCTAAAACAACAAAGCAGTATCCCACCTCCGTTTCTGTGGTGTCTACAGGTGAATGATGGAAAAAATGGGAAGAACAAATGTAACAACGAAATCACATTTGCATAGTTTGCTTTGATAGAATCTGGAGAAAGTCACTTCCTGGGAGTGGGGGTAAAACAGCATAGTAAGTGGATAAGATTCATTAATGCTGCCTCTCTGTCAGCAGACTTGCATAACTCTTTTTCATGGAAGTCTTTAGGTCAGAAAATGAAGTATTGAGATAGCTTCACAATTTTATTCACAACAACATGTTAACATACAAGCATGAACTATGGAAGGTGTGTTCACTATCACAAGCTCAGCCCCAAAGGCAAACTGAGTTCCTTGGCCAGGAAGCACAGTGACTAACAAGGCTGGGCTGCACTCTATCTAGATGAAGGCGGACAAGGTGATGGTATTTGAGGATGGCCTGATGGCCTCCCATTAAAAGGCGCTTCATTTTACAATACGGGAGGAATGGTCTTGAAACAGGTCTTTCGCTTTAGCTGACAGTGTGCATGAAAGCACTTCCGCCAGTAAGCCATCAGAGCTGTAGCGCTCGTTCTGCTGAGTAGAAGCTTTCGGCTTATACTCCCAAACTCCTGTCTCTCGATGGCACCAGTGCTTCTACTTGTGACAAGCTACCATGGCAGTAACGACACAACACACAACAACAACACCATGGAAGAAGAAAGGTAACACCCCAAGTGCTTTTTGCTTTCAACACCAGGCTGATCCTCTGGCATCCCACCTGAAAGCTCCAAGCTGAACTGTCTTCAATTCCCTTCTCTGACCAGCAGATAAGTAGGAGAAAGAACCACTGATCTCTGATGGCAGCTTACTCCATCCTCTGGTTCATGACATTATATGAGAAAAGAGATGTAGCCATCTCTAAGAATACACTGCATAAAAATGGCCACTTCCAAGTCACTCTGAAAGCAGGAAATTGAAATGCTCATGCCATAATGTTCACAGTTGTACATTAAAACATTTGCTGCTCTTACAGGATATATTGTCCAGTGGCTTCCAGCATATGGCAACCCTAAAAGGGTTTTTAAGGTACAATTGATTCCTTTATACAAGGTACCACTTATGTGAGATAACCAACAAGTGATCTACTGTTTGCTGCCCCTAGTGGGTTTCCATAGCAAAGCAGAGAGGGGACCCCGGTATCCTGAATTCTAGTCCATCAGTTTACCCACTACCACACAACTGCCCCGCTTCAATCATGTGGTACACCCAACCACTTGTACTTGATCAACTATTCTAACTCTCAGCTTCCGGAAACCTGACTTATTCCAGGACATCTATTGTTGTTGTTGTGTTGTTATAGTTGTGACCAACTCTTTGTGACCTCATGTCCATTGAATTTTCTTGGAAGGAATACTGGATTGGCTTCCCAATTTCTACTCCAGGTGCCTACAGCACCTTGTATTCTCTGGTGGTCGCCCATCCAAGTACTAGCCAGGCCTGACGCTGTTTAGCTTCCAAAATCAGGCAAGATCGGATGTGCTCAGAACTATAAAAACTAATGGCTGTAAGTACTAAATAGATCCTCACTTAATTCAAAAGCAAGAGTGAAGTTTTAGTTTCCACTTATTTAATTTTCTATGGAAATCAGGTTCTGGACTATTTTGTTCAGCATTGATAGCATTCATATTTTCTAACCCCATCCTAATAACTAAGACATAACAACATACATATAAATAGATGGCTTCAATAACCAAACTAAACTTAACCATGTTTTCAGAGAGGAAAACTTAGCATTTGTTCAAAAGAATATGGAAAGCATAATTAAATGCCATGAATGGTGCTTATGTTAAAGAATATGCCACAGTCATGGCTGTCATGATGACATCGTTCTAATGAAGTCAAAGCCACTGCTGCTGTTTTAAACTGCATTTACCTATAAGTGCAATCATTGTCAAGTAATTGTTCTCACACTTTGCCTTCATTGAATTCATTAGGGTATGACATTAAATTGTCCATGATAATGGTTCTACAAGGATAGCCAAACTCAACCACAACACATGCCCTTAATCAAACACAGAGGCTACACTGAGAGTCAAACAGATTCATAAAACCAATGTATACAATCAAACCAACAACTGTAAACATAGCTTTGCTACTGCTGTGAACTATTCAGAACTTTACACATGTAATACAAATGGAAGTGCCTATAATATTATCCATGTTGTTGTTTTCATTGTAGGCTTAAATGAAATAACCAGTTTTCATACAGTCTAGTCTGTATAATGGCTAAATCCAAATCATTTTGGCACAGTTATTTTGCTAATCAAATTATAAAAATTTAAAAATCAGATCTGTACTCTCTAATTCATCACATCTTGGATGTAAGAACACGGCCTTAACAAAGTAACCCCTGTAACACACAATTTTGCATGTGCTGCTTGTCATAAAAAGGTAACTTATTTGTTCAAAATGCATATTAGAAAAATAAACATAAAAATTAATTCATATACCCTAAAGATATAATAACAAATATGTGTGCTATTAAGAGCCTAGCCAATATTCTTCTGCCCATATACTTTAATGTCCACACAGGACATCAGCTATGCTGCAGTTTTTACTCTTTAAAATATCAATTATTCTTTGATGTTCTTTGGGTAGACAGAAAGGAAATATATGATAGGAAGTAACAACACAAGATACAGAATGCACAGAAAGTATCCCTGCTTTTGTCATCAAATATGATTAGCAAACTGAAACAAATTCTCTCTCACCTGGAATGAACACAGGCAACTTTAACAGCACTGTTGTTTAGATGCATATCAACTAACTAAACTCAATATTTCTCCCTCTTTTCATGGACAATTTTTTAAAAAGTCATTCATAACTTACTGAATAATTGTATGAGCTATATACCAAGGTTTGAATAAGAATTCCTAGCTTAAATAAGAGCTACTGAAACATGAACCAAAACAAATGTTTTCTTAAACTGTCATAAAGACCAACATAAAGACTCACATTATCACAAACACTCTATAAACAGATATAGATGCATATGCAGATTTTAAAAATGTTCACTCTGTGGTAAAATTAAAGACCGTCATATATTTTTCAAAGCAGTACTATTTAAAATATGGTAAGGATCAATGTTTCAATCTCCAAAAGAGAAGGAAAAAGTCTCTCTGATGTTTAGGGGCAAATTCAGGAGACAATTTTTTGTCTCCCTACATGTTAGCTAATTCACAGTAACAATAAACATCTGATTTAGTTTTCAAATGTTTAGCTACTACATTTTATTTAGATGAGTCCTTACATCTGGAGCACAGTACACAGATAAAACTAAACATTACAGGACTCTTAATATTGAGCAGCATGGACAGCACCAACTATATTCAGCACCAGGCCTCTTCAGCACCATGGACAGCGACTCCCCAGCCTCAATCTGCTTCATAGCTCTTACAATGCAAGTGAATACAACACCTGTTGTTGAGAGGTTTATTCAAAACGCTAGCACAGAGAAACATCACTTCCCCTATTTTCTTATTGAAGTGAACTTACAAATTCTCAGAAGTTCCAAAAGTAAATCACAATGCTTGCATCCTCATAACTTTTGGATTCTAAAATTGCTTGCATTGTCACCACTTTACTTATAAAGATACGACGGTATACACGATGTAGCTTTTAAGATAACGTTTTGTGTAACTCTGTAGATATGGCTTCCACAAAAAACAAACACTTTCACCAAAATACTGGGGAAATCAGCGAGCTCCAAAACTTGCATTTTCTTTGGGGGAAACAGCATGAGAAGCCCTAAAGAAACTGTAGTGACTCTAGTTCACATGAAAATATATAAATATCTTAAGCATACTTGCTTTGAAAAACGTTCTAATGAAATCAGTAGCAGTTGCTTAATACATCTGTAATCAACTTCTTTGACATTTAGAGAAAAACAGCTGCTGCCAGGCCCTGGTTTTATAAGCATTTCACAATTCCTGTGCAAAATGTAGCAGACAGAATATAGTTTTGTTTAAGCTAAACGACTCTCATGTTCTTGGTGGACCTTACTGCGATATGAACAGGTACAGGATGGCAACCTTGGAAACAAACCTGCCAAGAACATCAGTTTCAATGAGACAACACTTTTTGTTACAAACAAAGAAGGGTGGTTTTGGTTAAGTAGGAAATTTGCAAGCAACAGAGGGATTGATGGTCAGGGAGCTTCTACCATCACTGCTTTTCCTTCTCATTTCATTGCAGAGCTCACTCAAACCTAAAACACACTGGGCAATTCCAAATCTCCAGATGTACCACAGCCCAAATGAAAAAGAGGCATGTCCAGAGAAAGAAAGAAAAAGAGCCACTTGGGACCGCTTCCTTTCTTCTATGACTCTATTTCCCCAGTTAGCACAAGCTCCGGGATTCCCTAGTGCTTGATCCAACAAATGCTATACAATCCAGCATGCAGAGTCTCTTCCTAGTGAGTGCTCATCAAGAGGGCTTCTGGTCGACACAGCCCATGGTCATTCCGTCCAGGCAGTTAAAAGTTGTGGGGGGGAGTACAAATTTGTGCAGATATCATTGACCACAGGCGCACACGCATCTCCAGAGAACCTGCCCAGCAAAAGTTAAGGAGTCACTCCTCCACCGCTTGAACACTCCTGTGCCTGCTCTTCCGAACGTAATTCCCTTCCGCAAAGCCACCAAACCAACCCGGCGCGCCGCCACACCGATGACAGGTTGGTTTCCCCCAGTTCCGGGGAGACACACGCGATCAGAGTTGATGATGTAGCGACCCGGGCAAGCAAGCGCATCCTCCACGCCA
The DNA here is from genome assembly GCA_023846285.1 of Phrynocephalus versicolor. Classification (NCBI taxonomy): domain Eukaryota; kingdom Metazoa; phylum Chordata; class Lepidosauria; order Squamata; family Agamidae; genus Phrynocephalus; species Phrynocephalus versicolor. The sequence goes on from JAHTLZ010000348.1 coordinate 26,404,997, forward strand.
CGTCGAGGGCTCTCCCGCGCCCTCCCCAAAGCACGCCAGCAGCAGCAGCCCACGCGATCTCCCTGCCTGCCGTCTTGGGTCCTCCTGCTGCTGCTGCTGCTGCTCATTGGCACCGCCAGCCGCTCTTCGCTGCCAAGCCGCATTCCGACCCCCCTGGCAGAGCGAGCTGGCCTGCGAAGCCCATCGCATATTCATAAGGCAAAGGTGCGCGGGAGGGGGGGGGGAAGAAGGGCGCCCGGGAGCTCGCTCTGCCCTCTTCCCAAAGGAGTCAGCGAGAAATCCGAGAGGAACCCAAGAAGAGCGCAGAGTGCGCAAATCCCCCCAAAAGCTCAAGGATAAACCATCACCGGCGCCAACGGCGCAAACCACCGGGACCAAGCGAGCATCCATTCCAGCGGGAAGTTTGGGGTGGGGGGAATCGAGGTGTACACACACACACACACACACACACACACACACACACACACACACACACACACACACACACACACACAGAGGCACGCACACGCAGAGCTTTTGGTCTGGAAGTTGCAACTCCAAACCCCAGACCCGCGCCCGTGGTCCAGCAGGGCTCCTACCTTACACTCCTCCGGGCCGGACTTCACCGAGTACTCCTCCGCTTGAAGGTATTTCTGGAGCACATGCTCGAACTCCCGGTAGCGGTCCCGGGCTTGCTGGTCGTAGTTCTGGTAAGCCAAGACGCAGCGGCGGCAGGTCCGGAGCCAATCCTCGTCCCTGCGGCGCCGATCCTCATCCCCACCAGCGTCCCTGCCGTCGCCGTCGTGGTAGTCCTCGCCGCCGCCGCCGCCGCCTCCTCCTTCCCCCGGGCCCAGAGTGCAGTTCAGAGTGTCCGGGCGGGAAAGCCCGGCGAAAAGCTCGCGCAAAGTGTAGGAATTACAAAAAGGAAGGTAGAGGTCCGCTTGGGCCGAGGAGGACCCCAGACGGCGACAGGCGGCCTCGGCGTCGCCCAGGAGGCTGAAGCACTGGCCGGCCCCCGCCGCCGCCGCCGGGCTGCTTCTGGGGCTGGGGGCCGCTGCCGCCGCCGCCGCCCCCTCGTCGTCCTCCATGCCGGGCTCGGCGTGCTCCTGTTCCCGGCGGGGCCCAGCCGAGACCTGCGTGGCCTCAACGCAGAGCCACAGGTGGTCGGAGAGCAGCACGGTGAAGAAGAGCAAGGAGGCCAGCGACAGGCGCCATTTCTGCGCCCGCTCCGAGTCCGCGAAGGGCTTGTCGGGCTCCCGCGGGCCGAAGCACACGCCCGAGCCGGCTCCTCCCGGGGGGCGGCTGCTCATCTTTCGGGAGCGCGCAGCCCCGGGCGGCTCCACGGCGAGGGGAGCTCCGCAGCCGGCCTCGACGGCCCCACGGGCATGGACGCCGGGCGGCGGGGCGCCACGCTCCCCCCACCGCGAAGGGCGACGACGGGGCTGCTGGCGATGGTGGCGGCGGCGGCGGCGGTGGCGCTCCTCCTGCGCGGTTGGGCTGGGCTGGCCCTGCCTGCCTGCCTGCCTGCCTCTCCTCTCTGCCGTCACCCGGGCATGGTCAGCGCGCGGGCCCCCATGGTGGCGCCAACAAGGCCGGCCCCCCGCCAGCCGCCCTTCGCCTCATGCCCCGCTCCGCCGCCCACCCCACCCCACCCCCCAGGGCCGGCGCCCGGCACAGCCAACCCGGGAGGGGGACCCCGCTTGCGCCCCCCTCCCCGTGTCAAAGCCCCCCTTCCCTCCCTCCCCCCCC
>JAHTLZ010000348.1:26408421-26428124 GCA_023846285.1 Phrynocephalus versicolor
AAAAAGCCCTATTGGATTCAATGAGTAAATTCTGACAGGAGGGTTTCACCTTCTCATGATGCAGAGACAGAGCTTTTCCCATGTCTCTGTTGGATATATAATATGCCAACTTGGAAGTAAGTTTAAATTCATTTTTTTCTGACCTTTCCAGATGAAACTGGGAGAAAAAGATGTTTTTATTTTAAAGATTTTCTCATGGATACATTTTATATGTTAAATTATGCTAATGAACAGTCCCTCACCCGCCCCAAAAACTCTACATAGCCATGCTATTTCAATCCCAGTGATTCCCTTCTATGGGTTGTCCTTAAGTTATTGACTAGCAGATGCTATACTGTATTAATGAAGTCCCATACCGTATGTCACAGAAGTTGTGCATATTTTTGTATTGATAAACTAATTGAAGAGTAGAGAGATCAATTTTGACATTGCAAAGAAATAATAAGAATACTTAGCACAGATATCAGCTGATATGCCTCACTTTAAAGAATCTGACCATTTCTCATTAGTGTATCCAGGTTAAAAGCTTCAGGGTGCGTTAATATACAGGCATCTGCTCCACACTTTCTCCCAGCATTTTGGCATCAGAATGTGCTAGAGTGCTATGTATATTTATAGTAAAACTGGAGCAGCAAAACTGACTTTCTGGTACACATTAGAACTTCAGGGCATGGGGATCAAAACAGTCTTAAGACTGAGCCAGGGCAGATCCTCCCAGACCTCTATTTGTGATTTAATAATAACCATGCGCCATCAAGTCAGTTCTGACTTATGCCTACCCTTTCTAAGGTTTTCCAGAGAGAGAATACGCAGAAGTTATTTACCACCCCCTTCTTCTGGGGGCATGATGACTCCATATATGGAACTATCTCCAATATAAACAGTCTGAATGTATCCAGATACTTTTGCAATGCTTTAATGCAATAGGGTGGTGAATGTTATCAGTAGAAACAATAAAAACAATTTTAATACAATTGCCAGTTGGGGCCAAAGAATGTGATATGGGAGAGCCATTCATGGCCTCCTCCTTCCTTTCTCCTTGGGTGTTGTTGTTGTTGTTGTTTTCTTATTTGGTTGTTGATGGTTTGTTTGTTTCCAAAATACGTCCATGGAGAATGGTGAATATGATGGATGCATTTTGTTCAAAGGGGTGATTAATTGTTTCACTATGGGCCACTTCTCCCTCTCCCCCCCCCAAATAAATCCCCTTTCCCCATTTCCTTTATTATCCATAGGGCCAGAGATTCCTTGTTTTGAGAACACAGCTGGGAGGGGAGCTTAAAATAGGGAGGGAACTGACCTATAGAGCCAGGGGAAAAGGAGCCTAGCACACATGTGCATGCGTGCATAGACTCTGTTCCAGTCAATTTTGCAGCTTCCTACAGCTGCTGCTCTGAATGGAACACTCCATTCTCTTGCACTTTTTCATAATGAAGGGCCACAGATATACCAGTTAAGAGTTACCATCAATACATTTCATGGTAGGACCACAACTATTGCATGGGGAGTGTACTTCCCTCCCTGCCACCATAATCCTGTGTGTTCCCTTGGATCTTTTGGTCAGTGGCTATTATGTTTGTAGTGTATACTGAGGTTAGGTTTAGTGCATAAACTGATAAGAAATTGAAATAATCCCCCCCCTTAAAGCCAAGAAATTGGGCTGTGGTGGCTCAGCAGACTAAGGCTCTAAAAACTGTTGGCTGCAAAGTCGGCGGCTCAGCAGTTCGAATCCCAGGTGCCACACAGCTGAGCGAGCGCTCACTGATAACCCCAGCTCCTGCCAACCTAGCAGTTTGAAAGCATATAAATGCAAGTAGATAAACAGGTACCACTGTAAAAAGTGAGAGGGTAAAACAGTGCTTCCTTGCACCTATGCCGGCCACGTGGCCATGGACTTGCACCACACTGGCTCTGGCTTGAATACAGAGATGAGCACCACCCCTAGAGTCAGACACAACTAGCACGCATGTGTGGGTGGAACCTTTACCTTGATACTTAGCTAAAGCAAAGAAATGTGAAAGGATATGATTATGAACTAGGTTCATTTTAACCAGTTAAAATGAAAGGAAAATCTGGGACATGCAGAGTAAAATGGCATGACGGTTAATGAGAGTCTCTTTACGTAGACATGTGGCTGAGTTCTGTCTCTGTTGATAGCTGCCTTCATTCAGATGTCCTTAAAATATGCAATTTTCCCTAGAGGTTATTGGTAATGTTTTCCTATCCTCTCAAAAACAGAATGTGATTCAGTGCAAGGCAGGCCACCACGCAAGCCTTTCTCTTGCTGTAGCGTTCTGTTTCTCCTCCTGTGAATATATCCAGATTCCCACTTCTCCTCTCTCGACAGTAAACACATTTTAAGGAGCATATAACTGGTTTCTTGACTGCAGCAGGCCAGCAGGCAAACAGATCTCTGCCTTGCATCTGAACCACTGCAATCCAAGGTATCTGATGCCCCCTAGTGTTGGGCCTAGGAGCGCAAGGAATTAACTCTTGGGCAATACCAATGGGTAGGACAGAAGATTACAGTATTTTGATTCATGCAGTGGGAAAACAGAGCCGGTAGCACATGTTGTGCATGTAAAAAGAAGGGGGCAGCTATCTGGGTTGTCACTGTAGTTTTTTGTACCAAGTCAGAAACAACTGTACTGTAATTTAGGTGTATGTATGGGAAGCATCCCAGGCCTGTTTGAGGCAATAAGTTGCATTTCAAATAAAGGGGCAGGCAACGTATAGCTTCTGGATGTTGTTGGACTGAAACACCTGCCAGCTTTCGCTGGCATAACCAGTGATGAAGGATTTTGAGCGCTCCAATTCAGCACCATGCTTATGACCACATATATGTCCCACGCAATATATTTGATAAATAATCTGTTGTAAAAAATAACAAGATCTGAAATACAGTCCTGTATTGCTTCTGCAGAGTTTCCAGGCATTCCATGCCAACATTTTCCATCTTCTCTTTTGAAGTCAACCGTGCCAAACGACCTTGGTTTGTAATTGGATTCACTAGATAATTCCGCTATTTGGAGGATTTTCCCATTCAGTTTTGTTTTTGCTTTTGCATTTTATTTGTATTCTGCAAAACGTTAAGTCCCATGTGTGTGTGTTGTGTCATTACAGTTGTGACCAACTCTTTGTGACCCCATGTTCATGGAGTTTTCAGAATCCAGTAATAACTCTCTCCTTCTGGAGCAATATTCAGAGAATTTTCACTTTTAGTACAGTATACACAAAAATGCCTGTTCTTCAGGGTTCTAACCAGTTGTCTGTACTAACTTCTAAGATTCTTTATTTCATGATCTGCTCTCTTGGTTTTCCATGCTCTTCCTTCTTAATAATCAGTAAACATTTTAATCACAGAATGTGCTTATTCCTCACTAGACTGTTGGCATGGTAACAATGTTGCATGCAGCACAGGGTTACAGTGGGAGAAAGAAGTTTCACAAACTAATGTGACTGTCCTCTGCCAATAACTTATGAATAAAGTCCTTTCTTTCCTTGGGCTTCAGGCAAGGCCCTCCTGTGCCTGTTTTGTTCCCCCACCCCCGACTGTCAGCTAGAGCAGACATAAATTGTCTCCTTCCTAACCTCCAGACCATGCAGTTGCTATGGAGGAACTCGCTACAACGTGAGTGAGTTCATCCATCCATCCTTCATTTTCTTTAACTCTTCTGATTGTAATTGAAGTTCTACAACTGTAAGTAAATATGATTTTCTTTTCTACTTTACTTGTAAAGTGATTTTTATGCACAAAGAACCTGAGTGGAAGCTAGGATTATTTGCTTTTGTCCTTCACATTTCTCCTACACTTCAGCTCTTGGTTTTTTTGTACTTTATACTCTGCAAACTAAAACGAATTAACAAAAAGGGGGAAATTCCAATGGACTGGTCTAAATTTACTGGGAGATCTCTGTGTAGTATATACAGCTGAGCAAGAAATTTTGACTCCCAAGCCACTGCTCTGAATTAGCAGTGCTTAAATGAAGAACATTTAGGGTAACTAGAAATGAATGTTTGTGGAAGGTCTTTGAGTACCATTCCATTGTGATACTCAAAACAAACTTCTGGGCTTAGACTCCTTAATTAATTTGATATTGCTTTTTGTTTGTCATTTTTAGTGTGTTTGTTTGTGTGAGGGAAGCTATCCTGGAGGGGCCGAAGGTGGGAGAGTGACACCTGCACAACAAGACAGTGACAGGGATGAGTGGCTGGAGAAGCAAAAGGCGAGGGAGGAACGTAGAGCTGCTCAGGACAAGGAAGCCCATGAAAGGGAAATGCTCTGGAAGCAGTTCAAAGACTCACTGAAGATTCTGGAAAGGGAGAAGGAGGAGGGTAAAACTAAGACCCCGAGGAAGGAGGAGAAGGAGACAGAAACGGGGAAAAACCCAGCCAATCAGCTGTGGTAGAGGTGGGGTTCGGACAATGTAAAAAGGGTACACCACGTGTCTTGCCCCCAGACTGGGAATGGGTTTGGATGGAAAACCCATGGACTGGAGATTGAGAGCAAATGATGATACCTAACCAGAGGCGGAAAGTTACAGGAGATGAGTCCACCACCAAGGCTGTTCGTACTGGGGTGAGCGGAAAGCCCGTGAGGATAACCGCAAGAGAAAGGAGATTCAGAAGGAACTAGCTTGGGAGCAATGGCTAGCCAAGCTGAAGGATGAGGAGGAAAGAACCGGGAAACCGTGTACCGAAAGGGGGATAACCCTGAGAGAAGACTATCCCTTCAGGTCCCACTGCCAGAGACGTCCTGGGCCCAAACTCACTTCGAAGATTGGGGTACAAGTGGGGGAACCAAGCCTCTTCAAGAGGGAGGAGAAGAAAAATGGTGGAACCAAATCTCCCCAAGAATAGGGGGAGGGTTAGATTTTTCTGTATTTACTCCGTTGTATGAATCCAAAAATAATCCATTTGTTACTGAAGTTAAAGATGTTGGAACCGTGATTAAGAAGAGAGCCTCCATAGTAGTGGAAGAACAAAATAAAAGTCCTGTTTATTCTTTTAAGAACGTGTCCTTACTGAAACCTGAAGGGCGGGGTGCCTGGGAAAAAGGAGAACCCTCACAGTTTGAACTTTTCAGTATTTGTAAACTTTTCTTAGCTTAAAACAGGGGTGCCCAAACTTTTAGTAAGGAGGGCCAGATTTGGTGGCTGAGAATGTGTCAGGGGCCGGTTGCTCCCCAACCCTGCCACCCCACTGCAAGCCCCACCCACTTTCTTTTAAAAAAAATATAGGGCGAAGGAGGGGGAGGGAGGGGTGGGCCAGCCTGTCGCAGGCCACTCAGAATGGCCTGAGGGGCCGGATTTGCCCCCCCCGGGCCAGACTTTGGGCAGGTCTGGCTTAAAATATCTTTTAGTGATGAAAGCTGCCTTAAGTCCTTTTATTAAGGAGAAAAGCAGAGTAGAAAAACATTTTAATTTAAAAAATCAATAAAATCAATAAGTAAATGGTACATTTCGTGGACTTTGAACCCTCTTTTTTCAAACAAACAATATTATCCTTGATATAAGCTTTTTATTTATTTATTTTTCTTATTTATGTAATGCCAATGGTGTGTGTTCCTGGCACTATCTCTGTTAAAGAATTTCACTGGTTTCTGGTACTACCAACTCCACTGCAGTATGTTATTTCTTATTAGGTTCATTTATTGTCATTTGCTTGAAAAGGTTTGGCGAGACAAAGACACTCCTGTGAGTCTTCCTCCCTAGTGACAGGGTCAAACAGATGTTCCACAGTCTGGTATCTGGGTTTTGCTCCATTGTAAGATAACTCCGCCATGCAGTGTTTTTCAGCAGAGAGCCAAGCAATTAGAAAGCTGATGTGCTTTTAATTCTGTGGCTCCTAGTGCACAATATGGCTGATTTATGAAACTGCTGTGTCTTAGTACAAAAGCGAATAGGATGAAGTATGCATAGCGCCTTTGTTCACAACTTCATTCCTGTCGTCCCCTTTGACTTATCTTGTTCATGCACTAAAAAATATAAAGCAGGAGCAAGCCATCTAAATGGGGATGGATTTAGAAACGGATGCCGTTGCGTCATTTAATGGCTTGGGACTTAATGGCCCAGGGGAGGCATCCTCCTTAAGTTAGTCAAGTGCATGACTTCATTCATCTCAAAATACAACGCACCACTCCTCCTGTATTTGTCAGTCTTCCTGCTTTTCCTTTCCGCTTATATATTTGTGTGCAATGCTGTGATTCATAAATGCAAGCTTTGGATTGGGGAGGTTTTTTTTTACAGGCCACTCCAAACTCCCTGCACTCTGCAAGGGGCAGAAGGAATAAAACTTTGGGAAGCACCTGGTGGAAATTTTCCACTTGATGTTCCAGCTATTCACATGAAAGCTGGTCTTGCCTTCTCTCTCGTCCAGCCTGTAGTGTTTGCCAAGGAAAGGAAACAGGCTCATCATCTCAGCGCAGCTTTCTGCTTCCCCTTTCGTTGAACGTATCCAGTTATTAGATGTTCCTGCCAACGAATGAAGGAGCCCTGTGGCACAGTGGTTAAATGCCTGTACGGCAGGTAAAACTGTGCTCCCAACCTGGGGTTCAATCCCAGGTAGCTGGCTCAAGGTTGACTCAGCCTTCCATCCTTCCGAGGTTGGTAAAATGAGTACCCAGCTTGCTGGGGGGGGGGCAATGTGTAGCCTGCATACTGTAATTAAAACTGTAAACCGCCCAGAGACTACTTGAAGTGGTGTGGGGCGGTATGTAAGCAGAACACAGACTTTTTGAATGATGAGCAATGCAAAACAAGATGAACGTTTACTGGTTGTGTGTATTATGCTTAAATTACTTCCTCTGCAGCTTTTCCACATGTCTTAAGGCCCACCCTATTCCTTTTCATATTTGCTTTACTTTATCAGGGTAAATTGCATTTGCATTATTGAGTCGAACTGATCTTTGTAACACATTCAGTGTCGAAGATAATCATGTTCAGAAATACCCATCTCATAACCAACACATCTGCCACCTTGCTAAACAAATTTTAAACAAATGCAAACATCTGGAAAGAAAAAAATGCTTCAGACCAAAAATCAACACCTGGATCTATTTTCCTACAAAACAAGTGGGAAATGCACGGCTCTGTAAATCTGGTTCAATTGCAGCTTCTGTAAATCTTCACTTATTGAATATTCTGACTAAAGCAGAGGGCAGTTGCATTTGAATGACATCTAGAAGGGCATATATGCCCCCCCAAACTAGCCAAGTAGTAAAATGGAGGAGACAGGAAATATCTTGAGCTATTCTATTGCATTCGCATGGCACCCGCATTCCTCCTGTCTGTGGGGTATTTGTTGGTTGGTTGGTTGGTTGGTTGGTTGGTTTGGGGGCATGCCACATTTTGGGAATAGCATTCTTTCAGTCAAATTATAACCTGTCATGGACCATCTGTTCTGGTTCTGTTCTGCTGTTGTGTGGTTTAGATGTTGTGATTGCTTGGTTTGGGTTTTTTAATCCAATAAGGTTCTATTAGGAAAACAAGCGTCAACAACTTGTTTTACAGAATCATAGAATCACAGAACAGTGAAGTTGGAAGGGGCCCATAAGGCCCTCCAGTCCAACCCCCTGCTCCGCACAGGAAAACAAATAAAAGGATATCTGCCAGATAGCTGTCCAATTTTCTCTTGAATGCCTCCAGTGTTGAAGCACTCACCGCTTCTCGAGGGAATTGGTTCCATTGCCATACTGCTCCAACAGTTAGGAAGTTTTTCCTGACATCAAGCTGAAAGCTGGGTTCTCTTAACATGAGCCCATTGTTGCACATCCTGCACTCTGGGATGATCAAGAACAGACCCTGTTTCTCCTCTATATGACAGCCCTTTAGGGTGCTACCCTATCGCCCCTCAGTCTTCTTTTCTCTAGGCTAAACATGCCTATGGATGCAGTTTGTCTGGCCCTGGAGATGTGAACACATTCATGGTAGATAAGGTATTCCTTGACTATTAGTTTATTAGTCAAGGTTATTGAGCTGCAATCCTGTCTCCTCCAAATGCACTTTACTTATTTCTGGCGGTTCAAAAGATGTCTTATGGGAAAAACTGAGTGAAAGCAGGAATTGAGCACCCCTACACATCCGATCTCGCCTGATTTCGGAAACTGAGCAGGCTCGGCCCTGGTTAGTACTTGGATGGGTGAGCACCAGGGAATACCAGGTGCTGTAGGCACCCGGAATAGGAATTGGCAACCCACAGCAGTATTCCTGCCAAGAAACCTCCATGGACATGGGGTCACGAAGAGTCGGTCACGACTGTAACGACACAACAGACACACACACAAACCTTTTCTTTCTCATTTGTTACCATTTTTTCCATCTCCAGTGAGGAGCTGTGCCACTATTTGTTTTCTTTGTCTTTTGCTTCCCACATATCTGAAGAATGCTTTTTTTATTACTTTAAGTGTCTCTAGCTAATCTCAGCTCATTCTCTGCTTTTGATCTCTTAATGCCACCCCTGCATTTCTTTGCTACTTGTCTGTATTCTTCCTTGGTGGCTTGTTCTGCTTTCCTCTTCCTGTACAGGTCTTTTGTGTGTGTTTAGATCCTCTCTGAGCTTTTTTTGTGTGAAGCCACACTGGTCTTTTTTTGCTGCTTCCCACCTTTTTTCTTCTTCTTGGAACAGACTGTAATTATGCTTTTAGAATTTTTTTAGATACTCCCATCCTTCCTGGACTCCTTTTCTTGTTAGGAATTTACTCTTCTTCTTCATGGCCTCTGTGAAGCCACACAAATGGGTGCTTGAGCCCCCACATGCCTTGAACCGGAAAAGCTTCCCAGCAAAAAAAAAAAGCATATCCATTAGTCATTCCCCCCATTGCACATGCTCTCACCATTTCCCGCCAACACTCTCAGTTCCCTCTAACCGCTGCCGTGGTTGGTCGCGAACAGCTTCCATCCATTAGTCTGCAAGAGAAAATAGAAAGTAGAAAATTACTTTGTTCTTTTTTTCCTCCACTAGAGTTTGTAATTTTTTCTTTTTCAGTTTATGGCCCACCTGACTGCTTTTTCAAGAAATGCATTCATTGTGTGGGGGGGAAATTCCCCTCACCAACGGACATTTTCTCTGCCTATACTGCCTGGGGGACACGCATACCCGGAGCTCTTACCCTCACTGCCAAAATTTTAGTACTCAAGCCCTAAAAAACAGAAGGCGTCGGCTTAACACTTACCTGTTAGAAAAATCCTTGTTGCCGCCTCAAATGGATCCTTCAGATTTGCAAGCCTCCCCCTCGCCATTGGGAGCTTCACGGTAGCCACAGAGGCCACAAAGAAGAAGGACAGGTTACTTACCTATAAACGTAGTTCTTCAAGTGGTCCTCCATGAAGCCACACAACCCTGCCCACCTCCCCTCTAATCGTCACGTCTGGGCGGGAAACGGTACAAGCATGCGCAGTGGGGGGATTGACTAACGGGTGTGCTTTTTTTTGCTTGGGAAGGAAGCTTTTCCGGTTCAACACGTGCGCAGGCTTGAGCACCCATTTGTATGGCTTCACGGAAGACCACTCGAAGAACTACGTTTACAGGTAAGTAACCTGTCCATCTCTGTTCTGAGGTTATTAAAACTGGCTTTTAAAAAAATCTAGCATAAGTGTGTGGGCATACTCTGCTTTGGTTTCCTTTGAAATCAAGAATTCAATAGAACATGGTCACTCTCCCCTCAGGTTGCACTTACTGCCACTTCCCCTATGAAGTCATCTCTATTGGTTTCATCAGCTCTATGTCACCTAGCGCAGGTACAAATCACAAAAAGATAATCATATATACATTTTTTCCTGCATGACCTTATACTGTATTCTATTTGTTTTCTTCCTGGTTTAAACATTATGTTCTGGGGTTGTAATTTACAAACTACTTGAAATTATATACTTAACCCAATTAACATCTCAATACTAAGTACATTCACTCAGAAGCAAATACCACCAATTTCCTTATTTTCATGCAAATGTGCCTTGGATGTCTGCCTTAGCTTCAAAAGCTAAAATTAAATGGCTTTTTAGCTCCTCCTGTCTTTTCTTGCATGTCAAAATTCATGCCCCATAGGCACCACAAAGGTTTCAAGAGTTCTATGAGTATTAGAGCTTCATTTTCTCTGGGAAGTCCCAAATTGTCAGTACGAGTACTAGTACAAAAAGTTAACAGGTCCTCCTACAGAAATCCAGCCACCCAGAATGCTCTTGAAAAACATGCATCCAAGCATCCCAGTTGTATAGTGGCAAATTTTGAAGTGCAGGAACCCATCAGGATATAACTAGAGACACACAAACAAGTGTCAGTATCTAGTCTAATGCTCAGATTTTAAGGATTATAATGACTTGGATCCAGCACATAGCTGTGTAGAACTGGTCTCCACTGAAATAAGCAATGCTAAGTTCCAGTTACTATACATAGGCTGCTTTCACACAACCCCTAAAATCCGCTGGTAACTTAAATGCAGATTCCCCCCAACGTGGTTTTTGTTCTGCTTCCTGTGTTCCCACCTCCCACCCTCTGATTCTATTGCTTCTGTCTGCGGTGAGGGGAGAGAGAGAAAAATGCAGGCTCACCTCTGCCTGCCGTCGGCAGCAGCTAATTGTTCCAGCCCATTAGGATTCCTGTCTGTTAAGGGGGGGGCAACAAAAACAAATAAAAAGAGGAGGAGGGGCAGACATGCAATGCTTTAAAACAGCAACAAGGAACAGCAACAAGGATTTTACCTCCTCGAGACCAGGTACTTGTAAAATGTGATGGGGCACGCTTAAGTGGGCGTGGTCGTACTTTATTTTTTTTTAAGTCCGCTGCTGGTGGGAAAACAATGTTATGCTCCACATCTGCGAGCATTTTGCAGCGGATTTTAGGGGTCGTGTGAAAGCAGCCATAGGCTTAATTTGTATAATTCAAACTAGTGTGCCAGCAGTGCCAGTTCCTAGAAAGGTCTGATCTGGTAGCACTGACACATGCCTTAGGCGGTTACTTCACGTCCTTCTTTGTTCCGTGACTAGTTTTGTACCATGACAGTATTGGTCGCAATCATGTGGTTTTGTCCCTGTTTCAGTGTCCCCATGGTCGTGATAACTTGTCTCATGACAAGTGTTACCTCACAATCTTGTACCATGACAAACACTGAATTTGTCTAGCTTTCTTTTTTCTTTTTCTTTTTTTGGGGGGGGTATAAAAAATTCTTTTTTCGATATTTCGATTTACTGATATTCTGGTTTTCATATGCCAATGCAGCAGCATTGATAATATTTTCTTTCTTATACATTTGAGTTGCATGGTTTTTCCCATATGGAAATTAATGGCATATGTCGCTTCACCCACTAACCACTAGATGGACACAAAATCTGTGCTAACAATGTCCGCCAGGTTACCAGTACAGTTGTTACTTCACATACTCTTAACCGGGACAAGAAGCGGAACAGAAGAGGGACAAGAGAAAACCCAACCCCAGCGCTTAGATTTGTCTCACTTACCACCCATTTCGGGGGCGTGGTCAAGACAAATTTCAGTTGTTGCGAGACGTACGTGAAGTAACATTTTTTTGTACTGCTCCTAAACACAACAGCTACAGAGACAAAACGGACGTGAAGTAACCGCCTTAGTTACATTGTGATTGGATTACTAATACTCTTCATGGGGCTGCCTACAGAAAGTATCAGGAGACAAATGAACACAATAGGGATCAAATGAACCCCTTATTACAGAAGATCCACTGGCTGCTGATCCATTTCCAAAATGAATTCAAGGCATTGCTTTTAACCTATAATACACTAAACTACTTGGTGTCCAGCTATTTCAAGGACCACATCTCCCTTTATAAGCCTGCTCAGGTGTTAAGATCACCATGGCTGGCCATTCTGTCAGTCCCACCACCTTCACAAGTGTGCACCCCCTCTCCATGGGGAGCCTGGCCCATTGAGACGATCCACCCACACAGGCTAATGGATCCAAAGCACAAAAACATCAGGCTGCATTGTCTTGTATAGTCTGCAATATATCCGGTGTTGGTTGCAGTGATAGGCCTTCCCCTAGTATTTCCTGCAACCAATTTGTGGCATTTCTAAAATCTAAAGTGGAGGCCACTCATCGGGACCTGGATCTCCAGGTAGAAACAGTGGATCAAGCAGAGACGTCCAGTGCATTGCCTTGCCTGGTTATTTTGTCTAACTTTCAACCTATGACATCGTCTGAAGTAGACAGGGTCCTTGCTCGCTATCGGGCCACCACTTCCTCCTTTGACCCTTGCCCGGCCTGGCTTATAAAAGCAGCCAGGCCGGTAACTATTGAATAGGCCGCTGAAATAATCAATGGGTCTCTGTACTGATTAATGAGGAGACTCTCATTAGGCCCATTCAGAAGAAAATGAATTTGGCAGCAGACCAGATTGACAGCTATAGGCCTGTCACCAATATTTCATTCCTTAGCAAGGTTGTCGAGAGCATGGTGGTGGATCAGCTTCAGGGGCTTCTGGATGAGACTGACGCTCTTGATCCGTTTCAGTCTGGGTTCAGGCCGCAATATGGTATGGAATCGGCATTGGTTGCCCTGCAAGATGACCTGTTGAGGGAGGCTGACAGGCAGATAATCCTTGTTGGTCCTCCTTGAGCTCTCAGCAGCCTTTGATACCATCGACCATGGTATCCTCCTGGGGAGACTCTCTGAGCTTGGGGGCTGGAGGCACTACTTTGCAGTGGTTCTTCTTCTTGGATGACTGTCCCCAGAGAGTGCAGCTGGAGAATATGACCTCTACCCCTTGGTCCCTCAATTGTGGGGTGCCTCAGGGGTTGATCATCTCCCCTATGTTCTTTAATATCTATATGAGACCACTGGAGGAGGTCATGGAGGGTATGGGGTTTTGTGTCATCAGTACACTGATGGCACCCAGCTCTATATCTCCTTTTCCCCCATCTGTAGTGGATGCCATTTTGTCCCTGGATTGCTGCCTGGGCACTGTTCTGAAATACATGAAAGTGTATAGACTGAGGTTGAACCCAGGCAAGACGTACATCCTCTGGGTGGGAGTGCCTGTCATTGGTGGGTTGGGAAATTCCCTCATTTGGGGGGGGGGGCTACTCTTCCTCCTCGGGATGAGGTGTGCAGTCTTGGCATAAATCTGGACCCAGCACTCACTATGGAGGCCCAGGTGACATCAGTGGTCCATATTGCACACCACCATCTCCAGTGGATTGCACAGCTTCCTAGACCCCAGCACTTTCACTACATTGGTCCATACACTTGTAGTTTCAAGATTAGACTACTGTAGTGCTCTGTATGTGGGGGCTGCCTTGGAAGTTAATGCGGAAGCTCCAGCTGGTGCAGAATACTGCAGCCAGACTAGTCTAAGGTACTAAAAGATTCCATCACATTACCCCGACGCTGACTGCACTGCACTGGCTGCCGATCCACTATCACATTGACTTCAAGGTGTTAAAGCTGACATACAAAGCCCTAAACAATTTAGAACCTTCCTATTTGTCAGAATAGCTCCTACCCCAGTGTACTGCCCATGTCACTCGTTTGTCGCAGGCAGGTCATCCAAGGGCGCCGACACCGCGGGAAGCCCGCAAGACAACAACAACAACAAGGAATCAGATCTTCTTGGTGGCAGCACCTAGACTCTGGAATCAGCTCCCCTCAGAGATCTGCCAGGCCCCCACATTGTTGAAATTCAAAAAATAATTGAAGACTTGATTATTTAAATTTGCTCCCCCCGTTATTAACTGTTTCACTGCTCTACTGATTTAATGATCTGTCCTCATTTACCCTTATTTACCTTTGATTTTTATGATGTTTGGTTTAATTATGTTTTTATTTGTATTATTTCTTTTTTTTATTATAACTCTTGTATTATTGTATAACAGCTTGTTTTATGTTGTGAACCTCCCAGAGTGGCTTCATGTCAGATGGTTGGTATAATAATAATAATAATAATAATAATAATAATTATTATTATTATTATTATTATTATTATTATTATTATTATTTTATTATTATTCAGGCAAGCTTTCTTGGGTGGCTAGCTTCGTGAGTAGGTTTTTTAAAAGGATAGTTGTGACTTACTGCTTCGAATTTGTTTTTGGTGTTGCTTTTGTTTACTGACTTTTAGAGTGGCATCTGTCTGATACATTTTAGTATTCAGATACTTAGTGTTATAAAGTCAGAGGAAGGACCTGCCATGAGAAAAAAGAAACAAAAAAAAATCTTCATGAAGACCTTTATCCAAGCGATGCTTCTGTCACTTTACATAAAAATGTTCCTTATCAGTCAGTATATCATTGTGATGTATTTCTACCCAAGGATAACAAGACAGGATGAGTGATGCATCCAAATGTAAATATATGGTCGAGCAAATCAATCCTCAGTATAGTAGGACAGGGGACTTTGTGGTGTGCGATCTGTCACTCATTTGACATCCCATCTGGAGACACTGAATTTAGGCTGCAGTTTCAGTGGTGATGCATCCAGTCTAGTTCCTCCTCTTCCTCCACCTGCTGGTATAGCCACAAAGATCCAAGTGAGCCCCTGCATAATGATAGCTGCCATTGGATCAATCCTTGCCTGTGCCGTGGAACATTGTCAAATCGTGACGGTGGAAGGGGCCTATAAGGCCATTGAGTCCCACCCCCTCCTCAAGGCAGGAACACAAATGAACGGATAAGCTTATTTGGACATTACCATTCTTCCAGGTGGTCTGTGATTTACTCAATCACCTAATCCCACAGGGATCCCACCATTGGCCTTCAAAGTACAAAACACTCATTAAATCTCAAATGGCAATGTTACTTGTTTCAGGCATTATTTTGAATACCAACCTAGATCTTCATCAGATCAAGACAACCCGATTAATGATGCTAAGTCAAGATACTGGATTCTAGCTGAAGATCATGAGCTTTTTCCTAAGACAGTCCTTCACAGAAGCAAGTCTATAGAAAGAAATCTTGCTGTCTTCCCTCTGCTTACCAGAGCTGCAGTGCTCTTAGCTCTAACTGAGTAGGTCATCTGTTATGGGAAGGAGCCATCTTGAATCAACTCTGTGGCCTATATATAGCCACCACCATCATTTCTGATCTCTTCATGGTTGTTACAGGCATAGTCCACAAGACACATAGGCAGCAAGGGAATACTCCCTGAAACTTTAGGAGGAGGCAACCCTCACAAGTGGTCCACAAAGCATAACTGACAATACATGTACTGTGCCATGGTCCATGAGACCCCCTATAACCCCATTCCTGCCCTTACAGATTAAGTAGGCATGAGGTGTTACTCTAAAATCACCATGTCTCTTGTCCTTTGCTGAATATTTTATATCCAGAATGGATATAATATACCTAATATGAGATACAGATATACCTAATATGAGCATGGAAATTAGTGTGGTGTAGGGTATATGTAGTAATGGACTGGGACTCAAAAGATTAATGTTTTAATTAACTAATTAAAATTAATGTTATATTTTGTTTTGTTACTTACTGTGTTTTGGTTTGTTACTAAACAACTTTTTATTGAATTTTAGTAACCTGGTTTTGTGAGTTCCGAATTAATTTGAAGCTGCTGCCACCCAAGTTTGGTTTTTGACAGGTCGGGCTGTTCCTAGTGAGGACGGCCCGACCTGTCAAAAAACCCCACCTGGGTGGCAGCAGCTTCCCAATCATTCTGGCCTGTCAAACCCAGCTGGGAGATGGGCGGCAAGGCAGAACGGAGCAAGCAGCACTCTTAAATTTCCCACCTTGCCACCCCCCTTCACAGCTGGGGCTTTTTGACAGGTTGGGACAGCAGGTGGGGAGGGGGCAGCTGGGAGGCAGGGGGAGGGGCAACATGCCAGAAAGGAGCAGGCAGCAAAAAATCTGCTCCCTTCTGGTGTGTTGCCCCTCCTACCACTTTCCAACTGGGTTTTTTTGACAGGGGGTGGGGCGGGGAGGGGTTTGGTTCCTTCTGGACCGAAAACATCAGTTCAGTTCAGTTCAGGAGGACACACTGCTGTTTTGTTTCGTTTCAAAACAGTTTGAAAGGTTACAAAACGAAGAAACAGCATGTCATGTTTCATAAGGTGCCCATCCCTACTTCGCATACCTTACTGAGAATACAATGACTATTTGAACCAATACAGATATTTTAGATAAATATAGATAGAGATGAAAGCAGGTGGTGATTAGTTATGAGGTATCACAGGATGTAATGTTTACAGTAGCAACAGAAATGCCTGGAAGCTAAACTTCTGCATTTGCTACACTACAAGGTGCATTGTATACTATCGTTCACCTTTTATGTAGAAGACATTACTTGTGCTGTTGATAGACAGAAGGAGCAACAGGTTTGTTTTGAAACCAGACTCTTATTTGACACTCTTTTTCTGTTGGATTTCTTCTAGAATTCTATATCCTCTCCAATTATAACAGTTTTTAGAGAAAGCAAGCAAAGCTTGCAACCCAATGTAAATTTACTCAGGTGTAAATTCCCTGTAATTAAGTGAATAATTGATAGTGAAATATAAAAAAGGAGGGATGTCAATATCCAGCATTTCATTTAATGCATAAATCCATGTTTAAATGACTGAGTAAATATGGGGAAAATATTAATATTAATGGAGACGGTTTGTTTTTAACAAGTTCAAGCAAGATGTTTAAATGTCAATAATGTACTGTAATTTATGTTCTGTAGAATAATTGTAACTAGACACATACAACATGAACTCCATTTTCTTTTCCTTCCTTAAATAAACAACCCATTTATAATAAGGAACAGCAAATTAATCTAAGGATAGGCTAGGTGATACCTCTATAGGACTCTAGTAAAATAAAATAAAACAATGCAAGCTGAGCTTTTGAAAGCATGCTATCTTTATCAAAGCATTGTACCGAAATGCATTCTTGATATAGGATGTAGTCTGTTAGACACTGAGATCCTTTGTGGGAAGAAGGAATTCACCAAATGATGGTTGCAGGAGGCAGGGCTGATTTTAAAACTACATCAAAGTCCCAGATAAGGTTTCAAGCCCAGCACACCAAACATATCAGCCTAGTCATTGCCCACCCATCCCCCTTCATTCCCTCACTTTGGCTCTCTCAAGAACATGGTCCCTGCTGGCCTGAGGGAATTGGGGGTGGGGCGGGATTAATTCAAAAAGCCACATGTTCCATTTGGAATTTGGGTGAAATTTAGTAAAAACTCAGTAGGTGTAATCAATAGGAGCCAGATTAAAAAGAAGCAATTTTACCTAGTGGTTGCAGTAAAGTACCCTAGTGTATTCAATGTGCCTCCTCCTTCTTGGTACGTGGTGGAGGGGCGGCTCTTTTCTTGGCATCTTCATCAATCCGTAGAAGTGAAAAAGGGTTTGAGCTGTGTGACCCCCAAAAAACCAATACAAGGATAGGCTAGGAAAGGTGATACCTTTATAGGTCACTAATAAAATGAAACAAAATAAAATAATGCAAGCTGAGCTTTCTAGTTATAGTAAACTGAAATCTTTACTATCTAGTTGTAGTCAACAAAGGTAGAGGAAAAATATTCATGGGTATAATTGTACAAGCTCTTGCAGTTCTGACGTTCAGTTGATAATGCCTATAAATATAAAGCATACAGCAAACATGGACAGAAGTTCACATTGATGCCATTATTATTTATCAAAGACCATTTGTTTTTTACTGAACTCATAAACCAGTTTATATGGAACTTCCAGTGGACTTTGTCCAAGTCTTGATTATGTTCCTCTCTGCTGAGCTTTGGTGGAGACTCCATGTGTTGTGCTCCATGAGTGTTAAAGGGAAAGGCAGTCATGACTCATCTCCAAAACAGTCTTGAGTGATGGTTGTCGGGGTCAGCGGGGAGTGATAAAAAAGGACAGGCCAATTTAGTACAACATCAAACTTGCTGGGCAGGAGACAGGCCTAGTTGCACTGGTATATCTTTGAAGTCAAGTGATCAACAAGGACTTGTGACTCTCAGATGTTGAACAAAAGCAGCAAGAAAGCCACTCCTACCACTGTTAAATTCTGCCACTGAAATGAAGAAAGCCTAATGTAATCAGGCACATATTTGTGTGTGGAAAGACTGGGAGACCCATTCTGTTCTGAAAATTATCAGAACTAATAACTCATTTCAGACTCTTAAATTAAAGTGTGTGACATTGAAGTGTGTGTCAAAATGTCTTGGTTGCAGCCCAAGTCATTGTGCTGTTCAAGGTAGAGATGGGTTTGGCACCCCAAACCTACAGCCCCCTACAAGTCAAGGTCCACAGTATAGGAATCCAGACAAATTATTTTGATAGACAAAAGGAGGAAATCCCTCAAAGTCTCTATTCTTTCCTGGCATAAAGAAGACATCTGCACCAAACTGTGTAACTAACCATTGCTGCCCTTTCTTTGACACTCAGAATCAGATGTCTTAGGCAGTCATCTCAGGTAGCTTATTTGGCAAGCTCAGTGCCAGATGAATCTCAGGCTTCTATTCACGTCCAAAGTACATCTTGCAAGGGTACTTTGGACTGAAGTATTCCTTCTTTTGATAGGGAATCATAAAACCATAATGCTGGAGGACTATCACCTAGTGTGTCCAGTTGAACCACTGCCAAACATATAAAACAAGTTCCAATGGTGGATGACTGCTGACAAGAGAGAGGCATGTAGCAGAATATGAAGAAAAGTTGACTCATCTCTTCCCAGTCTAACTCCCCATGTTTCTTCCAAAGTGGCTGTGGAGGCCTCAACCAGAAAACTCTCCAGTGCCAGTTTCTAGACAGTGTAGACTAGAGAGGCTCAGTAAGCAGGTGTAAGAAATTGAGGAGCATGGAGTATAGAATTAATCTACTGGAACGATTGGGAAATGTGCAAGACGGCAAGTGCCCAGAACAAAAGGATTACTAGCACCTTCAGTGCCTGCAGTTAAAAGGGGCTTTATGGAAGGCCTGAAACAGACAACTTTGAGCTTATCTCTTATCATATAGGACATCAAAAACTTGTCCACTTCCTTTTCTGGAGTCTTGCAGATTAAAGCAGCTGATAGAAAGGAAGAGGGGAGGAAGGTGCTTTTGTTTCTGGTGGACATGGAAGAGGATTAAGATATTGATTATGACAAGTCTGGAATAACCCATTTAATGTATAAAAGGGATTGAGAAAACTGGTTAGATATAACCTATCCATTTCTTAGAAGAATATGCTTTGCTCACCTGCTGTCCGCTTGCTCTCCTATGAAACCATACTTGGAATAATGCACTCTGTGTCTTAGTGATGTATGGAAGTGAGAGCAGGACTATAAAGAAGGCTGATCGCGGCAGAATTGATGCTTTTGAGCTGTGGTCCTGGAGGAGAGTCCTGAGAGTCCCCTGGACTGCAAGGAGATCAAGCCTATCCATCCTGAAAGAAATGAACCCTGAATGTTCACTGGAAGGACAGATTTTGAAGCTGAGGCTCCAGTACTTTGGCCACCTCATGAGGAGAGAGGAGTCCTTGGAAAAGTCCCTGATGTTGGAAAAGATTGAAAGCAAAAGGAAAAGAGGACGGCAGAGACTGAGATGGTTGGACGGTGTCATTTATGCAACCAATATGGATTTGACCAAACTCCGGGAGGCAGTAGAAGACAGAAGGGCCTAGCGTGCTCTGGTCCATGGGGTCACAAAGAGTTGGACATGACTGAATGACTGAACAACAACAACAACAACAACAAACAACAACAACAACAACAAACAACAACAACAACAACAACAACAACAACAACAACAACAACAACAA
>JAHTLZ010000348.1:26428134-26438999 GCA_023846285.1 Phrynocephalus versicolor
ACAACAACAACAACAACAACAACAACAACAACAACAACAACAACAACTCTGTGTCTGTCCCCCATGTATGCCACTTCTCTGCTAAGGTGTGGGTATTAGACAGATAAGTTCAGCTTTTGTTACAGTATTTTCTGGTGTGAACTTGTAATGGCTAGAGACAGTTTGCATTTTCCTCCAGAATTTTGAAAAAATTTGTTTCTAACTTTTTGTAAAATTTGCCTTTTTTCTTTGGTGTGGGCGCAACTGTTAAATAAAATGCAAAAAAAAATCATTTCAAGCAACTGTGTGGAGTTTGGAAGTAGAGGGTTGGTGGTACTACTACTAATATTACACACACACAGCTCCACCTTTAATCTGTTGGGAATTTTCTATGTTTGTGTGGCTGTGGTGACAGATCTACTTTAGCAAGGGAGGCACCTTGCTGCTCATTGCCTAGCCTTGTGGATTTTGTTTTGAACTTCCCGGAAGAAAATCTAGGTCTGGGTGGATGGTAGTATGAGGGAGTCTTGCCTCCTTGTTTGTATGTTGTATACAGAGTACACCATCTGCAGTTTCAGGCAGTTGTGGTAGATTGTTGAACTGACCCCTTACAGATACAGGTATCCTACTGTAGTATTGTTATACTTGGTTGTAAGCTGCCTTGAGAATCCCTTGAGTGATTTGCAAGAAGGGAATCTGAGAGAGAGAGAGAGAATGAGAGAGATTTAGGAACCCCAGCTGGTACCCTCCAGATATTTTTAACTTCAGCTCCCATGATTCCAATCGACAGTTGACATTCTATTATTTTTCACTACTTTTGTTTCTTTTGTTATTAAAATATTGGTTCTGGAGGTTTTAGGGTTTTGTTTGTCTTTTTGGGGTACTGAATTTGAACCACACAAGCTGTATAAACACCATAAGGGCAGGTGCGAGGATCACAAGAACAAACCACACAGCCAGCCCATGGGCACTGTACTGTCAACCTCTGTTTTACTTCTTTGTTGATGCTGTTATACAGTACTAAAGGTTTGCCCTACCTCAGCCTCCAGGATGACTGGGGTTAAAGTCAAAGACATAATTATAATCCCATGACACAAGATTCTGCATTCGCTATTCCAGACACATTTCTCTTCCCTCAATTTCCCTTTTGAACTTAAAATAAATGCAAGGCACTTGTTTGCTTTTTTTCTGAAAGTATCATCCTTTAGCAGTGTATCTCCCTTGCTGCGTATCATTTACCTGAGGTAAATTATTTTTTATTTTCAAATCAACATTTGGGCTAAACAACAACAGTGTATTGTCTGGTTCCTTCACATTAGTATTCACTTCACACACTCCCTACACACATACACACACACTTGACTGGAAGGATAGCTTACACCCCATTCACCATGGCAACTGGAGGATCTAGCAACAGACTAAAGATTGGAAGACGGGGGAATAACCCCATTCTAAACTTCATTTTGTGTTCACAACAACACATTACACAAGTGAGAGAAGAGGAATATCCCTCTCTTGACTGGAATCCTCAGGAACACATGAATGGAAGGTGATGATTGTGCATTTCGTCAATGTAGGGTTAAAGGTGTTTATGTACAAAATGTGGCCACATCTCTCTGTGGAAGATAATAATGATCAACTGCATAACTCGATATCATTGCCTCTAGTTGACAGATGACACTTTTTTTGCCTGCAAAACTCCTTAGATGCGCAGCTGAGACTGTCGAAAAACTTGATAAACATGGTTTCCGGACTCAGATGAAAATGCTGAGTTTGACCTTTAATGCCCTTCATGACTTTGGACCAGAATATTGGGGAAATCACTTCTCTTCCTACAAATTAGGGGTAGACAAACTATGGAGTTTAATTGCTATTCTCCCACCCCCTCTTGCTGCCCCAGTGCACAATGGGACCTTGCTGACCCTCTGATTCTTATCATTTCAGCAAAGTTAAAGGACTTTCTGTTTTCCTCATGCTTTTTAATTTTTGTAGCCTCTGTTGCTACTTCATGCTGTTTTAATTTTATCGCCTGATTAATTGTTGTTTTACAGGTGATTCAATTAATTTAGTTAAATTATATTTTTATTGAAAAGTGCCATGAGGATCATTTAAAGAGCACTATAAAACTTGTAACAAGCCCCACGAGAAATAAGAAAGAAGAAGTCAGAAATAAGAAGTCAGTAACTCATATAGTCACCACACATCAGAAGTGACTTGATGGCACATAGCATCTTGAATTTTTTTTTCCTAATGAACAGACAATGGTATAATGACAAGAAGGATAAAATAGCCACCAAACCTCTGTAAGACCATCTTCAACCACAGAACAAAAAACAGTAATTTCATAACAAATAAGTGCACTTCTGAATATTTATTCTCAACTTTTAAAAATATTTTTAAAATATTTTTATCAGAAATGGAAGTGTTTTTAATGTATGTTCACACAGGCAGTAAAAAAGTTTTACTGAACTTTTAAAAAGTCATAACTGAAAACCCATTTTGCTCAAACATTGTCACATTTGGCATATAACAAGAGCAGACTCTCTGCTACATCTGTGCCAAATTTGGTCCAGTTTCAAAGTGGAAAGGCTAAAACGTTTGGGGCTCTTTAGTCTGGAAAAAAAAAGGTGCCTGGTGAGGGATATGATTGAGACGTACAAAATAATGCAGGGCATGAGTAAAGTGGATAGAGGGACACTCTTCTCCCTCTCACAGTATACAAGAACTAGGGGACATACACTCAAATTGAGGGCTGGGAGAGTGAGAACAGACAAAAGAATTTTTTTTTCACCCAGTGTGTTGTTAGTCTGTGGAACTCCCTGACACAAGAGGTGGTGATAGCATCTAGCCTGGATGGCTTCGGCTTCAAAAGGGGATTGGACAGTTTCCTGGAGGAAATGTCCATCAACCGTGATGGAGATGTGTAATCTCCAGGCTTAAAACCGGGGTACATCAAGGGCCAGATGCAGGAGGAGTGGTATCAGGAGACAAATATCTAGTCTCATGCGCTCCAAAACGCAACTGGTGGGGCCACTGTGAGATACAGGAAGCTAGACTAGATGGGCCTTTGGTTCTTCTTGTGTTCTTATGTTCTTATGTAAAGTTATGATTTTTTCATTTAGGAATAACCGTTGCCTTATGAATTGCTAACTTTGCTGCTGGACAATTGCATCATTGTTGCAATAATATAGCAAGGTGAAGTGCAGGAGATAGGGAACCCTCAGTTGTATACACAGGGGCCAATTTCCACATGCAGATTTGCTTACTGGATCTGGGAGTTTCTTTCCAGAGCTAGCTTATATCAGAGTAGTGATGAGCAAGTAGTTGTACTGATCAACTTTTGACTCCTTTTCTCATGAGAAGAGTGAAACTACAATTGCTGGAGTAGGATTTTTCAAGATGATCTCTGCTTTCTGCTCCCTACAGGGATCCACTACCACTAATCTTTGATTGGATTGAAGAGATCTTAAAATCCCTTCTGATGTAGGCAGATGTTTAAAGTCAACAGATTCAAATATTTGTTCCAATACTTCCTTTAGCTATTTATTTTCTCTTTTGCTTCTCATTGTTTTCTTTCTATGCTTATATTATTGTTGGAAGCTGAACCTTTCTTTTCTTTTCTTTTTAATTACTATCCTTGGCTTGCATTGTAAAGAAACAAAGAAATGATGGAGGAAGCTATGGTAAGAGTGTTATTTATTTTAAAGGCATAAATGTCAAAATCCACACATTCCAAAGCTGCTCTTGGCCTGTGTTATTAAAAACAGGCTTTGCTATATACAAACAAAAGAGACCTCTAAAATACTTTAACCTAACTTCGGCAGACAAGCTTGCTGTCTGCCTTTACCACTGGTTTGTTACATTGCTTAAATAATCAATCAATCCTAATTTAAAAAAATAAACAGTGTTTGAAACAGCACCCTTTTAAATTGTTATCTTGGGGGGGGGAATACTTCCAAGTGAAATGTGAGATATTCTTGGTTACAGGACACTTTCTTCATAAATTGTTCCCTGTAGAGTCTCTGTGCTTCAGTGTAAATCCCACATGATTTCAACGGGATTTACTGGGTAATCCCACTAACCAGCTAGCGGCTAACCCAGGACTAAATTAATACAATGTATTCTTGAAGGCTTTCACGGCCAGGATCTGATGTTGTGGGTTTTTCGGTTCTTTAACAGTTGTGGGGGCCCTTTCCCACAACTTTAAAAAAACCACAATCTCACTCTTTACCTCAGAGCAGAGAGAACTAGCTTCCTGAGCTCCTGCCTTCTGAAGATGCCGCCCACAGAGACGGGCAAAACATCAGGAAGAAAAACTGATCTAGAACACCGCCAAACAGCCCGAAAAACCAACAACAGCCATAATACAATGTAGTCATGATTTTCAAGTGTTGTACTCGAAGTAGGAGAATCAGAAATGCAAAAGGCCGGGGTGGGGGGACTGAACTTTAAAGAGGTATCAGCTGACTAAATCTCCCACAAGATATTTGGAAAGAGGCTACTGTTTAAGCCATCATGCTGTCTCTGGCGAATGGCTAATGCCCTCACATGGCCCATGCCTTGATGGCTTCCACTGCTGCACGGCAATGGCTGAATAAACAGTGTTGGCACCAAACACACACAATGTGTGTACTGCAGGGAGTAGAGATGCTGTAGTTTTCTGCTGCTGCTGAGGTGCAGTAGGAAATTGTCTGGGCCTGAGAATTCTTTGGCAATACGAGCTACAAAGTGAAGACTGCACTCTTGTTGTTTGGATGTTGAGTGGCCCTCATGGGCAAGGCACTGCTGCCTCTGGCACATTAATACCCCCTAAGTGCAGAGCAGTCATGGTGCTACCCAAGGGAGCGGGAGACTAGACAGCCTGGCTGGAACTGGAGGTATAGTGGGAGGAATCTAAACCTACTGCAGTGCCTATGCTATCTGTTTAAGATGACTTTTCTAAGCTCTGTGGTTCTCTGGTCCTAAGACAACTTGCTCACGAAACAGGTCTGAGGGTGAAATAGAATGAAGGCTTTTTTCCTAGATATTTTTTCTGCCTCTGTGAAAGATCACCAGGGATGGGTAAGCATTTTGTTTGAGTTCATTTTTTTAAAAAAAAAATCAGGATCCTCCTGAAAGTCACAGAATTAGATGTGGAGAGAAGTTGAAGTGTGCTCATCCTTGAAAAAGAAGTGCCAAAATGTAGAAGAAAATTAATTCACAATACAGTATATGTCATTTTTCCTTCATTGCTGGGATGCCAAAGATACTTGCTAAATGTATCTCCTGTTCTAGAGTGAAGTTGCCAATCTCAGTATATTTTATCTCATATAGGATGTCCGTCTGAGATAAATGTCATTCAATTGTTGGTCAACTCTTTGGGGATTTTTTGCCACCCTTGTTTTTCAAGTGCTTCCGCTCTGAAGTTCCCATCATTAAGTTCTGACCTGTGCAGAGATGGGCCTAGGGTTTCCAGAGTCTGGAAATATATTTCTCCCAACATAAGTGATGCCTGGGGTTTACTTCAAAGCAATCTTATACAGCTAAGAGAGGGAAATAGGAGTTAAATCCAATGCACATTTTTAGTTGACATGATGATGTGACAGTATCTTCCCTTGTAGCCAAGTGCTGTTTCCTAACTTGGAAGACAGAAGACAAGCCAATGAATGCATACCAGGTAATCATCTGATGGTTTCAGGTTTCCTAGCTTCTGCGACTTAAGGTAGCTTTACCCAACGACAGACCCAGCTCTGAGTAAGCATTCAATTCCAAGTATCTCCCTAGTTTCTCCCATGTTAGCTTTAGTCCCATCTCTTCAACATCATCCTTATTTTGCTTTTGTATTGGTTCTAGCACAAGGAAGAATCCCTCGGCTAAAGAAAAAAAGCCTGTTGAATTGCCTTCATAATTAGTAAACAATTTCAAAGGATTCTCTGGTTTTAAGAGATGTGGCTTTTTCACATACATTTGGACTGTATTAAGTCCCACAATCCTTCATTGTAAAATGGGAGTGGGAGTGGGTGGGATTCTTGCCACATCTGGAGAACCCATATTTTGTCCTTCAACCTTCAACCCATATTTTGTCCCTGATAACTGTGTTTCTATCACCTATTTATTCATCATTATCTAGCTTCCTTCACTGCCCACACTCACTGAAAACCACATACACACACAGAGCGTGCGCGTGCGCACAAGAGAGAGAGAGACAGAGAGAGAGAGAGAGAGAGAGAGAGCAAGAATCATGAACTTCAGCCATGAACATTTATCTGAAACTTCTCTCTGAAATTATTTTGAAATGGATTATATTTTCTACCAATTTGACCAAAAATGGTCAAAATGGTCTGGTAAGCTGCAGACACAACTAAAGACTCTATCCATATTTTTTTCTCATGACATTGCATCAAAATTTAGCTTGTCAACAAACAGCACACACATAGTTCGACTCAGTATTCCCCACTAAATAATAAATAAATAAAATTGCAATATTTCAAAGCCAAGCTAGAAATACTGCAATTTTATTTATTCATTATTTTATTCATTTGTTCATTTATTAAAAATATTTTTACCCTGCCTTTCTCCTCAAAAGGATTTAAATTTTACCAAGTATTTTCATGTTTGTAGTAATACAAATAGAGTACATTAGCTGGATGGCTAATTATGTCTCCTTTTTGGGTGATGTAAAAGTATGCATCCTTTCAGAATTTTGAAACAGATCTTGAAAAACTGCATTACAGTATAACCCCTGTATCCACTGGATCATTATCCGCTGATTCGCTTATCCACGGATTGAGGGGGGAAATGTTTTAAAAACAATTCAGTAGCCGCAAAGTAGGCTTCTGTCACAAACAGTAGCCGTAAAGCAGGCTACTGTCGCAAACTAGCTGCAAAGCCGTCAGCGAAGAGGGTGGCTGGCTGGCCAGCAGTGTGGAGGGCTCAGCATTGATAAGATTTCTTTTGTTTTCTTTCCTCCTTGCCGCCACCTCCCGCAGGCTGGCTGCTGAGCCTGGTGGTGATGAGGAGGGAAGAAAGCAAATAAAAAAACCTTACCAATGCTGAGCTCTCTTCGCTGCCACCACCACACTACCAAGCGTTTGGGGGGTGTCGGGGGTGAAAGTTTTCACCCTGGCACCCCTGCTGCCACCATGATCCTCAGCTAAGAGTGATTGCTCTTATCTATGGATTTCAGTATCCACAGGGTTCCCAGAACCGATCCCCCACGGATACAGCAGTCGTACTTTATATTTAATTTCAGTTAAAATACAGGGGGGAAAGTGTTGAACAATGAAATAATCGTTGAGCTGCCTAAAAAGCATGAATTCAAATATTAATTCTTTCTCTTGTTCTTAACACAGATGTTTTTAACAGATCTTCACAATTGTCTTCTGTTTTTATTGATGTCAATCCACAGGGACCCTACCTTTTTTTTTCTTGGACGGACTTATACCACCAAAAATGAATACTAATTGGATACATGTATGCAACTGCACTTGTCATTTGCTTTCTTCCTGAAAACAAAGCAAATCAAAAACCAAAATAAGAACTCTTATTGTAATTTATCACTAAAAGGAAACACCAACCTTTACAGAAAGTGTAGGCTGCCAAAGTTTCATGAGGCAAAACAGCTTCTTGTAATGCCCTCAGGCATTCTTCTCTAATGGAAACTGGAGAGAAAATTATTAAAAAATTAGAATCTAATAAATATTTCAAAAATAATGGGTTTTGAAAGATTCGCACAACAGGTTGCCTTGTAGTGAATACTCATCACAGTTCCAGTTCATTCTTATCCAGATATGGAACCTGCGGTCATATTGATTTTTAATTTAAAAACAAATTTTAGAGCATTAGGCAGAATCATTATAATGCATTAGAAACATTGAGCTTTGGCTAAACAGTTAAACAGAGTTAGAAGGCAGCAGCCAGCAGTAAGTAAATATTAAGTATTTGGTTTAAATCTTAGTAACCCCAACTGTTCAGTTGTTTAGGACTCTACATGTAGAAGTCTACTTTTTAAGGTCACTTTTTAAAGATATTTCAGAGGGGCAGCTGACAACTGCTTTTGAGGCCTATGACTAAACTTACACCCCAGTGGTTGCCCCTTATTTTTCATGCCAATGTAACTGGCCAAACTGCCACATCACTTGCTGTTTTCCAGAAGTTGAGTCATGGCAACTGGACCTTTTTTCTTGTAAAATTGAAATGTTTCACTACTCATCCGAGTTGTTTTGTCATTCTTGGTGAAGCTACTGACAAAGCTATTTGGATGAGTAGTGCAACGTTTCAATCTCACAAGAAAATAATTCCAGTTGCCATGACTCAGCTTCCAGATAACCTCCCCTGGATGACTGAGAATCTTCACAGACATCACATCCTCTTGAACTGCCTCAATCTTTGTTTTTAAGCAGAAAGTTGATCATTCTTGCTCTTGCTATTTTGGAGTATAAAGCTACAGAACCTATGATCCCTTAGCTGCTTTGGCTGTTAAATGAAATGGAAAGCTCCCTAGAATAAAACTCCAGACCTCCAGGTCAAACCAAAACTAAATAAACTGTTCATTACACCAGCGGTGGGGGGGGGGGGAGCAAAACCTCCAAAAGTTATGGACAGTGGGAAAAATGTCAGTGCATTGGTTGGATCATGAATAATGTCATGTGGACAGAAACAAAAAAAAAACAATAACAACTGTAAAGAACCATGTATGGATAGAGAGCAAGTGGTCCATCTAAGGCAGTGGTTCTCAACCTGTGGATCCTCAGATGTTCCTGGACTGCAATTCCCAGAAATCCCTTCCAGCACAGTGAGTGGTGGAGACTTCTGGGAGTTGCAGCCCAGGAACATCTGGGGATCTGCAGGTTGAGAACCACTGATCTAAGGGACCCCCTAAAAATCCCGAAGCATCTTAAAGGTTAGCAGATTTGTCACTGCATGCTGCATGTCAGATTAATGAATTGTTGCCCTCAGCGGACTGAGAACACATAACCAACCCTACACAGGTATGAAGAAAACCAATGTGAGCGCTGGAACTTGCAGACTCTAAAATGCTGTAGATATGGATAACTTTACACATCATAACATAAACAAGTTTCATTATAGCATTAATATGTTCTGTTGTCAAGAATCCTATTGTTCAATGACCTTGATGGTTGGAGAGCTGGCTAATTGCATTGGAATGACAATGGTAAACTATTTTTCAAGCCTCAGTTTTGAAAAGTGCTTTCATTTTCAGGACTGCTTCTTCCATACCACCCCCTTGATTATTTTTACACTCTATACATACACATTTTCAAACCCTGACACAGGCATGTTGCTATCTGAGGTAAAGTGCCTTCCCTTCTATTCCACTGAAGCCAGGAGGACAGATAGCTAAATTTCACTTCAGTGCAGACGGTGGGGCAACATCTTCCATTTTATCTAAGGGCAGAGGGCAAGCTTGGTGGTGCGAGGCAGGCAATCATGTTTACACAACGTTGTCCTTCCAACAGAGGGAAGTGACCAACAGCTGCTGTTGCTGCTGCTACCCCTTCCACACCACCCAGCATTTTCTGCCTTGGGTGACAACCCAGTCTGCTTAATATATGGTTGACAGTAAGCCACAGACAGTTTGTCTGCAGCCTTCCCCTTCAGACCAGCTATTGGGTCAAAACCTTGGAAGAGAAAAGAAAAAAAATCAGAGAGATGAGCATTGAATCTACATATACCCTGAAGTGGGTAGTTGTTAGCAGTGGCTGGAATTTAAGAACAAGCAAAGCAAACTGCAAGGCATGAGAGATCTTGGGTGAGAGGCATAAGATCCCCTTAGAGCAGTTATATTTTGCTTACCATCTGCAGTACTCATGGGCAACATACTGACCCTCTTTTAAAAACAAGGTTTAGAAGAAAGTTGGATTATAATGGAAATTCTCCCTGATTGGGCAATTAATCCCACAAAACCCCAAGGCACTGTCTTGCAGACTCATGCAGCCAAATGAAATCCTCGGCGACTATTAAGCTAAGTGATTCATGCCGAGCCAATGATCTGATTTAAAATGAATGATTAGGCCAACCTCCAGTCTCCATTTCCTTTTTCCTAAGTTCCTGCTTGTGGTGAGCTTGGCTTGTGAGGCAATCTTTGTTTCTACTTCACATATAGGCCCAGCAATAATTTCTGTTAGTTGAAAATGAGTGTTTTACAAAATAACAAATGACCTTTTAAAAAAATCAATAGCAGGCATTTTTATAGACACAGGTATTTTGTTTATGAATAAACTGAAACAACATATATTATTCACCAGAACTGCCATAGCAGCTGCTACTGATAAGATAATGGTTGGATGCAGTACCCAATAGCTTTTAATTAATAAATCACAATTCTTTATTGTCTACTTTTTCACCAAGCATCTTAAGGAGTCACCAAACTGTGGGCTCAACCTAGATGTGAGGCTGGATATCCCTAGTTAGGATTTCCTGTGGTATGTGTTTTACCAATTAACAGCCATGGCTGCTTCTTTTTAAAAACCATGGATCATCCCCAGGGAGAACATATTTAATCTATTCTTGTCCTATTCCCAACCTAAATATACTCTCCAGGTAAAACTGTTTAAAAGGCAGAAAATACTAAAGAAACCACAACTATGGGATACTCTAATTAGAGGTTATCTGTGTCCTATCTAGTTTGACAACTATAGAGCGACCATGTACAACTGGAATGTAAATGTGTATCCAACAAATGTGTTTTGTGTTTTGTCTAAATGAGCTTTTATGTTTTGATGATTCAACTTATTTCCATTTTATTATTTCTGTTTTCTGACTTATTAAACTGTATTTTTAAGCTTGTTGTTTACATATGTTGTAAACCATCCAGAGTGACTTTTGACCAGATGGGCAGAATGAATGAATGAATGAATGAATGAATGAATGAATGAATGAATGAA
>JAHTLZ010000348.1:26444511-26455051 GCA_023846285.1 Phrynocephalus versicolor
ATAACAACTTATTTCCTATTTTTAAGTGATTGAAATTCAAGATTTTTAATCAATAAAGCACTTTTGAACATGCAAAGCACTTCACATATCTGGTTATCACCTTTCACACCATTTTGTTAAGATTGAGCAAGAAGCAGTTCAGATCACTTAAAAGCAAAGAAAGCTACCTTATGCTGAATCAGATCACTGGTCCATTTAGCTCAGTATTAACAGCAAGAGCGGAGAACTGTGGTCCGCCGATTTGGACTGCAAATCTCATTATCCCTCACCATTGGCTATGCTGGTCATGAGTAATGCGGGTTGTAGGCCAAGGGCATCTGTAGGGCTACTGCTGACCATCCTGGGTCTGCAATAAAGAGCAGAATCTCTGAAGGGTCTCTCCCAACCTTCACTGAAGATGGGAAAAGAGAACGTGGAATTTTTTAAATGCAAATCCACATGCTATACAAAAGTTTTTTGCTTATATACCACCCCATAGTGCTTAAAGCACTCTCTGACTGGTTTACAGTTTAATCATGTAGGCTACACATTGCCCCCACTCACCTCATGAGCTGGGTACTCACTGTACCAACCTCGGAAGGATAGAAGATTGAGTCAACCATGAGCTGGCTACCTGGGATTGAAC
Source organism: Phrynocephalus versicolor (assembly GCA_023846285.1). Taxonomy (NCBI): domain Eukaryota; kingdom Metazoa; phylum Chordata; class Lepidosauria; order Squamata; family Agamidae; genus Phrynocephalus; species Phrynocephalus versicolor. Next base: position 26,445,137 of record JAHTLZ010000348.1, read on the forward strand.
CCCAGGTCGTGAGCACAGTTTTGGCTGCAGTAGAGCAGTTTAACCACTGTGCCGCAAGGCCCTATGCTCTGCCACTGAGATATAAATTCATGCCACAGGTAAGATCCAAATCAATGCCTCGGGCCAGAATCCTTCTACACTGCAGGTAGAGTCTCACGTTCCACCTCCACAATCTCCAACTTGCCACCGCACAAGGCAGAGATCACTGGTTTCACTGGCGCATATACTTTTGCATGAAGGTGCCAGATACCCCTTTGCAGAAGCTCTGATAAAGCTCCACAACTTGTGCAAAGTGACTGTGCATTCAGATTCTGCCATTGTTGTCTCCACTACGACACTACCTCAATTCTGTTTTCGTTTTCATTATCGTTATTGTCATTTCAGCATTGAATATTTTATTATTATAGACATGGTGGGGGTCCACCACCACCACCCCCGGTCAAATAAGGAATATAGCAAAACAAGGCTACAAGTGCTCCAGGATATACTATGCTTCAGCTGCCCTGCCAGCAAACCCCGTGGGATGGAATACAGAATGGGAATGGAATGAGAGGACCCATTAAAACAGAAGATAGGGAGCTAAACTGAAGCCGTTTTTACTACCTTCTCTCTTATTTGCTTTTATTTCCATGTGTCTCGTTCACATAACGAGTGTATTGACACTCATTATGCAAATCAGATGGTCTTGCCAGGAGGATGTCAGCTCCTCCATGAGTCATTTAAACTAGGTTATATATTTATCAACAGAACCACTGGCCCTAATAATAGGAGTTGAAATTTTCTCGGGAAAAGCTGAGGAACAACAACAACAACAAAAAACCTGCATCAGCTGACAGTTCGCGGTGCTGTCTGGAAAGCATCGATTTAACTTACCAGAATCCAGAATTTCAAAGAGGTTCTGAAGGCTAGTAGAGCTTGAAGACAACCGCAGTGCCCCCCCCCAACTGCACAGTAGTCTGGGAGCTTAAACAGAAAGGAAAGGAAAGGGGCAAGAAGTGTACAACGACATGGTTTCACTCGGGGTGGGGTGCTAGTCATCTACTAAGAAGAAAATTAAAGTGATTCAAGTGATCCTGAAACTGTAGAATTCAAGTCTGCAACAGCCAGATTCAAAGAAGAGGGTCAAATCTCAACAAGGGAGCCAGTCCCTTGCTGACTCTCGGCTTTATATTACAGCTAAATCAAATCCTGTGAAATGCTTTTGGCTGTAAACCCACCTCAGGCTCACCCATTTAGCTGTTGGGAGCTGCCTCTTTAAGATTGGGGTCAAATAAGCCCTTTGGTTTGCTAAGGAGCTGCTGCTGGCAAAGCCAGTGGGGGAATGTAGACTTGAATGAGGATGGCATTGGCAAGACCAGTTGAAGACATGCTGGAGCTTATGGCAATGCTTACTCTGTGGTGGTGCTGGCACATTGTTTTTCTCTGCCGCTATTGCATCTGAGCAGAGCCTAATGGAGCTCATCGGAGTCATCAAGGGTCCCATGGCCCCATGGCCTGTGGGAAGAAGGTCTAGACTTCATAATAGCCCAATATCAACAATCTCCACAATAAAATCATTTAAAAGCTCTCTCGGCATGGATGCTGTAACATACCCATCAAGTGTCCCATATTAGCTGGGAAATCCCATTTTTAGGCATCTTTCCACCATCGTCCTGTAATAGTATTTTCCTGTAAATCTCCCAGATGTTATAATTTTTAAAAAATCCTCTGAATGGCATGGGTGGTGGTGACCATGTTGCTGCATGTTAGGGGTTGCTGCATGGGTGCTGCCATGTTGGGTGCAGCTATTGAGCATGCTCTAAGCATTGAGCATGATCAATAGGTGGTACGGGCAGGGATACTGTGATCACAATCCCTTATTTTCAAATCTGGAACTTGCCTTTGTGGGTTTTTTGTTTTTTGTTTTTTTGTTTATTTGTTTTTGCAATTGGGGGGCCCCCGTACCAGAGGGGAAGGGGGCAGGGAGATGGAGGGGTGCTTTGTTTGGGTTTTTTTGCAATCGGGAGGGGAAGGGGAAGGGAGGGAAAGGGGTGCTTGTTTGTGGGGGGGTTACAATCTGGAGTGGAAGGAGTGGGGAGGGGGAGGGGGCGCTTTGTGCTTTTGTACACCTCCCCCCTCCTGTCCTGGCGGGGGTCAGAGAAAACTTGACAGGTATGTGCTGTAATTGAGATAGGCCCAGTGGATGTTGCAGTGACCCCTGCGTATCCTGCGATTATGGATACATTTCAACAAGGATGTGATTGGGATCCTTAGAACTGTGAAAGCCATGATGTGTTTCTGCTTGGGAGTGATTATTTGTGGCTCACACGAGCAGCCAGGGCCAGAACAATACCGCCAGACTGCTGGCTGATCCCAGCTACAGAGAAAGTATAATTTCCTTCTCAACGTGACTTCACCTGCTACCTCTCTGCTTCCAGGCACAGCTGGAAAGTGCTAGTTATTACTTATAAAGCCTGAGAATGCTTAGGTCCAGACTCTTTGAAAGACCATATTCTAACATAAAAGCCCGCTTCAAGGTGCAGATCAAAAGGAGATCAACAGGATTACTCTGCCCCACAGCCTCCCAAGGCTCATTTGAACACATGAGATGATTTTCCTTATAGTTGCTCCAGATTTTGGAACTCCTTGACAAGCAAGGGTGGAATGGAACCCTTCTCAGTATCCTTCTGCTGGCAGGCTCAGGGATTGAGCCTGAGACCTTCAGTGGCAAGGAGTTTGAAAGTGAGTGTGTTTCTTGCTTTTTAAAATGTCAACTACAGAATGTAAAATGTAGTTTCAAGTCTTGTTACCTTGAATTGTGTTACAGTGAAGTGAATCAGATTTTAAGATTTACATTTAGCGACAAGAATCCTACAGCACAACTTTAGACTACACAGCTGTGATAACATCATCAACCATGGCCATTTGGTGGGCGATTAAAATTGCTCCTCTGCCAAGGTTCTAGGGATCCCTTTTCATCATAAGGAGGCCTGTGGGAGTCAAAGAAAGGAACTCTTTAATGGGAAAGGAACTCATTAATGCTTCAAAATGGATTAGGACCTAGATACCTGAAGGACCGCCTCCTTCCATATGAACCTACCTGGCAATTAAGATCTAGCCAGGGGGCCCTCCTGAAAGAGCCATCCCTCAAGGAAGTGAAAAGAATGGCTTGAAGGAACAGGGCCTTTTCGGCAGCTGCCCCCAGGCTATGGAACGCCCTCCCAAGAGAGACCTGGCTGGCGCCAACATTGATGACATTCTCGCACCAGGTAAAAACATTCCTGTTCCAGAAGTTTTTTAACTGATTATTGTGGGTCCTGATGGCGATTTTAGTGTAGTATTTTAATATATTGTATTTATTGTATTTAAATTGTTTTAATTTTATTGCAATTTTGATGTATTAATTGTCTGAATTGTTTATTTTGATTGTGAGCTGCCCAGAGACCTTTGGGTAGTGGGCGGCATACAAGCTATATAAATATATAAATATATAAACAAACAAACAAACAAACGACATGTCTTGATCTGACTGACTGACAAATCTACTTGGATGAATAGTGAAACATTTTGAGCTCACAAGAAAACAAGTCCAGTTGTCATGACTCAACTTCCCAATAGCCTCACCTGGATGACTGAGAATCTTCACAGACATACTTGAGGTAGTATTATATGCTTGCAAGTTGGACTGATCTTGGACCTATATGATGACATTAGTAGCCTAAGGAAACCAGATCCCTTAATTTATGTTTAATTTTTGCTTCATTAAGTCAAATGTTGTTCTGTGATCTAGTATATTCTGCTTCATAAAGGTGAATAAGATAATAATGTGTCATTAAATCAATACTGACTTACAGCAACCCTTTTCAGTGTTTTCCAAGTAGAGAACAGTGAGAAATTGTTGGTCATTCCTTTCTTTTTTGGGGGTGCCCTGAGACTGTGCAGCTTGCCCAAGGCTACACAGGCTGGGTCTTTTCCCAGGAGGCAACACAGAGAATCAAACTCCCAAACGTCTAGTGCCACAGTCAAATCCCTAAACCATGGAGCTACAAGGCCAGCTGGATAAAAAGCAGGGTGAATAGGAATGCTATTTCTTTTTCTCAAAACCTACTAACTTGCAGGGTTTTTTTTCTCATGTGATCTACTCATATAGGATGAAATTGTAAAAGGTGTAACTGAGTTCTGGTGCAAAGTATGACCAGTTGATGCAAAACGCTTTCCATGTCCTGAATATGTGTCTGCTATGCTTTTGTGTGTGTATATTATTTTGTAAGCCACATTATTTTTTGAGTGTTTCTGATACATCTTCTGAACATCTTCCAAGCAACTTCCCAGTTTGCCCTTCCCTAAAGAAAGATGGGGGAAAGGGTGGAGAATCTTTTCAAGAGAGGAAAACAGCATGGTGGCCATGCTTTTGGTGAACAGAGTATAAGGGGGAATAATGTGAATATGGGGTCAGTGCAAAGAGTAAACAGTGCCAACTAATTTGGCACCTTGGCATCCTGGCAGATTATGCAGACCTTGCAGTGCAATACCGCAATAGTTATTCATTGAACAGAATCATTTTAAAGATGCTGGTCAAAATGATTGAGTGATCAGGTGTGTGTGTGTTGCGTCATTACAGTCATGACTGACTCTTCGTGACCCCATGTCCATGGAGTTTTCTTGGCAGGAATACTGAAGTGGCTTGTCAGTTCCTACTCCAGGCGCAACAGCACCTGGTATTCCCTGGTGGTCTCCCATCCAAGTACTAACCAGGGCCGACCCTGCTTAGCTTCCGAAATCAGGCGTGCTTAGGGCATCTAGGCAGCTTGAGTGATCATACTTAAAACTTAAAGACAATGATGGCCAATGCCCAGGACCACCAATTGATTTGTTGTGAAAAGTCTGCCACTTAGTGGAAAGAAACATCATGGCTCCTGAATGTGGGGAAAAAACGTAATGAATTTAAGGCATGCCTACTACTGAATGAATTACAAATGAACTAGTCTTTACTTAAAAAAACCAATTAAATCTGAGTGCACAGTAGTGGGACTATATGCTTTAATACTCAGAAAATTTATTTTAATGAAATTAAAGTATTACATATGATAGTGTATTTTCCAAATACAGTATATTTATATTCAGTGAGATGCAGAGAATACAAGGTATAGGGCATTTCAGAGGGTGATTAAATACTTGGTGTATTAATCTGATTTACTCTATGAGCCACTAATATTGACTTCTATATTGATTTTTATCTCAGGGCAGAGTCCCCATATGATCACTGCTGCTTTCTGTCTTTTAAACTACAGTGAATTGTGTTGTATTCCTACTAAATACTGTAATCCTGAATTATATCACAATTTGTATAGACCAGCATATGGAAATGTAATGCAAAATAAATCCTCCTGTTGTGTGAAAAATATCTCTTTTTTATTTTCCTTGACTTTTGTATCCTCATTTTCGTGATGTATTTTCTGCTTTTCAGTATGGTGGTTTGAGATAGGTGGTTTGAGAGAGGGGTCAGGGAAGCCATTCATGTAAGCATTGAAAACCCCTCTCTCAACAGAGGTGGGAGCCTCAAGCACAGTCTATCTGCTACTTATCAGGCTGTGCTTTCAACAATTCCCAGACAAATCCAAAAGCCTTCACCACCAAGGCCATAGATAACAACCCATACTTTATGGGTTTCAGCACCTTAGGCCATTGTTCACCTTAAGGCTATTGATACTGTTTGTCTACCTAAGGAGCCTATTCAGGGCGTTGTTCATCTTATGAGCCTATTTCAGACCAGGGTGACGAGGTCAAAGCGGACTATAAGATGGAGGACTCGCAACTAGCTTTCTTCAGACTGATGAAGCTATTTGGATGAGCAGTGAAACGTTTTTATCTCTCAAGAAAAAGAAGTCCAGTTGCCATGACTCAACTTCCAGATAAACTCACCTGGATGACTGAGAATCTTCACAGCTTATTCAGGTAAAATAAACAGAATAATAATAAGGTGGTGAATAAAACAAATTTGTACTAATGCCAACCTATGGCTCCAAGTTAAGCAAACAGGTTTTCAAACCTCACTTACATTTGTCCAACTCGGGTTCCATACGAAGGTGTTGGGGAAGAGAATTCCACAATTTTGGAGCCAAATGAGTTGATGCTCTAAGCCTGGAATTTGCCACTTTGGTCCAAAGGACCAATAAGAGTCCAGATTCGGCAGATCAGGTCCTCCTAAGAGGAATGTGCCACGTCATGAGCTCTGCTAAACAACTAGGGCAAGAAAAGTGTAGTGCTTAAAATGTTAGGAAAAGGACTTTATACTGTGTCCTTGACTGAAAAGGCAGCCAATGCAATGCTCTGCACATGCTGGGGAATAAGAGAGTAACGCGGCAGGTTCAAAGCTAATCGTACTACACTATTCTGTACAGTGGTACCTTGTATAAAGGAATTGATTTGTTCCAAATGAAATTTTGTTAAGCAAATTTTCCTTTGTACAAATTTCCCATAGGAAGGCATTGAAAACAGAGTAATCCTTAATCACAACCATTTTTATGTTGTACAAATTCGCCCCATAGACGATTCTGTTAAGCAAATTTCCCCTATCTCCAGAATTGTTTATGTTGTACAGATTTTATGTTATACAAACTGTTTGTTATACAAGGGCCCACTGGTACCTTGGTATAAGTGGATGAAGTGCAGAAGAAGGAAGACCTGCTAAAAGACTGGCACAATAAGCCCAACATGAAACCACCAGGGCATGAACAAGACGTTTGGTGGTTACAGGAATCAAAAAGCGATGGATTCGGCAAATATTTATGCAAATGGAGGCTGCATATTTTAGGTGTCACATTCACAAATGAGTGAAGTGACAGCAGATCATCCACTTAAGACTCTAAGCTCCCTAGCCTCTGAGACAGCAATCCCAGAACCTCCCTGGAGGGATAGAGGACAGGCAGTCCAGGAGCCACCAGAACTGTTGTGTGGCTCCTTTCTCAGAGGCTAGAGGACCTTGGTGCCTTAGTGGATGATCGGCTGTCACTTCAACATATATAATATCATACTTTGGGCTCATCCTGAGAAGATCATATTTGCAGGGGGGAGGAATTAATTCTAGGAAATGAGGAGGACCAAATATGAGATGGATTGACTCCAAAAAGGAGTGCCATCCCTTAAGGTGCCACAAGACACTGGTGCTTTTGTTGCAACAGATTATAACAGCTACCCTCTGACATATTTCTGCTACACTAGAGTAACCCCACTTTTGAGGTTCAGAATAGGGTGAAGATCACATTATGCAAGGGATGCTGGGTTTTTTGTTGTTTTGTTGTTTTTTGTTTGTTTTTGTTTTTGTTTTTGCTTCTGTTGGATGACACCCAGCAAAATGGAAAATTCAGGGAATTGTAGTAAAAACTAAAATAAAAGGCCTTTCTACGCTCCAGGAAAGATGCCAGTCAAACACCATAAGGTGATAGGCATCTCAGATAGGTTTACCATCCTCCCCTCCCTGGCTGAGAGCATATACAATATGGCAGCAGTTCCATCTATGTAACAGTAGCATATCTATGTCCCCAGCATAATTATGATGTAGGCTTGCTATGCTCATTTCTAGCTACAAAGTTATCCATCATCCTATCCAATTTTAATTTGCAAAACATAGGGGGCATGAGCTGATGAAACTCCTGCCTCAAGGGAAAACTCGATCAAATTATCCATGAGATTTTTCGACACGTAATACGGGAAGATGATTGATGCATTTATGAACAGAATAAGATGTTGGATTTACCTATCACTATGCATCTATTAACTCCAGTCTTGTTACAGCTATTAAGCACTTAAACATTTCTATTAATTATTTGCCCACATTTTACTGGTGTTGTCTTTTCTTTTCAACTTGCATTACATCACCATTGTTTCTCCATTTATTACTGAGTTGCACCGGTTGTGAAATGAGGGTTGATCTTCATTGTGAGCACATTCAAAATGATTAGTACATTATTTTCCTTAAATGATTTATCTTAAATGAAAGGTACATTTATCACTGAACATTTTAAATCTAAAACAAATGAAAATATTTTCTGAAAATTGTTAATTTTTAATTTTTCCTTCCACCTACATAAAAATGTTGTTAAATTCATGAAGGTTTAAATGTTTTAATTACCAATCCAACATGTGAGAAACATTATATCTGTACCTTTTTTTTTTTAAATAGTGAACTATATTTTTCAGCTTCATGATGTCGTTTAACACTTTTGGCACCTGGAAATTTAATTTTAATATAAGTCTAGTCATTTTAGTAGGGCTGTTCAAAGACACAGTAAGTTGATTCAGAAATTGTTTCTGTTATTTAGATCTGGCTCTGATTTTGTCAACTTTGATACAGATCCACTGCGATTGGACACAGACCCTGAATCCAAATCACAATTTATATATCAGGATTCCACTGGTCCCCCAAACCATGGCTGTTTTTTTGAAGTGTATTAAATCTGGAGATAGAATACATCTAAAGAAGTGGGTGGTTGTGCAAAGTCCTATAACCAGGCAGAGATGCAACAGGAATGGTCTTGCCAGGTTTTTTATTCCACAAACTACAAGGGAATAACAAAAAACAACATTCGCAGCAAATAATCCACCTTTTATGTGCAGGGATAGTGTGCTAGTGTTGGAAGTGCCATGTTTCCCCATGACGAGGAGCTGAACTGCTGCCATGAAGAGGATGGTGAGGAGCCCATAACCAGCAACAGCCGCCATTTCATCAAAGCACTCGGAGACCTGGACTGCCATTGGAAACCTCCATCTTGTGCCCCCATGCTTCTCTCCCCATCGTGTCCCCTGCATGGTTGCTAACCCAGGCCTCTGGCAGGGTGGAGCTTGGCAACTGAGAACTGGTGTCAGACGGTTCAAGTGTCCTTTAGTCCTGGTCCTGTGACTCTTGCCCTTACCTGCCTGGAGGCTGTTTCTTTCTGTCTCTATCCTGAGCAAGTCTGCCTTAGGGCGGCTTCTTCAGATGCTCAAGTCGGCTGCAGGTGCTTTAACTCCATGGCATTTTACTCCTGCCCATTCGCTAGCTGGTTATTCTATTCAAAAGAAAAGCATTTTTACACACACACACACACACACACACACACAAAGTTATGCCATATGCAAATGTATCCACCCAGCATTGTCTTTAAATTTTAAAAAGGGAGGTACAGTACTTAGCAGAATTGTTAAAAGTATTATCCATTTTAATGTTTACATAAGACAGCAGTTTTCTTTACTCGACAACCACAACAAAAATAAGATATTATGTTATCCCTGTCACCAGGTCCATGCAGCAAAACTACTTAAGTTTCCTGACACTTTCTATCAGTAGCTCCACATGGAGCATATTACAGTAATCCAGTTGGGAAATAACTAGAGTGTGTGTCACAGATCAGATCTCACATGAAATGGATGTAGCTGGTGCACTCGTGCAAATGCCCTCCTGGCCACTGCTGTGACCTGGGCATCCAGGCTCAAGGATGGATCCACAGGAGCATCCCCAAGCTGTACATCTCATTTTTCAATGGGAGGGTAATCTCATCCAGAACAAGCTGCATCCCAAAACCTTGATCTCCCTTTCAATTTACCAGAAGCACCTCTGTCTTGTCAATGTTTCAGTTTGTTCACCCTCATCCAGTCTATTACTGATACCAAACACTGATCTAATGCCAAAATAGGTTCCTTGGTTTCAAGTGGCAAGGAGAGGTAGAGTTGGGTGTCATTCACATACTGGTGGCACTGAACCCCAAAAACTCTGGATAATCTCATCCAGCAGTTTCATGCAGATGTTAAATAAAGGAGACAAAACAGATCCCTGAGGGACTCCACAGGTCAGTGGCGGGGGTGCTGAACATGAATCCCCTAGCTAGCACCACCTTCTGTGTTTTCTCTCCAGGAAGAACTTGGAATCACCTTAAAACACCTCAGTCCTATTCCAGAGAG
>JAHTLZ010000348.1:26464259-26484620 GCA_023846285.1 Phrynocephalus versicolor
TCTTCTTCTTCTTCTTCTTCTTCTTCTTCTTCTTCTTCTTCTTCTTCTTCTTCTTCTTCTTCTTCTTCATAAATCAAGGAAAGGGGAAGAAAGAGGGAGGAGATGGCAGGGAGGGGAAAGGCAGGATAAGGGAATAATACAATCACATTCTTTATTACATCTCTACTTAAGTACAGTGATACCTTGTATAAAGGAATTAATTCGTTCCAAATGAAATTATGTTAAGCAAATTTTCCTTTATACAAATCCCCATAGGAATGCATTGAAAATGGGGTGATCCCATTTTATGTTGTATGGATTTTCCCTATAGGAGATTATGTTAAGCAAATTTCTCCTATCTCCAGAATTTTTTATGTTGTACAAATTTTATGTTATACAAGCTGTTTGTTATACAAGGGTCCACTGTATATTGTTTATATACTAGATCAGCTCTATTCAACTGATTATTGTTCTTAGTACAGTAATTGTCATCATTATTTCTATTAGTCTCCCCCTCTTTTTTCCAGTTCTCTTCCATTGCTTCTTCCAGATTCCTCTGTAGAACAGATCCCAGCTTTCACCTGCTTTCTCCTTTTACTTCAACACATCCTGTTTCAGTATCTCTGTCTCCTTCCGATACATAGCATACAAAATTCTAGCTGCAGATATTACATGAATCACTACATGCCTTATGTTCAATTTCTATTATCTCAGGCATAATATTCACTTAAAAAAAAACCTCTGGCTTAAATGGTAAATTACATGACATTTTTTTTAAAAATGTTCATTTACCATTCTCCAATATGTTCTCGCTTCTTTTCATAACCACCACATGTGGTTCAGAACTCCCCTTCTGTACTCGTTGGCTAGATCTTCTCAGTTCTGTTCAGATATCTCAGACTTGCTTAGAGATCAAGAGGCTATTGAGTGGTTTCACTCAAATACTGAATTGGAAGAGTATTACAGCCTACTAACAATTGTCAATATTAAGAAAAAAATGCTGTTGGTTTTTTTGTTGTTGTTTTACTTAGAGGAAAGTTAGATTTTATTGGGCTTTGGGGCATAATAGAATTGGGCACAGGAAAAATATGACAAGACAGAACAATGTGCAGGGGTTAATCTCCCCACTTCTCCAATAGCCATTTGAATTTTTAAAGCCAAAATAGTCCCTCAGAGTCTTTTGTGTGTGGGGGGGGGGAGTGTGTGTTGTGATTTGGTTTGCTCATCTTACACGTTCCTTAGAAGGGACTCACATTTTCTTTATAATGTCATTATTTGGAGTCCTCCAGTGTGTTGCTGGATTCGCTTGTAATTTGGAGACTGGTCTGATGTTGTTTTTTAAATGTTTGCCATGTATTTATTCTATTTTCTTCTGGGTTCACACTTGCCTTATGCTGAGTCCCAACTGACTGGCCTTTAAGACTGTATTGGAGTTTTACAGATCATCTTGGCTCAAGGCAATGGTACCAAAAAGTTAGGGTGTGATCAGGAAATGTATTGCATTTCTGCAGCTTTTTGATCCAGATGTATCTGGGCTGGAGCAATTCCCTGACAGATGGAAGGGTTGCTTTAAAGAAGATCACTTCCTGCAAAATCACCCTTTCTAGTGCAATCGATATATGCCTTTCCTAATGTCCGATTGGACCCTTCTTTTACTGGGTCTTTCTCCCTTCTGTCTGTTATGGACTTAAAGGCTGCCAAATTAACTGTGAACAAAGGCTAATGAATATTGATTACCAAAAGCTCAAGGACCTACAAAGGGAGTCTTGTTCCTCCTTGCTCCTGAGGCTGCCATGCCTTCTCAGTAAAGATGGAATGTATTGTTTAGGATGGTTAACAGAAAGGCTTTTTTTTAAAGCCAGATCTAATGTTGTTCCTTCCAATTAGTTGGTCTGCTGAAGCAATGAAATTCTAACAAATGTAAGATACTGCCTCTGTAACAATGCTGAAGTACAGTCTCTTTCAAATGTTCTTTTCCCACTGCTGTCTCTATCAAGGGTCTAGGAAAGATCTTCTAAGGCATTCAGTCTGTCTCTAAGTCTAACTGCTCTTCAAAGTCTCTTATGACTACTTCAGTTTAGGGCTCCATAAATAAATCGCAGAATAAGTGGCGAAGTTCTTGAATTTGGTCATTCTTGATGGGCCACTTGTGCATGCTTCCTCTTTTGAATATACAATATGTAGTCTTGTTATGAATCTGTTCTTTTGTTGGGAGTGTTTTTATAGACCATTGCACCCACTGTCAATCAAGGCTGACAATGGATCTTGTTACTGTCAAGAAAAGCTCCTTCTATGCGGACTCTGCATTTTGTGGGCCTGTTTTCTATCATTCCACTCACTCCCTGACTGAGGATGTGGCAACACAGCTAGAAAATGTGAGGCAATCCACTGTCAAGTTTCACCCAGAGAGTTAGGTTTCCCTGGGTGAGTTTGCCTTAGCAAACCATGCCGCAATCAAAAGAGAGAGCAAAGGAAATTGCCAATCTCAATTGCTTAGCACTTGTTAAGATGCCTTTACTGTGGTTGTCCAGATTTGTAGGAGGCATGGCAACTGTTAAGCTACCCTAACAGGATGCAAACAATAGTTGGGAACTTGGGAATAATTTCTTTCTTTCTTCTTACTGTATATCCTTCTCACTTGCTTCCCCCCTTTTTAGTTTCCAGCTGATCTAGTGCACCAGCACTGGCATCGAGCCTTTGGGGTAGGGATGGTGGGGGGACAACATTTGGTGACAAAGAAATGCTAGGTTGAGGGGAACCAATGCCCCCTGGTTATCCTTTGCTTACTCTCTCCTCACCTTAAACATGGAAGCTAGGAGCCCTAGCTTTACTGCATTGGCTCATGAGAATCATGCCATCTGAACCGATGCAAATTAATTTGATTCTCAAAAAGCAGAAGCCTCAGCAGAGCAGGGGAAAACTATGAACTGTGGGATGGAAAACTCTGAGCTGATCTGCATGGGCTTTTACACCAGGCACTCAGTGGAAAATTTTGAAAATCAAACCAACCCAATCTGGGAGCATTTCCCAAATTATTTGTTAATGCAGTTGCGCGGAGAGTCCAACAACTGATTCCAACAGCAGATGTAGGTCCAAGCTGTGGTCCCATTTCTAGTGTGTGTAGGGGTGTGCGTGGCTGGTTTGGATTCTAGATATCCACAGCCTCCTAGACCACTGCCCCCCCCCAGAACACTCCACTACTCCTCAGCTACCCAGGGAGAGCAGGGTTTCTTCCATATCAAAATCAATGGCAATAGAGTACTAGTTTGCTGCTGGAATCCTAAAAACATTCACCATGGAGTAAGCCCCATTGAAAACAGTGGAGTATTACCTCTCAGTACAGCAATTTCCTGTCCTACATATGCTTAGCAAAGAGTAAGCTTCACTGAACATGGATGAATATTTATACAAGGAAGCGTAGAATACTCGGATATTAAACAGTAGCCCTAGTCTCATGTGGTTAGAAGCAAACTGGAATATTTATCACAGTCTTAGGAGCAATCAGAGTTGATTTCTTAAAAACACCTACACAGTGCTAGCTATATCAGAACTCCTGCAATCTAATCAGGCAAGCATCCAACTGAAACTGTGAGTATTATAATTAAAAAGCTTGGAGGTGAAAGTTATATGTATCACTAATCATGTTCATCAGGCTCAAAACAGTGCTTCATTTTTCAGTTCTGACAGAAAATTCTTGTTTACACATTTCACTGACACTTAAATGACACATAGCATCACCCCCTTCCTTGTGCTGTTCCACACGGTAGGTGAACTGAAGATACTGGAGCATCAGTTCTGCCAGCTGAGATGGGTTTTCCGCCAGCAGATCTGCTACCTGTGATATAGTACAGTGGACCCTTGTATAACAAACAGCTTGTACAGTATAACATAAAATTTGTACCACATAAAAAATTCCGGAGATAGGGGAAATTTGCTTAACATAATTACCTATGGGGAGAATCTGTACAACATAAAATGGGATCACTCCATTTTCAATGCATTCCTATGGGAATCTGTATAAAGGAAAAATTGCTTAACATAATTTCATTTGGAATGAATTAATTCCTTTATACAAGGTACCACTGTGATCCATGGCAGACAGAAAAAAACACTGAATAATTTGCAAGGCTGATGGGAAAGAGGTAATAATCAGCCCTGAATTTCTCAATCCTACTTATGCTAATACTATGCATTTATATTGCATGCTTGCTACAAAGGACATTGTTAGGAGGAATTTCCATATACCTGTAGACCCCAGTCTCTGATGAACAGCGAACCGTTTCTGTCTCTCAAAAAGAAGTCCAGTAGCCATGACTCAGCTTCCAGATAAACTCACCTGGATGACTGAGAATCTTCAAAGACACTTTGAACTGCAGAACTGGAAGGGAGTCCAGCCCCTCTCAAGGAGGCACCAGGGCCGACCCTGCTTAGCTTCCGAAATCTGGCGAGATCAGTGGGGGAATTGAACTTCCAACCTCTGACTCTGCAGCCAGAGACTTAAGCCACTGAGCTATCCAGAGGTTCTTCTGTATTGGACTTGAAAGCTAATTGTCCATATACCCTAGATCAGTCTTTCCTAACCGGGTAAAACCCTCCTCCCATGTTTAGAACTACGTACAACTCTTATCAGCTCGAAGCAGCATGGCTCATCATAAAAGATGGTGGGAGTTGTCGTTCCAAGCAGCTGAAGGACCCAAAGCTGCAGACAACTCGTAGCTTTTTCAGATTGCCTTAGTACTAACACTTCAGTTGATGCATCAAGAGGCATTAAAACCCCAGGAGAGTCACATTCACAACACTTAGGTCTATAGATCTTGCTGCTTTCTAAAGAGCAAAGGGTTCTATTTTCCAACTAACGGGGCAGAGCTAACCTGGGAATGAGAGAAGATGTACTCTATGATGTGCAACATGTTCATTTTAAATGGCTTGTCTAATACGTCCATAATGTGCAAAATATTCAGAAGATTTAGTATCCTTTACTAAACATGAGTTTGTATTTCTGCTCCTTCTGTACTCCATCCCCAATAAAAAAGGGATGCATTGAATGCTCAAAACGTCACAATGAATTTACTTTAAAACATCTGGTTGCCAACTCTGGTTAGAAAAAGCATAGTACTATCAGCCTGAAAGTGCTGTCTGCAATGGGTTTTTCAATACAAGCTGGAACTAAAGTCTATTTGTGTGTCAACCAGTGTACCTGCTCTGCAACCATATAGAGATCTGTCTAAGATTCCTATTTCCTTTTCAGTTTTCTTCTGTGTCATGCAGTCAGTCACAGTGGTATGTGCTGTCTGTTTGTTGCATTTGTAAGTATAGTAATTCAGTGGTAGTACAGAAAAAATATTCTACTCTGCACCCTCCATCACACTAGCCATCTCTTCCAGGATAGAGTTCTCTGTCATTAAAGACAGGTTTGACTTGCTAAAGATCTGAATAAGACTAGAATCCAAACCAAAATCATTTGGATTTTAACACGCTTGATATCTATGGGAGTTGTTCCAAGTAAACACATCAGGGACTGAAAAGTATGTGAATGTGAGATTCCATCCTTCTTTAACCTAAGAACAGTTTGATCAGTAAAATCTATTAATAACCCAGCCTTCCACAATATATTATGGTATAAAGCAGGTGGCAAAAACATCTCTTAGCATTTCTGTGACAGCCACTATCACCTAGTCCTCAGCTCTTTCCTTAACCAGACTTGCTAATTAACAGTTTGATAGCCCTATTTCATAATGATCAAACATTGTGGAGGTCACTAATTCATACCTTCATCATAAATCAGGAGCGACTTGATGGCAGATAACAGCAAACAAACCATCGTGTCTATTATATTTGTCTTTTCCTGATTATGGGGATAAACTCATTGTTGCTGCTACATGCTGTCAAGCCATCTTCCACTTAGGAATGGAATTAGTAATCTCCAAAATCTTCTGTCCTCAACAGACCTGTTCGGTTCTTGTAAACTCAAACTTGTGGGAAGTCAAAGGAAGTCCGTTCATCTTGTATTTGGTCCCCTTCTTTTCGTGCTGCCCTCAACCTTGCCTAGCTATTTTTTTTTCTTTTTCCAGAGAATTTTGACTTCTCATTTGGTGGCCAAACTATGACAGTCTCAGTTTCAATATTTTGATACCTCCAAAGAGAGTTCAGGCTTGATTTAATCTGGAACCCATTTATTCGCCTTTCTGGCAGTCTAGGGTATCTGCAAAACATTCCTTCAGCTCCATATTTCAAATGAGCCGCCTTGACAGCTTTCTTCATAGTCCAGCTTTCACATCCATACAAGTAACTGAAAATACAACAGTGTGGATGAGCCTGGCCTTGGTCTCTAGAGACATATCCTTACTAGTGATAATCTCTTCTCATTCCTTCATTGCTGTCCTCTGAGTTTTAGTCTTTTTCTGATTTCTTTCAGAACGACCAATAGTTTCTCATGATCCACATAGCCAAAGGCTTTGCCATAGTTTACAAAGGATAGAGTGATCATCTTCTGAAATTATTTGTACTCCAGTAGCCAGCAGTTATTTGCTGTATGATCTCGAGTGCCTTTTCCTTTTCAGAATCCAGCTGGAAAACCAGGCATTTCTCACTCCATATAAGGTAAACACTTTTGGTGCAGCATCTAACACATCACTTTGCTTGCATGGGAAATCATAGACACTTTGCTATACTAATCATATTCTTTGGCATCTCCTTTCTCGGGGATTGGAATGTTTATCATACATTTCCTGTTTATGGGGCAATGTTTTATTTTCCATATTTATTGGCATATTCTTTTAGGATTTTGACAGAATCAGTTTCTGTGGTTTGAAATACAGTACTTCTATCAGTATTCCATCTACCCATGGGGATTTATTTCTTCCCATTGCTTTCAGACCAGTTTTCAGTTTACTTTCAAGAATTGCACATTCTTCATATGATTCCTAATCAAAGGAGTTTGTGACCCCTTTATCTCTTCTGTATAGGTATTCAGTATACTGCTTTCACCTTCTCTTTATTTCTCCTGGCCAGATAGTGTGTATCTCTGTTGGTTATTCAGCATTCCTAGTCTACACATGAATTTCCTTTTGATTTCTTCAATCTTCTGGAAAAGGTCTCTTCTCAACCCCCAGTGCTATCTGTTTCTTTGCTCTGGTTATTATAATAGTTCTCTCTTTGCCTCTACATGACAGTCACTAAGAAGCTTCATTCAGGATTTTCACCCTATTTTTCTCCTCTTTTACTTTAGGTTCTCACTTGTCCTCGACCATTTTTGATAGTTTTTTCTGTCATTCATCTAGATTTTTTTCTTTTTACTACAGGAATTGTCTTTTTCAGTTCTTCCCTAATAATGTCTCTGATTTTAATCCACAGTTCTTGTGGTTCATGATCAACTAAGTTTAGCATTGCAAATTTGTTATTTTATATGGGCTTGTAATTCATCATGAATGTTGATTATATTTTGGCACCAAGATTCTTCCAGTATTCTTTTTAAATTTTAACCTAATGTTGGACATCATCAGTTCACGATCAGTTCCATAACCTGCTCCAAGTCTTCTTTTGGCAGAGAGAATACATTATGTAATCTATTTGATTTCTATATTGGCCATCTGATGATGTCCCTGTGTACAAGCAACTGCTCCTTGGCTTGAAGCATGTACAGTATTTGCAATAAACAGATCATTCTATGAGTTGTTCTCTTGCTTCCTTTCTGACCCCTGTATTAAACTGTGCATCCAAGAAGGGTGGGCAGGTGCGTAACAATATATTTGCACTCTACTAAGGAAATGGACTTAGATACACGGAAGCTCACACTGAAATAAAGTTATTAGTCTTGACGCTGCTACAATAAGTTGTGTGTTTCCCCCTCCTCTCCCCGCCCTTTTATTTTATTGCCATCCTCCCTGCACCCAAATAAGTAAGTACAGTGGACCCTTGTATAAGCTTGTATAACATAAAATTTGTACAACATAAAAAATTCTGGAGATAGGGGAAATTTGCTCAACATAATCACCTATGGGGAGAATCCGTACAATTTAAAAATGGGATTACTCCGTTTTCAATGCATTCCTATGGGAAAAGTATAAAGGAAAATTCGCTTAACAGAATTTCATTTGGAACGAATTAATTCCTTTATACAAGGTACCACTGTACAAAAGTGGAACAGGCCAAGTAGCCTAAAGGTATCACCTGTTCCACTTTTGTATAATTAGACCAAATGCAATCTCTCAAGAGCCTACGGCAGTGTTTGTTCCGCCCATCCACCTGTCAATCAAAGGAGGTGGCTAGTCCCGATTGGCTGCCCGGCGGGACGCGCCCCCGCCGGAGGAGAAGGCGGGGCAAGGATCTCCCGCGCGTCCCCTCCGCCGCGGCTGTGCCTGCAACCCGGAAGCAGCGCCGATGCCTTGTGTCAGGCGCTTGAGTGTGTGCTTGGCCGGAGGTGGCTTGAGCTCGGCTTGGCAGCTAGGTAAGGCGAGCGGGCGAGCGAGCAGGCGAGCCAGGCGGCCCTTCGGCGTGTGCACTGGCTGAGCAAAGAGGGCCCGGGCCAGCTAGAGCTCCTCCGCAGGGATGATTTGGGGAAAGGGTGCTTGTCTCGTCGTAGCGCTGGTTTCGGCAGCCGCCGTGCTCTGGCTGCAGTATGGACAAGGTACTGCGCCAGCCTCCGTGGGTGGCACCTTTCACGGCATCAGGAGACCCTTGTGCATGCCCTTCCCGGAAGTCTTACTAGGCCGGATAGGGAGTTGATACGTTTGTGCCGCTTCCGATTTATGGCCGAATCTAATAGAGCTTCTGAGGTTTGGAGGAAGTTCTAGGAGAACTTTGACACTGCCGCACTCCGGGCTTTCCACGGCGGAGAGGAGGATCTGAACTCGAGTCCTCCAGTTGAAGTCCGACGCTCTCTTAGACCACATTCATTCTCATCAGGTTCAACAGCCTCGCATTTTAAGTGCATTTTCCCCAAGATGTCTGTCTGTAGTTCAGCTTTATCATGCTTGCTTGCTTTTTATTTATTTATTTATTACACTTACAAACTGCACCGACTTTTCCATAGGGAACTCTGGCCAGGTTAACAACAAAGCAAAATAAACAAAGCAGATAATTGTTCTACAGGCTAAGTTTAAATCATTAGTTTGACATCATATAGGTAGGTGAAATGACCTTGTTTTAACTAAACAGAATTAAAAACATGCAGCACAATTCTGTGCAAATCTGCTTGTTCAGTAAGGAATGTCAGGCATGCAGGCGACTAAAACTTTTTAGATTCTCCAAGCAGATTCCAAAGTAAATACTGTAGAGGTGAATCTGCCCCACAGTATGGTATGAAAATGTCTACACTAATTAAGATTCAATTTTAAACATGTATGTACACATTCCTACTAAAGGGTTTTTTTAAGCGTTGGTGGATAGTTAAGGCAATCATTAGGAACAATTCTGTTCATAGGCAGGCACATATACTGTATCTACACAGACTGAAGCCCCTAGAACAGTGTTGGCGAACCTATGGCACGGGTGCCAAAGGTGGCACTTGAAGCCCTTTCTGTGGGCACCAACATCCCCCCTTCATAGCCCCCTGTATATAGGTTAAATTACTGTATTAGCACTTTGCAAAAAAAAAAAAAATAGTGGGTTTTGAATTGCAGTTTGGGCCCGCGGTCTCTAAAAGGTTCGCCATCACTGCCCTAGAATCACAATACAAGCGGTCAGATAGGCATCTGGGGGCAGGGGTTGTTCATCTAAATAATTCTTGAGATGCCAGGAGTATTGCATATAAGGTAATGTATGAATGCAAATTCTCTGTTTAGATTTCTGAATATCATTTTCAGTATGATCCAAGTCATGGTGAGACTTGTAAGGCCTGTTTTACCAAGGTCCCGAACATGCTTTGCAGTAAATGACAAGTAGCAGTATTTTTTAAGATGTAACATTTTTAAGGGGAAAACTGTTGGTTAGGAGGCAATCAGCCAAGTTGGTGTGCAAAATAAATGTATTTGGAAAGCAGGGCGTTGTGCTTCTACTGACAGGTGTTGTTTAGTCGATGACCCTACAGATAAATATAGGCATCCTTTTGTGGCTGCTGTATTTTAGAAAACTGAGAATGGGAGTTGGTGAAGATCCTGAGCTAGGGATGTTTTCTTCGTCCAGCTTCGTCAGTGCTGTCATGTTGTGTAATTTGGGAGAGTAGGGAGGATTGTTTCAGCAATGTTAGCGCTGCTGTGTAAGCCACATCGCACACCTAAACCTGCTATTGTGTAGTAGGCCATATCGCAGGGGATAACCCCCCCTTTTTTTCTCTTAAGTCTTGCAGGTAGAGAAAGAGGTAATTACTGCGTGGTTCCTTGGTGCTGCTGGGTTTTTTCCCCTTGTATAAGAACGCTTTCCCTTCGTCTCCCCATATTTTTAAATCCAGCGCCCTTTCTAGCAAGCGCGTCTACATCCTTTCTGTCGGACGTTTTGCTGCGCGTGCAGCTTGGTTTTTGTTTTGTTGCAATGTGTAGCCGGCGTCATTAAAAATTGTAAACCGCCCAGAGAGAGTGCTTGAAGTGCAACGGGGCGGCATATAAAGCAGATTTCTCTCGCAGCCCCGGGGCCCCATCCCTTCCTTGCGCTGGAGGAAGCGGTGGCCACCCCTGCCCAAGGTTGCGGTGTGTGTGTGCGAGAGAACTTGGCGACGGAGGGGTGTGCGCGCACGAAGCTGGCGGCCTCAGGAGGTGTGTGGGGGGGAGGTAGTGAAGAGGAGGACAGAGCGCAATGCGCGGTGACGCCGGGCCGGCTTGGGCCCTCCGGGGAGCCGGGAAGGAGACGGAGGCCCTGTCGGTGCCCGGCCTCAGCGCCGCCCTCTCGTTGTTGTCTCTCTCGGTCGCCGACGACGACGACGACACCGCCACCGTTCCGCCTCAGCAACCGGGCGCCGGGCCAGCCGCCGTTGGAGGCTCCGTGAGGCGATGACCCGCGCTCCGGGCCTACCACCGCCACCGCCGCCGCCGCCGCCACGGTCCCGCAGCCGGAGGCGAGGGAGCGGCGCCGGCCTCAGCGGTTGAAAGGACGGGCCTGCGACCCCGCGGCTGGTCCCTTTTTTTGGAAGCGGGCGAGGGGCGAGCAGCGACCTCTCTCCACACACACGTACACACACACACCCGCCCCCTTCTTGCAGCCGTGGTGTGTGTGTGCGTGTGTGTGGGCAAAGTTTGGCTCGTGAAGGAGACGGAGGGAAGGGGCGGGGGATGCGGCGGAGGCCCGGCCAGGCGCTGCTGCGGTCGCCCCCGTCGCCTTCCAAGGGAGGCCGAGGCTGAAAGAAGCGGGAGGGCGAGTGGCGCCCCGGGCCACCGTGGACCTCCCCGGTCCGCTCCTCCATTCCGCTTTCGGGCCCCCTTTTTGTCCGTCCAGGCCGCCGCCGCCGCCGCCGCCACCACCACCACGAGCCGACCGGCTGCTTGGGCCTGGCCGCCGCCTCCCCTCGCCCTTTTCCCGGGCGGGCGCGGCCATTGTGGCCGCTTCCCCCTCGCCGCCTCCTCCGCCTCCACTGCCGGCGGTTGGGCTGGTGGCGGGAGGAGGGGGAGGGGGAGGGGGAGGAGGATGATTACCAACAACACGCGTGGCTTCCTGTGGTCGGACCTGGAGACGCGGGCGCTGCTGGAGATCTGGGGGGAGGCGGACGTGCAGAGCGCGCTGGACGGCAACTTTCGCAACAGCCATGTCTACCGGGACGTGGCCTGCCGCCTGGCCGAGCTGGGCTTCGAGCGCACCCCGGAGCAGTGCCGCATCCGCATCAAGGGGCTCAAGCGCCAGTACTACCAGGCCCGCGAAGGGCTCGAGAAGAACGGGCACGCCCGCAAGATCTGCAAGTACTACGACGAGATGGACCGCATCCTCAGCGGGCGGGCCGGGGGCGCGACCACCACCGCCCTGGCCGACGGACACCACGGCGCCGCCGCCGCCGCTGCTGCTGCTGAGCGGCCCTTGACCCCCCTGGCGGGAGGAGACCCCGGCGGCCACCGACGCCACCCCCACCACCCCTCCAACAACGCCGCCGCCGCCGCCGCCATCCTGGCCCTGGCCGGGCCCGGGAGCCTTCGCCACGGACGGGGAGGCGGCGGCGCCGAAGAGCACCGGCGGCGGCAGCGGCTGCAGCAGCAGCACCAGGAGGAGGAGGAGGAGGAGGAAGATGAAGACGAGGAGGACGGCGGCGGGGGCGAGCTGGAGTCTCCCCCACGGGACCCTTTCCACGAGGACTCCGGGGAGTGCTCCTCCTACGCCGAGCACGCCATCAAAGTGGAGTGCCCCCCTTTCGCCATCCCGTTGCCGGCGGCAGAAGGTGAGCTGGAAGGGAAACAGCCGCATCCCTCTCCCCTCCTGACGGATCCGTGGCTGGGAGGCGGGAGTACGAGTCGTTTTGTTAGCTCTTATATAAAATAATAAACCCTACCACCCACAACGCCTTCTTTCCAGTTGAAATGCAGTTCATTCATATCTTGGAATAAGCCCCTCTACTTTGGGTGGGATTTACTTCCAGCTACTCAGCCCGCCTAGCTGCCTAGGTGCCCTAAGCACATCTGATCTTGCCTGATTTCAGAAGCTAAGCAGGGTCGGCCCTGGTTAGTACTTGGATGGGCGACCACCAGGGAATACCAGGTGCTGTAGGCACCTGGAGGAGGAACTGGCAAGCCACGTCAGTATTCCTGCCAAGAAAACTCCAGGGTCGGCCAGGACTGTAACAACACAACACACACACATGCACACTCAGCACACCTAGTTTGGCAAGAGGAGACTTACAAGTTCTCCCAAGTGTGTGTTTTGGCCTTACCTGTGCAAGGTGCCAGAGGGAAACCTCACAGTTACTGCAGTGGCCCATCTTTCCTACTTGTTTTTTAGACAAAAGAAAGCAGTCCCCATCCCTGCCTGATAAGCTGTGGATCACATCTGTTACAGGGACAAATCAGAGGGACACGTACTGTATTAATCATTCCATTTGAAATATTTTTGTCTAGGCTAGGTTCTCCTTTCAAACGCTTCTGAGTTTGATTCTGCCCAAGGGGCTTTCGCCTTAAAGTTAAGCCTCCCTTTTGTAACTTCCATAAAACATAATCTGGAAGCATCCCGTACGGAAGTGGTACACTATGTTGGCAGAAAGTCAGAAAATGCTGTGAAATGGTAGAGATAAAATGTGTCACTACAATTTATTGGGATTCCCCAGTGCTCTGCAGCTCAACCAGTAATTGAGGGAAGGAACAGAAAGCCCTTCAGATTAAAAAAAGTCTCACTCCACAGTTTTAATGTCCACCTCTTGATTAGAATTCTACAAGTAAACTTCAGGAACAATTTTGATCAGCATATCCTTGACTTTGTTTTTAGCAGACTTTGTACAAAGCAGAAATCAACCACTTTATTTTGTTTTCTATTTTTCCTTAGTACATTATTTCATGATTTGAATCTGATTAATATATCTGTATGGAATCACTCTACATCAGTCTAGCTACAGTAGCTGATGTCTTTAAGCCAGTTGCTAATTCTTAAACTAAACTCCTTTTTGTATGCAAATAACATCAAAGGAGAGAGGTTAAGAATTGCATCCTTTATAATGCAGATTTAGAGCAGGTGATTAAAGGTGGAGATAAGGCAGCTATCTGCAATACACAAATGTCTGTTAAGTGCTTAAAGCATTTGATACATGAGTTGTCGATTTTGTTTGTTGTTGAAAGTGTCCTGTGGACTTCTCTGTATGTTTGAACATCTGCCATATTCAGTGCAGTTTAATCCCTAGTAAATGTGTTGAAGACTGTATGTATTGATCACATCCAAATTGATCTTTCAAGTGATGTCACATTTTGAAATCCTCTATACATTGTAGATTAAATCATATACGTTTACGCAGTAGTTGTGAAAAGTACACATATCAGTGTCAAAAGAGATATTGTGATTTAAAATGACTTGACATCTGATTCAACAATTACTCTGGTAGGATTTTTGAGGCAAGTGACATTCAGAGTGGCTTGCCACCTGCCACAGGAGTTTCCATAGTCAAGGAGGGATTTGAACTCGGGTCTCTTAAGGTCTTGTGTAATACTATTCACTACACTACACTGTTTTTGAAATGATGGTTATTATGTGCTTTCAAGTCAATTCTAACATTTGGTCACCCTTTTCTGGGTTTGCTAGGTGTACAGTACCCAGAAGTAACTTACAATCCCCTTCTTCTGTGGACATCCTGAAACTGTGCAGCTTACCCAAGGCTACACAGGCTAGCTCTTCTGGGAGTCACATTGGGTAATTGAACTCCTTACCTGTTGCTGTGCAGCCACGTACCTAATTCACGGCCTATCTTGAAATGATAAGCATGTGTAATTATTTAGAGAGCTAAACCAAGGATTCCTGCATTGAGCAGTGGGTTGGATGTGATGGCCTTATTGGTCCAGTCCCAACTCTCTTATTGTATAATAAGACTACTAAGGAGTTATAGAAAATTTTGTCATTCTGTATCTTATTTCCAGTATATTCAAAATGTGAACAACTAACCTATCCGCTTTTTTCCGGTAGGTTTTAAACAAATTAATGCTCACACCAATGCACCACCCTTATTATCTCAGGCTAAAAGATCAAAAAAGCGCCATGCAAACTTAACACTGGACAAAATGATGGAGAAATTTCTGCAACAAAGCATGGATACTGAAGAAAAGTTTTACAGATATGAAGAGCAGCGGCTTAAAATTGAAGACAAGCGGCGTGAAGCAGAGCATGCTAGGGAGCTCCAGATGTTGCAGATGTTAGGACAGATGCTAGCAGGAATTTCTTCCACAGTGTCACAGAGGTCTCAAGGTATACCAAGCAATCCTTCACAGAGATCAAATCACCGAGCCTATGGAGATAATTTTAACTATAACCCTGTGACTACACCACTGTCGCCACCCATAGGTACTGCATTCTTTTGCGTACATGATGTTTGGATCTGGTATTTACAATTTGTGTGGTATCGAAATTCTGTAAAATTAGTAAAGTGGCTTTTTTGGGACATTCTGGAGCATGTTTATGAACTGAGTTAACACTTGTGCCTCTGCTTTTTTTAAAAAAAGAAATTCTGTGGGACAGATCATACTAGTTTACCTAATTTATATAGCTCTGGTTATTTTAAAAATATTTAACATGAACTGTTGTGATCGTTGATGGGGCCTTTAAGGATGGGAAGAAGTACATCATGCATGAGTAATTGCTCAAAATAGTTATTTGTTGGATTAGAGCACTTGCATAATTTTCACCTGACCTACTTCTTGCGAGAGTTTGCTATCTTACTTTAAGATAAGCTTAAGTCTCTCAGGTATTTACTTCTGGATGAACATGAATTCAGACCAAGTGGTGGCACCCTTAGAACTGACCTTCAAAAATCTTGAGTCCAACTCTCCCCTGGGAATTTTATCTCCATGCTACTCGCTCTGTTATATCTTGAATCCTCTTCACTTTACATTGATGGACTCATCCATTCTTCTAGGTGTATAAGTGTTGATCTAGCAGAGAATACATTTCCTGGTGAGTAGACATGTCCTCAACAGAGCTGAAAAGGTAGTCCTGAGGCAGGCTTAAGAGTAGGTGTCATACCATGCTTGTGTGCTAGTAGGTAAGGTTTAGTTTTCATCTGAAAACAGTGGAGTGTAAACTTTCAGGAGGCAAGCTTTTCATATGATCATGGTTCTTGTGGAATTCTAGTATATCATAGAGATTTTTTTACATTAGGGCATTCTTTACATTTGTGAGAAGTATGTGTTGGGTTTGTTTTTTTTAACTTAGTTGACAGTTCAAGCAAATAGGGTGTATATATGCTTTCTTTTCCTCTC
The DNA here is from genome assembly GCA_023846285.1 of Phrynocephalus versicolor. Classification (NCBI taxonomy): domain Eukaryota; kingdom Metazoa; phylum Chordata; class Lepidosauria; order Squamata; family Agamidae; genus Phrynocephalus; species Phrynocephalus versicolor. The sequence goes on from JAHTLZ010000348.1 coordinate 26,480,039, forward strand.
CAGTGGTATATTGCTGATGGAGATGAGTTTGCAGTGCACAAGTTGTCACTTCTTGTTTTCATGTTTCAACGTTCTTTGGAACGCAATGTGCAAATAGGCTGCAAGGAATTTTCTACTATAGCTCCTGTATGTATGTCTCTGTAAAATCTGCTGGTGTTCTTCAGGGCTGGATGTAATAAGAGTAATACTAATTCCATGACCAGAATCCTATTATTGTTGTTCATGTAAAGTTTGCTTAATGAGAGATACTCTTCTGATTCACCAGGACCCGTGCTTTTCTAATGAGGAATTTTGGACAAATATTAAAATTGCTGCAACTGAGATAAACTGCTGGGTTTCTAATTTAGTTTGAAGTTATATAATAGCAACAGATCTTCAGAAAGGGAATAGACTTAGTAAGAAAATATTTCCGATATGAAGGAAAGGCTGATAATGTCTGTAAAGCCTCTTTGCTAGTAAGTATTAAGACACCTGTTTAGGGAAGTGGTTATATCAGTTTTTTCTAATAACTTAACCACTGGGAGTTTCTTGTGTATATGTTACCTCTCCCCATCAGTCCCCATGAATATTTAACTGTATCAGGTTTCTCTGATTGTGATTACCAGGCATAGTTAAATTGGCTTATTTAAAAGTATGCAGACTTTGATTTAGCAGAAACACTGATGAAGAATAATAGCTTAGTGTCATCGATGCAACCAATATGAATTTGACAAAACTCCGGGAGGCAGTGGAAGATAGGAAGGCCTGGTGAGCTCTGGACCATGGGATCACGAAGAGTCGGACACGACTGAACAACAACAACAACCCTTAATTGCCCGGTTTAAATTTTCATTACATTGTAATTGTCGAAGCTGCAAAATAGGGAAGAATAATTTTTGTTGCCTATCTTGACTGTATTCATATTGGGTTTTTGAATTCATATTCATTAGTATCACAAAAGCCAGTATTGGGTTTTTTTAAAAGCCCTTGGTAATCACATCAGTGTTTTGTTACCTTTTTTCTTCTAAAGTGGTATATATGATCCAATATCATGTTATTATTTTTTGTGATTTGCAGTTAGAGATATAAGTGGCTAAGAGTTCTTGACAGCACGGAGTCTACCTGTTGTGCTCTCTTCCTTCAGTTATGGGAGTGAGTTGCATTGTGGTCTGAAAGTAGGCTTTCAACAAATGAAGCTGGATGAATGGGAAAATGGGGAAAGGCACATGGTGTAGCTGCCTATCCATTTATTTGGAACGAGCTGCGGTGAACTGAGTGGGCTCTACATCTGAGTAGAAATGCACAGGCAAATGGTGAGACTGATACCTTTGGATCTGCAACCGGCATCGGCACAACTGTTCTCTGTTAGTTCACCAGAGAGACAGACTGATGTATGTGCAGCAGCACAAGCAGTAACATCTGGATGTCTTGTTCGGCACATGCAGGAAGGGAAACCGCCAGTGTATACATTTCCACAGAATGCTGATTATGCTTCCAGAAGCATGTGACAGTGTCTTTTTGGGTAGCGTGGGAAAGTCATGTGTTGGCATAAAAGGTCCAAAGCTTGCAGTCTTGAAGACTATGGAAACATTAGTGTAACTCTCCTTGTTTAGGTAATGCTCGTGCAAAGCATGATTTTTACACCAGTCTAGTAAAGACAAACATACTGTTTACTCAAATATTGTTACTCATGAGATTATATGAGTTGTAGCAGTGGCCGTGCATACAAATTAAGTTCAGGTGTCACTGCAAGCAAAAATTCAATTAAAATAAAAATCCTTGTTTATTGAGGATAAGTTAATTGTTCCTACATAGAATGTTGTTGTGGTGGTATTAGCGTCATTACTGACTCTTACCTAGAATAGTAGGGGATAAACACTGAACCTTGAGTCCATGCTTTGTTGATCATGAAATCAGGAGCCAATGTTCTATCTCCCCAAAGAAGCCGGAAGGCAAACAGTGGATTCTTGTCTGGATGATAGAGAGAGAAACAAGACAGTACTCTGGATCCTTTGGGTTCAGACATTACACTAAACAGCCTACCAACTAAACTTATGATAGGTTTATTTACACTCCTGTAGTAAGCAAGCACAAGTTGACCGTCTTCTACTGATTCTCTTCAGGAGTAATAGAACTACATTTCTGCCATGCCCTGGCTTGTTGTGATATGCAAATCAGGCTGTAGAGTTGAGGATGTAAACAAGAGTGTTTAATATTTACATTCCTTGGGAGCCTATTTTATTTTACTTTATTTTATTTTATTTTATTTTATTTATTAGTATTTTTACCGCTCCTTTCTCCTTGGAAAAGGACCTAAGGCAGCTTACAGTAAGGAGGGACAATATACAGTCCTGTACAATTAAGATATATTCAAGTTTAAGAACAGGGAATTGAGGGGTATCTTACAGTATTAGAAGACAACATTAAAACTAAAAGAGAACCCAAGCAGTTAAAGAGTATAAGTGTTCCATGTAATCATGTACGGTAGACCATCTAAAAGTTATGAGAGATGGGCAATTACAATTGATAATATAGTGCCAGTGTCAAGCCTATCTACAATCATGTTATACATGAATATACAGTGGTGCCTCGGATAACGACGGTAATTCGTTCTCCGAGGTTAGTTGTTATCCAAAACACATCGTTATCTGAAACGCAGTTTCCCATAGGAATGAATGGGAAACCATTTAATCCGTTCTGGAGCCTAGGAAAAAGGCACAGACACATGTTTTTTTGCTCAAAACTCTAAATAGTGCACTTTAAAGGTACAGATGCAATTTCACCTGGGATAACTTTTTTACTGATGCATGCTGGAAATTAATTATCTGAGGCACTCCATAGGGAAAATTCGTTATCTGAGGCAGCCCATAGGAAGATTCGTTATCCAAGGCAGCCCATAGAGAAAATTTGTTCTCCAAGGCAGACCTATACCTAGGAATTGCGATTCGTTATCCGAGGCAGCCCATAGGGAAAATTCGTTATCAGAGGCAGCCCTATACCTGGAAATTTGCAGTTGTTATCCGAATTATTTGTTATCCGGGGCAGTTGTTATCCGAGGTACCACTGTATTTAGCATCTTAAGTGTATTGAAATGTTAATAGTTGAAGCAACTAATTAAATGTCTCTTTCTTTTTCAGTTATAGAGCGATCTTTTTCAGTGCACAAAACGCATTCTATAAAGGAAATGGAGAATATATTTCAGTTGGTGCGGAATGTTATTCCCCCGCTGACTGCCAAAAAACATAAAGGCCAGGATGGAAGAATAGGAATTGTTGGAGGATGTCAAGAGTAAGTGAGAATGTTGCATCATCAGTTGTGAAAATGAGTCAACAAATATTATTACATTGTAGCATGTTTTCAGTAGTTCTGCTTCTTAATCATATCTTTGTTATTCCCTTGTTGTACCTTGACAAATACAGTACAAGAAAAAGAGGGAGATCCCCCCCCAAGTGTTATAATCCCTTCTTCCCTGACTGGTTGCCTGAGGACTTTTCTTATGTTTCACTAGTTGAATGCTTATTTATAAATTCTTGATATAGAAATTGCTAAAAAAAAGGCCTAAAGCAACGTACAAACATGCATAGTTGCTTACAGTCAAGTTTCAAAAATGTCTTTTGTGATGCCTTAACCTGTTGTGGAAAGTGTTAGTACTTATGACAAGTGATTTGTCTGTTAATTACTAAGGAAGAGAATGCTGAGGTCAATTGCTGTTAAGATTTGGAATTTAGCTTCCCAGGCATCTCAGCTTTCCTTAAAATAATGTTTAGTCTAGCCCTTAGGACTAAAAACACATGCCTAAAGTCTGAAAATCTCTCAACCATAAGGGAACAGCTAAGTAAGGTTGTGTATGGCGAAATATGCTCTTTTCATATTAGTCTGACTCTGAGGTCAATAACTCATGGCTTTTTCAGTGTAGACTGGGTGCATGCTCTTTCAGATGGCTATCATGCTTTGTTTTTTTTTTTTTGTTTTTTTTTTGTGCCCTTCTGTAAGATATTTAGCTAAAAGCAGTCAGGCAAGGAAGCAAACAAAGAAACAAATACTGTAAGTGTTAGTTCTCAACTCTGCAGGTACTGTGGTGGAAAAGGGATATTTCAGCTGCTTTTGTGTGGTGGTAGGAGTAGAGTAGCAGTTCAGCATCCTCATCCTCTGAAATTGCCCACCTGTAATCTAACTAAAAAAGCACATTGATAACAGTCGCCTAGAAAATGGAGTATACTGTATGAAGCAATACAGCATTTCATTGGTATAACAGGCAACAAAATTTGGGCTGGTGGTGAAGAATATGAATTGCCTGGGCATATATCCTTGAATGTCTTTGATACAGAATGTGTGACCTCAGTAACTCTTCTCTATGGACTTAGGGCTTTTGTTAAAAGCTTAGGAATCTAACATTGTATTATCTCCTGGAAAAATAAGTGTTGAATTCTTGGAACATATACTAATACAGTATACTGCAGTATATAGGGTAGCAAATGTCTCCACTCCATCTGTGCTGGGAAAAGTATCTCAGTGTAGTAGAGCAGTGTTCCCCAATCCCCGGGCCGTGGACCGGTGCCGGTCCGCGGACCAACCAGCACCGGGCCGCCCGAGGAAATCCCCC